>CM031237.1:796270175-796952703 GCA_018340775.1 Taxus wallichiana var. yunnanensis | reverse complement strand
GTTGTACTTCGTTCGATTACGTATTGCTGCATCATCACCCTGCTGACATAGATAAAATCGCGCTATGAAGTTATAAAGGAGCAGTGCGCTTTCCTCGTTGTAAAAACATCATGTTGTGTAAACCCTCCATGCGCAGGTGCTGCTGAGTTGCCTTTGGCGCACGAGAAGTTCTGGAACACAAAGATACATGCACCTTTGGCGCGCCATTTTCCATGCAACATGAACAATCCCATGCGCCTTTGGCGCATCCCCATCTGTTACCAAATCTCCATGCGCCCTTTACAAAATGTACCCTGCAGTCTCTATGCGCCATGCGCCTTTGGCGCTGATTTAACCTTTGCAACACCTCTTTTCTGTGCGCCTTACCTATTTAGCCCTGTAAGCTGCAGCTTTCATGCGCCCTGCGCCCTGAGCCTCAAAATCACTAACTCTTTCTTCTGTTAACATTTCAATGGAAGATCAAATGGCTAATACAACCTTTTTGGATTGGGTCTCGCTTCTTCTTCGTGCAGATCAACAACTAAGCTCGAAAGAACATATGTCTACATCAAGCAGGAGACCTACCAAATCCAAAGGCAAGGCCAAACTTACAGAAGAAGAGATGAAATACAAGTATCGTAGAGTCGAATGCCCGACTCCCGTGCCGAATGCGACCTAGACATCGAGAGACTCGGGTGGGTCACATTGATATGGAGGAATTCTCAAGCGAACTCGAAAGGTAACAAGAAGTCCGTGGATGGACAAACTAATGGCGGTGCCCTACATTTCTGGCCGGAGGTATCCCAGTCAGCACCGTCAACAACGAATTCATGATGGTGGTCACCCGGTGCTACAACAAGGACACAAGGTGTGTCGTAAATGACAAGGGCGAGGTCGTCATTAACCTCACTGCCCGCCACTTCGAAATAATACTCGGCATCCCTCATCACCGGCACTTTGTGGCCGTCAGCCGAGAGGATTGTATTAAGGCCTGGGAAGATAACGAAGATCAGTGCATGCAACTAATGAACGAGGTCTATTTAAAGAACAAAAAGGTGGTGACCCAATGGCCTCAAACCATCCACCGCAGTGACTTCTCAGAAGAGCTCAGCGACACTATCACATTCCTGAGCAGGGTCTTTGGGCTGCCTGACGCCCACTTTTTCCATAAATGGATGCTGCGGTACTTGGAGACCATGAACAAGAATGTGCCCGATCAGCGCTTTTGCTGGGGAGAAATAATAAGCAGCACAATCTCTGAACAACTTCAACAATTTCTTACAACGGGAAGTTTCTACATGAAATCCTATGTTGTCTATGCTGCAACATCAGAGAGAGATTACCCAGGCCTGATACGAAGTGGAGTTTGGCCTCAGGTCAAAATATATGAGTACTACCCAGAATTGAGGCTGGAGAATAGCATCTCCCAATTCACAAAGATTAACGATGTGTTTTTCTACCACATCATCTCGCCTACCGAGGCCAAATATGACTTACGGTGGCCGTGCATTTCCACTCAAAAGCATAGTGGCACATCTTGAGAAATGGGGGCCCTGTTCACCCGCTTCCCACATTCACCTATCTAAGGGCGGCCAACTTCTTGGGAGAGCCAACCAGACTGCCGAGGTATGCTGGGCCCAAGCTGATTTTGCTGGAGCTGTCAAGACATCTGATTACATATCACGAGAAGTGCCTCAAAAGAAAAAAGGGTGGAACTCCTTTCCCCCTCACAGTGGCCCGATATACATGCCTTACCCACCACAAGGCAAAGGACATGTTCGCAGAGCTGCAGCTGCTCAATTTGAGACATGATTTCTCGGCCAGACCTACCTTTGATCCAAGAAGTTGTCTGCCAAGGGCTAAGCTCGATCCAATCCACATCCCTCAGATCGAGGACATCTACATCGACATCATCCATGAGGTTGAGCTTAGGAGAAAGGATCATTCTCGCTTAGCCTTGGCAGAAATCATCCAATACGGGGTAGCAATTGTCCCCAAAGGCTTCCAAACTATGGAAGATGAAGTAGACCAAGTATATACTAACATGGATGGGGACAATTGGGCTTTTCCGGCCATTGATCGAACCAAGGCACCTCAGACGATCGAAGAGAGGGTCAAGGAAACTTTGCGCATGATAGAGCATTGGTGCCGGATGAACGGGTTAATCTACCTTGGGGTTGATTTCACAACCTCCCCATTGGGTAACGCGCCTCCCCAATCAAAACAGCAATCTAAAGGCAAGGGAAAAGGCATAGAAGGTGAATCTAGTGCCACAAAAGAAGAAGCTCCAGCAAGTCCTCCTTCCACGGCACCTGAACAGGTTATAACTGCGGCCGCTGAGAAAAAGAAGTAGAAGAGGATGTTCCAATAGGCCCATCCACTCAGGATGCCGGCATTGCTACAACAACCGAGGTCCCTTCTATCCCTTCTTCTTCTCTTCCTTCCCCCTCGAGTGACTCGGGCGACCATCCCTTTGGTCGTGTCCTCTCCCCCTTCTTCTACTCCTCCCCCCGCTTCTTCGTCTATCTTCTCTTCCCTTGCGGATCTTTCCTCCTCCATTTCTTCCCTCATCTCTGAGCTCCCTTCCCTTCCTATGTCTTCCATAGCTGCAGTTTCCCTTCCTCCCATGGACACTTCTTTGGCTATTCTCTCCATGCCGCCCCCACGTGTCTCCATGTTTTTCCCCTCCACTACTGTAGCTGCCCCCTTTTCCATTTCCGGCCCTTCTCCCATAGGTCCAGCCTGGATCTCTCAGCAGCTGAGTCAGCAAAAGAGGAAAGTTCCCATCGCTCCGATGGACTTTTCTGTAATCCCATCTAAGGGGGAAAGAAGCAGAAGCCCGTTACGTGCTTCTCTCAAAGTGCTGCAGGAGAGAGGGTTATGGAGATCGCGTACCCCAATCCCATCAAGGATAAAAAGGATCTGTCTCCAACAGATTATACAGTGACCCAAGTCACAATGGGGACGTCTTCGGAAAGCCTTCAGGGGGAGGCCCTTTCAGCAGTTGATGCCCTCTGCAAGAAGCTTCAGGAAACAAAGGAAGAGAAAAGGCAATTAAAAGAGCAAAACAAATACCTGCTCCAAGCCTTACAGAAGATGGGTAGTGCACCTCCCACAATTGCCGCCCGAGACTTCTGAGCTTCTCAGCCAGGACAAAATTAATGAGTACACAAAGATCGGTGAGCAGGGTATGGCCGTTTCCGCTTGGAGGAGCCAAATCCTCAAAGACAGCGAAAAAGTAATCGCCGAGTTTTCTAACTTGTATTTGAATATCAATAAGGCGAATAAAGAGCTCCAAGCATTGGCGGGACCCATATCGGAAGAGCTGGAAGATGCTAGACTGCAGCACGAGACCTTCCAACAAATGTTCGACTGTTCAGTCGAAGATCTGGTCAAGTTCGGCGTCTTCGGCCATCCCAGGGCCCTTAATAAAATCATGTCCACTCTAGATTACCAGGTGGATCAGCTAGAATTTGTCCTAGAAAAGATTGACAAAGTGAAGGAAGAAGCCCTGGACGCGATGCACCAAATGGAACGAATCGTTCTTAACATGTCGCCAGGTTACTTACTCCTTCCTTTACTTTAAGAAAAGCTGATGAAACCATTCAGGTCTTTAAGGAGATCATTTCTCAAGGCACGGGGCCAGAGGTCACTTTTGATGCAGAGTCTATCAACAACCTGCTGGCCTGCCGAGACTTCATTGGGTTACTCATTGAGGCGAAAAAGACTATTCCAAGCTCCCCGAGAAACTCATTGATGAGCGAGAGACTTGTGAAGCGATCGGTGATCGGCACAAGGATCCTTCCTGTGATCGCTTAGGGCCAATGATCAACAAGTTTATGGAATACCGCTCTCAATTCCATATCTCGTCACCTGAGCAACAAAAAAAGTAGTCCACCCCCTTTCGGCCACAGGATGACGACGACAAGTAGCTCCTTCTTCTTCTTCTTCTCTCTCTCTCTTCTTCGACTTTCTTTTTGGAAATATCTGGAGTATGTTGACACAAATGATGACATCATCCATGTTGCATCATGGGATGATGTCATCCACCAAGTGGTCAAAAGTCAACATGACTTTTAGATAGTTTGTAAATAAGTTGTTGGCTCCTTTTTGCCTTCTTTTCTCTCCTTCTTCTATAAATACCCCAACACTTGTTGTATTGAGGATGCATGGGTGAATATCTTTCAGATAAGAAATAGGAGTAAGGAGAAAAGACTTTGAGCTTTTTGTAACAGAAGGATAATTAATACAATATTTAGACTTTGTGCTGAATACCTGTGTTATGTGCATTAGATCTTTCTTATGTCTGATCTATGTGTTTATTCTGTTAAATCTGCTTCTGTTTTATTGTCATTTATTCATCATCAGTATTGCTTTGCTCGTTTATGCAAGTAGGTTTGGCTCTGTTTACTACCAATCCCAAAACATAAACCTTCTGACCTTTCTGCTTTGGAATTCATTTCTTTTCTTCCTTCGGACCTGCTCTTTCTTTCTTCATCCCCTCTTCCTTTCCTTTCTTTTCATAGCAGGAAACACCCCTACTGGGATGAGATCCCAAACCCCAAAGGCAGAATTTGTGGGACTTGCATAGATTCCTGCTGGTAGAATAGCAATAAACCAGTTTCACTTTGCTGACTCAAAGAGGGGCTATGCCTGCGCACATTAATCGTGGCTCGTTTATCCATAGATCTCCTGCCGCGATAGATTTTGGACCAACACCTAGTAAGAAAATAAGTCACATAGTATGTGACTGGAAGGTGTAACGTGGGGGACCCATGCGATCCTCAATATACCTGCCCTCTGAAGAGTATCCTTCTCATCCTGAGAGAGTGCATATAGCACTGCTGGAAGCCAATCACTCTCTCTCTCTCTCTCTCAGCTCCATCTAATGTACTCTTCCTTCTTCTGCAAAACACACAAAAAGGAGCAAGTTAGTATCAAGATTGCATTGAAAAAATCATTAAAGTAGGTAAGAATGGCTAGAAATGCAAAAATTAATTCAAACAAGTGTTGTTTTGGCATTCTAGAGAGAACCGCCACCCTGAGCAGGGCGGCTATTCCATTACCGCCACCTTGTAAGGTGGCAGTCCTGTAATTGCTACCCTGCTCAGGGCGGCGGTCCTGTCCCGCGTTTCAAAATAGGTCGCATACCCTAAAAATGCTAAAAATGACCATTTTTGCTAAAACAAAAGCCTACCCATTAGGCGTCCCCCCTAAGAGATACATTTGAAACTGACATTTCTAAAAATACCCCCACGACAAAGTTTTCATCATTTTTACATTTAGGGTGCAAAAACGAATAATCAAGAAGAACTAACCTGAGATTTCGTGGGTCGAGGTTCTACTCACGGAGGCATGATCGCTATCTCGATGTGAATGTTTCAACTATATTCTCGTTGAAAACCATCACCGTGGGTCCCAGAGCTCAAAAACTATCAAATCAACACGTGTAAATGAATAGGAAAATGGTCCCATTATATATATATATATATATATATAGTGTGTGTGTGTGTGTGTGTTTTGACGCATTTTTGAGTGCCCCTTTCGTAGGTTTAGAGCGCCAACGAAGGTAAGTTCTCATCCCCGCACAAATGGTAAGTCCTCATCTCATACTAATTTAGTATTTATTTTTTGATTTGTTTTGTCTATCTACACTTGAGTCTTCTTTCCATTTTATAGGTAGAGGGAACTTATATGGCGACATTTTGACACACGGGCGTGTCAGGTATAATTCTAACTTCCATTTTGGGACCGCCATACTCGGACCCACCGTTTTACACCTCTTTATGGCTAAAACGCTTCTCCGAGGGGGAAATATGTACGTACCCAAAATTGTAGGGTATTTTACCAAAACAATGTTACACATGCCCCAATGATGATACAGGTCACCTCGTAAGGTGTTCGGATCCAGAAAAGCTCGCGAAGTATATGTTAGCATCCCAAATGCTTTATCCATGTTCCTTGTGCTTTGTTTTATTCCTCTACCCTTCATTTCTTAGATTTTGACCTTTAGTGACGAAACTACCGCCCTGGCAGGTGGCGGTCCTTCACGTGTTTTCCAGCACGTTCTTCTGATCACGACTTGCATAAATTTTAAACTTTTACCATGCTTTTCTCACCACCTTAGCTTTTATTAATGTTTTATGTCCCCTGGAATAGTGTTTCTCCATTGTTTAATGGTAAAAGAGTTCTAATGGGAATCACCTTTGGGTGAATGTGAAATCTATAAATAGCCAGCTTGTTTTCAAGAAAATGGCCCCTCAAAACTGCCTCTCAATTTCTCATTTTCCATTGTTTAGTCTCTCAATTCTTGCTTAGAGTTCATTTTGTTTTCATGTTTGCATCCATGCTAGTTTTTCCTTTGCTTTCAGAAGCCATTCAATCTTCTTGCTTCAATCTTATTCATCACTGTTCATACAAATTAGTTTAGAACAAAGTAGTGTCAGTCATAGATTGCATCCATTAGAGTTGCAGGTTGTGTTCTTCACAGAAGGTGGATTCTAGAATCTCTCGGTACTCTTGCGTTGTATTCCCACAATAAATCCCGCTAGGAATTACATATGCCAAGCTCTGTCTCTTGCGTTGTCCCTCTCCTACTCACATTATATTCAGTCTATATCCAAATTGACATTGTTTGAATACCTTTTTCTGTTGATGCTAGCATATACATGCTCTTCTGGATTCACGTGAACACGAAGGAACGAGGAGATCATTCTGAGGGGACAAAGTCATACACTACTAGATTTTCCATCGTTATGCAAATTCTAGGTTTTATCTGTCAAATTTCTAGTTAAAATATATCAAATAGAGTGGTGAAACATTTCATTTCAGTTAAATTTCATTCTCGATATTACTAGGGAAGTTGTGGGGATTGATAGTTTCTGAGAAACTATGATTCATTCCTCACTTCTGAGGTAGGATCGAGAATCTTTCAATTAATTTAATCAACTATCTAGTTATTTAGGATAAACTCACAATCGCACAGCAAGTAGCTACACCGGGCTACCTTGTTAGTTTTAATTTTTTATTAGATTAGTTTTTCTTTCAATTCCATTTAAAATTCTATTAAAAAAATACAAAAATAGAGGAATATATATATGTTGTAGATATATCTTGCATAGTTTATTTCATTTCGAGCTTAGGCTTATATTGATCTTGTATGACAAGCACGGGACTTAGGGAGCCCAAGGAATACGTTTTTGATCCAATCGTGTCTCAACCAAATATTGTTGTAAAATAACCGATATAGACCAAAATATTAGAATACGTGTCTTCCAAACAACAACAGACCTACTAGAAATCAGCTCAAAGTTAAGGGGATTAAACATAGAAGATGACAAAGCACACACGTTCTGGTCAAGTCAGCCAAATTATAGATTACCTTGATAGACATCTGTATGACTGTAGAAGGACCTGAAAGAGAATAAACATTCGGTTGTGATCCACTAGTCCCACACCTGAGAGACCTCCCGCTGATATAGACACTAGCTTATGTATCCAAGTTGCCGTAACACATGTTAGGTACTCCCTAAAATCATGCAACTTTTAGTTCTAAACGTAGAGGCCGAAAAGGCATACAATTATTGGATACTCGGGATTAGAAGAAGGGATTGATTCTTCACATGACCATAGGAGGTCTAAAACAACCACGAACTTATGGTTGTGATCCACAAGTCCCATAACCCAATGGGCCTACAAATCAATCCAACGTTGACGCTAGTTTGCAAACATTAGTGTTTAGATCCTCTCCACTCCCACCAGACATTATCACACAACTATCATCAAGTATTAAACGTGAGCTAATCAAGCTAAAGATTTCTAGAATAGACTAGAGAATTGTCCATAAAACACCAAAATATCCACTACATATTTAGCCATTCCATTTTCATGACCTTGTCGGAGACATATACGAAGCACCCACAGTTATATTACACGTATTCCATAACCCATAAACCGGATCATGGCATCTTTGTAAAAGGATGTGTTCCTTGATTGAGAAATCATGCTTGATATGTATCTTTCCTCCCGAGCTTCTTTGCATATGGTTTTCTTTGTAAAGATCTTTGGTAGTCGAAATATGATTGGACTCTTTTATTTCTTTCATTTTGTATCTGAGTTTAATCTGATCTCGGAATGAATTATAGAGTTATCCACCTATAATACCTAGCCTTGGATCAGTGGAATTGATCCAAGTATTGCTTTAAGTTTGTTCGTGATGAATTAAAATTACAGACCTTGAACAGGTTGCAAGGTCTAGATGCATTGAATAAGCTAGTCCGGAGTATAACTCAGGTTGATCGTGTGAAAAGGATTGGTTCCCGATATCTAAATATATCTGGAAGGTCTTGATCGTGGACCAGGTAATAATTCAGTTACATATAATTCTGTAGCCTAATGGCAGTACAGGAGTTAACCCTGTTCGAGAATGCATGTTGTGGGTCTTTTTCTGAGCGTAAGAAATGTTAGACCTAACTGGAATTATAAATGTTAGTAACCTAAAACTAAACTTAACCTAGGGGTTAGTGTTAATCTAACCTAGACCTAGGCTAAGAGCTAATGTTCTAAGTTAATATCTATGTTCTAAGAAGTTAGACTAGGTGTTATCCTAAATTCTAACCTAAGTTACTAACCTAACTATTGAACAAGGATGTAAGGGGACCTATGGAGGGATGCGAACCATGGGCGGCTTTTTCTATGTCATTAAATGCAAAGGATAAGTATGAAGGACAGGTATTGGCGGAGGTTTTAAAACGGCTAACTTGAGCCGACGTGGCAGGTCGCCAAAATTGGAAATGGTCTTGGAATTTCTCTTGTCTATCGCCAACTATGGCGGTCGGTGGCAGTGGAGTTTGAGCGGGAAATTGGGAGTAAATGCAATTAATGAGCTCGGTAGTCGAGCTCGGATTTCGCGAGAAGGCATGCAAATTGGAAAGTTAATGGTTTGTTTGGCTTATCACGAATTCCGGTTTTCCCTCTGCCTGTTCACTGGTTCTTCGCACTTTTGATCTTCTTGGTGTTGCATATGGCAGTATGAGCGTATCTAGCTCTTTCCTCTGGCAAGGAAAATATATATGTCATGGAAATAGCAAAATTTTGTTGGTGGCTCTAACTTGGAAAAGGAAAAGAAAGTCCGAGCTCTTTCAGTGGTCTGCTTCGGAATTTTGAGCAAATATCCAGGCATGTTAGGCCCTAACTTTTAAAAATCTTGCTCTTCTTCAAATGATTTCATTAGAACAACTCTGTTCAAATGATTTATGGAAATAGATGGTTTCTATGGTATCCTTGTGTGATTTTTGACACTTTGAATATCTTCATGTTGGTTCGATTTTCAATTTAACCCTTGATGGGTGTTTATTATATTCGAACTGTTTCTATATTTCTTTGTGTTTTGCATTCCGGCTTTTATATGCGAAATATATGAAAAGAAGGTATGCTCGGCCTGCTCTGCGAGAGCCCATAAATTATTCTTGTGATGGGTACAGCCACTGTGATGCTTGTTGATTTATACTCGAGTCGATGCTTGTTGTTGATACTTGCCGTTGATGTTTGTTGTGGGTACTTGTCGGAAGGGATATCTTGATGGACATTTGTTTGATTGTTCGATTAAATTGAACTTTTTTTTGTAAGCTATGTTGTGGTTATTATTTAGTGGTGATTATGGATTTTGTTGGGTTTCGTTATGAAATTTTATAGTTATTGTGAAGAGATAACTATTGTGTTACGGTATTCATTACGACCTCTTGGAGTTGTTTTTCCCTTTCGTGAAGGTTAAGGGGATTGACCCGTTTATATATATATATATTATATATTTATATTTATTGAAACGACTCTGTAGAGTCCATTGAATGATTAATACACTATGGACCACTTTGGGAAGCTTTATATATCTTTGAATATTGGTAATTTGAGTTTCGTTGGAGTCTTGAAGAAGAATAGGTCATACGACCTCTTATTTGTAATAAATTTAGAATACGAGACTCCTGGTTGTCTTACATTACGTTTCCTTACTGTGTAAGCTTGTTCGAGAATATTGAAGAGGTTCAGTGGAATTCTTGTTACGAAATCAGTGAATTTGTTTAAGCCTGATTTTTAATGTTTATCATTGTTGTACAGTTGGGAATCATTGTTTATTATTTATTTGATATCTTGTTACTCGGGTTCGGTGGAATCCTTTCTAGGTAACTACAAGATACTGCCTCAAATTAAGCTTGTTTAGTTTACTATTGTTTTAAAACCTTTGTTGGGTTCCTTGAGTTTGGAAAGATATCTTGTATATCGGCTTTTGTAAAAAGCTATATTGTGAATACTTTGATATACGGATTTAGTTTTAAATCCTTGATTGGTAATCTGTGTCACTTTGTATCTCAGTATAAGCTTTGAGTATGAACAAGTAATGTTTTTGGCTTTGTTGGATTTCTTAAAATAACTTGACATTATGTATTATGGCTTTTATAAAGTAGGTCGTGAATAACATACTTTCAACTCTGGATGCGTTCAGAAGTGACTATGTTATGTTATGTTATGTTTTCTTTCTGATTACATTCCAGATAGATGTGGCTGTGCATGTTGCGTGGATTTCGTTTAAAAATCTCTCTGCATAGTCATAGGGAATGTCATTGCTAAAATGATTTCGAGTCTCTTGTTGACTGCGATAACGAAGAGAGATCCTTTGAATTCGACCTTGGGTCTAAAAGCCTTACAGTGTAGAAAGGACTTGAATGAGTTGAAGGTTGTCATAAGGTATTGTTGGCGTGTTACGTCTTCTGTGCATAGATATCCATTTCTGAGCTTGATTGAGTTTAGGAGTAGTCGATTTCACCTTAACAGGTAACGGCATTTAATATCTTCTTGTCTGTCGCTTCTTGCGTGAGGACATACTGAGTCTGCTTGTTGATAGACACCGTTGTTTGGCATGAGGGCTACTGTACTGTAGTTGCTTTCTTGTAAGCTTTAACAAAACAGTGGTGTTGTTGATGGTCTCGACTGATTTATTTGCATGTGTATTAAGTGAATGCCTTGCTCTTGAAAAGACGGTACAGTCATGAGCTAGATCTGAAGGAAATAAGTATTATTCATTTATTTCTCTTCTGTTATAAAGTATAGGTTGATATAATTGTTTATCTAACTTTTGGAATTGTTCTATCATGCTGATGGAATCATGAAAGGTTATTTATTTATTATGTTGAATATATAATCCGTCGATGTTGTTGTGTCCTTGGGATTCAGATGGATAGTTGGTTAGATGCATTTGTCTTCTTGGTCACTAACGTTTTAATGATTTGATCTCATTTAAACAGGGTGTTTAATGAAAACAATTGATGTATTGCAATTGTTTTAAAGGTTAGTGCTTATCATGCTCAGTTCATCGAACTGACCCATGTTGACTATTTTTGCAGATGGTTGCCGTGAGTGGTAAAAGCATGCAGATCGATAGGATGATCGATTGTTTAGATTTGATTTTAAGTAGAATTTCAGTTTGAATTTCTTTAAATGTACTATAAGAGGAAAGATGTTCTTCTTCCGTTGAGTATTGTATCAAGTATGCTGAATGCATAAAATGTATTTGATTAGTTCTGAAAGGAATGGAAATTGATATTGTTACTTATGTGTCTATATTCTTATCTTGATAGTTTGACCTTCTTCGGTTCAAATGATCTAAAGAGCATTGTTATTATTATATAATTTGGAGACTTTTGTGATTATCAATGTAAGCTTTGCAAGAATATAAGACTGAATTCTTATGATTGTTTAGCAGTTCTGGTATGTTCTATCAGAAGCTAAATTGAAATTTAGGTAACTATCTTTTTGAAAGATAGGGTTAAAATATACCTAAGCAGAATGCTAAACAAAGCTGAATTAAATTATTAATCCTAGTCCCGATTATGACAGGACAACATTTAATTGGATTCTGAATCATTTATATTTGATACTTATAAGTATGATATAAATTCAGTTATGAGAACTTATATAAACCTAATGGGGTTCAGATGGCAATCTCATGTGAAGTTTATGAGATATTGTCCAATTCCGTTGTTTTAGAATTATGTATATTCTATGAACTCCGTGATGAGACCTTGGTCTTAATAACTCCTCTGTGTAATGGGTTTTATTGAGGAAGGTCATCCTAAGATGAAGAATCCAGGGATCGGGAAAGGCTAACCTTAGGGGAACGTCTTTAATGTAATTTAAACTCAACGTGCGTAACGCATTTTTTATAAGTAGATCTTTTCGAGGCGGATTTAAAGGTTGACGGCACAAGTCAACTGCAGGGTTGTACCTCCGAGAAGATTAGGATCTTCTCGAAGTTACAACAATGCAGGTGACTTATGACGACACCCTTTGCATTGATCGCTAAGATTTACACTTTGATCTCGAACGAGTTACTCAGGGACCGATTAGGAATGTGATCACGTTACAAGGCTGCCTAGGAGATTCGGGGTATCTTGACACACTGGTTTAACTAGGGTTGAACCAGTATGTCATCGTATCCCTAATCCTCGTGGGCATCCATATAACGTTATCACCTTGTTAATCCATTTCCGAGTGAATAAGTTGAGATAGGAGGGACTGACAGAAGTCGGTATAAGACATTCTACATAACATAAGAATGGGGTGAAGGGCGTATTCCAGATTGACGAGTATGCCGTTAAGGAATACGAGACATAAACAGTATGTTTCAAATCTTTGGCCAAAGTATCGCAAGCTGCTGATTGCGTTGTCCTAATTCACCTAGTCTAAGGGATGAGATGCCGATGAATAATGGTAACAATTATTCAGTTAGGTTCCTTGGACAGAGCATTCTGAATCCCAGAATAGGGAAGAGAACCGCAAGAGTGAAGTGTTAAATAAAAACGCCAACTCTTATTACTCATGAATAGATCGGTAGATTACCGAGTCATGGAATGAATAGATCGGAGGTACTCCGAGTCATTACAGCTGCATATGGTTATCATTATAAGAATGGTTATTTGATTGTGAGTTCTAAATTAGGTATTTAGAACCAGGATGCAATTATCAAAAAAAAAAATAAAAATTGACTTGTTCTATTGTCTAAAATGAGGATGTTACATCTTGGTATCAGAGCTGAAGGTTGCAGCTCTTGGACCTATTGTGTCCATAATCTGATAAAAACCTGAATTTTCTTGTAATAGAAAATGGTTAGAACAAGGGGGAACGTTGCGAATAATGCTCCACCTGAAGGAGGGGCGGCAACAACCCAGAAACTTGATGAGATCCTTGCTGCCTTGTTGGACACAAGAGATCGCTTAGCTGTACTTGAACAGCAGGTGATGGGAAATGAGGAGGATGAAGAAGCTGATAATAATAATCAGCAACCTCCTGAGGACAACCCCGATATGGGAGTTGATGTTAATCTTTAAATGCACTGTCCAACCGAGAAAACAAAAAGGCCGGTTGCGTGAGAACTCACTAATGATATAAAAAGGATAAGTCCACCTAAGTATGATGGCACCACATTAGGAGATGGAGCTGAGAACTGGCTCAGTGAAATGGAGAAGTACTTTGCAATAAGGAACTTCTCAGAGGAAACCAAAGCTATTTGGGGAGCCTATCAGCTTTCCCATGAAGCATCTTCGTGGTGGGATAGCCGTAAAGCTGAACTAAACATTGATGAGACCAATATTACTTGGGATCAATTTAAAGGCTATTTTAGGCAACGTTGGCTGCCACAACTTTTCTATGATCAGAAAATGACGGAATTTCAGAACTTAGCTCAAGGGAAGCTAACGGTAACTGAATTCTGGGAGCGGTTTACAAAACTCCTCAAGTATGTACCGCAGTATCAAACTGACGAGAAGTTCAGAATACGGAAATTCATCATGGGATTGAATCCCGTGATAGGGGGAGAGGTCGATGTTCACAGTCCAACCACTATGGAAGGAGTTGTTGAAAAGGCCATAAGGCAAGAACATAAAATTAAAGGCTATTTCTGCTCATAAAGAGGAAGTGCGGAAGAAGACTGCAAATCCTTCTTCAACCTCTCTTGCACCCAGAAAAGGACCATGGAAAAAGTTTGGAAACAAGAATAAGTTTTCAGGAGATAACAGTAAGAAAGCAGCAGTAAATAAGCCTGCTGGAAATGTAAGGGATAATTTTGCTAAAAATTATAACAATGGGCAGAAGCCCTATGGAGGACAACGTGACAATTACAAAAGTGGAAGCAATTACAGCCTAAAAAGGGACCTGTAGGAGGCTGCTACAATTGTGGCAAAGATCACTACGCTAATCAATGCCCTTTGAAGAAGGATGATCATAATCAGCAACATAAGATACATCTTTGCAAAGAGCGATACAAGCAAGCTGAAAAGCAAGTAACACCTATAGAAGTTCTGGGTAAGTTATTTGGCATACCTGTCACTATTCTTTTTGATACAGGAGCTACTGAATGTTTTATTTCTAATAAACTTGCTTCTAAACTTAAAAGAAAAGCTGGAAAAATGGATAAATCTTGGACTGTACAGTATGGTAATAACTCTGTTCATACAGTGAGTATGTGTCTTTTTGGGGCAGTCCTTGACTTACCTAACTTTTCCACGGAAGTTGATCTCTATGTTACACCTTTGGGATCGTATGACATTGTCATCGGTGTCAATTGGTTAGCTGACCATAAAGCAAAAGTAGACTGCTATGAAAAGAACATAAAATGTTTAGATGATCAGCTGGAAACAACAGAGATTCAAGGTGTGAAACGAGAAATTTCAGTTAGAAAACTGTCAGCTATGCAGCTTAAAAAGGCTAAGAATAAAGGATGTACTCTTTATGCAGTAAAGATATCTGAATCTTCAGAAGAAGATGGTGATTATATGAAGCAAATTCCTCTGTTACAAAGTTTCAGGGATGTTTTTCCTGAAGAATTACCAGGGTTACCACCCAAGAGAGAATTTGACTTCACCATTGAAATCAAACCGGGAACTGAACCTATTTCCAAAGCGCCTTATAGGATGACTACTACAGAGTTAGTCGAGCTTAAGGCACGATTCTGAAGAACTTTTGACAAAAGGTTTGATTAGACCAAGTGTTTCACCTTGGGGTGCGCTGTGATGATATTGTGAAAAGAAGGATGGAACACTTAGGCTGTGTATTGATTATCGGATGTTGAACAAAGCAACAATCAAGAACCGATATCCACTTCCAAGGATCGATGATCTATTTGATCAGATGCGTGGAGCAGCGGTTTATTCTAAGATAGACCTTCGATCTGGTTATCATCAGTTAAGGATTAAAGAAGAAGACATTCATAAAACAGCTTTCCGAACAAGGTACGGACATTATGAATTCACGGTTCTACCCTTTGGATTAACTAATGCACCCGCAGCCTTTATGAACTTAATGAACAATATTTTTCAAGAATATCTGGACAAGTTTGTACTTGTATTCTTGGACGATATTCTCATTTATTCTAAAAGCGTTGAGGAGCACAATGAGCATTTGAAGATAGTTTTGGAAATTCTGAGAAAAAGAAAGTTGTATGGTAAGTTATCCAAATGTTCTTTCTTTGATTCAGAAGTTCACTATTTGGGTCATGTCATAAGTAAAGAAGGAATTGCTGTAGATCCTTCAAAAATAGTGGCAATAACTGAGTGGCCTGCGCCAAAGAATGTGCATGAAGTAAGAAGCTTCATGGGTCTTGCAGGTTACTATAGAAAATTTGTAAAGGATTTTTCTAAGGTAGCTGCACCAATAACTTCATTGCAGAAGAAGGATAAGAAATTCATATGGAATGACAAGTGCGAAGCGGCTTTCAAAAGTCTGAAAGACCAGTTGACTTCTGCACCTATATTAGCTGTACCAGACCCTAATGGGAATTTTACTGTTGTAACGGATGCTTCTGGGGAAGGCCTTGGAGGTGTTTTGCTACAAAATGATCAAGTCATTGCATATGAAAGTAGAAAACTCAAGTTACATGAGCTGAACTATGCCCCTCATGATTTGGAGCTTGCTGCCATTGTTCATGCACTTCAAGTCTGGAGACACTACTTACTTGGGAAACCTTTTGAGTTGAAAACTGATCACTTAGGGCTGAAATATATTTTTACTCAGCCTAATCTAAATGCCAGACAGAGAAGGTGGTTAGAATTTTTATCACAATATGATTTTGATATTAGCTATATCAAAGGGAAGGAGAATAGAGTAGCTGATGCTCTAAGTCGTAGGAGGCACATTTCTGCTCTTATAACATTAAGAACTCAGTTCAAGGAGGAGGTAAAGAGTGCCTCAGAATCTGATAATTACTTTCTGCAGGTAAAGGCAGCGCTTGCTGCAGAACCTAATGATGAAAGGTATAAAGGTTTTCATTTTGATAATGAAGGAATCTTGCGTTATGAAAACAGGGTATATGTACCTATGTTGAACGACTTGAGGAAGAAGTTGTTAGTGGAATTTCATAATTCACCTTTCTCTGGACACCCGGGTATCACAAAGATGCTTGCTGATCTGAAACAACAATACTTTTGGAAAGGTATGAAAAAGGATGTCATAAATTTTGTGACCCATTGTTTGGAGTGTCAGCGGGTTAAGGCAGAACATATGCACCCTGCTGGACTGTTATATCCTCATAGCATACCGCAGTACAAATGGCAAGTAATAACCATGGATTTTGTACAAGGATTACCCATGTCCAGGAATAAACATGATGTTATCCTGGTAGTTGTAGATAAACTGACTAAGGTAGCTCATTTCATCGCTGGAAATCTAAAGGATGATTCACCAGTGCTGGCCAAAAGATTCGTACACGAAATTTTCAGATTGCATGGTGTACCAGAATTGATTATATCTGACAGGGATCCAAGAATGACGTCAAGGTTTTGGCAAACACTTAATACAGCTCTTGGAACAAAACTAAACTTCAGTTCTGCATATCATCCGGAAACGGATGGACAAACTGAAAGGGTAAATCAAGTGTTGGAGGACATGTTGCGGATGTATTGCATGGATCAACAGTATAAATGGGAAGAGTATCTTCCATTAGTTGAGTTCGCATACAACAACACTTATCATTCATCTCTCAAAATGGCACCCTTTGAAGCACTTTATGGAAGAAAGTGCAGAACTCCTGTTAGTTGGGACAGTGTTGAGGATAGAGTGGTAATTGGACCAGAGATTCTCACAGAAATGGAACAACAAGTTAAGCTGATTCGTGAAAGATTAAAGGAAGCAGCGGATAGGCAGAAGAGCTATGCTGACCTTAAGCGGGTTGATAGAAGGTTTGAGCTTGGTGAGAAGGTTTTTCTTCGTGTTAAACCCAGAAAGAGTTCTATAACTTTTGGCAAGGCTGCCAAGTTGTCACCTCGATTCGTGGGACCTTTCGAAATTGTCAAAATAATCAATCCTGTAGCTTATCGTTTAGCATTACCACCTGCTTTATCTCGCATGCATGATGTTTTCCATATTTCTTTGCTTAAGAAATACGTTTCAGATCTGTCACATGTTTTAAATTGGAATTCCTTGCAGGTCCAAGACCCAGGAATAATCGTGGTTAAACCCACACGAGTGCTGGAAACTCACCAATTGCATTTAAGAAATCGTGAAATACAACAATGTAAGGTCCAGTGGGACCAGTTTAACGAAGAAAGTGCAACTTGGGAAAATCTGGAAGAGATGAAAATTGCTTTTCCTTCTCTTTTTCAACAGAATGAAATCTGTTGACAAAACATTCTTTTCTAAACTTATTTTTTTAAGTATTTATGAAAGCCAGATGAAGGCAAACATTATTCAGGTTGAATAAAATATGTTGTGACATTGATTTCTGGAACTATTCAAATTGGAAATAGTCACATTGTTTGTGTACTGATAAATTGGTTGACCTGAAGGTTAATCAAATATGTAATCATCGGGACGATGAATCTTTTAGGAGGGAAGCATGTAACACCCTGAACTGTTGTTACCTCCTCCTGAGCATTCAAGTGTTGATATATGGTTTCTTTGTAAAAGGATGTGTTCCTTGATTGAGAAATCATGCTTGATATGTACTGTATCTTCTTTGCAGATTGCAGATCTTTGACTGAGTCGAATATGATTGGACTCTTTTATTTCTTTCATTTTGTATCTGAGTTTAATCTGATCTCGGAATGAATTATAGAGTTATCCACCTATAATACCTAGCCTTGGATCAGTGGAATTGATCCAAGTATTGCTTTAAGTTTGTTCGTGATGAATTAAAATTACAGACCTTGAACAGGTTGCAAGGTCTAGATGCATTGAATAAGCTAGTCCGGAGTATAACTCAGGTTGATCGTGTGAAAAGGATTGGTTCCCGATATCTAAATATATCTGGAAGGTCTTGATCGCGGACCAGGTAATAATTCAGTTACATATAATTCTGTAGCCTAATGGCAGTACAGGAGTTAACCCTGTTCGAGAATGCATGTTGTAGGTCTTTTTCTGAGCGTAAGAAATGTTAGACCTAACTGGAATTATAAATGTTAGTAACCTAAAACTAAACTTAACCTAGGGGTTAGTGTTAATCTAACCTAGACCTAGGCTAAGAGCTAATGTTCTAAGTTAATATCTATGTTCTAAGAAGTTAGACTAGGTGTTATCCTAAATTCTAACCTAAGTTACTAACCTAACTATTGAACAAGGATTAAGGGGACCTATGGAGGGATGCGAACCATGGGCGGATTTTTCTATGTTATTTAATGCAAAGGATAAGTATGAAGGACAGGTATTGGTGGAGGTTTTAGAAATGGCTAACTGAGCCGACGTGGCAGGTCGCCAAAACTGAAAATGGTCTTGAAATTCTATTTGTCTATCGCCAACTTTGGCGGTCGGTGGCAGTGGAGTTTGAGCGGGAAATTGGGAGTAAATGCAATTAATGAGCTCGGTAGTCGAGCTCGGATTTCGCGAGAAGGCATGCAAATTGGAAAGTTAATGGTTTGTTTGGCTTATCACGAATTCCGGTTTTCCTCTGCCTGTTCACTGGTTCTTCGCACCAGTCTTCTTGGTGTTGCATGGCGAGTATGAGCGTATCTAGCTCTTTCCTCTGGCAAGGAAAATATATATGTCATGGAAATAGCAAAATTTTGTTGGTGGCTCTAACTTGGAAAAGGAAAAGAAAGTCCGAGCTCTTTCAGTGGTCTGCTTTGGAATTTTGAGCAAATATCCAGGCATGTTAGGCCCTAACTTTTAAAAATCTTGCTCTTCTTCAAATGATTTCATTAGAACAACTCTGTTCAAATGATTTATGGAAATAGATGGTTTCTATGGTATCCTTGTGTGTGATTTTGGCACCTTGTATCTTCATGCTTTGGTTCGATTTTCAATTTAACCCTTGATGGGTGTTTATTATATTCAAATGTTGCTATATTTCTTTGTGTTTTGCATTCGCTTTTATATGCGAAATATATGAAAAGAAGGTATGCTCGGCCTGCTCTGCGAGAGCCCATAAATTGTTCTTGTAATGGGTACAGGCCACTGTGATGCTTGTTGATTTATACTCGTAGTCGATGCTTGTTGTTGATACTTGCCGTTGTTGCTTGTTGTGGATACTTGTCGGAAGGGATACTGATGGACATTTGTTTGATTGTTCAGTTAAATTGAACTTTTTGTAAGCTATGTTGTGGTTATTATTTAGTGGTGGTTATGGATTTTTGTTGGGTTTCGTTATGAATTTTATAGTTATTGTGAAGAGATAACATATTGTGTTACGGTATTCATTACGACCTTCTTGGAGTTGTTTTCCCTTTCGTGGAAGGTTATGGGGATTGAACCCGTTTATATATATATATATATATATTTTATTTTATTTGAAACGACTCTGTAGAGTCCATTGAATGATTATACTATGGACCACTTTGTGGAAGCTTTATATATCTTTGAATATTGGTAATTTGAGTTTCGTTGGAGTCTTGAAGAAGTAACAGGTCATCGACCTCTGTCATTTTGTAATAAATTTTGGTACGAGACTCCTGGTTGTCTTTATTACGTTTCCTTCATGTAAAGCTTGTTCGAGAATATTGGAGAGATTCGATTGGAATTCTTGTTACAAAATCAGTGATTTGTTTAAGCCTGATTTTTAATGTTTATCATTGTTATTGCACGATTGGGAATCATTGTTTATTATTTATTTGATATCTTGTTACTCGGGTTCGGTGGAATCCTTTCTAGGTAACTACGATTTTACTGTCTCAAATTAAGCTTGCTTTAGTTTACTATTGTTTTCGAAACCTTTGTTGGGTTCCTTGAGTTTGGAAAGATATCTTGTATATCGGCTTTTGAAAAGCTATATTGTGAATCTTGTATACGGATTTAGTTTTAAATCCTTGATTGGTAATCATGTGTCACCGTATTCTGTATAAGCTTTGAGTATGAACAAGTAATGTTTTTGGCTTTGTTGGATTTCTTAAAATAACTTGACATTATGTATTATGGCTTTTATAAAGTAGGTCGTGAATAACATACTTTCAACTCTGGATGCGTTCAGAAGTGACTATGTTATGTTATGTTATGTTTTCTTTCTGATTACATTCCAGATAGATGTGGCTGTGCATGTTGCGTGGATTTCGTTTAAAAATCTCTCTGCATAGTCATAGGGAATTGTCATTGCTAAAATGATTTCGAGTCTCTTGTTGACTGCGATAACAGAAGAGATCCTTTGAATTCGACCTTGGGTCTAAAAGCCTTACAGTGTAGAAAGGACTTGAATGAGTTGAAGGTTGTCATAAGGTATTATTGGCGTGTTACGTCTTCTGTGCATAGATATCCATTTCTGAGCTTGATTGAGTTTAGGAGTAGTCGATTTCACCTTAACAGGTAACGGCATTTAATATCTTCTTGTCTGTCGCTTCTTGCGTGAGGACATACTGAGTCTGCTTGTTGATAGACACCATTGTTTGGCATGAGGGCTACTGTACTGTAGTTGCTTTCTTGTAAGCTTTAACAAAACAGTGGTGCTGTTGATGGTCTCGACTGATTTATTTGCATGTGTATTAAGTGAATGCCTTGCTCTTGAAAAGACGGTACAGTCATGAGCTAGATCTGAAGGAAATAAGTATTATTCGTTTATTTCTCTTCTGTTATAAAGTATAGGTTGATATAATTGTTTATCTAACTTTTGGAATTGTTCTATCATGCTGATGGAATCATGAAAGGTTATTTATTTATTATGTTGAATATATAATCCGTCTGATGTTGTTGTCCTTGGGATTCAGATGGATAGTTGGTTAGATGCATTTGTCTTCTTGGTCACTAACGTTTTAATGATTTGATCTCATTTAAACAGGGTGTTTAATGAAAACAATTGATGTATTGCAATTGTTTTAAAGGTTAGTGCTTATCATGCTCAGTTCATCGAACTGACCCATGTTGACTATTTTTGCAGATGGTTGCCGTGAGTGGTAAAAGCATGCAGATCTGATAGGATGATCAGATTGTTTAGATTTGATTTTAAGTAGAATTTCAGTTTGAATTTCTTTAAATGTACTATAAGAGGAAAGATGTTCTTCTTCCGTTGAGTATTGTATCAAGTATGCTGAATGCATAAAATGTATTTGATTAGTTCAGAAGGAATGGAAATTGATATTGTTACTTATGTGTCTATATTCTTATCTTGATAGTTTGACCTTCTTCGGTTCAAATGATCTAAAGAGCATTGTTATTATTATATAATTTGGAGACTTTTGTGATTATCAATGTAAGCTTTGCAAGAATATAAGACTGAATTCTTATGATTGTTTAGCAGTTCTGGTATGTTCTATCATAAGCTAAATTGAAATTTAGGTAACTATCTTTTTGAAAGATAGGGTTAAAATATACCTAAGCAGAACGCTAAACAAACTGAATTAAATTATTAATCCCTAGTCCTGATTATGACAGGACAACATTTAATTGGATTCTGAATCATTTATATTTGATACTTATAAGTATGATATAAATTCAGTTATGAGAACTTATATAAACCTAATGGGGTTCAGATGGCAATCTCATGTGAAGTTTATGAGATATTGTCCAATTCCGTTGTTTTAGAATTATGTATATTCTATGAACTCCGTGATGAGACCTTGGTCTTAATAACTCCTCTGTGTAATGGGTTTTATTGAGGAAGGTCATCCTAAGATGAAGAATCCAGGGATCGGGAAAGGCTAACCTTAGGGGAACGTCTTTAATGTAATTTAAACTCAACGTGCGTAACGCATTTTAATAAGTAGATCTTTTCGAGGTGGATTTAAAGGTTGACGGCACAAGTCAACTGCAGGGTTGTACCTCCGAGAAGATTAGGATCTTCTCGAAGTTACAACAATGCAGGTGACTTATGACGACACCCTTTGCATTGATCGCTAAGATTTACACTTTGATCTCGAACGAGTTACTCAGGGACCGATTAGGAATGTGATCACGTTACAAGGCTTCCTAGGAGATTCGGGGTATCTTGACACACTGGTTTAACTTGGGTTGAACCAGTATGTCATCGTATCCCTAATCCTCGTGGGCATCCATATAACGTTATCACCTTGTTAATCCGTTTCCGAGTGAATAAGTTGAGATAGGAGGGACCGATGACAGTCGGTATAAGACATTCTACATAACATAAGAATGGGGTGAAGGGCGTATTCAGTTGGCGAGTATGCCGTTAAGGAATACGAGACATAAACAGTATGTTTCAAATCTTTGGCCAAAGTATCGCAAGTCTTGATTGCGTTGTCCTAATTCACCTAGTCTAAGGGATGAGATGCCGATGAATAATGGTAACAATTATTGATTAGGTTCCTTGACGAGCATTGAATCCCGAATAGGGAAGAGAACATAAGAGTGAAGTGTTAAATAAAAACGCCAACTCTTATTACTCATGAATAGATCGGTAGATTACCGAGTCATGGAATGAATAGATCGGAGGTACTCCGAGTCATTACAATGCATATATGGTTATGCATTATAAGAATGGTTATTTGATTGTGAGTTCTAAATTAGGTATTTAGAACCGGGATGCAATTATCAAAAAAAAAAAAAAATGAGGATTGACTTGTTCTATTGTCTAAAACAAAGTGAATGATGAAATGCCTTGACCCTCTATTTATATTTTTTTCCCTTTTTAAGCATTAAATGATACTTCACCTACCACCGTACTTTTCACATTTAATGTGTCTTTTTCAAACAAAGTCCGACTTTAGTGCTTTAACTCATGCGCCCGACCTCACGCAGATAATCTTTCAACATTCTCGTGTGAAACCAATCTATCTAGATAGGAGACTCTTGTGCGTGCATCACCGGGGCCGAAGGCACTTATTCTATCATGATTTTTACTCTCGCCTACCTCGTGTTTCTTATGCAATTTTTCTTCCTTTGTACGTGGATTTGAAAGCGGCCTTATCTTGACACCAACCATCCTTTTCCATATTTTATTTCCATGCACCTCTTTCAACAGTCCATTCAACTAGGATTTTCAATACAAAATTCCTTGAAATTTACCCTTGCTCTCCTTCACATCATTCCACCCCACACTAAAATGATGTGCAAATTCCTTTCTGCCACTCAAAAATCCTCGGAGTAATAAGGATTCACGGTGCCTAAGGCACAAAATAACCAACAACACAAAATGGAAATACAAGAAAGGAAATGCATAAAGGGAATTCTAAACTAACTGGAAAATTTACCTTATTTACAAACACCAAGAAGACTTATTTATAGTAGGGCTTCAACCTACTCCCATTGAAGTGTCCAGAAATTTTGTTCCATCCAGAGACTTATGAATCGCACACACGAGTCAAGGATGTATGAGATTTAATAGGGACCTAACCAATGGGCCTTCAACTTTCCAAGATGGTGTTGAAACTTTGAATCATACAAGTAAGACCATCTTCCCAACCTCAAATTTCTTGTTTCGATGTGGCGATCATGCCATGCTTTTTCTCGTGTTTGGTTCCACCTGGTGAGTGATAGTCTTTCATCCAGCTTCATTAGTTCATCAATTCTCTGTTCCAGTGCTTGCTCATCAACCAGCCCTCCTATGTGCACTATTTGCAGAGAAGGTAACATGAATTCAACCGGTAGAATAGCTTCCACACCAAACACCAATTGAAATGGTGTGGCTTTGTTCATCCTTTTATAAGTTGTCCTATAAGCCAATAATATGGCTGATACCTTGTCATCCCAATCTTGTCTTCTCGACATCACAAATTTTAGTCGTGGTATGACTCGGTGCCAATAATTTCATCTCTCTTTCTGGCTTGCCAATGTGCCGACAATGGTAACACATTTTACAATAGTCTTTGCCATCCTTATATAGAGTTTCCCTCCACAATCCCGCCATTAAAATTTTACGTGTGGTGGCATCACTTGCATAATGTCCACCCATGCTGCCTTCATGTGTTTCCTCTATGATGGTGAGGCACTCATGCTCTAGTACACACCTGCGTAAAACTTCATCTGACCCTAACTTGTATAAGTGCCCACTGATCAACATGTAGGGCACGTCACGTATGGCTAGTTGCTTTCTTTCTAATGCCTTCATTCCTTCTCGGTGCCACACCTTCCTTTAGGAATACCGCAATTTCCTCCAAATCTGAGGGCACACGCCGCAACCTAAATAGTTGTGCATCTAGAATAGTCTCTTCAATACTCTGTGCATCCTCCCCTGAATCAATTCTTGACAAATGATCAGGTCCACAATTACTCTTTCTAGGCTTCACAACTACCGTAAACTCAAACTCTTGAAATAATAACACCCACCAACATATGTGCCCTTGTAGAACGAGCTTGTTCACTAAGTACTTTAACGCCATGTGGTCGGTGTAGAATACAAAGGGTGTTGCCAACATATATTGTCTGAACTTGAAAAGCACGTAGATCATTGACAATGCTTTGCACTCAATCATGGTGTAATTCTAATCTGCTGGGGTCAACTTCCTACTTGTAAAACATAGAGGATGATCAACAATTCCTTCACCTAGTTGTGCAAGTACTGCTCCAATGGTTGTTCCTGAGGCATCTACATGAACATGGAAGGGCTTGTCCCAAGAAGGAAAACGTAATATAGGTGCGGTGACAATCCTATCCTTTAATGTTTCAAATGCCTTTTGTTGTGCCTCTCCCCAATGGAAGGCACTTTTATGTTTGAGTAATTCTTCTAGAGGCACGACTATCTTGGCATACCCCTTGATGAATTTCCTATAATAACTCGTATGCCCAAGAAATCCATGCACTGTGCTCTAGCTAGTAGGCTCCCCCAATCCCACAATAACTACAACTTTGGCAAGATCTACTAGCAAGCCCTCCTTACATATGATATTCCCAATAAAGTCCCAAAGGGTGTAGCAAAGACACACTTTTTAATGTTGAGGGATATCCTTAACTATCGACACCTCTCAAACATCAGCCTCAAATTATCACAATGGTCTTTCACTAGCCCATACACTATCCAATCATCTAGATAAACTTGAAGGAATTTTTGGATGAAGTCCTAGAACGCCTGAACCACTATGTGTGAAAAAATAGTAGGCACATTCTTCAACCCAAAGGGCATGACCATGTATGCAAAAATTCCCCATTCAGTGGCGAAAGTTGTCTTCTCTTGGTCTTCCTTTGCAATCCAGACTTAGTGGTACCCTAAAAATCCATCCATAAAGGAATAGATCTCGCACCTTTGACTCCCTCTAAAATTTATTTAGTGAAGGGGGTTGGAAAAGGATCGATGACACAAACCGCATGCGTTCAGCTCCCTATAATCCACGCATATCCTAATCCATCCATCCTTCTTGATGCTTATCACCATCAAACTTATCCATTCGATTCTTCCACAGCTTCAATGATTCTAGAAGCTATCATTTTTTCTATCTCTTCCTTTACCTTTATGCACAAATTGGGATTCATCCAATGTAGGGTCTCTTCCTGACCGGGCATGCACCATCCTTCAACTTTATCCTCATCTCCCCCAAGGAATGGTGGACGCCTTTGAGCTCATGGTACCCACACAGGAATAAATCCTCAAATTCACGCAAAAGATCAATGATCTTAGAGACTTCCTTCTCCGACCAGTAATCTCCAATGATAGCTTCCTTAGGTTCTTCTTCTGAGCCGATGTTAACCTTCTTTATCTTTAAAGGCTCATGGTAGGCACACGCTAGCATTAACACTATCCACTACCTCACGCATCCTTATAGAATGGTTAACATCCAAGCTCTCTAATTCCTCTCCATCAATAACATATACTAATTTCCCTTTCTCCTTTTCCAAGCACGCACGCTCAAGCTAGATCTCTTCTGCTTCTTCTACCTCTTCTTCAAATTGCACCTCCAAACCTTGTCCATCTAGCAGTTCCAAAAGCCCATCTTCTGTCATGGCACTATCCCCCATGGTAAGGTGCTTAATAACCTGCAATGACTTATCAACTAATGGCTTGGTACTTCGGTACTCAAACGTTTGAATAACATCACCGCTAGCTCTTGCCGCCTCCTATTTAGCAGTCGTGTATCGAATGTATGTACCATGCGTGCGCGTAACCTTGCATCATAGAATACAACTTGTGCACCTAGAGGGATGGTGATAAAGCTTTTGTAACTTCTCTCTAGAACTTATCACAATCTTGTATGTGGAAAGAGGCGGAGTTCCTTACCATGGTAGTCCTTTATGGCGGTGGGCACGTTGCTTCTAGAAAACATGACATAGAGAGGAATTATCACCTCACACCATTCCAAAAGGCTCTCCTAATGTGTAGCCCACCACCATGCTACTTTTCCGAGTAGGACATAACTTAACATCCCCCTCTGTTGCTATCCTCCTTCCACCGAGCTTCCATCTCCTATAAAAAGATCTCAGGGAAGGCCCCTCCTGAATACTTAGGTAGTTCTTTTCCTCCTAGGTGCTGGACTGTACACGCATTTGTTACTTTTGTTACTGATCCTCTCAACTGTTGTCTAATTAATTCATAAGTCCCATGCACCCAATTATCACATGCTAGGCTAGTGGTGTCACTTACTGAATGAGCATCCTCAAACTAGATAACTTCATCGATAGGATGGATTATCTCTAAATCCCTGATTGAGCACACATATATCTTGTCTAGGAATTCTTCTCCCAAAGATTCAGTATAGGGTGTTGAATTCCCATCAGCCAGGGGTATAATGATCCACTCCTTATTTTCAAAGCTGATGTACCCTTTATTGAACCAAAGGTCCACATTATTCTTATAACTCCATGGGTGCCCAAGTAGTGCTGGGAAATTTTTTGCCTCAGCAAGAGCCAAGAATTCAAAGTCCCCAGTAAACTTAGCTCCCTGGATAGTGATAGCTACATCCTTTAAGACACCAATGGGCATTGCCTTTGTTTTTTTTTCCATATACAACACATTCGAAGATGGCTGTAATACAGTGCTCCCATTTGATGCCAAGCATCCAATGTGAGAACATTGACCTCCGTGCATATGTCAATGAGGATATTACTAAGGAGCCATCCATCTATGACTACATTTAATGTGATCTCTTTGTCATAGTCAAGGTTGTGAGGGGGAAGGTTTACATGTAGGATCTATCTCTCACACTCTTCTCTGGCGCGTGGTACCTTCTCCCTCAACCATGCTCCTAGTAAGGGAATAACATTCTCTTGCCTTAGCATTTTACATACTTCCTTGACCTCATCTAGGTCATCCTTTGGTGCCTTGACCTTCCTCCTTTTCTCCTCCCTCTTGGACTGCTCCTTTAGACACTGGATTTCTCCTTGTAAACTCTAAATGACATCCATGGTATCTTGATATACTTCCTTTTGATGTGGGGGTCTGGGTACTTCCCATGAACTACTTCCTCTCTAGAAACTAGGGGCCACTGCCTTGGTATTTCCTTTGCGCACGTGGCCTCTTCCCTTGTTGTTACTAAAACAGTTCCAAGCTTGCAAAGATCCATTGTGTGTCTGTCTTCTTGATGCTTACCATTGCAATGCCCTTGTCTTTCCATTGTTGTTGATTCTTGTGCTCAAACAACTCTGGGAATTCCTCATACTTGTGCTTCTTTCCGCATCACGAACACTACAGTACCTCTGGGAACTCTCATTTATAATGTTTTGTAGACCCACAATTAAAATAGGTTCTATGCGGGAACTCACTCCTTCCTCCCCCACGGTTACCATGACCATAGATTCCTTTGCAAAATCCCCTTTCCCACGTGCCACTATCTACGTGCTCCTCATATCAGAGATCATCCCCTATAGAACTACTGGCAATGCTAGTTTGGCACACCCCATGATCAATGGCCTCATAGATCTGATCAATGAGCCTATAGTCCTTAGTATCATGGGTTATAGAGTTGAAAATCTTATAGTAGGAAGACACATTCTTCTGGATGTCACGCTGTAAAAAAGGGAATCTACTTGCATCATGGTCCCCATGAAAAATTTTACAGTCTACCGTCACGATGCGTATGGCCCTCCTGGGACAAATACCCTTGACATGCCCATGTCCTTCACAATTTATACACCATAAACCATTACAAGTCTCATGGGCTAAGTTCACGATAACTTCTCCAAACGCTGCTAGCCATAACAACAATTTGTGCCTCCAAGAATGGGCTAACTCCAGTATCAACACTACCAATAGCCTCGGCATGCGAGCAACTTTCCCGCTTCGCGCGGGTCGGTGAAAGTTTTATGAGATAAGGCCCTTCTAAAAGGGGTGATCAATCCTCCAAAAAACCACTGAGCATGCTATGAAGGGTGAATATCATATGATAACTTAGACAAGAGAGTTTTAAAGCATGCATCATACTCCCGCACATTCTCTGCCATTCCCTGTTGAATCTTCTTTAGGCGCTGATGCTCTTCTGTTCAAACTCAGGGATGTGGAATTCTTCCAAGAAGGAATTCTTTAAAGTAGTATAATCCACCATGGTTTGATGAGGGTCATATTTCCTATACCATCTATGCACCCACCCTCGCAACGTTGTTGTAAACTCGACTAGCCTTCCGCTCCGAGGTTGTGATCTCCTTTGTGTGCCATAACAACTCACACTTGTGAACATGTTCTACAACATCTTCAATTCCTTTGTAATCGGCAAGTGTAAAGACATCTTAAAGAATACTTGAGGGGGTGGTTGGGACCCTTGTCCTCCTAAACCAGAGCCTTGGTTTCCTCTGGTGTTTCCTCCGCCGCCCGGATCCACCAGGTCCACCAGGTCTTGTAGTAGTCATGCTAAGTGTCCCTAAATTTCTACTAAACTGTGTATGGACGGTCTCAGTAATGCCCCACTACCACTATTATACCCCGCGCCACTCCTAGATGTGAGACCAAAGGCTTGTATACTTGCTCCTTGTCCAAAGAATCCTCCAAGTATTGGGATATGTGTAGCCATAGAATTGGGAACTGAAAAATTATACCTCCTAGGTGTAGATATGTCACTTCCACTGATACCAAATGGGTCAATGATACTCCTTCCTTGTTCTGGAAAACCAAGTGCTAGGGTTTGGTCACTTTGGGTGGGTTCATATATACGCCAATGAATCTTCTTTCTTTGCTCGAAAAACTCTCATCGAAGCCGAAGGGCTCTCTCTTATGTGCTTTCCAAGATGGGGTAGCACAGATCGCTTTCAGTTCCATGTCCTACGCATGAACCTCAACTCCTTCCCACATACATCCGCCTCCATAGATCCATCACACTTCTAGCCTCGCAATGTCTAGCAATCTCTCTTTCACATTCTTTACTATACTTGAGCCATCTATCCTCCCTTTCCTTCTCCATCGTAATACCTACCATCTTCCTCCACCCAAGCTCCCTCACCCAATGCTCATAATGGTTTAACCGACCATTGGAAATCCCTCTAAACCCAAAGTAACAACCAAGATCTTCATGGCCAGAGGGATAACACGTAGAAATGATCCTCTGGGCTCCCATAGAAATTCAAACTCAACAACTTCCAGGAAAGAATATGTGGAAATAGCATACTCCAGTGTAGCTAGCCAACACACCTTCCCACCAATGATCCACAAAGATGAGTCCACGTTAGTTCTATATCCTGCAGCATCTGGTACTCTTCTTGGGTCGATGCACATGATCTAGAATACCACCTAATCTAGATGCATATGCTAAGTGCCATTCATGCATTTCTACTAGGAAGCAAGTGAGAAAAATGTTTCATATAAATCATGGTAGAGGTTCTCTTCTACCCATCTATGTGCATCAAAATCAGGTCTAATACTAAATCTCTGAGAAAATTCATCCTCCGTGCTCTTGAACCATGATTCAACACTTTCTAGAGTTAAACGTTCTGTCATTACTCATTACCTAGATCATGATGTATGTGATTTCCCTACAACTTGAAAAGAGGTCCCGAAAACGGAACCAATATGTAGTCATTTTTATCCTCTTTACAAAAGAAAGGAACCCCATGTGCGTCAACATATCACCTAGTGGGTGTTGGGGGCTCACTCACCTGAGGCATGCGCGAGAGCTTGAGTCTCTCTTTTATGTGAGTTTAGTGGGAAACGTCATCTATGATATGGGTTTAAGAGAACTGGAAGGAAGTAAAACATACAAGCACCATAGATCTTAGAACGGCTTCTAGGTCCTTGCAGTCATTCCAGACAGAAAATGCTTAACATATTGAATAACTAATACCAAAATAGAAAGAAGTTGTACAAGCACACATACTTAAACATAAACATAAATGCACAAGAATTCTGAGAAAGATGTATGCATTAGAATCATCAATGTTCATATTTATTATAAACTGGTAACCTCATTACATTCATGGAGCCATTACAAAATATACAAAGAAGCAGACTGTAGTCATGCATTATATTTGGACTCATATGGTTAGGCTCTCAAAATATATTTATAAATCCCATACCCCTAATACATCCTTCCCTAAACACCATTACCCAAACTAGCAGAGTTCTTGCACTATTTCTGCAGAGCTATGCCCTCTATCTAAATATATATCCTTTTCCTTCTATAGGAACTTGTATATATAGGATTTCTAGACTGCCAACTCATCCTCCAGTGGCCTCAGATCTGATGCCAAGTGTTTGAATGTGGTCCTCCATGTGAGCATGCTCCTCTAGGCTTGAGATTTCCACTTTTTACCATGATGAGCTTCTAGAAGCTTCTACTATAGGCATGCTCCTTCTGGGCCACCTTGTTGCCAAGTTGGCACCTTATCCACTCCGCATGCGTAGTCGGGTCATGCTTTTCACATGTTTTACCAAAACACCCAAAATGGCTAAGTCCCGAACCCTTGGTTATGTCTCACAGCTTGCACGCCACTTAAACCATGCCTGCGTGCTTTATCCTTGCGCACTTTTCTTCAACTAGGCCTTGCGCACCTATGCACCCTTTTATACTTAACCCATTTTTAAGGAGCCCAACATTATACATGGATTCAACAGATTCCATACGATCCTAATCTCTATCTCAAAAATCAAGGGGGAGATAATGATCGTTGTAGTATATGTCGACGATCTAGTCATCACTAGAGGATCGGTGAGGATGATTGAGTCAACAAATATAGATCTATCATGATCATTCGACATGACCGGTTTCAAAGCTTCTGCATTATTGTCTTGGACTTGAAGTTTGAGAAAGAGAAAATCATATCTTTGTGGCACAATTGAAATACACCAATACAACACTCAAGAAGTTCAATATGATGGATTATAAACCAATTTCCACACCTATGGAGATAATACTTCAACCGTCTCGAACAGATCCATCACCACAAGTAAATGCAACTCGCTATTGACCGTTGATTGGTAGTCTCATCTACTTGACTTACACTAGGCCGAATATCAGCTATGCATTCAACTATTTTTCATGGTTCATGCAAGAACCGAGAGTTTCTTCTTGGAAAGCAAAAAGTGGATATTGAGGTACATCAGAGGAACTATGGACTATGGCCTAGAATACAAGAAGAACAATAACTTCTTCTTGACAGGATATTTAGATTCAGATTTTGCAGAAACATACATGATAAGAAATCCACTTTAGGATTTGTATTCTTTTGGGATCTAGACTGATATCATGGGGGAGTAAGAAGCAAAATTTTGTTTCAATATCCTCCATAGAATCATAATATCGTGCAATAGGTGGAGCTTTCTGTGAAGTGATATGGCTCTAATGTATACTTGAAGGATTGGTAATACTGTAGAAAGACCCAAAAATCCTACATGTAGACAATGAAGGAGTAATAAAAATTATTTGGAATCCAGTTTTTCATGAACACACCAAAAAATTTGAGGTGCAAGTACATTTCATTCATGAACATGTTAAGAACAACAACATCCAACTCTAACATTACGAAAAATATATCAACATGCATATATTGTTAGTGCAAAATCACAACACCCCGAATGGCCAAAGATGTGAAGTGGTTAAAATGGGGAATTCGGTGTGATTGCATAACATTGGATCATCTCTCAAGATGTGGGACATGAAAAACTTGAGATGGACCTCTGGAGAAAGCCGGTTCTTGCTTCCTAATCTACCTGCCACGAGCTACTCTAATGCAGGAAAAAAACTAAACTATCCTAATCTAACCATTCGAAGGAACCAGAGAGAAAGAGAGGGTGAAAAAAATCCTACACTAAAGTGGTGATACACTAGAGAAGGAAAGGGGTGATATCCTCTGTTGAGGGAGGATGAAACAGGGGGAGAAAGGAAGATCGGAAGGTCGAGACATAAGTGACACAAACCTGCAGACCCTAATCTATGATCAAAACTCCATGAAACACAACGCCCTGCACCTATAAATGTGAAATACATGCACAGAAAATAGATTTTAAAGAGAGAGACACATAGAGACAAAAAATCAATACAAATGGTTGAAGAAACACCACAAAAACATTTTTTATTTCTCTATATGGGTGCATGAGACCATTATGTTTCGATTAGAGGCAAAAAAATGCTTTCCAGGAGTAGGAGAAGGTTTTCAACTCAAAATGGATTCAGGGAAAAAAATTTGACAGAGTTTCCCTATGCCTAGAATAATCTCCTCTTCTCAAATGAGAAGTGTTACAATATATAGAAAGAATAAGAGAGAGAAGAGGAAAAATTGAATCCTATTTCAACTACCATGAGATATGCATTGAATCTTGCCTTGAAGACTCAACCAATATCAATCAATGCCTTTCTCAAATCCACCCCAAATCTGTCAATTCTGGCTCCCTCATCTGTCTGGCGTATTGAAGAAGAACCACGGATCGAATCGAATCAGATCTGGTAGTTGGAAAAATTGGGCTCTATATTAATGGCCAGAATTTTTTTTTCCCATTTTTCACCCACCAACACCTACAAAAAATGATATTATATGTTTCCAAGGCATAGAGGGCATCAAGACATTTCTAAAAAATCTTCTCCCACCCAAATCTGAGTTCTCAGTCAAAATATATGGTCATTTGAATTTTTGGGTCACAGGCGCGTAATATTTAAATGAGTCTATCTGTATTGGGTCCATGTGGCTCGTGCTCATTTGAGATTTGACTCCTTCCTTCACTCTTGGAATAACACCCATGTGACATGTGGTGGCATCCACAGTTTCCTATTTCCTTTGTATTCTTCCTGAGTCTTTTCCACGGGTGGAGGCACTGTATCCGACCCAAGACATGTGGAGGCTTTGTGCATGTTTAGAAACTACCCCCAGACTTTACCTTTGGAGTAGTGTGGATACGACATGTGGAGACCTCTACGGGCCTTTGGAATTTTCAACGGTCACCCTCACCTTTTTGTGCTCTGGGACACATGCCAGGCTGGCGCTCATTTGAGATTTTCTTATAGACTGCGCCTTTGAAATGGCACCATGTTGACACTTAACACCTTCCGCTACTGGCCCGCCTCTACTTTGACTATTCAAACTACGACTCTGTCCCCCCTTTTTTAAATCTTGGGACATGCGGCGAGCCCGCACTCATTTGATTCTTTGCCTAGGGTCTCGCTTTTGAATGTGCGTTGTTTGGACACTTGGCACCTTCTGCCTACATTCATTACTTAGCCATTTTGGGCCTATTCTCCTTTTGACCTCTATTGACCATTGGCTACATGGAGGGCTGGTGCGAGTTTGAGTCTCCACCTTGGGCTCCCATTTTGGATTTACGCTGAGCCAACACTGGCACCTTCCTGCCTAGTCGAAGACTTTTTCAATGGTCATGCAACTTTTTGGGGCTCTAGACGCGTGGAAGTCTGGTGCTTGTTTGGGTCTACCCTTTGATTTTAATCTTTAGAGGTGCGCTGTTTGAACACGTGGAGGCTACTGTTGGATCTCTATACTTAGTCATTTTTTGGGCCTCGTTCTACGAATAGTTTTCAAAGCCCGAAGATTTCGAATCTTCTCTGTTTCGATTCCTTCTCGCTCCTGGCTCTTTTGACATCACTCCTCCTCCTTTCACTTTGTTGTTCCATTTTCAAGCCTACCTATAATCTGTTTAATGGATTTAAGGCACAAATTTGCTCGACAAAGCCATTTTTTGAATTTCTCATGCGCAGGGTCGTTTGATCTTTTGCAAGCCCTGTCACTTCCATTGTAGAGTCTCCCTACAACATATTTGTAGGATTCAAACGTGATTTCTCTTGTTATTTCTGTGGGGTCATGGCTGATCTAATATTTTACCGGGAGGCAAAATATGGATAACTTTTTTGGTGACTCGTAGGGGTATCTACCTGCTAGATGAAGAGACCATTAGCCTTGAAGCGTCCATTAGGCATGGAGTCACAATTAATGGCTTGGTACTGACCCTTCCTTCAAAATGGACTCCTTGACTACCTGTAATTTCTATGTTCTGCTTGTCCCTGAGCTTGCCCACGCGTCTACACTCTCAATTTTCATAAGAAAATATTGAAATGGAGTTTCTGAGAGCAAAACATTATATTAACATGGGGCTTTCATTTGTCCCTGAATGGACCGATTAAAAAATTTCCTTTGTTTTATCTGCATTTGTTTCATTTTTTTGGGCTAGCAACTGCTTTCATGATAAATATGGATATTTCTATCGTGAATACTGAAGAGCTTGGCCTTGGTCTGTCCCGAGAATGGACTATTACAATGTTTACCCAGGGCACATTAAACTTTGTAATGACATAACCTTGGAGTAATAAAACACAACAACACTATGTACAAAGAATAAAATCATACATGCCTCAAATGAGACATACAGAGTGTGCACAAGCACTTTTTCTACTAAAAAAAATCTACTCATATTCCTATACTAACCAGAAAGAAAGAAAAGCTTAAAAAAAGTCCATTATAGGTAGGGAGAAATAGCTTCCCTTTCTCAAAAGGGCAGCCATGCAAATGATTTGACACTGAATATAGTTTCTGGATGAATAAAAACTGACTTTAAGCCTGTCCTCCACCCAAATCATCAAGGTATCTACATTAACCAAAAATACCTCCTCAAGCTGATTGGCATTGGACTCCTGGAGGTGTTGATGATGACCCTTGGTACTTTGATGCTTATCCTCATGCCCTGAAGTAGGCATGACTAGTTTTGGCTTCTCCCTTGGCTCCAATGAAGCCAAATACCTGATTGGGCAAGGTATGGTCCTTTGAATCCTTACACGGTTCTCAACTTTAACGCCAAAAATGGAGTCTTTTGGGGACCTTCTTGGATGGATGGTGAGAGAGAGATGATGATATATCCTTAATTTTTCTCTTCCTTCTCTTGTAAAGAACATGGAAGACCATGATCTTCCAACCCTAGTTCCAGAGGGATGTTGTGAGACACAGGTTGTTGTCTTTGAGTTCCCTCCTTTATGGCAATAGGCTCATGTGCTTGGAAGATGGATGATGGAAGAGAAAATGATGTGATCTCCATGGGATTTTCTCCATCAAAGAAATCTTCCAAGTTAGATAGATAATCTACCTCATTGTTGTCCTGTTGCATGTACTCAACCTCCTCCATGGTGTCTTCCTGATCTAAAACTTGCTCACCATGGTTTCCCTCTTCCTCAAACATGAAGTTTGAAAGATAAAACTCTTCTTCAACATCAGAGATTGAAGGGGATGAAGTGGAAGGAAGAACTAAAGGTTATCCTATGGCTGATCCACACTTGGAACCTCTGAAACTGTATGGTCCTCCTCCATCATGAGTTCATCAATCAAATCAGGCCCTTGAAATGAAAGCAAAAAATCTTCAATGATGCCTTCTTCATTGAGTGGCCTCAACTTTGATTTGATCTCTCCCATCTGCTCCTCTTCAATGTGACTTGGAGATGATTGTTTTTCCTCCTCAACTGGTTGTGTAACTTGGATCAAATCAACACCCTCTTCAAACAAAATGCCATCGGGGACCGCATTCGGAGAAACTAGATTGATGATCTTCTTCTTCTTGTTTTCATTCCTTCTTTGTAGCAATCGGGAAGCTTGGAAATTGGAGCTTTGGTTGAGATGGAGCTGCTTGAGAAAGAGAAAAGAAAAGCTATGAGATGGTGGACTTACCCATTAACAAGGTTATCTTTACTCCAATTCATAAGCCTCGATATCCTTAGTCCATTGTGCAAGTTGGGGAAACATTTCAACCATGAAGTCTAGCTTCTCTAAAAGATGTAATGTCTTGGAAAAGGGCCTTCCCTTGGACAAGGCTCCCTAAAACCAATTTTGAATTCATTCATTTGTTCTATGCCCCTTGACTTAACCATGTCAACCTCCATTTTTGAATTTTCTCCAATAAAGTAGCATTCTCCACATAGTTGTCACCATTGTATGTGTCCCCTTGTTATTCATAAGCTCCATGGCCAAACTGACTTTTACCCTGCTCATATGGGTAAGCGTAATGGTCTTGGATCTGATTATAATGCTGATTTTGAGGAGTTTGGACATGTGTTGGAGGTGGACTGCATTGTTGTAAGTGTGAGTTCCATAAAGGGAATGAAATCATGATTGCACAACCTCATGGAATGGGAGAAAATGAAAGATATGGAAGAAGAAAATGGATGAAAATGAGTGGAAATGGATGGAAAAGTTCTGTAAGTCAGAGAATGGGTTTTTGACCAGATGGAGTCGCTAGATGTGCTTACATGTGCCTCAAAAGGTTGAATACCACCAAGAACACATCAACTTGATGAAATAAAGTGAAGACTTCTTATCCCACAGGGCGTGCCAAAACTATTAGTGAAAAATCACAGCACCCCCAAATGATCGAAGATGTGAAGTGGTTAAAATGGGGAATTCCATGTGATTGCATAACATTGGATCATCTCTCAAGCTGTGGGACTTGCAAAACTTGAGATGGACCTCTGGATAAAGCCGGATCTTGCTTCCTAATCTACCCGCCACAGCTACTCCAATGCAGGAAAAAAACTAAACTATCCTAATCTAACCATTTCAAGGAACTAGAGAGAAAGAGTGGGTGAAAGAAAAGCCTACACTAAAGCGGTGATACACCAGAGAAGGAAAGGGGTGAGATGCTCTGTTGAGGGAGGATGAAACAGGGGAGAAAGGAAGATGGGAAGGTCGACATAAATGAAATAAACCCGGACCCTAATCCATGACCAAAACTCCATAAAAAAAATGCCCTACACACTGTAAATGTGAAATACATGCACAAAAAAAAATTAAAAGGGAGAGGCATGGAGAGACAACAAAACAATGCAAAGGGTTGAAGAAACACCACAAAAACACATTTTATTGCTCTATATGGGTGCACAAACCATTATGTTTCTGCTTAGAGGCACAAAAATGCTTGTCAGGCATAGGAGAAGGTTTTCAACTCAAAATGGAGTTGAGAAAAAAATTTGACAGAGTTTCCCTATGCCCAGAATAATCTCCTCTTCTCAAATGAGAAGTGTTACAATATATAGAAAGAATAAGAGAGAGAAGAGGGAAAAGTCGAATCCTGTTTCAACTACCACAGGATATGCATTGAATCCTGCCTTGAAGACTCAACTGCTATCAATCAATTCCTTTCTCAAATCCACCCCAAATCTGTCGATTTTGGCTCCCTCTATCTATCCGGCGTATTGAAGAAGAACGGCGGATCGAATCGAATCAGATCTGGTAGTTGGAGAAATCGGGCTCTGTATTAATGTCTTGGAAGACTTTTCCCTTTTTCACCCACCAACACCTGTAAAAATGATATTTTATGTTTCCAAGGCATAGAGGGCATCAAGACATTTCCAAAAAATATTCTCCCACCCAAATATGAGTTCTCAGTCAAAAGATAAGGTCATTTGAATATTTGGGTCACGGGCGTGTAATATTTAAATGATTTTATCTATACCGGGTCCACATGGTAGCTCTGCACTCATTTGAGATTTGAATCCTTCCTTCACTCTTGGAATAGCACCCATGTGACATGTGGCGGCGTCCACAGGTTTCCCTATTTCCTTTGTATTCTTCCTAAGTCTTTTCCGTGGGCGGAGGCACTTTGTATCTGACCTAAGACACGTGGAGGATTTGCACATGTTTAGAAATTGCCCCCAAACTTTACCTTTGGAGTAGTGTGGATACAACACATGGAGACCTCTGTGGGCCTTTGGACTTTTCAACGGTCACCCTCACCTTTTCGGGCTCTGGGACATGTGGCGAGTTGGCGCTCGTTTGATATTTTCTTTTGGACTGCACCTTTGAAATGGCACCGTGTTGACACTTGACACCTTCCACTACTAGCCCACCTCTACTTTGACTATTCAAACTATGACTCTATCCCCCTTTTTTAAAACACGGGACATGCAAATGCGAGCCTTTGCTCTCGTTTGATTATCCACCTAGGGTATCACTTTTGAATGTGCATTATTTGGACACTCCGCGCTTTCGCCTACATTCATTACTTAGCCATTTTGGGCCCATTCTCCTTTTGACCTCTGTTGACCATTGGCTACATGGAGGGTGGCGCGAGTTTGAGTCTCGCCTTGGGCTCCCATTTTGGATTTGCGTTGAGCCTACACAGCACCTTCCTTCCTAGTTGAAGAATTTTTCAACGGTCATGTAACTTTTTGGGGCTCTGGACACGTGGAAGCTCCTGGCACTTGTTTGGGTCTACCCTTTGATTTTAATCTTTGGAGGTGTGTCGTTCGAACATGTGGAGGCTTCCGGATCTCTATACTTAGTCATTTTTGGGCCTATTCTGAACAATTTTCGAAGCCCGAAGACTTCGAATATTCACCGTTTCTTTTCCTTCTCACTCATAGCTCTTTTGATACCACTCCTTCTTCCCGACCACAGGTGCTCCTTTTCCAAGCCTACCTATAATTTGTTTAATGGATTTAAGGCATGGATTTTCTCGACAGAGCCATTTTTTGAATTTCTCTTACGTAAGGTTGTTTGATCTTTTGCTGGCCCCGCCACTTCCATTGTAGAGTCTCCCTACAACCTGTTTGTAGGATTCGAACGTGATTTCTCTGGTTCTTTCTGTGCGGGGTCGTGGTTGATTCAATATTTGTCCGAGGGGGAAAATATGGATAACAGAGATATCTTCAAAAGTCTCTTACACGTCCAAAATTTTAGGCATCCATATTTTTTCTCTCCTATTCACTTTAGAGTATGTTGAATTAAGGGGGGGAATGTTAGAAATAAACTAACACTTAATTCATCATATGAGTTAAATTGATATTGTAATAAAGTAATTTTTTAATTACTTAAGTTAGCTTAGATAAAGTCAATTATTAGTGAGTTTTCTTTTTGTTGTCTTATCTCTTGGTTTGTGGGATCATGTTATATCTTGCATATTTTTTTCCCGGATGATGTCCATGAGGGGTAATAGGGGAAGTTAGGGGAAATATGTTATTCATGTATATTTGCTTAGATTAGGTGATCTGTTTCCATTTTTGAGGATGAGATCGAAGTTGTGTAATATCTATAAATATTGCAACTCTCCCATTTGTTTATAATTCTTAATTTTGATATTAATAAAATACACAAGCACCGTCTTGTTTATGTGTAAATCTTCTCAGTGTCAAATATTCTTTTCAAGTATTCATTGTCAAGAATTCTAAGTGATCCATGTGGTGTCATGTATCAAGTAATGAAAGACAAAAAATATATTATAGTATTTTTATTGTTGTATTTGTGTTCTAATTTTTTTGGGAATTACATCCCACTCATCAATACAAGAAAAATGCATGTGAAGTGAGCTTCACAAAATAAGGAAAAATGTAGTTTTAGTAAAATTATGATATCTCTCTCCTTTCTTATTTGAAATAAAAATTTCAAAATGTTTCGGAAATACTAGAATGATGTATAAAAACCCAAGTGATAGTTTCTAGAGATTCATAAAATATAAAATGAATCTTTAATCATACAATGGTAGACATGAAATCATGTGCTTGAAGAAAAAAATGTGGCAAACAAAAATCAAGAGACCCAATCTTATCTCCTAAAAGGCTGGGATGAGTTGTTGAAGATGTTGAATACTAAAGAGACCCAATATTTTCTATTGAAAGGTTGAGATGATTTGTTGAAGATGTTAAAAATACAATAGACCCAAAAACATTCATAAAAGGTTGGGATGAATCATTTGTAATGAGATAATAAATGAGGTTGTTTCTTTATCTTAGTAGTTGCATTTTGTTAGGAGTCTTTTATAATATGTTCTCTCATATTTATCTTATAGGTAGTTAGTATGCGCAATAATAGAAGAGTTTCCTATTAAGATTTTCTAATAAACACTTTCTCATGTTTGTCTCTTGACAAGTGGGACATGTAGTAGAGTTTCATTTATATTTTAGTTGTGAATAAGTCTCTTTCCAAGAATAGTAAAGTAGCTCTATATTATTGGAAGGATTGACTAAGTAAACCATGAGTGATTTCCTATAAATGTAACACTCAATGGTTAAAGAAAAGAGATAAGTTTATTATCATAAATTGGAACATTGTTGTAATTATGGATAAGTAATACAAGTTCAATTTTCTAAGCAATTATTACTGACTCTTTTGTGATTGATCTTTTTCCTCTTCCAAGAGAGGAGGTGGCCACTCCTTCCAAGGAAGAGGACACCATTTGGTATTTATGTTTTTTCCATTTTAGTTTATGTGTTTTTCATATTTATTTTTATTCTACATTTTCTTTCAATATCTCACTTATTTTAGTTTGTGTGTTTAAATGTTAACGTGTATGAGTAATTGGATACATAGAATAACTTCTTAGATTTATTTTATGTAATTTCAATTATGCAAGTTTAATTTCAGAATTTAGATTAAATTAAATTTAGATTTATTTTCTAAGCATTAGTTTAGTTTTTATTTTCAGCAAGTAGATTAGATTATATTTCTTGCTTCCATTCGATGAGAAATTTTAGTCAAATAATATCTAGGTTTATTTTGCAGATAGCTTATGATGACTCCACTATGAATTGATAACTTATTAAATTAAATGGAGAGGATTACAACCCTTGCCATTGATGGCACCATTGCTTAGAGGAGCATGGTGTTATTAGGAACTTTTATTCATAAAATCATTTTTGTGAAGATATAAAGATCTTATATTTTTATAAAATTAGTTTGCATTAGAAAAATAATATTTTTATAGAATATATAGAAATAGGAATCCATATGGGATCTATCACAATTCATAGTTTTGATCTGGAGAGGAAAAACTAATAGTTATTTAGGAGTAGCTTTAGAATCAAGTTTCTATTGAATTAGTTTTTTTTAAAGAAACAATTAGTTTTGGAAAAACTTAAATGAACCTTATTTACTAAAATTTCAATTAAAAAAATAAGAAATCACATTGGAAGTGGTCCATAAATCTTAAAATTAAAAAAATATTAAAAAATCTCCAAAACAATTTTTTTGCAACATTGAAGTGTGAAATCTGATTTAATGATATGTATTATTGATATTTGGAAGGTCAAATAAATACATTTTTCAAATATTTTTATATGAAAGATAACCCTATGGGTCTAGATTCATATCCAAGAGAAATAAGTGATTCTGATATCAAAATCTAGTTATGCCTAATATATTGATGGTTAATCTAGAACAAACATTGTAAAAATAGTTTTTAAATTGTTTATGTTTTAATATATTTGGCATAGTAAATGAAATAATTTTTAATACCTATTTATATGGGAGATATCCCTCTAAGTATAGATTAATATATAATTGTAATTGGGTCATTCTAATATCAAAAGAAAATGTTATGCTCAAAATAGTGATTTTTGATCTAGAATAAAGTTGTAAAAATAGTTTTCAAATTGATTGTATGTTGTGTATTTGACATATAAATTAAATATTTTGAAAAAAATAATTTCTATGGATGATAGGATTATGAATCTACTTTCCAAAACATTTTGAATCGTTTCATTTTGAGAAATTATGAGTGAAATAGAGACAAAATATTATCTACTCGTCTTAGTCATCTATATAAAAAGGGAAAATTAATAATATTTTCTAAATTTAGATCATGATGGATCATTGAATATCATTAAATTTTCATCATATACCTTGCGTATATTATCATTAAATGTAAATTTTATCATAATCTATTATAATAGTCATATTATAGATCACCAATTGAGATGAAGAATTATAAATATTTAAGTTTTATACTAATTTTTGAGGATTTGTTTTACATGTTTTGCAATTATTTTTAAGAAAAAAGATATTGAGACATACATTTCTATTTTTGTATTACGATATTGTTGGCTAGATTTTATGCACGGTTAGATACAAAAACCTAAGAAGTCATGGGATAAATCCCCTTCATTTAATAGTGAAGCTCCCATGTGATTTATTCATTTATTTTATGGCCTATTTAAACTAAATTTTGGGTATTACTTTAATTGAATAGCTCATGAACCATAGCTAAAAAATTTGGCAACAAGTAAGTAGCTATACGGTAACTAGAAGAAGTAGAAATGGAAAGCGGAAACTAGAAGAAAATATGCGAAGGGAACGTGTGTGGTAACAAGTAGTTATCAAAGAAAGTTACGACCACACGAAATAAACAAATATTAAATAATTCTTACAACTTTAGCAAAAGAACAGAAGAATGCTTATTATGAAAGCCAAGATAACACAAATTTTATCATTAACATTCAAAAATTGAACAGTCAGACTTTAGTAGACACAAAGTTTAACCAAAATCCTCCTTTCTTCTTATTCAAATTTTAACCATTTACAATATGCACATCTAATTATTTCAACACAAAGTCTAAAACAACCATGTATAACGTAAAAAAATAGTTGGCCAAAAGTTCTAAGATCCCCAACCTCATAGGTCTCTTTCTATATTTATAGTCATCATAAGTAAAGTACATGAATCAATATCCATTATACTTCAATTAGTGAATAAGTGCAAAACAGTTAGGAGTTGAGCACTTTTCTCCTTAAATTCTTTGTTACATACCACATAGAAATTTGGAATGTTCCATCTTTTAAAATTGGAATAACTACCTCTTAACTACCACCAAGTAATTGACTTTATCAAACAACTTAAAGTAACGGTGATTAACCACTGAATTACTTAAGTCTTATAATGAATATACTTGAGGATTAAAGAGGAAAAGAAGAAGAAGAAGAAGAAGAAGAAGTCTACCCATACTACATTAAATTATGGTGGTTGATTATTATTGTGCCTAGGAATGCAACGAGATGTAATGAAATTTTTGATCCCTTACACTTACCAAATTTGAAATTTCATTTTTCTAGAGTGTATACGGCTAGGATATCTTTCTGAAAAGTCTAAGAATGTGCAAAACGAAACTCCTAGCAGAAAGTTATGGTCGTTTGATGTTCTGTAATTTCTCCTTACCCGTGGGAATCCAACCCCAATTTACTTCTCCTAACCTAAACACTTCTCCATTTACTTTACTTTTCTCATTTTTAGAGAAGTAAAGTAATTGTATTTCACCACTTTACTTTTCTTTTACATTTTCCTTTCATTGTGGGAAACAAGGATTGTTTTGTTGCTCTTAAATTTTGTGAAGTAAAGTAGTTTCATTTAACCACTTTACTCTACCTTCCATTCCCTTTGTTAAACGGTTTTTCCACATTGCTTTCTTGCTCTTTCCATTTCCTTTGTTAAGAAAAATTTTCACATTACTTTATTGTTTTTACTTAAACTAAGTAAAATTGTTTTAATTCACCACTTAACATTGCTTTTCCATTCCTTTTTTATATGGCGATTTCACATTACTTTATTGTTTTTACTTAAAATCGGTTGAGTAGTTCCAATTCACCACGTAAAACTGCTTTTCCATTCCTTTTTAATGATTTCACATTACTTAACTATTTTTAATTAAAATAATTAAAGCAAATTCAATTCACCACTTAACAAAGGAAAGTAGTAATGCACCATAACTTTTGACCAGATGCTCCATTTTTGAGATCTTGAACTTTCTAGAAAGCTCTCGACCTCCTCTACACAATGGAATCATGAAAATCAATTTTTGGTGGGAGTATATGAGAGGATTAATTTTTTTAAACACCTTAAGCATGAAGTAAATAGTTTCACACAACAGTGCTATCGCAATGTGGACAGATTTCTTCTTTGGAAAAAGGGAAAAGCATGAAGTAAATAGTTCTAGGGATTTTTAGGCATTTTAGGAAAATGAGTATTTCTCCAATTGCTTATAATAAAAAAATTTCAACCTTATGGAGAATACTAGAGAAAATATGTAAAAAATTAAAAGGGGTATCCCAAGATTTCTAAGTGAAATCTTGGGAACACCAATTGGCTCCGTCTGTGGACATCTTTATTTCTGTCAGAATAGAAGAAATGGAGATGAGATCCCAACATCTCTAGTTTCAAGTCTTGTTCATTGGGCCATGGAGTCAATTTTAACCTTTATCTTTGCCTTTAAAAAATTTCCTCCTGTATCTGTGATGAAATTAACACCGAACTGGAACTACATGATGACTACTACCTAGAAATTGATTAATGGATCTCTAAATAAAGATTAGAAATTTCCCCAACTATCTGATTTGATTCAGAAGAGAGACAAACATGGCAATAAAACTATATATAAACAGGTAAAATCATACATGTTCCAAGTGCAAACACGCAAACTATGCACAAGAACTTATTTTTCTAAAAACAAAACTACCTATTCTACTTTAATCAGAGGAAAAGGAAACTTAAATAAATCATGTAATAGGTAGGGAGAAATAGTTGTCTTTCCTTACAAAATTAGACCATGTAATTGATTTTTCATTGAACATGGTCCTTAGCAAGAGTGAAATTTTTTTATAAAGTTGGTTCTCCACCCTTCTTACTAGAGTATCAACAAAAAAAAAAAAAAAAATGCCTCATTTAGTTTTTTTGTATTTAGAGTGTTGTAGCTCATGCTCATGCTCTGAAATAAGCATGACTGGTTTCAACTTCTCAGGTGACTCTAAATTATCTAGATATCTTATTAAGTAAGGCATAATTCTCATGGTTTTCACATTTCTTTGAAGCTCATGCCCATGAATGGGTGCATCATGCAGACTTTCCTTTCCATGAATAAATTTGCATGCAAGTCGATATGGTTGTTGTTTCACTTCCACAGACATTTCTATAAAAGACTCTGGATGAATTTTGATTCTATAATTAATTCATTATGGATCTCCTCATGCAAATTGATTTGGGCAGTAGGATCTTCTTTGATTATTTCATTCATGACTAATTTATGGGAGTTATCTGTAGCAAGAGGCTTTTGGTATTGGAAGATAGATGATGAAACGCATAAGTAATGTATTCGTTGGTTTCTTATTTTTCAAGGTAATCTTCCATATATGATAAGAAATCAACCTAATTTTCCTATTCATAGTCTAAGTAGTCAATGTTGGAATAACTAGTATGTTCTAAAAAATCATAATCTTACACCAAATGCTTCTCTCTAGCTATAACATATCATTGGTCATCTTTTACGATGAGCAGATCAACACTACTAACTGAAGTAGAACCTTCAACCTTAGGATTTGAAAGCTTGATTTTACCTGTCATGATGAGATCATCCTCTACTTCGATAGCAATGTTTTGAGCTGCCAACAAGTTAGCAGGATGTTCTCTACGTAGTTGATAACCAACTTCAGGTGACAAAGCATTAATGAAAAATACCTTTTGATTCTCATCACTAAGGAAGCAACAAGAGGAATTTTACAAAGTATCTTTTGAAACTTGGCAATGAAATCCCTCATGTGTTCATGCGGTTATTTTTTCATCTGGATGAGTTGTGCTAAAAAAGCATGTGAATATTTTGTGGGTTTGAATCTAGCTTCAAATTATGTTCTCATAGTATCCCAGTTGGTGATACATGTAGGCGGAAGATGATAAAACCATTCCGCAATAAGTGCCCTGAAGTGTCTCAACAAACAGTCAAACATATACATCTTCATGAGGCACTCCCAAAACTCCACAAGCTAAAAAAATGTAGCTATATGATCATTAGGTATTACTTCCCGTCACCATAGAATTTTAGAAAAGTCTTTCATGATCTATGTGACAATTCCTACATCAACTAAACCAATACAAGAGGGCCAATAGATGGACCCCAAGGAACCTGGAACTTGCGGTTGTTGCATGGTCATGAAAGATATTTTTAGAGTATCATTCTTGAGTATATGTCATTCTTGTCGACTTTTCCTGAAAGAAACAATAGAACAAGGTAGATACATAGTCACCAATTTTTCTTTTTACGGTAATTTCTTTCTTTTTCTACTGCAAATGTTTTTACAGAGTCACCAATTTTTAAATATATAACTATCAGTTCACTTTGAGCACAACAAGTAGTTCAAACTCCTAAGTCATTCTAAATATAACTCAAAGTTATTTCTCCGACACCCACAGGATAAGCACAAGTCTTTTTATTTAATTTTGTTCCCCAACGGAGTCGCCAAAAAAAGTTGGCTAGATTTTATGCACGGTTAGATACAAAAACCTAGGTATTCATGGGATGAATCCCCTTCATTTAATGGTGAATATCCTGTGTGAGTTATTCATTTATTCTATGGCCTATTTAAACTAAATTTTGGGTATTAATTTAATTGAATATCTCATGAACCATAGTTAAACAATTTGGTAGCAAGTAAGTAGTTGTACGGTAACTAGAAGAAGTAGAAATGGAAAGTGGAAACTAGAAGTAGATATGTAAAGGGAACATGTGTGGTAACAAGTAGTTATCAGATCAAGTTATGGCCACACAAAATAAACAAATATTAAATAATTCTTACAACTTTAGCAAAAGAACAGAAGAATGCTTATTATGAAAGCCAAGATAACACAAAGTCTATCATTAACATTCACAAATTGAATAGTCATACTTTAGTAGACACAAATTTCAACCAAAATCCTCCTTTCTTCTTATTCAAATTTTAACCGTTTACAATATGTACATCTAATTATTTCAACACAAAGTTTGAAACAACCATGTACAATGTAAAACAACAGTTTGTCAAAAGTTCTAAGATCCCTGACCTTGTAGGTCTCTTCCTCTATTTATAGTCATCATAAGTAAAGTACAAGGAAGCAATATCCATTATACTTCAATCAATGAATAACTAAAAAACAATTAGGAGTTGAGAACTTTTCTCCTTAAATTCTTCGTTACATGCCACATAGAAATTTGGAATGTTCCATCTTTTAAAATTGGAATAACTACCTCTTAACTACCACCAAGTAATCAAATTTATAAAACAACTTGAAGTAACGATGATTAACCACTGAATTAATTAAGTCTTATAGTGAATATACTTGAGGAGTAAAGAGGAGAAGAAGAAGAAGAAGTCTGCCCATATTGCATTAAATTATGGTGGTTGATTATTCTGTGTGCTTGGGTGTGCAACAAGTAATTTGAAAATTTATTTTTAGTTCGTAGAGATCTTCGATACCTTTATGAAAAGTCCAAGAATACGCAAAACAGCTCTCAAGGTGAAATTTATGGTCATTTGAAGTTCTGCAATTTCTCCTTACCTGCGGGAATCCGACCCCTATTTACTTCTCCTTACCTGTGCACTTCTCCATTTACTTTGGTTTTCTCATTTTTATAGAATTAAAGTAATTTTATTTCACCACTTTAGTTTTCTTTTATATTTTCCTTTCATTGCGGGAAACAATGATTGTTTTAATGCTCTTAACTTTTGTGAAGTACAGTAGTTTCATTTCACCACTTTACTCTACCTTCCATTCCCTTTGTTAAACAAATTTTAAACATTGTTTTACGGATCTTTCCATTTCCTTTGTTAAGAAGTTTTTTCACATTACTTTACTACTTTTACTTAAAATAAGTAAGCGCTTTCAATTTTCCACTTAACATTGCTTTTCCATTCCTTTGTTATGCGGCGATTTCACATTACTTTACTATTTTTACTTAAAATAGGTAAAGTAGTTCTTATTCACCATGTAACAATGCTTTTCCATTCCTTTGTTATGTAGTGATTTCACATTATTTTATTGTTTTTACTTAAAATAAGTAAAGTAGTTTCAATTCGCCACTTAACAAAAGAAAGTAGTAATGGGCCATAATGTTTTACCAAATGCTCTGTTTTTAAGATCTTGAACTTTTTGGAAAGCTCTCGACCTCCTCTACACAATAGAATCATGAAAATTAGTTTTTGGTGGGAGTAACTGAGAGGAAAAAAAACACCTTCAACATGAAGTAAATAGTTTCAAGAAACAGTGTTACTGCAATGTGGGCAGATTTCTTCTTTGAAAAAAAGGGAAAAACCATGAAGTAAAAAGTTATAAGGATTTTCAGGCATTTTAGGCAAATGGGTATTTCTCCAACTACTTCTAATCAACCTTTTGCAACCTTCTCGGAGAATACTAGAGAAAATATGTAAAAATTTAAAAGGGGTATCCCAATATTTCTAAGTGAAATCTTTGGGGACACCAGATATATTTAGTTTTCGAGAATAACTAATACAACAACATAGGGATAAATGATTATTAAAAATAGAAATATATATATTGTAACCAAATAAACCAATATCTAATTTTATTTCCTATATTACTTAGTGGTTACAACATCTAGTTACCCATGTAATCCAGTGAGATGGAATAACAACCATAAGAGCATTTGGTGAAATTTTTCTTTTAGTTTTATAAGTCAAATTGCAAAACAAGTGTAAGTGTTTTTATTCAAATCATAGCTAAAGTTAAAAAAATTATTATATAAGGATGGATGTAATTTACCACTATTTTATGTAATAATCATCATTTGTAAGGTGTGTTATATTGATTTGGTAGGATTTGCATGAGATATAAATTTTATGAGTAGTATGATTTTATTTAACTCTTTTTGTTTCTTTGAGGATTTCCTAAACAATTAATTCTTGTTTGTATGTTTCTTATTAAATCTCGTTTACACCTTACACCCCTCATTTAATATTATATATACCAATTACGTCACCACATCAAATCAACTTCATATTCATTCCATTTGTTTTCATTCACTTTCCTCTTTTTTAATCTACTTTTAGATCAATAAAGGAGAGTCAATATCAAACGCATGCATGTTCATGGATATGCAAGTTTGTAAATGTTTTTCATCATGGTTGTAAAATTTTTCATTATGGTTGTTCATAAATAGTAAAAACAAAGGAGATGGATAATATCAAGATCGATAAGAATACAATTTGTTGGCACTCACTATGTTTGTACTTCTAAATTTATCGGGGTGAGAATTTTGACATGGAGAATAAAAATCTATGGAATTTATATTCATCTACCAACTTATAGAAAAAGAAGAGTTGAAAACCGATATGGAAACTCTTTTAAAAAACATAAGAAAAGGAAAGATTTGAAAACCAACAACAATGACTCTTTTTCAAAAAGAATATTTGAAACCCAACAATGGTGACTCTTTCCAAAAATAAATGAGTTGATAACCAGAAAATGGTGGATATTTTCTAAAAATGTGCTCCAAAATGTTGATTAGATCTTTGTTGTTTGTTTTCTAGCATTGAAGAAATTAGGGTCATGAACAAAAAGAAAGCAAAAACAACATCAGAATATGACTAAGGTATATTTTTATTATTTTATTTATTAGTTATTTTAATTGCAAATAAATCCACTGTGGAAAATCTAATGGAGGAGAAGTTGTGAGCTATATTTACAAAAATAAAATATAAACTTGCAAGAGGGCCTATAAGAGGCTAAGTGGTGTGGGTGAGTTCGAATAGTTTTTACATGGGGAGCATGAAGCAGCTTTTGACTCTATGTAAAAAAGTATTTGGAATCTCTATAAAATTCTTCAAACTATCTAAAATACAACTTCAAACTCTCTATAAAAATATTCAAACTATTTATAAAAGCTTCAATTGTCTCAAAAGTAACTTCTGATTCTTTATAAAAAAAGCTTGTAAATGTCTATAAAAAGATTTAGACTCTATAAAAGCTTCAAATTTTATAAAAATAACTTTGAACTCTCTATAAAAATATTTAAAATCTCTATAAACACTTCAAGTTATCTAAAACACAACCTCACACTCTTCATAAAAAAAGCTTCGATTGTCTATAAAGAAGTTCTCGCTTATACGTGAAAGAAGAAGACAATGAAGAATAAGAAAAGATCAAAGAGAATAGAAGTTTACAGGAGACCATGTAAGAAGTTAGGTGTGAAGGATATGATGGGAGAAAAATATGCCTTATCTAATAACGGATATTTTCAATTCTACTGATTGGTACTAGAGTGGACTTAGATGTAATATTGAAAACCATTAACTTATTTAAAGTATAATGTAGACTATATATTTAGTCTATTTCTTCAAAATATTTTGCAATCTAATTTTCATGTTTCTTAATATTTCTTTACAAAATATATATCATATGTTATAAAAATAGGTTATTTCATTCATTCAAGAATAAATATGAAGTATTGAAAAAATATTCAACGTAAAAGATCAAATTAAAAGCAATAAGAAACACTTCAACCTCAAGTTCGGACTATTCCAACTTCAAAGATATCATATGATGTCATCTCTAGACTATTTTTACCTTTGAATGTTCAAACAAAGTTAAATTTGGACTCATCAAAGAAATAAAAACGCATGAGAAGTGAGCTTCACAAAATAAGGAAAAATGTAGTTCCATTAAAACTATGATATCTCTCTCATTTATGAAAAATGATAATTTTAAAATGTTGTATAAATATTAGAATGAGACACACAAAACCCAAGTGATCATATTATTAGAGATTTATAAAACAAAAATGCATCCGTGATCGAAAAGTGGTAGACATGAAACCATGTTCTTTAAGAAAGAGAAAAGGTGGCAAGGAAAAGTAAAAAGACCTAACCTTTTCTCCTAAAAGGTTGGCATGAGTTGTTTGAGACGTTGAATAGTTCAAAGTGACCCAATTTTTTTCTAAAATGTTAGGATGAGTTGTTGAAAATGTTGAGTAATCAAGAGACTCAATATTTTCTCCTAAAATATTAGGATGAATGATTTTTGATGGCGAGAATAAAGGAATTTATTCATTTATCTTAGTAGTTGAATTTTGGCATGATTCCTCAATAATATATTCTCTCATATTTCTCTAATAAGTAGTTGGAATGTGTAACAATATTAGTGTTTCATTAGGAGTCTCTAATAAAAATTGTCATGTTTATCTCTTGACAAGTGGGACATGTAGTAGAGTTTCAGTTGTATTTTAGTTGTGAATAAATTTCTTTCTAAGAATAGTAAAGTAGCTCTATCCAAAATAAGCCCATGCTTATTTTGGCTAACTTCTCCTCCATTCCCTTTGCTGGTACTTAAAATGAAATTTTTACATGCTTCAGGGACTCAAAATTTTCTAGAAATGGTTCCATCAGATAGAAAATTTTCTTACCTTTCCAGAAAGGTAAAATTTTCCTCCTAACTCCTTGTAAATTTCAAGTTATGGCTTGGCGGAGTTTTTTGGGAAAATTTCCCTTGACAGCCCGCATCCAATGAGAAGGCACCATGTGGTGGCGGGTCGAGGTCGGGCCATGGAGGAAAGTTGGAGAATTTTCCGAGTTGGGAGGGGCGCAAAAGGCAAAGTTTTTCCCGCTGGCCCGTGGAGGAGAAGGAAAAGTTGGTAACACGCCTACGGACCAGCCGGAGGAGAACTTGTCCATTCGGTGGTGGAGGTCAAAGTGGCCAAAGGATTTTTGGTTTTTCACCAAAATTGTAAAGGGCGCAAGGGGAAATATTAAAGTGTATGCCTGTGGGTGAATGAGGGGATAACACGTGGCAGGAGCAAGAGGAGCGAAGCATGGGGGTGTTTTGGGGAAAAGTCTTTCCCAAAATAAAATCAAAGTAGAAAAGGCAATTTTAGCCCACACTCCCATCAGCCAATGGGAGTGACACATGTCTAGTCAGCAGGGGGTGGAGGCGCGGGGAGATTTGGGAAAATTTTCCCGATGAAAATTTCAAAGGAAAAAGGGGCAAGTTTGAGCCCGCGATGCCACCGACGAACTGTAAGATGCCACGTGTCCCGGGGTAGTGGAGGTGTGGAGTTTTTTTGGAAAATTTTCCAAAGTTGAAAAAAAAATTTTGACCCCGTGAAAATGCTGATTTTTTCCACCTCGCGTGACCTAATTTTTGACCTAGTTTTTCCCTAAATCTTCAAATGGGCATATCTTTCGATCCAGAGATCAGATTTGGACAAAATCAGATTTTTTGGAAAGGTCTCAAGCCCCTCTATGCATTGGAGGCACAAAAACATCATTTTTGTGGATTTCGATGGAGAAAATGCTAAAAATGTCTTTCATGTCTTCTAATGTATATCAAATTGCTTTGAAATAAGTCATTTTTTTGCTCGAGCCTCCATGGTTTTCTTCTCCAACGCATGCCAAGGATGGAGAATCAACTTGATTTGATGGGGGAAAACCCTAGAATGTCTTCTCATGCCTTGAATGCAAGATCATATTGCTTTGAAGACATCATTTTTATTCCATTTTTCATTTTTTGCTTCTCCAACACGCAGCAAAAAAAAGGAAAGATCAATTTAATGGTTTGCAGGCCGATTTGACAGAGATTAATGGTGGGTGGTTGAATCCAAGGATCATATTTGCTTGTTCCTTTTGTTTTCTCTCTTTTTTTGGTTATAAATGAACAGATTCATTCTTTGTAATGGTTGGATGTTTTTGCTCTGTATCTCCCTTTCTCTCTATTCTGCAGTGAGTTTGTGGAGTTCTCAAACCTTCCATAAATCTGTAAATGCAAAATTGATGCCTTTTAGCCATTGTAATGCTTTGTATCAACTCTGTGGAGCAATAAAATAAGCTTGTGGGTGATTTCCATCCCCTTTCTTACTTCCATTGCATTCATTTTGATCTTTTCATTACAAATCTGGTTACTTGTGCATGTGAGTTGTATTATTTTTATGGTCTGTGTTTAACAACAGAGTGGGAGTTCATCATTCCTCGGTGCATCACCTCCATTAGCTTAGATTTCATTATTTCTGTAACTTTTTCTTCACCTTGGTCCCTTGGAAATATTTAGAGTAGGACTTAGGATAGATCCTCTATAAAATGAATGCATGCACCTGAACAGAGGAATAGGAACCAACCTTTAATCTGGAGAGTTTTTTCCCATTTTTACAAGTCCCACACTTGGGGAAAAATTCCATGTTGTGCAATCACACTGGATGCCCATTATCAAACTAGAAATCTGAGAAAACATCCAGGGTGCTTGTGATTTTGCACTAATAGTTTTGGCATGCACATGGTGGGACCTTAGAGGTCTTCATCTTCATTACAACAAAGTTGATGTGCAATTGTTGTAAGTTTCTTGCTTGAAAGAGCCCTGATTTGCACATCTGGGACAACTCCAAAAGGATAGAATCAATTGGTTTCAGTAGTCCAAGCTTGAAGATTCATGAGAAGGATCCAAACAAGGTCAAGGACCAGAAGAAGAAGGATTGTTTGAGCATCTGTAATTATCCCCAGAAAGAGGAGAAAGGGGAAGAAGGATTCAAAGGTCTCCATCTCCACCAAATAGAACTCTATCAACTCCTCCACCTGGTAGACCTTTCATCCAATCAACAAGGGTTCTCAGGCCAATCATAATGGCACAACCCAATCCTTATGTCAACTTTACTAGCAGCAGCCCACTTTCTCTCAATCCACAAAACCTAGTTCCAATTGCAGCATTGAAGAACATTCCATACTTTACTGGAGAAAATCAGACCACTACTGGTGATCATGTCCAAGACATTGCTAATGTTTGTGCAATCCATGAGATTGTTGAGATGGATATTGTTGTCAAATTATAGCATCTTCATTCAAAGGGAAATCCTTGCAATGGTTCAAGAGCCTTGAGGCAGGCTCTATCCACAATTGGAACCAGTTGTGCACAGCTCTCCATAACCAATTTGGAGAGAAAGGGGACAACTTGTCTCTATTGGAGAAACTGACAACTATCAAGAGAGCTCCCAATGAGCAGCTAATAGACTTCAATTTCAGATTTCAAAGAATGTGGGATAGAATCCCATTGGTAGTGAGGCCAACAACTCAAGGTGCTTTCTTATACTTTCTCAAGGCTTTAAATTCTGACATTTCTATGTTGATCCAATCCATGGGAGGTATAACTCTACCTACAGCTTATAACATCACCATTAGGGCTGAGAATTGTTTGATCCAAGCTAGTAAAATTTGCACCTAGGCCTCCTATGCCCCTATATCCAGAGTTGGGAAGCCCAAGTGCCAGTCAAGCACCTACTTTAGCTCCTATTCCCACTCCTAGAAATCAGAGTTCAAATGAAACTTCTACTTCATCCTCTAGTGCCTCAAATGAGCTTCAAGAAGTTATGAAACAATTACAAAATTTGGGCAATGAGCTGGTTACACTCAAGAGATAACAAGCTCAAAGTTTTAGGCCTTCTTATCAGCCTCAAACTCAACCTAATAGACAACCATATCAGCCTAATAGGCCACCCAACCCAATTGCAAATCAAAATCAAGTAAGGCCTCCTACCAATAGACCATTTCAGCCCTATAACCCCAATGTTACATCTACCTCTAAAGCCTTAGTGCCAATGTAAAATAATATAGCTCAAGAGTATGACTGGTGTTTCCCATGCAATGAACCTCACAACCAATCTATGTGCTTCAATGGTGCTTTGAACCAAGCTTTGATGGTGACAACAACTGGTGTAGAGAGTGAAGTAAGTCAAGAAACAAACCAACAACAAGGACATCTCAACAAGATACAACTCCAGATGAGACTACACTTGTCAATTGGCAGGCTGAAGATTTTTGTGGTGTGAATCAAACACCTTCTCAGAATATAACAGCTAACACATGGTCAAAGAAGAGGAATATTGGTGAAGGGTAAGTCATCAGGTCCAAGTGATTCACAACCTTCCATCACTCCACAAGGTGTTGGCAAGAAAAATATAGTTCCAAATGTGCAAGGACAGCCTAAGCCACCTTCTAGACCAGCTCAAATGCCAGCTATTGTAGCCCATGTACAAGAAAATAATGTGTAGACTAAAGGGTAGCAAAGAGATGGTTCATCCCCATTCAATATCATTGAACAAATGAAGAAGACCAATGTGAACATATCTATGTGGGAGTCACTATCCATCCCAGGACAAAGGGACTGCTACAAGCTACCATGAAGAATTGGTCAACCCCAAATCAGCTAGCTCATGTGCAAGAGAAGGTACTCACAAATTCCACTCATCCTGAGGGAAATCATGGAGGACAACAAGGTAAAAATTTGAAGCCCCCTCCATTCTATGTTTCATTGATCATTGGGGATAAACTAGTACATAATTGTATGATTGATTCTGGGCAAGTAGTTCTGTGATGCCCAAGCAAATAGCTGATCATCTGGGCCTTCAATATGAAGTCATATCCAAGGGGGTGGTGTAATTAGATGGGACAACAGTAGAAATAGTTGGGGTAATTAAATATTTGAGCCTTACTTTACATGCATGCCCCAATGTCACTTGTTTTGCAAGATGTGTCAGTGATAGATTTTCCACCACTTTTTGCCTTATGTTTGTCAAGGATTTCACATCTTAGAATTGGAGGATACCTATCTACTGATTGGTCACACATGCTATTCAGGACAAGGTATGGAGCCAAGGCCACAATCAGGTCTAAACCTATTGCAAACTTTCACATTGAGCCTCATACTCCAAGCCCAATCAATGCCAACTGTTCAACATTTGATCAAGAGGATTATCCAAACACACATGAAGCTGACACCAAAGTTGGAAGCATTCCATATTTGACTCTTGATGAATGGGCCAAAAAGGTACATGCTTTTGATCCCTACAAAGGAAATGGAGGAATCTGAACTAGGAGTCTATTACATGCATGAAGAAAATCAGCCTCTTCCTAGCATCACCAAGCCAGACCATAGAGATGACAATGAGGTATGGCAGTTGTTCTTTGATGGATCAAGAAGTAGACAAGGTGTAGGAGGAGGAGCTATGCTTGTTTCACCTCAAGGCAATTAAGTATTATTCAGCTTTTAGGTTTCAGTTTGCATGTTCTAACAACACTGCTGAATATGAAGCTTTGATACATGGATTGCATTGGTCAAGAAGAGAGGCATAAAAACTTACAAGTCTTTGGTGATAGTGAGCTGATTGTTAATCAAGTTAAAGGACAACATGCTACCAAGAATGACTTGCTCAAAATTTATAGGAATAGGGTGTGGAATCTCATTGAGGATTTTGAGGGTTTTGGCATCAACTCCATCCCTAGGAAAGAGAACCAAGCTGCTGATAGACTTGCAGCAGTTGGAGCAACTTTTGATGTTGTGGAAAGTATCAAAAGAGATAAAGTGCAGCCAAACATCCATGTGATTATGAGGCCATCAGTGCTAGACAATAATACAAGTTGGCAAGTGTTTGAGAGTGACCAACAAATCATCAATTTCTTACAAGAGGAAGCTGAGTTCTCAGCCAAAAATCAGAAAAGTTGGGACAACAGTACGGTGATCAAGTGGTACAACTGAGAACCAACAAACTACCAAAAGGACTTGTGACTTTAGATTCTATCTTCAATCCTAATGATCAATTTAGGAAGGAGAAAGTAAAACATCCAAGTCAAGGGAGAGGATTCAGATCCCATCTCAGTTGGAGAAGGCAAGTCACTTCAAATTGGTAAAGTGGCAACCGAGAAAGAAAGGTATGAATTCATGCAACTTTTCCAAGAGTTCCCAGATGTATTTTCTTAGAGCTATGAATACTTGAGAGGTTTCAATCCCAAGCTAGCTCAACACACAATTGAACTAGATCCAAGTGTTAGGCCCATCAGGAAAAAACAAAGACCGGTCAATCCACACATTGAGCCTCTCATGAAGAAGGAATTGAATAAGTTAATAGAAGCAAGTATCATATTCCCCATCAAGCATTCAAGCTGGGTTGTAAAAACTTGGTTCCAGTTAGAAAGAAGAGTGGGGAAATCAGGTTGTGTGTAGACTTTAGAGATTTGAACAGATCATCCCTCAAGGATCACTACCCACTTCCTTCTATGGAGCAGATTTTGCAAGTTGTTGCTGGCTCTGAAAGGTTTTCATTACTAGATGGTTATTTAGGGTATAATCAGATCATGGTAAAGGAAGATGATCAGTTCAAAACAGCCTTCACCACCAAATGGGGAACCTATGCATATAGAAAAATGCCATTTGGGTTGTCTAACACTCGGAGCTACTTTCCAAAGGGCAATGGACATGGAATTCAAGGGATTGATCAACAAAATAGTGCTGATATACCTAGATGATATTACTATATTTTCTAAAAATGCAGTAGACCATCTCTTTCATTTGAGACAAGTGTTCCAAAGATGTAGAAGATTTGGGATATCCTTGAATCCAAAAAAATGCATATTCCTAGCTCATGAAGGCAAAGCTCCTAGGCCACATTGTTTCCAAAGAAGGGTTAGAAATTGATCCAGAAAGGGTTGAAGCAATAAAAGCACTACCATTACCAAGTCATAAGAAGGCTCTTCAAATTTTCTTGGGAAGAATCAATTTTGTTCAAAGGTTTGTTCCAGACTTTGCAGCCCTTGTCAAGCCAATAACTATGATGTTGAAGAAAAGTATGGATTTCAAATGGACAACTAAAGGTAAGGAAAGTTTTGAGGCAAATCAAAGAAGCTATCTCATGGGCTCCAACTCTCATTAACCCAAATTTCTCCAAAGACTTCATCCTTTATGCATTTGGCGGTGGTGATACAATTTCTACAATTTTAGTACAACAAAACAAAGAAAATGCAGAGCAGCCAATTGCCTTCTTTAGCCAAAGCTTGGAGGACTATGAAGTAAGGTATTCCTTCATTGAGAAGCATGTTCTTGTAGTGATTAGGAGCTTGAAGAAATTTAAGCATCTAGTTTCAAACAACAAGGTTCAACTATTGGTTTCTCATGTGGGAGTTAAAGACTTCCTCCTCAACAAAGATCTAAATGAAAAATGTGCAGGGTGGATTACTCATGTCATGGAGTATGACATTGAGATCAAAGTCACCAAGCTGGTCTGAGGAAAGGGATTGTGTGAGAAATTGGCCTTGAGTCAACCAATTGAAGCAAGCAAAGAGAAGAATGTTGTTTTGGTGCTATAGGACAACCAAGAACAAAGAGATGTTCAAGAAGAAAATGATGGTGTGCTCACTCCTTGCTGGACCCAAGACATAATGCACTTCTTACAAATAGGCCTATGCCCTCCAAAGATGAACAAAGCCAAAGAAGACACTTCAGATTGTAGGCTATTCCATATGCACTTGTTGATGGTGTCTTGTTCAAAAAGGATATCAATGGGGTGTTGTTGAGGTGCATTGGGACAAATCAGATTGAGAAAATGTTAGAAGAGTTCCATAATGGATCAGCTGGGGGTCACTTTGCTCTAAGAGTGACAACTCTCAAAATCATGAAGGCTGGTTATTATTGGCCCAAAGTATTTAGTGATTGTTATGCATGGATCAAGAGGTGTAGAATTGTGCATTCTTCATAGGCAAAGAGAGGTTAACAACACTTCCATTACACCCAATCTCAGTTGACCAGCCATTCATGCAATGGGGTTTGGACTTCATTGAGTCATTAATCCAAACTCAAACCAAGGGCACAAATGGATTCTAACAGCAACAGACTACTTCACCAAATGGACTGAGGCATGGTGGCACTCAAAGAGGCAAATGAATCCAACATTCTAGACTTCTATGAGGGGATAACAACTAGATTTGGTATACCTACCACTATAATATCAGATAATGCATTGGCATTCATAGGATCAAAGGTAACCAAATGGGCTGTTAGAAATGGGATCTATTTGAGCACTTCATCAAATTATTACCCTCAAGGTAATGGCCAAGCTAAGTCCACAAACAAGAATCTATTAAGGATCATCAAGAGGACTCTTGATGAAAATCAGAGGACTTGGCACACTAAGCTCAAATCAGCTCTATGGGCTGATAGGATAACTCCCAAAAGATCCACATGTAACTCTCCATTCAGACTTGTTTATGGGAAAGAGGTAGTCTTTGCCTATGTCACTTGAGTTGCCAACATTGGAACTCATGAAGCAATTGGAATTGTTAGAATTTGAGCCCATGGAGGTTAGATATGCAAATTGATGGAACTCCAAGAAACCAGAGAGCATGCAGCCCAAACAATGGAAAAGGATCAAGCAATGATCAAGAGAAGCTTTGATAAGAAAGCTAAGGCTAGAACTTTCCAAGTTGGAGATTTAGTGTTGAAATGGGATGCAGACCGAGAAAATCCAGGAAGGCATTCAAAATTTGATGCCATTTGGAGTGGCCCCTACATGGTCACAAAATGCAAAAATAGCAATGCCTTCCAATTGTCTACATTGGATGGTGAGGAACTACAGATTCTAGTTAATGGAATCCATCTAAAGCATTGCTACTAAGGGAAACTTCTCACCTTGTACATATTAGCTTAGATTTTCATTCCTCCAAGTGCTTATGCACATTGTTTTGTTATAGCTTAGGTTTACATTTCCCTAAGTGCTTTGGCATAGGTTTTATTGTCCCAAGGATGCATCTTTTGCAGATCATGTTCCAGGCCAAAATGATTTTTCTACTCTCACATCTTTATCCTAGAGATTTTCTAATGAATTGAGAGTAACAGGCAGTTAAGTTCATGACTCCATGCCCAATGGATTGCTTCAGTAGTTGGTCACTTCATCCAAGGCGATGACCCCTCTGAGTCACCAAAATGTTATCCAAAATAAGCCCATGCTTATTTTTGGCTAACTCCTCCTCCATTCCCTTTTCTTGGTACTTAAAATGAAATTTTTGCATGCTTTAGGGACTCAAAATTTTTTGGAAATGGTTCCATCAGATAGAAAATTTCTTACCTTTCCAGAAAGGTAAAATTTTCCTCCTAACTCCTTGTAAATTTCAAGTTATGGCTCGGTGGAGTTTTTTTGGGGAAACTTTCCTTGATAGGCCCGCGGCCAATGAAAATGCACCACGTGGCGGCGGAGGTCGGGCCGGGAGGTGAAGTTCAAATTTTCTAAGGAGTTTGTGGAGGGCGTAAAAGGAAATTTTTCCCGTGGGCCCATGGAGGAGAAGGAAAAGTTGGTAACAGGCCTGGACCAACCGGAGGACACCACGTGTCTAGTGGTGGCGGAGGTCAAAGCGGCGGAGGATTTTTTGGTTTTTCACCAAAATGCCCAAAGGCGTAAAAATTTGGCCCCAAGGCCACCCGAATGAGGGGCACACGTGGCAAAGAGAGGAGTGGATCCTTCGGGGTGTTGGAGAATCTTTCCAAAATTGAAAATCAAAGGAGAAAAAAGGAAGGTTTAGCGCACATCCCATCGACCAATGAGGGAGCGACCACATGTCCAGATAGCGGTGGCGGGCGGTGGAAGTGCGGGGAGAGATTTGGGAAAATTTTCCCAATGAAAATTTTAAAGGAAAAAGGGGGCAGGTTGAGCCCATGATTCCACCAACAAACCAAAAGATGCCACATGTCCCGGGGTGGCGAGGCATGGAGATTTTTTGGAAAATTTTCCAAAAATGTTGAAAAACCCCGTGAGGAAATGCTAATTTTGGCCCTCAAATTTGTGCCCGAGTTTTTGCCCTAATTTTTCCCTAAATCTTCAGATGGGCATATCTTTTGATCCAAGATCAGATTTCAACAAAATCAGACTTTTGGAAAGGTCTCAAGCCCCTCTATGCATTGGAGGCACAAAAACATCATTTTTGTGGATTTCAATGGAGAAAATGCTAAAAATGTCTTTCATGTCTTCAATGCGTATCAGATTGCTTTGAACAAGTCATTTTTTTCTCGAGCCTCCATGGTTTTCTTCTCCAGCACGCCAAGGATGGAGAATCAACTCGATTTGATGGGGAAAACCCTAGAATGTATTCTCATGCCTTGAATGCAAGATCAGATTGCTTCAAGACATCATTTTTATTCCATTTTTTTTTTTTGCTTCTCCAACACGCAGCAAAAAAGGAAAGATCAATTTAATGGTTTGCAGGCTGATTTGACAGAGATTAATGGCGGGTGGTTGAATCCAAGGATCAAATTTGCTTGTTCCTTCTATTTTCTCTCTTTTGCTTTGGTTATAAATGAACAAGATTCATTCTTTGTAATGGTTGGACATTTTTCTCTGTATCTCCCTTTCTCTCTATTCTACAATGAGTTTGTGGAGTTCTCAAACCTTCCATAAATCTGTAAATGCAAAATTTATGCCTTTTGGCCATTGTAATGCTTTGTATCAACTCTGTGGAGCAATAAAATAAGCTTGTGGGTGATTTCCAGCCCCTTTCTTACTTCCATTGCATTCATTCTGATCTTTTCATTACAAATCTGGTTACTTGTGCATGTGAGTTGTATTATTTTTATGGTCTGTGTTTAACAATAGAGTGGGAGTTCATCATTCCTCGGTGCATCACCTCCATTAGCTTAGATTTCATTATTTCTACAACTTTTTCTTCACCTTGGTCCCTTGGAAAGATTTAGAGTAGGAATTAGGATAGATCCTCTACAAAATGAAGCAGAGGAATAGGAACCAACCTTTAATCTGAGAGTTTTTCCCATTTTTGCAAGTCCCACACTTTTGTTGTGCAAGTGCCCATTATCAAACTAGAAATCACCAGGGGATTTTAAAATTCCATGGTATTTATGATTTTAATATTTTAGTTTATGTTTTATTATGTTTATTTTTACTATATTTTTCTTTCAATATTTTTTTTTTTTTAATGTGTGTGTTTAAATATTAATCTGCAAAGTAATTGGATCTATAAAATAAAACTACTTAGGTTTATTTTATGTAATTTTAACTACGCAAGATTAATTTAAGCATTTAGATTAAATTAAATTCAGCAAGTAGATTTATATTATATTTCTTGTTTCCATTAAATAATAAATTTAATTCATAATATATAGGTTCATTTTATAAATATCCTTTGGACACCAATGCTAGATTGAAAAATTATTAAATTAATTGGAAAAGGTTACAACAAATATTTCCACCCCTCTCAACTTATATTAAACAAAATGAATTAAAATATTGTAAATATTACACACACAATAAATCACAATGAATAACATATAAGTGATAAATAATTACACAAAATAGATGGAATATCTAAGCCATTGATAGTTAGATAAAATCTTGAGATATACATTGTTGGCTCCCAAAATAGCACCCCTAGGAGATGAGCAACTAACCTGAGTGGGTTGGATTTGAGAGAATGATGAAAAATGAAAATTCTTTGTTGTTGATAGTGGGGATTTTTTCAACACTCAACTCAATGAATCAAATCAAGGAGGTGATCAAGAGGCACCTTCACAAAGGGGATGGCTTTACCCTACTACTTCTAGCTCTGTCTGGACCAAGGTGAGAGGAAAATATCTCATGGATTGGTTTCCTTTATGGTTAATGCAACTTAATTTACAGCAAGTGCAGACACACATAAAATAATTCTCTCAAAATATTTGTTGCTTGATTTATTGTAAGAACTTAATAGTCAAATACAAATCCTATAGACAGATAATGAACAACTTTAGAGATTATATTTGCCTAACATTTTGACCAAGGCTGCTTTTAATGATATTGGATCACGACTTGGTGGGATTCCTAGAAAACCTTACGATAATGGACAAATTTTAGGCTTAGATTTGCAGAATAAACATATTTATGGTTTTCAAGTATGATATGCTTAGTAGGTATGAAGGTCACTGGTTGTTTGTTATTGATATTTTTTGGGGGAAGGGTAGTTGCTTAAATGATCTTGGTGTCTTAATGTTCCCATAAAATGAATCCATCCTTAACTAAAATTCTTGGAAATAACAATCAAGTTAACACAATCAGAAATAAAATTTGCATTCATTGATACTCAATGTGCACAAAAGTCATCTACAGTCTTCACAATCCTAACTAAAAATCATGGAGTTAGAGTTGAGATAAATCACTTGTTGTATTTGTCTTATACACCCAAAATACCCTTAAGGGATAACAAAAGCTATTCAAAAGTGATGTTGCCTTTAGGATTTTACAACTGAGTTGAACCACTGCAAAATATACACTATTCTACAATGCCCACAGTGACCAAAATAATACAACTAAGCAAGACCCTGTGTACTTGACATGTGGAGCTAATTCAAGATAGTAATATAACTATATTGCCTCATTCATTCATTCAAAACATAAGAAATGAGAAATTATAGCTTGATCAAAACAGTCATAATCTCATGATGTAATTTTTAGCTAGGAGACATTAAAAAGTGCCTTTAAAACATTCTAATGGTTATATAGTGAAACCACCTTAGCTCTTCCTTACAGACTTAGACATATACAGGTCTTGTAAGAAACTAGAATCTGGAACTAAAAACCGAACTTGATAAAAAAATTCTACAACTACCCCCAATCTTCTGTTTGCACAAAATAAAATATTGTTATAATATATAGAAGATGAGAGAGAGAGAGAAAGAAGAAAATATGATTTCCCTCTTTACCCACCAATAGGATTCATTAAAATCCTACAAAGCAAGTATGGACAACCTACCGAAATAATTCATTCCTTTTGTATTTTTTGTTTAGGGAATAAAAAGACACCATACTTCATCAAGTCGGGTAGTTGACCAACACTAAGACCATAACTTGAATGCATAAGATATTTTCTATTTTTTGTCCCACCAAATACCATTAAAATCCAATTCTGATGATGCCAAAGTTAAGGTCTTGAAGATAACTTTTTAATGATATAAATTGTGTAATATTTGGAGCACAAAATCAGAAGATATGGCCTTCTGACATTTTATGTGTCGGGAAGCACTTAAATGTGACACATGTCAGCCTTTGATTATCTCAAGGATTGACTCTTGCCAATGTGTGCATTGATTTTACTTCACCATGTGTCAAGATTTGGTTGGTTTTGGGGTTGGAATTTTCTTACGTGTCTCCTCTTTTTCTTTTGACAATCCTTCCTTCTTCCAAAGCCAATGTCTTATTGAACTTGATTTATTCCGAGAATTTGAGGTCCATGACCTGCATCTTCTTTGAATTTTGTCGAGAATGGTGACACATGTCCAAATTTGGTCATTGATCTTGTACCAACTATCATATTCTAACTCCACCATGTGTCCTTTGACTTGCCTTGACCCAAGTCTAGACCCAAAAATTATTAACCCTGGTTGATTTTGTGGGCTTCATGTTCGCTGCACATCTAATCGAAGAGTTCGAGAATCTTGTGAGTTTCCACCTTTGACACTTGAGATTGTTCCATGTGTCACATTTTGAATTTTTCCAACCCAAACCTGCACCCAAAATATTTATGAATTACAACTCATTCTGGGGCTTGACGTCAAGTCGATCCCAAAATCAATAAGGATCCCATAAATCTTGCCACGTGGCCCTATCTTTGACCACTTATCCTCTTACGCATATCTCTATCTATGTTGGGAATTGAAATTGATGGACAAATGCACCTCAAGTGGATTTTAAAACATAACCCACTAATGAATTAGCCTTATCCTCCCACATGTTTTTTAAATGTCAATGGTCGAGTGCCTTTGAGAGGTGGAATTTGATAGCCGTATGAACATTTAAGTCTTTGTTAAAATGGATAATTTCATTTTAGTGAGCCTTATTAACCATTTACGTAGTTTGATACTTCATGGTTGAGTTGCATATTTTTTAACCTTCATAGCTTCAGACTTTGGGATTAGTTTGGATCATTTTGTGTTTATTGCAGGTTCTTTGTGAAAAATGGAGACATAATTCCAATCACTAGTGAGCCCGAAGCTTTCATACTTTGATAAACCAAACCATTAAACCAGTCCCCCAACATTTTTTTTGAATCTTCTCTTTTATTTGGCCAAGGCACAAAATTTATCACAAATTGATATTTCTCCTTAACTCAAACTAATATTTAAAGCATGAGGAACAATATGAAACACACAAAATCAGTTAAATATATGGGGATTTTATGAAAAATACCATCTCAATACAAGGAATTAGATTGAGCTCCAACAATAGCTCCTACTTGGGGATGGGCACCCCTTGTGGGTACCATAAGAAAAAATACTAGATGCCTAGTCCAAAGGGGAAAGAATTCAAGTAAACAAAATGCACAGACCTTCCAAAATAGATGTTAAATGGGCCAGGGGGAAACTATACAACACAAGAAACCTTGTCACTATAAACCAGAGCACAAAAAGGTAAACACAAACACAAACAAAACAAAAATAGGAAAAAACAAAATAAAACAAAGAAACAAGACTGTACATTGTACAAAATCATACCTAACCTTCCAACTTAGTCCAAGAAATGTTTGATATGCCTAACATTGACGGAAACTCCAATAAATGTCCTTCTAAGTATTTCAGAAAGAAAGTATGCTCCCAATCCTTATGTTAATAAAATATGGTCCCATCCATAGGGCATCAAATTTTCCATGTTTTCCCTTGTCTTCATGTCTATTGTCCCATAACAGACCAAGTATCCAACATTGAAAACTCTTGGAGTGACCTTCTTGTCAAATATTTTCTTGATATTTTCTCTAAACTTGACATGTATTTGATGGGAATCTCTTCTTTCCTCATCTAATTCCATAATCTAATTGATTTTAGCCTCATAGGGACTTACTTCTTTCCCATATTCAAATTTCTACATGAAATGATATGTAGAAAGTTGCAAGTGCAAGGGAAAAAGGGATTGAATTCCATAAAATAGCTCAAAAGGACTCTTTCTAGTTGACCTCTTGGTGGTAACTCTGTTTGCCCATAGTGCAAATTTCAATTGCTCACCCCATTTCCTTTCGTTTTTCTACAATTTTCTTCTGAGGATCTTAAGCAAGTTCTTATTGTTGGATTCAACTTGGCCATTTCCTTAAGGATTATAATTTGATGCATAAGCCAAACTTATTCCATATTCCTTGCACATTGTTGCTAATGGTTTAGCTCTGAAGCTCATGAAATTTTCATTGAATATATTGGAAGGAATCCCAAATTTGTAAATGATATGATTGAGAATAAATTCCATGACTACTTGAGTTACTTTTCTAGTGGGAATGACTTCAACCCATTTGGTAAAGTAGTTAGCGCTACTAATATCCATTTATGACTAGCACTTGAAGAGTCTAATATCTCACCAATAAATTCCAATCCCCATTGTTTAAATGGAGCTTCTATAGACACATGATACAAGGGTAGGGCCCGAGGCTTTCAATATTCCAAAAAAATATTGGCAACTCTCACACCTTCTAACCAACAAGGCAATATCTTTGAATAATGAAGGCCACCAATAACCTTCCCTAAAAATTTTATGAGTAGTGACTCTCCAAACAAAATTACCTCCATATACTCCCTCATGAAATTTTGTAATTATCTTAGGTGTTTCTTCTTCAGTGACACATCTCAACAAAACACCTTCAGGTTCTTCCAAGCTAGTCCATGATCAGTCAAAATATACTTTTGGGAAACTAGCTTGAGTGTCCTCCTTTGATTCTTGTCTAAGTGCAAAGGACAATTTAAGTTCATCAAATAATAGACAATATCTTTATATCAAGCTCAAGTGCTTACCTTTTCATGAGGGTGTAGCCCATCTTTCTCAACATTGTGTATGTCAAATACACAGTAGATTTCTTTCTGCCATATACTTTACAAGGCCTAAACCCTGTTGTTATGTTGTGGAGCCTATTTTCATGTGTGGAAGTGTTGAAGACTTTATCCCCCATACATTTTTTTGGTCCTCAAAAAATGTGCCCGATATTTCGGAAACGTGCTCTTCTTCATATGGGGAGGATTTTTGACCCATAGCTTTATGGGATAGTTTTGGCCCATGGTATTGTAAAAATGCTTAATCATTTATCTACTTATGTGGTTTTATGCATATGGTAGGGTTGATGTAACATTGTAAATGTGTCAATTCGGGTGTGAATTTGCAAAGTTTGTTGAGCATAGCTCCAAACGAGATCTGGGTATTGTATTGAGAAAGTCATGGCTTGTAATAAAATCGCGAAAGTGATTCTTGGTGGACATATCCCAAATTGGGTTAACCACGTTAAATCTTGTCTCTTTGTGTTGTGTTATTTTTACTATGTACTTTTATTAAATATTTGTAATATTTTCTACATATTAGTTTCTAATGTTGCGATTATGTGAGGGATTGTTTTGCATATTTTATCCTGTATTTCCTAATAATTGGTATTAGAGCCTAGTTTTGTTTTTTGAAGTGTTGAATCATAGGGAAATTTTTAGCTTGAGTGGGAGCTATGGTAGATGATGGAAGATCAAAGGTTGATAAATTCAACGGGTAGAATTTTAGTCTTTGGAAGATGCAAATGGAAGATTACCTTTATCAAAAGGATCTTTATATTCTATTGTTTGAGAAAGGGAACATACCCTCAAGTATGACGGATGTGGAATGGGATTTGCTGGATAGGAATGCACTTGGAATGATTTGGATATGTCTTGCATCTTTGGTATTATTTAATGTTTCAAAGGAAAAGACTACAAAAGAACTGATGGATGCATTATGGAAGTTGTATGAAAAAACCCTTGCCTCGACAAGATACTTTTAATGAAATTTTTTTTTAATATGAAGATGTCTTGAGCATAGGTTTAGTAGCAGATCATTTAAATGATTTTAATATGGTTGTGAATATGCTAGCTTCAGCTACAATATAATTTGATGAAGAAGTTAGGGATTTATTAATTATGTGCTCTTTACCTGAGAGTTGGAATAGCCTGGTAATGGTGGTAAGCAACTCGGTTCCAACTAACTCAAAGTTGAAGTTTGAGGATGTTGTAGGGGTGATTCTAAGTGAGGAAATGCAAAGAAAAATCTTTGGGGAATCTTCTACTTCAAGGAATTATTTGATAGTGGAAACTAGAGGGAGACAAAAGAATAGAGGAAGCCATGGAAAATTGAAAGATTGGACAAGGTAAAAATTCAAAAGCAAGATAGTATGTTGGCACTATGGAAAGTCTAGGCATGTAAAGAAGGACTGTTGGGAGCTTCAAGAAAATAAGAAACAATAGGAAGAAAACAAGGAGGCAAATGTGGCAATGATTAATGTATGTCAGGATGATTTGATTCTTTCTTTACACAATATTTTTGAATCTTAAGTTTTAGCTTCAGGGATTCTTTCCATGCTGCTCCACATATGCATTATTTTGTTTATTATATTCAAGGGGATTTTGGGAATGTTTTTCTTGGTGATGATGAGCGTTGGAACATAGTTGGAAAAGGTTTTGTTCGGGTTAAGATGCAAAATGGGAATACTTGGCTATTGAAGGATGTCATACATGTTCCTACTTCAAGACAAAATTTGATATCGACGAGCCGATTTGGGAAGTGATGGTTGTCTTGTGATATTTAAAGGGGACTCTTGTGGTGGCAAGAGGTAAGAAGGTTGGAATCTTGTATTCAACCGCATATAGTACTAATGTTTGTAATATTGTGGCTTTAGACGCAAATACAACATTGTGGCAACTATAGGCTCAGGTCATATGAGCCATAAGGGCATGAAGATCATAAAGAAGGATTTTCCTAGATATACGTAAACATTTTTGGAGTTATGTGAGGATTACATATATGTGAAACATAAGCGAGTAAGGTTTATCAAGGTTAGACATAGAAAGAAAGAGAGTAAGTTAGAGTTGGTTCATTCGATGTGTGGGGTTTGGCTTAGGTATCAACTCTTGGGGTTCAAGTTATTATGTTACTTTTATTGATGATGCAACAAGAAAAGTTTGGGTATATTGTATTAGAAACAAATATGATGTATTTGACAATTTTGTTAAATGGAAAGTCTTGGTAGAGAATGAGACAAATCTTAAGCTAAAATGTCTCAGTCGGATAATGGAGGAAAATATTGCAAAAATGATTTTGAGGATTATTGTTCTAATAATGGAATCAGTAAGAAAAAGATGGTTCCAGAACTCCGCAACAAAATGGGATGTCGAGAAAGGATGAACAGGACAATAATGGAACATGCTCGGAGAATTAGGTTAAATGTAGGACTCGCCTCTTTCTTTTTTTAGGTAGAAGCGTTGAGCACGGTTGTGTACTTGATAAATAGAGGACCCTCAAGTGCCTTGGGGATGCATACCCGAGGAGGATTGGTATGGTAAAAAATTGATTATTCATTTCATAGAGTATTTTGATGTGAGGTGTTTTTCCATATAGACAAGGATGGTAGCACCAAGCTAGAGGCTAAATCATAATAATGTAATTTCATTGGTTATGGTGGTGATGACTTTGGATATAAATGTTGGAGTATTAAGGACAAAAAATCATTCAATCTAGGGATGTGGTCTTTAATGATAAATTCATGTATACGTAATAGTTTTAGGAAAATAGGAAGAATCCAAGAAATAATATGTAGTGGTAGAGGATCTTCTAGATGGGAAATTGAACCATGAATTAGTTCAATAACCTACTCAATAGAACCCCAAAATCCTATATTGAGGATGTCTTCTAGGGTAATAAGAGAACACAGAATGTTTTTCTCCTTCTATTTATTATTTATTTCTCATTGATAGTGAAGATCTAAAGAGCTTGGATGAAGCAATGCAGAAGATGCTAGGAAGAAGTGGGAGCAAGCCATGGATGGGGAACATCAGCTCTCATGGAGAACTAGACATGGAATTTGGTGAAGCTACCTCAAGGAAAAAGAGCATAAAAGAACAAGTGGGTGTACAGAGTCAAAGAGGAAGAATGAGGAAAGAAAGGATATAAGGCACGGCTAGTGGTCAAGGGGTTTGCATAGAAAAAAGGTATAGATTTTGATGAGATTTTTATCCCGTAGTGAAAATGAATTCTATTAGAACAATTCTGGAATAGTAGTAGTAGAATACTTGCACTTAGACAAGCTTGATGTAAATACTATATTTATCCATGGTGATTTGGAGGAGGATATATATGCAGTGCTGAGAGGCTATGAGGTCAAAGGTAAAGAGAATATGGTGTGCAAACTGAAGAAGAGATTTTATGGCTTGAAACAAGCTCCACGTCAATGGTATAAGAAATTTGATAGCTTCGTGATGGAGCAAGGTTATATTAGATATCATTTTTACCATTGTGTGTATACAAATAAATTTTAGGATGGTAGTTATATTATCATGTGTCTTTATGTGGATGACATGTTGGTTGCAGGTAAAAACATGTAAGAAATAAAAGTACTCAAGAAGTAGCTAAGTGACTCCTTTGCTATGAAGGATTTGGGGGCAGCCAAAAAAATCCTTGGTATGAGGATATCTCGAGATAGGAAGGAATGGAAGATGACTTTATCTCAGGAAGATTACATTAAGAAGGTATTGGAGAGGTTTAACATGTAGGATGCTAAACTAGTTAGGACTCCTTTGGTAGGCCATTTCAAGTTATCAAAGGAGATGTGTCCTAAGATAGAGCAAGAGAGAAACCAAATGTCCAAGGTACCTTACTCATCAGCGGTTGGTAGTTTGATGTATGTCATTTTTTGCACTAGGCCTGATATTGCCCATTGAGTGGGATCAGTGAGTAGATTTATGAGTGATCCGGTAGAGATCACTAACATGCGATAAAGTGGATCCTTTAGTATTTGAGAGGGATCATGGGGATAGTTTTATACTACAGTGGATTAGAAAACACCTTGCATGGTTATGTGATTCGATATGGCTATGGTGGAGATGTATCTAGCGGGAGGAGAACAACGAGGTATTGTAGGTGGGACACTAGTGAAGTGGATCTCATGACTACGAGAGCTAGTGTCTTTGTCAACCATGAGGCTGAGTATGTTGTTGCCTCATAGGAAACCAAAGAGATGATTTGGGTACAACAATTGATTGAGGATTTGGGACATAAGCAGGAGGAAGGGAAGTTGCATAGTGATAGTCAAAGTGTTATACACCTAGCTAAGAACTCTACTTTCCACTCTAGGACGAAGCATATATAGCTTAGGTACCATTTCATTAGGAAAAATTTGGAGGAAGATAAGTTGAAGCTAGAGAAGATTCATACTAGTCAGAATCCTATAGACATGATGACCAAGGTGGTCATAAGGGAAAAACTAAAGCTGTGTTCAGCTTTGGTTGGTCTTCACGGACAACAATGAAGGGTTGAGAAGCTTTCTCAGAGAAAAACTAGTCTCCAAGTGGGATATTGTTATGTTTTCAAGCCTATTTTCATCTATGGAAGTGCTTAATATTGTACACTAAAAGTAATCTACACTCTTAATGTATTCTCACCGGAGTTCAAGGACCCCAATAATTTGTTGGCCTCGAAAAATGTGTCCAATATTTTGGGAAACATGCTCTTCTCATATGGGCAGGATTTTTACCCATATGTTTATGGGACGTTTTTACCCATGGTTTTGATACCCACGGTATTGTAAAAATTCTTAAGCAGTTGTTTACTTATGTGGTTTTATGCATATGGTAGGGTTGATGTAACATTGTAGATGTGTCCAATTCGGGTGTGATTTATGTAGAGTTTTTTTAATATAGCTCCAAAACAATCTGGGTATTATATTGAGAGAGTGGTGGCTTGTAATAAAATCTAAGAAAGTGATTCTTGGTGGATGTATCCCAAATTGGGTGAACCGTGTTAAATATAGTCTCTTTGTGTTGTGTTATTTTTAGTCTGCACTTTTATTAGAGATTTGTAATAGTTTCTGCATATTAGTTTCTCTCATGTTGTGATTACGTGAGGGATTTTTTCACATATTTTATCCCTTATTTCCTAACACCTGCACCAACTTGGTATTTTGTATGTCCATGTCATATTCTTGAAGCTTGTTAACCCAAAGGTGGTAATTTTTAGTTGATACCTCCATCCGAGACAAGATGTCCTAACACATATGCTACAATCTTTGAGCTAAGAATATAAGGTCTAAAGATCTTGGTTTCTTTGAAAAGAGAAAATATTTATTTTCCACAACATAAACTTCATCTCATATCCTTAAAAATATTTTCTAAATAATGCAATGGGTGTTTCATGTCCTTCTTCATTCTTTTGTAACAACACAAAGGCAATAGTGAATTCAGAGGAAAATGAAAACATCTGAAATTCCTTTCTATAATCAGGGCTAGTCAATACATGGGAAATTTTGAGTGCCTCCTTTATTCCATTAAATGTTTGGATAACCCCTTTTTCCACCTAAGGAAATGGTCCTTTTCGTGTAATGGTGATGGGGATAGCGATCTCTATAAAATTAGAGATGAAAATTATCACAAAGTTTATCTATCCAAAGAAGGACTAAATTCCTTTCTTAGACATAGGGATGGGAACTTTACTAATTGATTCTACTCTTTCTGGATCAATCATGATGTGTCCTAGTAGCTTTGCCTTTTGCACTCCAAAGTGACATTTCTTAGGATTTAATGAAATCCCATACTCTCTACATCTAAGCAACATATTTTCAAGGTGCCCTAAGTGGTCACCCCTTTTCTTAGAGAAAATAGTTATATCATCCTGATATACTGCAATAAAATCATTGATAAGACCAGAGAAAGCCACATCCATGGCCCTTTGAAAATTTTCTCCAACATTCATTAATCCAAATGACATCTTGACATAGACATATGTTCCCCATGGGGTAGTGAAGGCAATTTTAAATTGATCTGATTGTTTCACCACCACTTGGTTATATCTAGAGAATCCATCCAATGTAGATAAAAAATTTGATCTTGTTACCTTTTGCAATAAATTTTCCATATTTGGAAATGGATAATTATCTTTAAGTGAGGCTTTGTTGAGATTTCTGAAATCCACACAAATCCTTATGTCTCCATTCTTCTTTTTGAAATAGTACCAAATTTTCTACCCATGAAGAATATCTAGTGGGTTGGATTATCCCACCATCCCTTAGCTCTTGCATCTTGGTTGCAAGAATAGGGTATATATGTCTTTGCTTCTATCTAAAATGCTTAATTTCAGGTGCCAATGGTATCTCATGCTGAAACAAATCCTCCTTATAAGCCTTCAACTCAGAATAAGACTAGGCAAGGTAGTCTTGATATTTTCTTAACAACTTAGTATAAGCCTCTCTTTCATCCTTATTCAAATTATTCGCTAACTGTGATATTTCTAGGATCTTAGCACGAACCTAGATTACGCCTACAACATCTCTTGGAAAAGTAGCAGACTTACAAACTGCTCTGTCATTACTATCAAAGGAAGATTCTAAACTAACTAATCCCCTTCGGATTGTATTAGTTTTTAACTAAATTACCTCTTTACTAAAGAGGGTTTCTTTCCCCTCACACACCTCTACCATAGGCTCCAAATAAATGATCTGGTCAGTGAACTCATCTTGAAATTCATAAATTCGAAGATCTATGAATCATTATCAAACACTTGCCCACATTTTATATTATCAGGTATAGAGGGTTGAACCAATATTTCCACTTCAAACTTGCAATAAGGGGATGAATCTTGATTGTCATACTATGATCCCAAGACTTCCAATCTATCAACTGTTACATTTTGGATTCTCTCATGGTATTCAATATTAAATGAATCAAAACATTCAATGAGATCCCAAACTGCATTCATGTACTATTTTAATCTTTGATTTTTGCTACATATAGCTTTCTTATTTGCTTAATCACTAACTCAGAATCTCCTTTAACTATGAGGTCCTTTATCCCATGTCTCCAAGAAATTATTAATCCTAGCAATAGTGCTTCATACTCAGCCATGTTATTGGTGCATTCAAAATTCAATTTAAAAGAAAAATTGAATGACTCGCTACTTGGAGAACTCAACACTATTCCTACCCCATTACCATTACTTGAGAAAGCTCCATCAAAGTTCATGGTCCATGGGACCTCAGGGTATTCAAACTGAATATTTGCATCCAGACATTGGTCTTCAAAATTAGCATTTCCTATGAAATTATCCATGTCTACATCAACAAAAACACTTCATAAGAAGCATTGTTAGGATCTTCAATGAGGTGTAGCATCTTATCTTCTTTGTATAACTTGACCAATTTCCCTTCCAATGGTATGGAAGCATATGAAATATCCATTTGGACACTTCCTCCCACACTATGTACTCACCTTATTGACAACAAAATTCTCCATTTAGTATGGCAGCCAACAATGATAGCATTCATAGTCAAGTAATTCCTGGATGTGCTACCATTTATACAATCAATCCTTTCACATATCCCACCATAGGTACTTTTCTATAATCCATAGCATAAAATCTACCAAAATCAACAGTTATCTTAAGTTCTAGCTCATTCATGACTGCAAGAGGCATGATGTTACATGAAGCTCCATAATCAAACATATAATTGTGCAAGAGCCACCCATTTATAATAAGTGATGTGAAAAAGGGGTCAACATCCAATTGTTTTTCCACTAAAGAAGTTCCCAGATATACCTGAAGGGTATTTTCCATATCTTCTTCGCCTTGTACCTCGGCTTCAAAGAATTGTGGGAGATGATTTCTCAACAACATGTTCTTTATTGGAAATAACCTCATCTTCTTTAAAGTCTAAATACTCAAAGGCCCGCTTTGTATGCTCGTGGATTCTTAAAAGATCCACAATGGGAATTGTAATATTTATCTGAATTAAAATATGAGCCATATCACATACATTATACTTGGGAAGAGGAGCATTGGAAGGCATTGTTATAGTTTTGTCAGATGGAAAAAGGTTCTTTTTAGTGGGGTTTGGGGAATAACTTCTTGGCTAAAGATGAATCAAAAGAGTTATATTTAATAAAAATTTTCTAAGGAGCACCTATGGGGATATTATAAAGAATAGGAATCCTAACTTTTATCAGTAGGAGTTGGTCCTTTAACTTGCCTATTTCTTATTTTAGTCCTTTTCTTGAGAAACTGTAGCATTGATCAATAATTGTCTATCCTCACTATAAGGATAATGATCACCATCATAATTCTTGATCATCAAATATATTAGATACTCAAAATCATGATTAATCAATTCAAAATCTTGGGCCATATCAGCCTCAACATTAATTTCAACATGGAGAGACTTAACCTTTTCGATAGAATTCCGAAATGAACTATAGTTTGGGCATAGAGGAGGTTAGTAGAAGATACATCTTGCTCACATTCGGTTTGATTTTCATCATGCATACATCCCTTTTAGGTGGATCACAAGGTACATGGGGCAGTAATCATTTATCACACCACTCAATGGAATGCTCTTATTCAATAACATGTACTCTTCCCACTAGAGGGTCAGGGATTGCTTTGTTATTTCTATAATTTTGTTGTTTGCTACCTAAACCCAAATGTCTATTTCCTCTATCTTCAACCCGGTAGTTTATTTATGGCCTTGGTGTCTTAATGTTCCCATGGAATGAATCCATCCTTAACTTAAATTCTTGGAAAGAAAAATCAAGTTAACACAATCTGTGAAATAACATTTTCATTCATTGATATTGTTGTCACCAAATCACTTGCACCCCCGAATGGCCTGAAAATGAATCATGAAATTCGGTGTGATTGGGACACATGGGATCACCTCTCAACCAATGGGACTTGGGCTCGAGGTGAACCTTCGGAGAAGGCCGGCTTCCTCTTCCTAAACTAAACACAACACTACTTCTAATGCAAGTAAAAATGGCTAACTAGTCCTATGCTAACATTTCATGGGATTAGGGAGAGATATCTGCAAGGAAATGAAACCTATACTAGAAGTGGTGATGCACCGAATTAAGGGATGTTTAACATCTGTAAGGGTTAATGTGGGAGGGATGCTTACATCATTGACCACCTTCACCTATCACAAACTAGAAAGGGTATAAAATACCACAAATCAGGGGAAAACATTCCTTTTATAAACTTGAGTGTACAATAGGCTACCAATATCCTAGTGAAAAAATATGAACTTGAGAAGGGTGAACTAGCACCACAACTCAACTGCATGTAATATTCCACCACTTGATAAGCACAAAACTCCACAAACCTGCAATGGAAAACTAAACTTGCACTGTTCACCTGAAAACATGAGAGAGGAAAATAGAAGTAGGAAAATCATGAAAGGACATTCACCTGATCACAAAACATAATTCTCATTACTTCAAACACTTACACAGTGCATCATTACATCAAGGGAAAAAGGGCATAAGCTGCCATTACAATTTTAGAAGAAAGGCTTGAAAGCCTACAAATCACAACATCTCGACTTGTGAAGAGAGGGGAAACTTGGAAAATGTCGAAACCTACTAGTTGGAACCCCTTGGAATGAACTTCCAATTTACATTTATAGAATAAATTGAGAGAGAGAGGAGAGGATTCATAAATTTCCCCTCCTAAACTGAAGGTACATGATGTATCATTTATTACATTCGGTTGAACCACCTGAAAAGGTTCCATCATGCAATTAATGTCTGTTGACATAGTCCTCACAATTAATTAAAATAATAATAATAAATATTATTATTTAAAATATTTAAATAAAATATTATTTTAACAAAAATAATTGGTGGGGCCTCCTTTGGACCAGATTGCAATGAGGGAAAATTGTGAAGAGAGGACAAAAAAACCCAACTTGATGGTTGGATCACCGAGCCAACTCACCGAGTCGGTGTTGAAACCCTCTATGTCACACCGAGCTCCTCCACACGGTTCTTCCGAGTTCTACATAGCCTTCTCTAGTTACTTGCTTGACTCACAAACTCCATTAAATTTTACACACATTGACTCAACTATCCCGATCGAGCTCATTGACATTTTTGTGACTTGGCTTACTTCCAAAACTATGTTTCACATGTCGATCCACGAACCTAATTGGCTCAACTCATCCTTCTTTAATGACTAGAGCTCAACTCTATATTCTATATCTTAATGTTTGTCTACATTGCACGTAAATCCATGATGATCATTATCCTCTGTTTGAAACAATATTCCACTGATCCCCCATCTAATGTGAGTTACTCCAAGTGAATTGATTTGATGATTGACCCTCCCATGTAACGTAACTCACCCCGGGTCTTATGTAGAGCTTCGCAATATTGAAAGTGATGTTGGATACAACTTCAAGCACCCCGATAAATGGCTCGGTCACTCACTGATATTTCGGCCTATTTAATACATAGTTCGATGATCCAAAGGAATAACTTGGTTTCCCCATGAGCTCGGATTTTGTGTCAATGCAAACTTGGCTTGGCTTCGTTAATATATGTGAGCTCACCTATGTTATCTGCGAGCTCACCACCTCCTCTGTCTAGTTAATTTAGCCAACATTAATGCATCTGAATCATTCCATGACGTTGAGCTCCTACCACTAACTTGGCCTCTCACTGTTCAAGACCTAGCTCCTTCATACCTGGTTTCCAAGCTCATCGCCAAAATATTTCACCGAACCCTAAACCGAGCTCAGATTTTGACGAGTTCTCTGTCAAAGCACACATTCACTAAATTGACGAGCTCCTCCATTTACTACAAATGAGTCACTTTGCTGAGCTTCATCATGCATTGCTTACCACCATTTTCTTTTTGACGAGCTCGCAAAATGAGATAAGCTGAATGAGTGATCAAACTCCATGCACTCTTGGATGGCCAAGTTCCTTCCTTGATCGATGCAATTGCTCATTCACTCGAACCACCATGAGCTTGTCGCTCCTTCCCTATGAGTTTCAACTCCAAGTCTCGTGCCATCACCGAATCCAATCCCAAACTTGCCTTCATTTCTATAGAAACATTCATCTCCTCTTCGAACTCATTCGAGTCAAATTATACATATTTCTTGCAAGGTTGAGTTATTCTATGCCGAGTCCATATCTTCCACTCCAATGACTCGGTCCACTATTATGCCTCGCCAACCAATGAACTCGACATGCAACACGATCCCTCCTTAGCATTAGACTTGGGCATCCTCCTCGACTCGTGACGACTCGGACCTCCCCATGACACTCTGCAGCTTTAAATCCATGAAAACATTATCTCCGAATCCTGAAATACCAAAACTCTGAAATTCAGATTTTAGAGTTTCAAGCTTCAGAGATTTTAACTCGCTTAACATTCTCAAGCCCAAAATTCTCTGAAAATCTGAAACAAATAATTCCAAAACAAAAACTCCGAAACGACTCCTTGGCCTACCTCGTACCCTCTCCGTTAAGACTCATTCATTAAACCTGCATTGAGCCATTTGCCAAAACATTCTTCTTGAGGTCCCATTTGCATCGATGATTAATTCCATAGCTCAGTCTCTGAGCTCGATATCTCATTCAAGTATGCACAGATGACTCGACCGAGTGCGTGGATCCTATAATGGCTCAAACCAAACATCTCAATTGGCTCATTTTCCATACTTGGCACAATAATCTCGGTATTCAGTGATATTTTTCAAGCTCAAACATGAACCATTTGAAATGATTCATCTTCCTTGAGCTCGTGCAGATATCTTCCTTCCGATTTCATTAAACCGTGTGCTCACGCCAATGTGTCAAGTTGTGAATTACTTTCATTGGCTCGACAACACCACTTCTCACGATGAGCTTATATTCTCCTACGACTGACCACCCTACCTATGTCATGACCGAGTTGGCTTTCACCATTTTTCACATTAACCACGACCTCAACCTAGCTTAGCCGATCGAGCTCATTTTCCTAGTTTACGAGCTAAGGACAACTCTAAGCCGAGCGGAACCCATCCTGGAGCTCACTCGCATACTCCATCACCATGTCACCTTTTGTACCAAGCCATCCCCCTCATCTCTTTTGAGCTCACTATGTGAGATCATTTCAATGAGATCGTATGTCCAAGCCATATGATGTGATCCACGAGCTCTCCCCACCGAGCTCCTCTTTGAATTCCTTCAAGAGTCGATGTTTAGCTATATAAATTCCATCCAATACACATGATCAATGATGAATGCCTCACATGGAGTCACTACGACCATATCTACAAATATATGTCATCGAGCCAACACATGACTTAATCACTCGTATACCCACCAATCTGGCCAACCTGGCTCTAAGTATTTTTCATACTCATCATGGCTCTTCGAGTACCCCATTCAACCACGAATGCCACTAAAATGGCTTGAATCTCATATGTCAACCCAACCCCATGTTAAACACTCTGTCGAGTTATCTAAACTCACTTCTACACCCAACTTGCGAGTTGATCCACTCGACTCCATGGTGAGATACCTCAAAGCTGACTTGCTCATTCTCATGCCCACTCAAGTTGATCTACCTTCATAACTCGATGAGCACAATTATTCCACCCGAGCCATCACTAATGCGGTTTATAATAGAGTTACCTCATCTCACCATAAACAAAACCAAGAGGTAATCAAAACACAATAAGATCCCTGACACATAATTTTATCTATCAAAGGCAATTATTACGTTCCATAAAAGAATTTTCGGTCTCGGGGCAATTTTACCCCTGTTGTCCATTTTTGTCCAAGAGGGTAAAATTGACAACATTTTTGGCGACCTCTCAGGATGCTTACCTTTAGGTCTAAGCTTTAGGTCATATCATTTTATATCCCTTGGTCATGGATTCTATATTGGAATCTCAAGTAATTGATCCTCTGTGATACATCTTGAAATGCCCTTAAGCATTACGATCTTGAACTCCCTGGAATGCTAAGCATGAAGTATACCGAATCTGATGTGTTGGCGAGAAAATTTGTCGGTGGAAAAACTTATGGATTTCTTGCCAACGCTATGGGAATCTAAGTCCCTCTACTTAACCGATGCAGCTTCCGTATGTGCATGTGCATGAAAAGGTGGATTTCTGTGGTGGTCTTTTGACCGGGGATCCAACAGGGGCACTCCACTGACCCTGCGACAAAGCTAGCAATATCTTGCTAGGGAAGTCTTCATCTATAGAGCGGGAAAGGGGAGTGAGAAAAGAGGTAAGAGAACTAATGCTATAGGTAGAAAATTAGATTCCTTCATGCACTAGTTAGAAACTTCAACACATGCATTCATGAGAAGAAACAACCCTGCAAATAGCAACAAGACCAAATAGAATTTGATGAACACAAAGTATCATGAAACCCCTTAGTCAAAGAAAGCTAGAAACTCCTTCTTCTTGTATTGATTGCTTAGACAAAATTTGTACATAGTGGAGAAATGGAAGAAATTGAGAAGGGGGAATAGAAGAAAATGGCTATCTCCTTTGTTCTCTCAAGGTGTAATATACTCTTGAGTTTACAAGATCAATCACCAACCCTTTGCAATGGGAATGGTGTTACAATTTATAGAATGAGAGGTGACTTATCGTCTTCCTCATGACCTTTTGAATACCTTAATATGACTTAAGACTGTTCATATTCCACTTTAAATATTTAAGTCCCTTTTATAATAGCAAGGCAACTTAATTTACATTATATTTCTAAAGTCATTTAAGTCATATTAAAAAGTGCAACCCTCAACACAAAAATATAACATTTAAGAGAGAGATTTTCGTATGAGGAGCAAAGAGAGAGAGATAGAGAGGAAGAAGAAGAAGAAGAAGAATTATGCCGAAGGATGAGTTGCTACAGTGGACTTGGCTTCATTCTCCGACTGTTCTCCACTTCGTAATCCTAAGAAGGCTTCTGACCCATCCACTTTGGCTTCATATATCCCTTATGAAAATAAACTTACAAATTTTAGTAAGTATGAGAAATCAAGTCCGCGATCTTCAATTGGATGTTGTGGCTCATTTTTCCTCTTTCTCACTACGTTCCTCGTTCCTTCTGGATCAACTTTCTATTTTTATCAGGTACTCAAGGGAACACTTACTATTTTTAGTAAGTGCCAAAAATGTCTGTTCTGGTGGATTCTCAGCTATAGTGCACCTCCAATGTCTTCGTCTTCTTCGTAGGTTCTTCTATCGATGACTTTCCCAAAATAGCAGTTCCTATGTAGTAGACTTGCTATTTTTAGAAATTTTTCCTCTGGGAGTTGGATTGATGTGGAACAAAGTTTTTTGATATGGGTTTTTTCCCAATATCCTCCCTCTGAAATTTCGGGCCCGCCCACTTAATAATCCAAGAGATTTTAAAGTTTTAATTTTCGACTGGCAGTGCTTCTAGGTACGGCAACCATTAATGGACCTCAAAATTGCAGGTCTGGTTTTCTCCTCCGTTTGTGAAGAAAATTGTATTTTTGATGTGGTTTTTTTATTCTAGTGCTTCACATGTAATCTTACTTGATCCGACAACCGATTTGATGGGAAATCCCACTTCTTTCTTCGTTGAGCCAAAAGGAGATTTCTTTTTGTGGATGCTCTGTTGCACATGAGGGGATTTTTAAGGTGTTTTCTTGATGGCCTTTGGTAGAGGAATGAGAAGAAAATATATCTTGTTGTTTCATGCATCCGTTTGGGATATTTCCTCAACTTATCATTTCATGGCTATGGAGTTTTCTCCGTTTTCTTGTTTTGTGCTCGCGTGTTTGATGAGGATTCCTTTTGAGACCTGCATGCTTTCATGGAGTGGGAGGGATTGAATTTTTATCATGTCTAGTTTGATTTCTTAAAATGGTGGAGTGATGGAAGAAAGTTACAGAGGAAGTATGGAGGAATGAAGTGCACACAAAACTATTAGAAGTTAGAAGTGAAAAAAGCGACACTTGGAAAATTTTCAAAAAGATATGCACAAGTAGGGCTTGGGCACATTTTTCCATGCTTGATGTCCCTGACCTCAGGGATGTGAGGGACATAAATTTCCACAATGAGCAAGATGGTGACATGTGGCACTAGATCCAATGACAAGGAATGAAGGAGGAAAAAGCTGATTTAAAGCACTGGGAGCTGAAAGGAGGTCACATGGGTGTCCAAATGACTCCCTATGGGGGTTGGGAACATTTTTCAAGGTATGATGTCCCCCACCTCAGGTGCATAAGGGACATAAATTCCACAGTGGTCAAGAGCATGACACGTGGTGCCTAATCCGACGATGGGAATGCACACTCCAAATAAGCACCTGGGGGCTGAACTGCGGTCACGTGGGTGTCCAAAAGACTCCCCATAGGGGCTGGGTGCATTTTTCAAGGTCTTATGTCCCCCACCTCAAGTGAATAAGGGACATAAAATTCCACGGTGGTCCTGGAGGTGACACGTGGCACCCGATCCAACGGTAGGGAATGGATGCTCCAAAAATGTACCTAGGGGCTGAACTGTCAAGTCTGGAGGTCACATGAGGGTCCAAGAGGTCATATGAGGGCTGAGAGGGATTCAAGGGTCTAGGAGAAATTTTCCAACCTTGGTTTCCCTGACCTTGGGGACATGAGGGACACAAAATCCCGCCAGGCTCCTGGTGCTGACACGTGTCCTCCCAAAAATTTGGCTAAGTCCTGAACTTGTAATAGTGATAACTTGAGCTCCCAATGGACATTTTTGGAAAATTTTTATATGATCCTAACTGTAAATGGCCTTTTGAATCCAATGGTGGGGGTATCATGTCTTTATTATTCCATTTTATCCCTAAAAAATCAGATTTTTGATTTTGTACTCCACATGTTCCTGAGAAAAACTACCTGCAGACCTAATGCGCCAAAGTGTTGTGAAAAATATTATTTCACCATCATGTAGGTATTGGAATCCTATTTCTAGATTTTTTTCTTCTAACTCCATCTGAGCTCCAGAATCTTCTTCTGAAGCCCAACAACTATTTTAGGCATGTGTACCGCCTAGGCTTGTGAACCCTGTTTTTTACTCAGACTGCTCCAAGTATTGCAAAACTTCCCCAAACCTTCAAAAATCATTTCTATTATGTTTTAAGGTCTTCATTTCATCTTCATGTTGAATTTTTACCTTTCGTTCCACTCCAGGCAATTGAATCTAGTCCTGGGAAGGCTAGCGATAGCCCTTCCCAATACTGCCAGAAGATAGTATCTTTTCATAACTCCCTAAAATCACCTAGGGGTGATGAATAGAATTACCTAAATCACCTAGGGGATGATATTACATTATTCAAGAGGTCATTTGGACTGATTGGATAGACCCGGGTGTCTTGGAATGATGGGACTTGAAAAAATTAACACTGGGGTATCGTTGTCGTGCTTGGAAATTTTCAATTTCCTTGTTGCACATTTGCATGACAACATGATGAACACCTGGAAAATATGGAACACTACATGATTTTTACTTGAAGCAGATCATGAATCTCTAATGAAAATTTGAACCTTCCTTTCCCGACACCTTCTAATGATGTAAAGTGTGTAGAACAACACACGAGCTACAATGGAAACCAAACACACACACAACAACCAAAATTCATAAATGCTCCAATCGAGACATGAAAGGTGCGCAAAGAACTTATTATTATGAAAACAAACCTATACTAGCCTAAACTAACTGAAGCACATGTGAGCTAAACAAAACTCAGAATCGGTTTTGTAAAATAGCTTCCTGTCCTTATAATGGGCAGCCATGAAGATGATGTGATAATGAACATGGCTGAAAATGAGAGTGAGAAAATGAAACAAGCCCAATTCCCCACTCGGTCCACCGAGGTATCAACTAGAAAGAGAAATAATTCCTCTTTTAGTTACTTTGCATTTGTTTTGTAGAGACATTACAACTAATCCTTATAATTTTGAAACTCATCCTCACATTCTGAAGTGAATGTGACTAGTTTTGGCTTCTCTTCTGGCTTCAATGAAGCCAGGTACCTAATAGGACATGGTCTAAACCATTGAATATTCCTGCTTGTCTAAACTTCAATTTTAACAAGAAAGTCTTGTTGAAGACATCCTTGAATATTCATTACCTGATTCCCTCTTGTTCCCCATTTATAAACAATTCTCCTCCCATATGAGTGAATGGTACTGAATTGATGTCCTCTCCATTTTTTTTTTCTTCAACAAAAAGGAGTTCCTCCATGACATGCAGAATCTTTGGGCCACTTACAACCTTCAATGGAAACACTTGAAAATATCTGCAAGTGTTTGAAGAGCATTGCTCATATAGGAGTTCTACTTTCATCTGAAGGCACAACTGTTTTCCATCTCTAACCTCTTCATCCCACATGAAACCTGTAAGATCAAATTATTTCACCTGTTATATTTTAGGACAATTAAGGGAAGAAAAACCTCCTTGGTTTCCTTCCACCATTACTTGTTCATCAAACAAGTCTGACTTCAAAATTGAAAGCAAGGAACTTTCAATGATGTCATTTTCACCCAAAACCTTTAAAGTTGACTTAGTTCCTCCCGCATGCTCTTCTCTTTCTTCATTCAATGAATGTTGTAGAGGATCCAACTCTTCAAATTCAAATTCAAAAGGATAACTTGAAACTACAGTGGTTTCAGAAATGGGTATTTCTATAGGCTCTTCTAGCATCCAAATATTCCTCCAGATCTGACAAATAATCTACTTCTTTGTTCTCTAATAGACAGTGCAAAGGGTTCAACCTTCCTTATGATGTTTCTGGAATCAGCAGTTGATTCTTCATGACCTTCCTTGTCTTCAAACATAAAATTTGCAAGATCAAATTCATCTAGGAAAACATAGTTTTGAAAAGACGAAGAAGGGGAAGAATCTGAAACTTCCTATATGGTATAATCTATACTTGAAACTTCTGATTCCATCATGGAAAGAATCCTGCTATGCTCATTTATTAGCATTCGATGATGATATTGGAAATTTGCTACAATGCTCCATAAATGCAGAAAGTTCTTGACATGTCTGACAAGTAGGATCATTGCATTCATAAGAATCACCTTGTACACTTGAGAGTCTTTCTTCTTCATCCTGCACATTCTCTTCTATTACTCGAGCTTGCCACCCTGGGTGATTTAAACTCATCTGATGAAATTGAGCCAATATGAATACCGCATTCTCAATAATTAGATTTCTGGTCTTCCTCATTCAACTCGGATTTGTTTTCGGTAAAAACTAGTTTTTTCCACTTGTTCTAGAATTTCAACTTCGCAGTAAGGTTTAGTCGAACAAATTTTTCTTGATGTTATGTTTTTCATCCTAATTCTCCATATTATTTCCATGCTCTCCTTCTCTATTCTCTTCAACCGCATACTCCTACCTTTTTCTCATTTATTGACATTGCTCCTCCCAAAATGGATTTGGCAATACGAGAGGAGGGGTGGGTTGAGTTTTAACTGATTCCCTCACTGTTTGAGGAAGAGATTCATTATCTTGTCTTGATGGCCCTTGTAGAAAAGAAGGAACCTTAGAAGGACGAGGCATGGAAGATTCATGATGGAATGGAGGAATAGATGATGAAGTAGTGAATTCCACTTTAGGGGAAGCAACTAGAAAGTTAGGATCATGGGGCTCAAATTGTAATTGCATGGATGGAAACATGGGAAGAGGGTTGTAAGGTGGTAATGCAGGGACCTCCCATTGATAGGATTGACTAACATTACATTCATGAACGTCTCTTTTCTTGATCCATTCTCCAACTTGAGTCATTGTCTTGATTATGAATTGAAGCTTTTGTTGAGGGCTAAGCTCACATGGTATATGACCAGTCCATGGGTATGGAATTTTGAAGCCAATCTGGGCTGCCTTTGTCATTTCATTGATCCTTATTTGCATCATGTTATACTCTAACTCTCAAACCTTCTTCTGCAAGTGATCTTCTTCAGGTGTACAATAGATCCTAGAATCTGCATGCCATTATTCTTCGGTAACCCCTATGTCTTGTGGATAACCAAATTGATCTACATCTTACTCCTATGGACATGCATGCTCAAACTAATACTCATCATGAAATTAGTTTGGAGGTGGATTGTAATGGCCTGAAGATGGAAAGAACCGCCACTGCTACAAGTGGAAATCCCACTATGGAAGTGAAGCCATGATTGCACAACTTCATGAATGGGAGAAAATTGGAAATATATGGAAGAAAACTAGAAGGAAAAATGGTAAAATGAAGGTCTGCAACATAGAGAGTAGGGTACTTAGACCAATGGAGTCGCTAGTTGTGTTTGGGTATACCTCTTAACATTGAAATTTCACTAAGATCACAACAACTTAATGAAATTAAGTGAACACAATACCAACACCTATGAAAGATGTGCCTCTTCTTCTACTCGAAGTGCCAAAAATTGTTGTCACCAAATCACTGCACCCCCAAATGACCTGAAAATGAATCACGACATTCGGTGTGATTGGGACACATGCAATCACCTCTCAAGCTGTGGGACTTGGGCTTGAGGTGAACCTCCAGAGAAGGCCAATTTCCTCTTCCTAAACTAAACACAACACTACTTCTAATGCAATAAAAATGGCTAACTAGTCCTATGCTAACATTTCATGGGATTAGGGAGAGATATCTGCAAGAAATGAAACCTATACTAGAAGTGGTGATGCACCAAATTAAGGTATGTTTAACATCTAGAAGGGTTAATGTGGGAGGGATTCTTGCATCACTGACCACCTTCACCTATCACAAAATATAAAGGGTATAACATACCCCAAATCGTGGTCTTGCGTTCCTTTGTTAAACTTGAGTGTACAATAGGCTACCAATCTCCCAGTGAAAAGGATGAACTTGAGAAGGGTGAACCAACACCACAACTCAACTGCATGTAATATTTCACCACTTGATAAGCACATAACTCCACAAACCTACAATGGAAACCTGAACTTTCACTATTCACCTGAAAAACATGAGAGAGGCAAATAGAAGCAGAAAGTCATGAAAGGACATTCACCGATCACAAAACATAATTCGCATTACTTCAAACACTTGCACAAAGGCATCATTACATCGAAGAAAAAGGGTATAATTTTCCATTACAATTTTATAAGAAAGGCTTGAAAGCCTACAAATCATAGCATCTCAGCTTGTGAAGAGAGGGGGAAACTTGGAAAATGTCGGAACCTACTAGTTAGAACCCCTTGGAATGAACTTCCAATTTACATTTATAGAAGAAATTGAGAGAGAGAGGAGAGGAGTCATAAATTTCCCCTCCTAAATGGAAGGTACATGATGTATCATTTATTACATTCAAATTGAACCACCTAAAAGGTTTCATCATGCAATTAATGCCTGTTGACATAGTCCTCACAATTAATTAAAATAATATTTAAATAAAAAATATTATTTTAACAAAAATAACTCGTGGGCCTCCTTGGACCGGATTGCAATGGGGGAAAATTGTGAAGAGAGGACCAAAAAACCAACTCGGTGGTTGGCTCTCCGAGTCAATGTCGAAATCCTCTATGTCGCACCGAGCTCCTCCACACGGATCTTCCTAGCTCTACACAACCTTCTCTAGTTACTTTCTCAGCTCACAAGCTCCATTTAATCTTACACGCATTGACTGACTCGACTATTCCGATCGAGCTCATTATTTTTACGACTTGGCTTACTTCCACAAAATATGTTTCACATGTCGATCCACAAACCTGATTGGCTCAACTTGGCCTTCTTTTATGACTAGAGCTCGATTCTCTATTCTGTAGCTTGATGTTTGTCTACCTTGCACGTAAATCCATGATACTCGTTATCCTATGTTTGAAATAATATTCCACCAAGCCCCAATCTAATGTGAGTTACTCTAGGCAAATTGATTTGATGATTGACCCTCCCATGTAACGTAAGTCACCCCGGGTCTTATCTAAAGCTTCGAGTCTTGAAATTGATGTTGATACTACTTCAAGCACCCCAAAAATGGCTTGGTCACTCGATATCTCACATGTTTAATACATAGTTTAATGATCTAAAGGAATAACTTGGTTTCCCCATGAGCTCGATTTTTTATCGATGCAAACTTGGTTCGAATTGGTTAATATATGTGAGCTCACCTATGTTATCTCGCTAGCTTGCCACCTTCTCTTTCTAGAAGATTCATCCAACATTCATGCATCTAACTCATTCCATGATGCCAAACTCTGCTACAGACTTGGGCTCTCAACCTGGTTCACCACCAAGCTCCCCAGTACCTTGTTTCCTAGCTCGCCGCCAAAATCTTTCACCGAACCGTAACTCGAGCTCGTATTTTGATGAGTTCTCTATCGAGCACAAAATCCCTAAATTTATGAGCTCCTTCTTTTACTGCAAATGAGATCACTTCTTCAGGTTTCATCATGCACCACTTACCACCATTTTCCTCTCAACGAGCTTGCAAAAACAAGCTTACTAAAATGAGTGATCAAACTCCAAGCACTCTTGGATGGCCGAGTTCCTTCCTCGACCAACGTAATCGCTCATTTTCCTATACCACCATGAGCTCATCGTGCTCCTTCCCCGTGAGATTCACCTCTAAGTCCGATGCCATCACTAAATCCAATCCCAAAATTTACATTCGTTTCTATAGAAAAATCGAGCTCCTCTTCAAACTCATTCGAGTCAAATTGTATATGTTTCTTATAAGGCTGAGTTATTCTATGCCGAGTCCATATCTCGCCGCTCCAATGACTCACCCACTATTTTTCCTCGCCAACCGATGAACTCGACATGTAACCCAATCCCTCCTTAGCATCAAACTCGGGCCTCCTCCTGACTCGGCGACCAACTCGGACCTCCCCATGACACTCCGCAACTTCAGATCCCTAAAAACATTATCTCCAAATCTTGAAATGCCAAAACTCTAAATTCAAAGTTTCAGAGTTTCGGGCTTCAGAGATTTTCAACTCGCTTAACATCCTCAAGACCAAAATTCTTTAAAAATCCAAACAAATAATTCTCAAACAAAAACTCCAAAACGACTCCTTGGCCTCGCCTCATTCCCTCTCTGTTAAGACTCATTCACCGAGCCATCTACCCAAAAATTCTTCTTGAGGCCCCGTTTACATCGATGATTAGTTCCACACCTTAGCCTCTAAGCTCAAGATCTCATTCAATTATGCATAGATGACTCAACCGGGTGCATGGATCATATAATGGCTCGAACCAAAAATCTCAATTGGCTCATTTTTCATACTTGGCGCAGAAGCTCTCGGTATTCAGTGATCTTGTTCGAGCTCAAACTTGAACCATTTGAAATGATGCATCTTCCTTGAGCTCCCGAAAATATCTCGCCTTCCAATTTCATTAAACCATGTGCTCACGCCAATAATCCGAGTTATGCATTACTTGCCTCAGCTCAACAACACCACTTCTTATGATGATCTTATATTCTCTTATGGCTAACCACCGTACCTATGTCATGGCTGAGTTAGCTTTCACCATTTTTCACATTAACCACAACCTTGACTTGGCTTGCCTGAAGGAGCTCATTTTCCTAGTTTGCGAGCTAAGGCCAACTCTACGCCAAGTGAAACCAATCCTGGAGCTCACTCGCATACTCCATCACCATGTCACCTTTTGCACCAATCCATCCCCCTCATCTCTTTTGAGCTCACTGTGTGAGATTATTTCAATGAGCTCGTCTCTCCAAGCCATATGATTTGAGCCACGAGCTCTCCCCACCGAGCTCCTCTCTGACTTCCTTCATGAGTCGATGTTAAGCTATATACTTTCTCGTCCAATACGCGTGATCAATGATGAATTCCTCACATGGAGTCACTGTGACCATATCTACAAATCTATGTCACCGAGCCAACACATGACTCAATCACTCGTATACCAACTAGTTTGGAAAACTCAGCTCTAAGTATTTTTCATACTCGTCATGCTCTTCGAGTACCCCGTTCAACCACAAATGCCACTGAAATGGCTCAAATCTCATATGCCAACCCGACCCCATGTTGAACACTCTACCAAGTTATCTGAGCTCACTTCTACACCCAACTTGCAAGTTGATCCACTAACCTACATGGTGAGATACCTCAAAGCTGACTTGCTCATTCTCATGCCCACTCAAGCTGATCTACCTTCATAACTCGATGAGCACAATTATTCCATCCGAGCCATCACTAACACGGTTTATAATAGAGTTACCACATCTCACCATAACCAAAACCAAAAGGTAATCAAAGCACAATAAGATCTACGACACATCATTTTATCTCTCGAAGGCAATTATTACATTCCATAAAAGAATTTTCGGTCTCGGGGGAAATTTTACCCCGTTGTCCATGTTTTTCCAAGAGGGTAAAATTGACAACAGATACTCAATGTGCACAAATTTCATCTACAATCTTCAAAATCCTAACTACAAATCATGGAGTTAGAGATGAGATAAAGAACTTGTTTTATTTGTTTCATACAACCAAAATACACTTAAGGGATTACAAAATATATCAAAAGTGATGTTGCCTTTAGGATTTTACAACTGAGCTGAACCACTAAAAAATATACATTGTTCTACAATGGCCATAGTGATGTAAGAAGAATACATAAACTAAGAAATACCCTTATGTACTTGACAATGTGAAGCTAATGAAAAATAGTAACAGAACTATATTGCCTCATTCATTCATTCAAAACATAAGAAACAAGAAAGTATAGCTTGATTAAAATAGTCATAATCTATTCGCGTAAGTTTTGGCTAGGAGACATAAACAAATGCCTTCAAAATTTGCTAATGGTTGTACAATGCAACCACATTAGCTCTTCCTTACATACTTAGATATATACAGTCTTGCAAGAAACTAAAAAGTAGAAATAAAAAAAACTTGATCAAAATTTATATAACTACCCCTAATCCACCTCTTTGCACAAAATGGCATACTATTACAATATATAGAAGATGAAAGAGAGAGAGAGAAGAAAAATATTATTACCCTCTTCACCCACCAACAGGATGCATTAAAATCCCACAAATGAGCATGGGTAACTCCGCCAAAGTAATTTATTCCTTCTATCTTGCATGTTTAGAGAATAAAAAGTTGTCATATTTCATCAAATTGGGTGGTTGACCAACATTAGACTGCAACTTGAATGCACAATATATTTTATACTTTTTCTCTCACAAATTCCATCAAAATATGATTTTGATGATTCCAAAGGGAAGGGTTCATAGATACCTTTCTAGTGATATATGTTTTGCGAGATTTGGATCATGGAATCGAAAGATATGGCCTTCTAAAATTTTGTGTGTCGGGAAGCACATAAATGTGACACGTGGCATCCTTTGATTAGTTCAGGATTAACTCCTAACATATAAATTTATTTTCCTTTGCTACATGTTGATATTTGGTTGATACAGTGGTCGATATTTTCTTACTTGTATGCCTCTTTGTATTTTTACTACTCCTTCTTTCAAACCCGACCCCTTATTGAACTTGATTTATTCCACAAACTTGAAGTTTGTGCACCGCATCTACTTTTAATTTTACTGCACTTCGACACATGTCCAAATTTTGTCATTGATCTTGTGTCATATTTCATCTTCTAACTCCTCCATGTGTCCTTTTACTTGCCTTGACCCAATCCTGGACCTGAAAAATTATTAACCCCACTTGATTTTAGGGACTTCATGTTTATCGTGTGCATCTACTTAAAGATTTTCGCAATGCTAACACATGTCCACCTTTGACGCTTGAGATCATGTCATGTGTTGCATTCTTATTTTCACCAACCCAAACCTAGACTTGAAATATTTATGAATTGTAACTTATTTCATGGCTTGACGTCCACTAGAGCCCAAAAGCAATATGGAGCCCTGTAATCCCACCATGTGGCCCCGTCTTTAACCATTGATCCTCTGCCACGTGGCCCCGCTGATTTTGGAATTGAAATTGATAGCCAAATTCACATCAAGTGAATTTTAAAATATAACCCACTAATGAATTATCCTTAGTCTCCCATGGGTTTTTTAAATGCCAATCACAATTCCTTTAAGAGGTGGAATTTGACAAACCATATGAACATTTCGCTCTTCATTAAAATTGCTAGGTCCATTTTAACCGATCCTTCATAACCAATTATTCAACTTGATACTTTTTGTTGGTTCCATGTTTTTTAATCCTTCGTAGATTCAGATTTTGGGAGTATCTTGGATCATTTTGTGATGACTACATGTTCTTTGTGAAAAATGTAGACATGGTCCCAATCACCAATGATCCTAAAGCTTTCATTCTTTGATAAACTAGACCATTAAACTACTCCCCTGACATTTTTGCTGAATCTTCTCTTTTATTTGGCCAAGGCAAAAACAATTGTCACAAATTGATATTTATCCTTAACTCGCATCGCTTTTAAGGAACAGGGAAAAATATGAAACACATAGAATCGGTTAAATGCACGAGAATTTTATCAAAAATACCATCTCACTACAAGTAATTGGATTGAGCTCCAATATACATAATTTTTACATTCATGAAGGAAGGCCTTGACATATTTACAAATGGTCGAGACACTTTGGAGTCATTCCTCAAAAGAGTAGAGTAACTTGGCATTCAAGGAGAAGGAATTGTTTTATAATGAGATATAAATATTATTGATAGAAACGAGAAGGGAGAAGGCTAAAATGAGAGGAGAAGAAGGGAATATGTTGGAATATCCCACCTTTAACATGCTCCTCTCTTTAAATAATTATGATAACTTAAAATATCCACTCTAAAAACCTCAAAAACATAGTTTAAAGGACTACACAGCTTGGAAAAGAACTCGCTTAATTGAAGAAAGATCACCACCAAATGTAATGATTCAAAATACATAACAAAAATGATATCTAACATTTATGATTAACTATAAATTTTATAATGTTGATGATAACGACTCAATACCTCTTCCAAGTAAAAGTATGGTCCTAATTATTATACAATTTGATGGCCATGGGGCCATAAATTTTAACATCAGAGCTACTTTTGTCACTTTTCTTATTCTCATTGGTGATCATGTTTGATAATTCCAACCTAAGGTTGAATCCATGTGTCATTTATTTGAATTTTTATGCTTCAAAGGCTCATGGTCGTGTGACATCCCATGAATGGCTAGAACTCCTTGTATATTCAATTTATTCTCCACTAAATCGTTTCCTTCTCAAAATGTTATAGCTCGAGATTATATGCAACATGGAAACATATCATTGGGTACATGTTTCTGCTATAAATCTTTCCCACTCGCTCTTATCAACTTCTCAAACTATGGAATTCCATGATTGGTCCATGTTTTGATCCGTGATTGTGCCATGTAGACCAATCAAAATTGTTTAGAGTTTGGCTCATTTTTACTTTAGCTGATATATTGTTGAATTCCCAGGGAACATAATCTTTGTGATTCATGTCATGTGGCACTAATAATGTGCCTTCACTTTCTGCACTATTCCTCCATTCCTTAATCAATATCCGAATTTTTGCTCATCCCAAATTCCTAGGACATGAGTTTCAAGGATTTTGCCACGAGGCACAATCCTAATTTCCTCATCTCTTGTCTTATCCAATTTATAGACCTCATCCAAAATAAAAGATACGAAAATCATTTGTTCCACTTAATGAACAAATCATTTTTATATTTAAACGTTGTCATTTCACCTATTCTTATGAAGTTGGGAATTATCCCCAATCCAAAACATAGAGGGCCATCAATGAAGACCATCAAGAATTATTTTGACTTACAAAATGGTAGAAAAATTCTCTCAAAGGCTATCTCCTTGACAAAAAAGAACCGAAACCACTCTCAAACACTTGAAACCTCATTGTACATCTATGAAAAAAGCTTGAAATGTGACTTTTCATGCTTGTGACTCAATATATATTTTTGTGAGGTGTTAAATTGAGTATAGAGTTAACTCAAGGCTCAAATTTTGTCTCAAAGTTTACTACGAACAATGTGTAGGATGTAAACAACCTCAAATGACTCGCAACTCAATAAAAAGACCTGAAAAACACTCCAATGCTAACTATGAACGTTGTTAAAACCTCTTACAAATGAAAAATAAACCCTAAGTATGACTACAAATGAGAAAAGTCCCAAAATGATTGTTTTCTTAATGTGAAGCTATGAAAGGAGTGTTAAATGTGATTGTGTTGAACCAAAAGGAAATAGACTTCCTCCCATATATTAGACTCAACTCCAAGGGAAAACAAAGGCTTCAAACACTTAAAACCTAACTACAAGAGCAAGGAAAATTTTGGATTTCATGAAAGGTTGATTGTAATGCATGTAACTAGCTCAATAATGTCTCAAATCTGACTATGAAACCATGCATGGTCTGGATCTAACTCGAAACGATCATAACTTCTAAAAAAGAGTCTAAAAAATCTTAGGGTGGGTTGTGAAAAATTGCAAAGATTAGATATATTACAAAACATGGATACATTCGTAAGTTACCTCAAGTGGACTATAAAGAAGAGAAAAGTGAGGAGATAATGCTCCAATATTTTCAACTCTTCCCAAAACCTTCATGCGTATAGCCGGGAACTTTTACAAATCACAAACCACTTAAAGAGAGATCATAAAGCATGTAAAACATGAGAAAACATGGGAAATAAAATTCAATTGATCATAAAGAGAAAAGAGCACATTTTTTCAACAAGATAGTTTTCTCCCGAACAAGGTATAAATTTGACGGTCTTTAACAATTTTATTTGATTTTAACAATTAAATATTTCTAAATTTTTGACATTACCATTTTTTCGAACATGTATATTTAAAATATGACCTTCATTTTTTATATAGATGTATATAAAAATAATATTGATATACTAATATATTAAAAAGTGTTAAAATAAATAAAAAATACCTTTTAGATGTTTATTACTATTGTTTACACCCTAATTAAATTTATATGAAACTTAATGGTTTTCAGGTGAATAAGTACACTAAAGGATGTAAGAGTTAGCAATGAGTGATTTTTTTAAGAAAGGTCAACCCAAAGGGATTATGAGACTCAAAGGATATGAATTTGAAAGAAAATTTGGAGGGAATGTCACCCAAGACCGTACAATTCGCCAGACCAAACATACTCTCTTGACTAAACCATATAACCTTACCTAGGGAAGGAAAACATGAAATATAAAGTTTGGAACTTCTTACTTTGTGTTTGTCTATGGATTTTATGCATTGTGTTCTCAAAATTTGATTACATATTAGTGTGTAAGGATAAACAAGCTAAAACGGGACCTCAAAATGTGCTAAGCAGGAATGAGAAGGTTACATTTATCTTAGCAAGGGTGCATTGTCAAAACTAATAATGTCAAAGAGTGAATTTTTAAATTTAAGTGTCTACATTTTCCCCCTTTAAGTATGAAATTAAATTAAATGCATAAAGGAAAAGATACTTGAGTTTGTAGACAAACTTTTTCTTCACTAAGAGTTTGTTTTGTAGAATTTTTTTGTGCTTGGTGTTAGTATAATCCATGATGAAACCTGCAACACATAGTGTAATCAATGTCCACAATATAAAAGTTAAATTTAACTCAAATGTAAATTGTAACACAAAATATTTATATTTTCAGAAGAATAAAATAAAAGTGATGTAAACAAGGAAGGAATACACCTATTTTTTTATGGAGGGAGAAAATCTCGTGTTTTTCTTATACTTGAAGATTTTAAATTTTAAATTTGTTGAAATTTACCAAAAGAATTAGGAGTGATCATTACCCAATTGTGCCGAGGAAAACCAAAATTTTTAGGTGCATGTGACCCAATGTGAAATGACAATGAGAGAAGAAGAAGAATGAAGTTCCCAAACACCCCAGTAAGGAAGAATACTGTATAAAATTTATTCATCAACTATGATATCTTCCCTTTAAGTGCAAGAGGAAAAGAAATCTACCTACAAAAATATTAGTTGCTTTGATACCTTCTATAACCCCATTGACCGTACCATTGCAGATGACTCTAGTACCAATTCTATAAATAAGGAAACACACTAGAAAAGAGAATGAGTGCCCCTATGCCCTTCCCATGTATCACACAACTGAATAGAAACTGTAATGTACTTAAATGGTGATAAAGGAAGGAGACGTATACCCCAATATTCCTAAAACCATAGTAAAAATGAATGTCGTGGTGAAGTTGTGAAGTATTTCATGCCCCCTTTTACTATTTCGAACTAAGTGATATGAGTCTAAAATTGTGCCAAAAACCTAAAACTATAACCAAAAATATGAAATCTGCTATGAAATTTGATGTAACTACCCCTAGGAAAAAACATGTGGTAGGTTCAAGATCATACATATGGCCTTGACCAATTCATACAGCTTTGAACTCCGTACATTTTTGTCTAGTTTCTATTTTGATTAGATTTCTAAGTATATGTACCCTATTTATACCTGTATATTACCCCATAATTCTATGTGTCTATTGTAGGTGTATAATATACCCAAATGAATTCCCCCTCTTTTGAGGCATGTGTGAAAACCATGTTAAGAACTTGGATCAAAATAAAATATGTGTTCCCATGTACTAGTTATCTAAGAAAATATATGAGTTTAGAATGTTGAAGAGGTGCCCACCTTGAAGAACTTGTACTTGCAAAAAGAAGGTTTTTGTGCATGGTGGTAACCATGGCGTGTAAGAAAAATAATGATAGAAATAAATAAAAACCATATAGATGATAACAATATTATTACAAATACATGTAGGATAAGATAAGTACAACAATAGTGAAATCAAATGTAACAAGTATGTAAATAATTTCACATAAAAGGTGTTAAGCCACAAACGTGTGACACCCACAATGTTGGAAGACAATCAAGGCCTGTAGGCCTACAAACAAGAGTAAGAAAGATAAAACAAGATAGGAATAGTGCCAAAAACATGGGACACCAAAAATGTCTTAGGACAATAAAGGCACATAGGCCACAATTAATAACAATAAGCAAGCAATAACACACACACAAATAAGTATGCAAGAAATAAGTGTGTCGAATCGGATAACATGATACAAGAATCGATATATGTGAAAATATGTGAAACAAGAGATTTAAATGGTGCACAAGACACATGTGTTAGTCATGTTATCTTAAAATATAACATGTAAAAATATATGTAATCAAGTGTAATGAGAAAGTAGAAAGGAACTATAATAAAACAATAACACCTAGATGTAGTGTAAAATAGATGCCCTCATATGTATAGGAAGTCTAGGTAAAGGGTCGGCTAACACCTATCATTTTGTTTCGCTATGTGTATGTCTTGCATCAAACTAAAAATGCCTCGTGAATTCATATTTGTAAAGAGTAAAGATGTATGTTATCTATCAAACCAAAGTGAAAAAAAACATGTATAATGTAAAGTTCTAATAACTCAATTAAAGTGTCCAAGTCCTGATTTTGCATTTTTACATATGTATGAATGTTTTTGTATTTTGCAAGTGCTTAGCTATGTATAAGAAATAGGGGTAGAATGAATGCTACCGATTGGTATTGATAATATCATCAATGTTAGGATCAAATCTGATAGGATTATGGTCAGCCATGTAGTGAAACCTTTGAAATTGAGATTCAAGAAATAATACAATCTAGTGAAAGTAATAGAATGCTACAATGTATTCTTCATCGATGTAGGAAGGGTCGTGGTTCCTCATAATATGATTCAAGTGTGTGATATTAGGATGGTAATGAGAGAATTTATTGTTACAAATGATAGCCACACCAATGAGAAGGGGAAAGGTGATACTAGTGGTGTGTGGAGTAAGAGTGCCATATATGTTTTATAACCAATATTTTTCAAGAGATAATGGTACAGAGAGTAGAGATCAAGAGTGACCCAATGTTTTTGGAAATAAGGTGAAGGAAAAAGGAAATCATGATCATAATGTGACCTTGGGAAGTATCAAAAGGATTAGAAAGGGATATAATATCAAAGGGTGTTAACATTAAGGTATGTAAATCCTCTTAATTACAAATGTTTTTGTATGTATGCAAAGTTAGTGGGACATGTTACCAAAAGTGAACATGAATATAGATAGTGTAAGTGAAAGTGTTGAATCTTGAGGGAGGTCCCGAATGTAGACTATTTTCAAAATGTTTCATTGGGATGGGTGAAAATGTGGAATGCAAAATAATGACATTTCCTTGGGTATTGATATTAGTGACTATGTTGGTAAAGAATCGACAATGGTCATTTTCATGTCTTAAGACATGGTGACAAAGACAAAAAGGGTTGTCATCTTGTTGAGAAAGTTTTTTTATAAAGTGGCGATGATTTGATGGAAAAGAAAGGAAGTTGTGATCAAGTAGGAAAAGAAATATTTTTTATGGTGAATCAAGATGAGAAAGTATCTCAATAGAATTATTGGGTGCAATAATATCTAATGTATTGGATGTATGTTGCAATGGATCAAGGATATTATTATTAGTAAGCATGCAATCACTAGTGATTATAGTATCGATGGAGGAGCTTTGATACAATAATTCCTAGGATGGGTGGAGGTAAATAAATAATTGGACATGGAATCATATTCATCAATTGAGTTGAATTAAATTTTTTGCAAGTTATCATCAATAAGTTCAATGGGATCATTTCTACTATCAAGTAGAGTAATCATGTGCATCGATCAATTTTTAGTATTATAATCCAAGTGGTTAGGGAAAACTATCATTAAAGTAATAACTGCAACAAATAAAGAAGTCTCTAAGGTAGAGGTATCTCGGGGTGGTTCAATGGATGGGGAGGTAGTGGGTCCAGAGTGGTGGTTGGTTTCACCAAAAAAATATGTGTCTAATTTATCCAAAGGAATTAGTTGCGATGGGTGAGTAAAAATAGGAATTTGTGGTTTAAACATATCGATATAAAAATATTGGAAGAACTTAAGATTGGCACGAACAATATGGTTAATGCCATTCTCGGAATAATTTGACATATTGATGGAAAGTAGATGGCACAAGTTATATATCATGAATCAAAGGATGTCCTCAAAGTATATTGTAATGAAGATTTTTTTTCCATGAGGTGTAAGGTGGTAAGTAACAACTAAGAACCAACAAGGAGATCCAAAGTAATAATGTCAAGAGTAAATCGCTTTAATGTTATCAAAGCATAGTAGTGTTGATTGTGGTTGGGGAAATTCCATGTTGTGTGATGAGATTCTTGGGACATATGTTAAGGCCAAAACCATTATCAATCAAAATTTTTTTGTTAAGAAAGATTTGAATACTTGCATTTACTATTGTATCAATAGTTATTTTTTCATATTTTGAAGGGCACTACTAAAAACATACAAATCACTAGAAAATTATTTAACGCACATACATGGCCATCAAATTTAAAGCCTACTTGCCGCTTTCAACAATAAAATATTTCTTAGCTATACTCATTAGATGATATTAAGATCTGAATGTAGAAATTTAATTTAAACAATTAGAAATACAAAGATTGTGCTTACATAAATAAATAGTTAAAATTAAAAGCTTGTGGAAATAATACAAGAGCATATTGTAGGGTTTAACGTTGGAAATTATTACTTTTAAAAATAATCTTCCACACATATACAACATGCTCAAAAACTCTACCAAAATATATGTAGTCACTTTGAATCACACACTTACCATGTACATTTAGCCTCTAAATACTTCATTTGTATGTAGGATTCCTAACCAAGAGAATTAATCATTAACACCTCTTTATTTTTATTTGACATTTATTTTATCCTTTTCATATTTATTGTTTGATCTTCTTGATTGACAAATTATATTTTTGCATTCTTGATGACATCCTACTCACTCGATTTCACCGTATGGCCTTTTGAGCGCCATGTATAGGACTTTCTAATAGGGATAAGAGTGCCCGAGCACTATTGTCCCCTCCGGCACCTGTGTTATCTTTACCTCCATTTCGACATTTTGAATATTATTTATTTCTTGTCTTATTTTATCCCTCTTGGTCGTCCTTTCACTTGTTCATGACAAAACTTAAGCAAGGGAATCATACATATACATGTCCTATTTAGCCTCATTAGGGGAAAACATCTAAGAGGCACATAGTAGTATAAAGATCTAGTATTATCTATCTACTACATCAAGTATTACATCTCGATACCGCATACTTTACTTCATAGGAGGGTTTATTATGAATTCCATACCACACATTTTAAAAGAGTTTGCGAGAATCGAATCGAAACGAGGCACCACAAAGTAGTTGCACTCCAACGGAATCGTGAAAGCTCCAACGATAGCAAGGAAAAAATTGATCAGTAATGGAAGAACTTGCTCAATAGAAACAAAGCTTGCATAGAGGAAAGACAACTGGAGTGTCTTGGCATGCTCATAAATGAATGGAAAAGGGGTACATATAGGGTGCTGAGTAACCCTAGTGCATGACACATATGAAACCCTAAACCTAACCCTAAACCTAACCCATGTGAGATGACCCTCCAACATGAGAGGAGGACACATAGGATAACTCACACTAACACCCCCTTCATCAAAGCTGGGGTAGCGGCTGTGATGAGTCAGACGGAAGAGGAAGACACTCCTAAACAACTAAGAAAGATGTGTCAATGGGGCCCTAAACTAAAGGCCTGATAAGGTGCCCATATACAAACACAATCTTCCTAGAAGAAGAAGAAGAAAGGAAGGACTGAATAGCCCTAAGAAGATGGGCAACTGCAGAAGACCTCACCCCAAGAAGAGATCGTAAGTGAAGAAACTTCATCTCAGTGAAAGGCTTGGTGGATAAGTCTCAGTAATTTGATTAGCTATCTCGAATGTATTGAATGTCGATGATACCATCATGAATAAGCTCCCGTATGAAGTGCATATGGATCTCAATGTGCTTCGTCTACTGATGCTTGAATTGGATTTCTACAAATAGAGATAGTGCTTGTGTTATCATAGTAGATAATGGTAGGCCGCCAAAAGTGGATGCCAAACTCTGTCAGAATACCCTGTAGCCAAATAGCTTTTGTGGCAACGTTAACTGCTCCTCTATATTCTGCCTCTGTAGATGATATTGCAATTGCATTCTACTTCTTGCTAGACCAACTAATAGGACCTAAACCAAGAGAGAAACTGTAGCCAGAAGTAGATTTCTGATGATCTAAGTCACCGGCCCAATCAAAATCTGTGAACCTAATCAAGTCAATATCAACCCCTCCATGATAGTGTATGCCATCAGCATAAGTGCCACGAACATAATGAAGGATCCGTTTAGCTACTTTCTAATGCAGCTCATGTGGCTCCTACATGAATCTAGACACGATCCCAACAACATATGATAAATCCGGTCGAGTGTGAGTCAAGTAGATCAAGCTCCCACTAACTGTCGGTAAAGAGTACCATCAACCAAGGGAGTAGAGCAATCTGAAACCAACTTAACCCCGGAAAGAAAAGGAGTAGGAGAAGACTTGCAATCGACATCTGAAACTAAGCTAGAAAATCAAGAGCATACTTAGGTTGCGAAATCAAGATTCCCGAGTCAGATTGTGAAATCTGGATCCCAAGGAAGTAATGAAGCAGACCTAAGTCAGTCATGGAAAACTTGTTGGCTAAGGCAATCTTCACAGAATCAATAATAGAGGAAGAGTTGCCTATGATCAACAAGTCATCAACATATAGAACAAGAATGAGTATGGAGTCATCTTGCCGTAGAATATAAACATTTGGATCAGAGTGACACCTAGTAAACCCTGATGTAAGTAAGAAGGAGTCCATCTTGGCATACCAAGCCCGAGGGGCTTGTTTAAGGCCATAAAGAGACTTCTTTAACTTACAAACGAGGGAGGAATCTTGGACATAACCCAGAGGTTGTTCCATATAGATCTCTTCCTCTAGGTCACCATGAAGGAAGGCACTCTTAACATCCATTTGATGGACTTTCCATCTGTTTGCTGCAGCAATGGCTAGGGTCAGTCGAATAGAAGTCATCTTCGCAACCGAGAGCAAAGGTTTCTATATAATCAACCCCAGCTATCTGGGAGAAACCCTTAGCTACTAATCGTGCTTTAAACTTTTCAACATCTCCATCTACTCCATACTTTGTTCGGAACACCCACTTACACCGAATGATTTTTCTTCCTTTCGGAAGAGTGGTGAGATCCCAAGTATCGTTCTTCATGAGAGAGGAATACTCCTCATCCATGGCAGAATCCCACTCAGGAATACCAGAAGCCTCCCGAAAAGACTATGGATCAGAAGCAGAGGCGAAGAAAGAGTGGGGTCCAATGAAATCTGAGCGAGTACGTCTCATATCCGAAGTATCTCCAACTAAACCTCCAACGCACTTTACAAATTTTTCCTCGCCCAAAGGGGACCAGGAGGATCAGGCTCAGAGTCAGAAGATTCTTCACTTGAGTGAGAAGGGACATAGTCCTCGTCATCACTACTGTCAGAATCAGAAGACTCAAAGGTCTGATGGTCGGGAGGATCTGGAAGAGGAGCATGCTCAACAATATCATCATCTGATGAGTCAAAATCCGAATCAGTGAGCTGAAGAACCTCTATAGGTGGAGAAGTAGAAGTCGAAGAAGACTCATCGAACTTAACACTTCTCTCAATATATAGCTCATGAGAAGTAGGATTCATCAATCGATATCCCTTCACGCCATCAGGATACCCTACAAAGATACAAGGTTTGGATTGTGGTTCCAAGGCCTTGCATTTCTTCTTGGGAATTCGAGCCATAGCCTTGGATCCGAAGACTCGAAAGTGCTCAACATCAGGCTTGCGTCCAAACTAGGCTTCAAAGGGTGTCATCCCTCTTACTGCCTTGTGTGGAACATGGTTCTGAATGTAATTTGCACAATTCACTGCTTCGCCCAATATTATGGAGGAAGAGACTTCGAGTGAATCATACAAGTGGCCATCTCCTTCAGAGTACGGTTCTTTCTTTCTATAACTCCATTCTGCGAAGGGCTATAAGCAACTGTATGTTGCAAAGAGATCCCTTTAGAAGTACAGAAATCCATGAACCTATTATTTACATATTCACCTCCATTGTCAGTTTGGAGAACCTTGATAGACCGTTCCGCCTGTTTCTCAACAAGAGCCTTAAAGTTCCTAAAATGTTCAAATACTTCAGACTTAAGCTTAAGAAAATATACCCAAGTATATCGTGAATAGTCATCAATGAAGGTTAGCACATAAAGAGCTCTAGTAAACGAAGGAGAAGGAAATGGACCAGAAACATCACTGTGAACAAGATCCAAGGGACGAGTGGCTCTCCAGGCTTTTCCTTTGTCAAAGTTCTTTTCAGGATGCTTTCCAAGGGTACAACCCTCACAAAGACCCTTAGAAAACTTGACGCGAGGCAACCCATTGACCATTTCGTTTTGACTCAATTGTTCAAGGTAGCGATAGTTTAGATGTCCAAAACGCTCATGCCATAGCTTACTAACCTCATTTGCATGAGTGAGCAAGGCAGTGGGCGTAGAATCAGAAGTAAAGTGGGAGAAGGTGTACAACCGTGAACGGTGATCTGCCTTTCCCTCAGCCACTGTAGTGTCATTGTTAAGCTCACAAATAATCACCGAGTTAGGACCAAATTCCACTCGCATTCCTTCACCAAGGTGAGTAATTTGGTAAACTGATAGGAGATTGGTAGAGAGATCAGGAACACTCAACACTTGGTTAAATGTTCCCCCATCCATCTCTACCGATCCACTACTAGAAACCGACACTTGTCATGTCATTACCCATCGTGATTTGGGACATTCCACAAGGTTCAATGTTGGAAAACTCAACATGTGAAGAACCCATGTGGTGCGAGGCACCGAAATCTATAATCCATGTCGATGAAGGAGAAACTTTGGCTACAAGGGCCTTTCCTTTCTTCTTATCATTTCTAGCACCTTTTACAGTAGAAGACTCGGCCTTCGGAGCACTTTGTTTTATTGATTCAGGAACACTTATTTTATTTTTCTCAAGTAAATGAGATAAGTGATCAATCTGTTTCTTAAAATAGTGTTGCTCGTCGTGACTAGTATTCTTTCAATAGGAACACAAATACTTTCTTTTATGCGCCCTAGGCTCAGAATTCAAGTGTTTGTGTCATTTTTAGGTTTGATCTTGGTTTCTTTCTTAGGTTGATCCTTAGTTTCTTTCTTCTTTTCAGCCTTCTTTCCTTACTAGTACTTCTACAAGGGCATGGTTATGTGACTGGACTTGAGAGACCCCATTTGAATGAGTTTGTCCTGTTCTCAAATGAGTTGGGATGAAAAACAGTCAAAGGAGGGCATTGTCCAAGTATCGCCCAAAGTAGCTTTTGTAGCGTAGAAAGTTGACACGAAGACAGAATATTCGGGACCTAGCTTAGAGAGAATCGACAAGATCAGTTGAGAATATTTCTTTTCTACTTGACATCCTTTTAACAATAATCTAATGTGGACAAATTTCGAGAAGAAGGCTTGTAGGTTTTCAAAGTCACTAGGATTTAACCCTAGTAGTTCATTTTCCAACTCATGCGCTCTCATGTCATCTAGTTGTCCAAACATCACATCCAAATTTTCCACGCAGATGTAGGTGTTTCAAATGCCTCAATGTGGAAGAGCAAGTCAGGAGAAATGGACATGCAGAGAAGACCTAAAGCTTCATCACTACGGTTTAACCACTTAGATTTTTCAAGTTCGTCGTCTGGTTCAGTCTCAGTTCCCATGGTGATGTGGTATAACCCTTTACCCCTTAGTTTCATTATTATTTTTGATCTCCATTCGAAAATTTGAACGGCGTAAGAAAAGGAATTGAAAGTGCATCCATAGTGAGAGAGAGAGAAATAAATGCAGAAAAGAAACACAACCACCCAGGACAATAACAACCCCCTGCTTTCGGCACTTTATAGTTTAGTGTGTTGATTACAATCGGGTCCATGCATGTGGTTTGAAACACTTGGTAACTCGTCTTGCAATTAGCGTAATAACGCGCAAGAGGGAGACCACAACAGTGTTTCGTGGAGCGCAACAAAAGAGGAACACCGTAAACAAGCACAAGCAAAAAACAGAAAGGAGGTGAAAGCCAACCCTGGTGGTGAGAAAAAGCATCTCACATCACACAAAAGAATCCCTTTGTCGTAAAACTGTGGTGGACGCGCTCACAAGTCCACGAAAAAAAGAATAGAACAAAGCTCAAAAGAATGAGCTGAATTAAGCAAAACAAAGACACCCCCCAGAATGCGGCACTTTATAAAATTAGTGTGTTTACAAATCTAATGATCCCATCATCTAGAGTGCGAAAAAACATGCAACTTTGACTAAAGAAGTGCTCAAAACCGAGCAACGAGTCAAAAGTTATAGCAAAAACCAATTCCCGCAATTTGATGAGAAAAAGCCAATAAGCCTGCAAACGGATTTAAAAAGTGCCCTAAACACATGCAAAGGGTGTCGTATGTATGCTCATTGGAAATGGCATGGAATTTGAGATAGGGTTTGTTTGTATTGCGAGGGGGAATTAGCCACCTGCCAATCCCGGACCTCACCCTTCGTCTTCGACACTCGACAGAAGGTTAGAAATACAACAATCCAAAGACCAAATTATAATGCCAAGGAAATATATTTTTTTAAATAATGTGAAATTAAATAAAAATTAGATCTAATTTAAAACTAATTAGATCTAATCTAATGAAGATTTAGATGAAGATTTTTAAAAGATAAATGTTTCTAATTAAGAAACTTGTCAGAGTTAGAAATGTTTTTAAAAACTTACTAAAAAGAAGTTTGATTGTAAAAAAAACTTAGCATGTATACTTACACGGCTCGTTTTTATAAAAAAGCAGAGATTGAGTAAGTTTTTTTAAAAAGAAAGGAAGGAAACTTACCAAAACTGACTGGTGTAAGTGTACAGCCGCGCACAGAATGAACAGTCACGTTTTATGTTGCCTACACCAAAAAACAAGGGAACAGGCCGCGCCGAGGATAAATAACATAAGGAAATGATGCCTGGCCGCGCCAAGGGTGAAAAAACACAGAGAAATGTTGCCTGGCCGCGTCAAGAGAGTGTACAGGCCGTTTTTGCTTCTGCCAGGCCGTTTTTGTTTTAGCAGGCCAAAAAAACGTGGCAAATGATTTTTTACAACCCTGTGAAGCAAAAAAACGAGGCAGATGATTTTTACAACCCTGTGAAGCAAAAAAACGTGGCAAATGATTAAAAAATGCCCTGCAGACAAAAAAAACGTGGCTAATGATTAAAAAACAATGGTGCAATCAAAAAAATGCCTTGGAGAGTCCAAAAAACGCTGAGCAACCACGTTTTAGCTTGCCCACACCAAAAAACGTGGCAAATGTGATTAAAAATGCCTGGGAAGCAAAAAAAATGCCAGAGGGACAGCAGTTCATTGAGTAGCAACCACGACTGAAGAACTCAAGGATCCTGCAACCACAGACAACATGCACAAGAAAAAAAACACAAAAAACTTTCCGAGAAAGCTTGTTAGAGATATTAGCAAGATAATTTCCAGAAAATGGTGATCAAAAGACTTGCATGCAGAGTAAAATAACGAAACCAAGTAAGAGTAATAGCAACAAAAAATAAATCGAGTGCACGTTTACCCGATCTCAGCTCTGATACCATGAAAAGAGTTTGCGAGAATCGAATCGAAACGAGGCACCACGAAGTAGTTGCACTCCAACGGAATCGTGAAAGCTCCAACTGATAGCAAGGAAAAAATTGATCAGTAATGGAAGAACTTGCTCAACAGAAACAAAGCTTGCATAGAGGAAAGACAATGGAGTGTCTTGGCATGCTCATAAATGAATAGAAAAGGGGTACATATAGGGTGCTGAGTAACCCTAGTGCAGAACACACATATGAAACCCTAAACCTAACCCATGTGAGATGACCCTCCAACATGAGAGGAGGACACATAGGATAACTCACACTAACAACATTTACATTTGGGACAAAGTAGTTATAGCTTGTTATCTCTTTGTGCGAATGACACTAGGGAATCCTAGCTCAAGGGACAATATTTCAATCACAAACACACACTAGAATTATATTGAGTCTGAAATGTAGTGCGGTGCTCAAAGTGACCGTTGAGGTCAATCCGACTCAAGCATATGCATATTTTTATTCATCTAATGTGTGCTTGAGTATTGTGCATATATTTATGGTCTTTTTGTAGGTACAGTGCAACAGAGGATAGGTGTGGCGAACTTGGCGTGACCCACATCGAGCTAAAAGTAAAAAGAAGTGAAAAATAAAGAATAAAATCCTAAACTTTCCCACAGTATTAACCAAAGGTGCCTAGATCATATGCTAGCGCATGGATGGCCATATCCCATTCCAAGTGCTCCTGCCCTAAGATATTCTCTTTTTAGAATAAAAACAAAGCTTACACAAATAATAACTAGTCCTTTAAGATCATTCTCCAACCTATAATCAGTTTAGACCTATGGTTACAAGTTGAGTCACTCTCTAAACCCTATATATTGGTGTTGCATGCATGTACTTCTTTAGATTGATCTTGTATATTTATTTTTATCTATTTGATCAAGTAGTGTCCTTGAATTAGATTTAATTTTATTAAATCTATATCCAACAAATTATGTTAAAATCCATGGAAAAATGCTCCCAATATTTCTTTTAAAAAATTAGGTGAAAATATTGGCATTATGGTTTTGATTATTACCTGAGTTCTCATAAGTAGTGTGGACAGACTTCTATTGCTAGTATTTTTCTCTTGATTCCATGACTATCACTATGGAAAATATTGGTTATGATTGTTTTAGCTTTGCCATCCGATGAGAAGAACACTTCTATTTCTTTTTAAAATAATTGAGCTTATGAAGAACATAAATTATTGTATGTACGAGCTTGTTTGGATGTCATCATGTATGTTATGGATAATCCTATAGTGCTTACATTATGGGTAAGAATAATATAATTTGTGAGCTAGTATATGGGTGAGTTGTTTAAAATATTGTTATGTGTGAGGTTTGGTCGTTAAACCAAACTCGCATCTAAATAGGAAATTTTAGGTGTGTTCTAAACAAACTCATTGTACTTCTCCTTATATTTAGGATTACTCCATCCAATATATACGTGAAATAATATTCAAATTTGTGTGGAATAATAAGAAAAATTTACTATTCAAAACTGGTGTGTTGTCGGCATTTGGTATTAGAGCGAGGGTTCAAGATGAGAGTCGGTGAAGAAATATGTTAAGGATGGCAATCAATCTCATTTTCATTTCCATGTGGATCTACTACGGTTATGTTTATTGTTCGCGTAAGTATGGCACCTTCATTTACTCATTTTTCGATCAGTAAAATCTTCAAACTCGATATTTTCATGTCATGGTTCATGGGTTTGCATTAAAATAGATCGTTATCTTTGTGATCATTTACCCGAGATTATCAAAATCCTTTGCAATTAGTATTGGAACATTATTGAATCAATTTTCATTTTCCTCAATTTTAATTTTTGGTAGCTTTCAAGAACCTTGATTCATTTATAAAATCTATTTCATGTTGATGTCTCTCCTAGTCTATCCTTCATTCATTTTTTATTTCATTTTTCACACATGCAACTCTAATATTGTCTTAGTCTTGGCCATTGTTGATCAAAGAATACTTGGCAAAGATCACACAAGGAGTCTACGCGGGATAGAAGGCCAAGATCGAAGGCGCGGAAATATAGGAAGGACCCGCGCATGAAGGCAAGTTTAGATTTCAGACTTAGCAATTTTGATAGAAGATCTATATTTGGAAATGGCATGTGGAACACACCAATGGTTCAGGGACACATGCGACATGCATTATATATATTTGAAGACAAGCTAGGAATAGAATGAACACTCTAGTATGTGTGGCTATAATTGTAAATGGCATGTGGCTATTAATAGCATGCAACCTATTTCTGGAGTAGTTAAGCGGTGAAGGGAAAGTCCCCACCCTATATATATGATGATTAGATGCATAATACATAGAGATAGATAGATAGATAGAGATATATGATGTATCAGAGAGATCTATATGTATGATTCTGAATATGTGTATCAAGTTCATATGCACTTAAGATGAATTGACAGTACTTGTAAGGAGCTTCTATACTTATTAATAGGAGGAAATTGGCTTGAATCTAAGTGTTATTCTATGTAATTGTGTTGTGCACATTAGTATTTCAATCATGGATACCGTTCAAGCTTATTCTTTCATAATTCTATGAGTAGCATGCACTATAGAATGATGGATTAGTTGTGACTCTATATGTTTTCATCTTCATCATGCTAACATCTTGTTACAACAACCCTAAAGAGGAATCTGGTACCTTTGCGCTTTAGGTGAGCTCAGTCTAGGCTGAGTGATATGCCAACGTGACTAGGATGTCATCTTGCAAATTCTAGGCTGCATCATTGGTTCTATTTCCAGGACCTCTTTTTAAGTTGTTCTTAGGATGGTTCATGAATGAAGACGTACCGGTTAACTCTAGCAAGTATTGAGGAATGGATACATGATCTGGAGGAAGAATATGCACGATGGTTCAACACTAGATCTGGGTTTAACGCATGAACTTGGGTAGAACAGAACCTGTATGATACAGTTTATATGAGAGCTTTTTCACTATCTTCCCAGTAGAACTATACGAGTGGCTTACTGCTTATGCATCTCAATGGAATTAGAGGTATCGCACTTGTTTGGACGTAGGAAGAATTTTAGGCTCTTTATGATGCTGATCTGATTTGGACTCATGTGGTGGATACGTGGTTTCATGGTGTTCTAAATAGTTATACTCTGGAATATTCAATTTTGACGTATACTCTTTCCCAGAGGTCACTGAATTTCAGTTTTTGAGGTATCCAAGAGGAATGTATTTGCATGGTATTCCACTGGCGATCAAGATCTTAATGGTAACTTTGAACCTAGAGAGTAAGTCGATGGCCAACTAAACTTCACCACGCGTGAAGGCAGGAATAGGTTTGGTATTAAGATGGCAGACCTAGCGGTAGAAAAGTAGAGAGAGGAAAGGTGGCTTAAGTATAATGAGGCACGCGAGAGGGAAATAGAGAAGCAGTGTTCCATTGCAGAAAGTATGGCGTTGAGGAGAGAGATGGCTCGTGAAGGATTTATGGCTCACATAGAGGACGTGGAGCCGAGAGCATCAGGAACTCCCCATCTTGGAAAGCATGATAGAGATCCCTTCTCGGCCTCACATGGAAGTACGCCAGAAAGAGACTACTTGGGCTGCATGTGTGCATCTTAATCCACCTGATGACCTAGCCTTTGCACTTGGTTTTCCAGTATCTAGTATGACAAGTAATCAATAAGCTAATTTGGGAAGTAGGAGGATGGGAGTAAGTCAGGGATCGAGTACATCAATGGCAGGACAGACGACTTCAATGTTATTTGGAGGAACCTTTTTAGGTGCATCATCCACATAGAATGCGAGCACGTAGAATGTTGGATTCACCTCTGGAAGTGGGACTTCCTCACAGACTGTAGGGGTTCTGTATAGTACTACTATTATCGGAGCACAGGGGAGTACATCTACAGGTCCTACTCCAGCTATAGGTGGAGGATCAGGAGGAATAGGAGGTTCTAGTTCTGGTGGATCTAGTGGTTCTGGAGGCAGAGGGAACACAGGAGGTTCCGGGTCAGGTGGTCAAGGTCTCGTAGAAACCAAAAATATCTATATGGAGATGTCCCTTCATCTCCCAGAGTATAGAGGTATAGAGGATGTTGCGAACATGTGCATATGTGTGAAATTTTGTGGCGCTAAAGGGATTACAACTACTTGAGTGAAAGGCAAGTCAATTCGCTACTACATTACAGGGGCACGTGCACATATATGGTATAGGAAGTTTAACCCTGATCAAACTTGCATGGATTATGCAACACTGAAAGATGCATTCTTAAAAGAGTTCCATATTCTTGAGTTTGAGTAAAAGAGTATAAGTGCACTCAAAGATATTAAGCAAGGCACTACTGAGAGTGTACATGAGTATGATGCTCATTTTAAGACACTTCTATCTAAGTTGTCTTATGATATACACACTAGCCAACATGCATGCATAGTGGTTCATTGGAGGATTGATTACACCTTTTAGGAGGGCACTGTCACATAAGACATATACAGATCCGTGTGAAGCATTGGAAGAAGCTTTGTGCACATGAGGCGTTGAGTTAGAAGTTTGACACTGACACTGCGTTAGTCCATTTCTAGAGGCACAAATTGTAGCTATGGCAAAGCAGTTAGAAAAGCTATCGAAAATTCAGCCCATGAAACATGCTCAGGAATTTGGTGTACAAATTGTGAAGTGGAAGGTCACACCAAGGATAGTTGTCCTCATAGATCTGTATGTTCATTATTACTAGACTGTGAGATTTTCCATTTGAATCATGATGCTAGTCATTGTCCATTGTTACAAATGCGTGATAAGGAAGAATGTATCTTGCTTTTGCAAGATTTACAGGTCCATGACCCATGATACTAGGATTGTCAGTTGATTGGTCAGATCCATGATGCTATAGACATTGGAGTATGATAGACAAGTATAAAAGATAATTCTAAGGGTAGGAATGAGCACCAGGACCGGGAGCATAATCAGACATGCTATGATAGGAATGAGGGGTGTTTTGAAGGAGGTCATGGAAGAGGATGTGGATATCATGGTGGATATGGAGGATGAGGCCATGGTGGAGGAAGAGGAGAGTTCCCTCATGGAACATGTTATACGTGTGGATCTCTGGATCACTACATGTGTGAATGTCCTCAGAATAATGCATGTTCTTTCTGCGGGAAGAACCATAGCTATGAAGAGTGCCTCGGACCTATATGAGCATCTGAGTAAACAACATAAGAAAGAAAACAAAGGCATTAGAATGGTTAGAATCTAGTGTGGTAGAAGACCAATGGATGCCCAAGGTAACATAAGGACCTAGGCATTGACAGTAAAGATCACTACACATGCTGAAGTTGCATGCACATGAGAGGCATTGCATCAGAATCCTATGATTACCAAGGAGGAAGTTTTGCATGTGAGGTATCCAGATCCTGCTCATTAGAAAGAAGTTTACCAGGATACTATGGAAGTGCTAAGGAATCTTCAGGGTGAGATACAATACCTAAAGGAACAAAAGAAAGCATCAGAGATAGTTCAAACTGATATCGACGATCTATGGGAGATATGCAAGATGTTGCGCCAGGAGAACATTATCCCACTATTGGGGAGTTGGCTAAAAGGGAACACTCCACGCGCAAGTCTTGAGACCGGAAGGTAGATTCTTCATGCCAATCTTCCCCCTGATAGCATTGATTATGACAAAGAAATTACTCTGAATGTTGTTGTGGATGGGTGGTTGTTGAGCAATATATTGATTGATACATGGCGTAGAAGTAAATGTGTTGACATTAGATGCTTGGGTACAAATGGGGAGGCCCCCATTGCAGCCATCATCTAATGTGTTGTTTATGGCAAACCGACTAAGGCCACTCCCATAGGAGTGTTGAAGAATGCATCTATAACTATACAAGGAGCCAAGTTTACTGGGGATTTTGAGGTGTTAGCACTTGCAGAAGTAGATAATTTTCCAGCCTTTCTTGGATGCCCTTGGTGTTATGCAAATAATGCTGACTTGAGATTCAATAAGGGATACATCAGCTTTGAAAACAAGGAGGAAAGGGTTGTGATACCCTTGATAGATGGGAAGTATACGCCCTATGTAGAGCCTCTAAGTGAGGAGGATTTGAACAGAGTCTATGTACGCACTATTCAGGATCCAGAGGTCAACGAGCCATCAAAAGAAGGCATTCTGTAGTGGGAAGATTCTCATTCTATTAGTGATACTATGAGTATTACTTGTGATAATTGGGCTCATGGTACATATGAACTGGTAGGGCGTGAGGTGAAAAGCATAGTTGCGCGCGTAAAAATAAATCTCACTCAATTTGATGGATCGGTGGCACAATATCTTGGTATACAAGGACAAAAGATCTTTCTACCTTTCTGAAGGCTATGGAAACACAGTGGGTAGATCCAGTTAAACGGAGGGATATGTTAGTGTATACACTATGCGGGATAACAACAGCTTGCTGGTGGGTAGTCCATAGAGATAATCTTATAAACTGGAAAGAGATTGGAATAGCTTTATCCACTAGGTTTATAAGGAACAATGCACCTACGCAAATATGTACTTATCATGGTAATCAACTTGTTCAACATCACATTCAACAGTGTGAGAGACTCTGGATAGCCGAGACAGAAGCATTACCACCATCACTCTGGGTGCATAAATTGTATTCCACACTCCAAGGATGTGCACGTGCTTGGTATGTATATGTAGAACTACATAGAGAAACTAGGAACTAGAAAAATTTGACTACAAGTATGACTCAAGACATTTGATTATTTCTCGACTCAACCTCCAATAGCAGAAGCATTAAAATTTTCAAGCGCTTAACTATGGGAGATAGTGCAAAAGCAGAGGAGCATATTTAGGAATTATTCGGTGAGACAGAGTCCGGAGCATGTCTTGAAAGGGAAGAAGAAATAGACTCTTTACTACTTGAGCATGCGCTTTCCTTGAGAGAGAAAAAGGAAAGATGGTTTACATCGTGGATGACGAGGAAGTCAAAAATTTGGATATTGAGCATTCACACGGGGTGCGTGAGGTTTTGGATAGTGTAGAAAAGGATACACGTGCCTACCATGAACCCATGAAGACAACGAAGGTGAATATAGGTTCGGAGGCTGAGCCTAAGGAGGCCATAATTGGAGATTACTAGTCAAACTCGGAGGTAGCAAAGATCATCAAATTACTCAGAGATTATCAGGACTTATTCCTAGAGGGTATCATGAACTTAAAGGTACATGAATCACTTGGGGAAATGAAGATCAAACTTAAGGATGGTGCACGGCCAGTTAGGAAGAGACCTTACAGGATGAATCCTAATTTACATGAAAAGGTAAAGGAAGAAATTGGTAAAATGCTGAAATCCGGAATTATCAAGCCCCTTGATGAGTCGAATGGGTTAGCCCAATGGTGATCAGTATCAAGAAGGATGGGTGGATTAGGATATGTGTGGATTACAGGGAGCTGAATGCCACATGCATTACAGATCCTTTCCCTACGCCTTTCACTGAGGAGATACTGGAAGGAGTTGCAGGGGCACGAAATATATTCTTTCACAGATGGATTTTTTAGGTATCATCAGGTTCATATCACGTGGGAGGATCAAGAAAAGACAACATTTACAACTAAATGGGGCAGTTTTTCCTATACGGTGATGCCATTTGGATTGAAAAATGTGCCAGCTATATTTTTGCACATAGTTGTTTAGGCATTCAAATATTTTATTCACAACTTCTTACAGGTTTATCTAGATGATTGGATAGTATACGGGCTTGTGAAAGATCATTGTGACAATCTGTGCTTAATGTTTGAACGATGCAAGAAATTGAGTATCTCTTTGAATATCAAGAAGTGCATATTTTCTACATCATTCGGGGTACTGTTAGGACATATAATCTGCAAGGAAGGTTTGCTAGTTGATCCAACCAAGGTTGCAGTCATTTTGGGCCTGGAAGCACCTACTAGTCAAAGTGAGGTGCATGGATTCTTAGGTCATACAGGGTATTACAAAAGTTTATAAAAGGGTATGCTAGAATTGTAGCACCCTTGGAAGAACTACTAAAGGGGAAAGGTACATTTTATTGGGGAGAACCATAGCAGCGAATGCGTTTTGAGGTATTAAAAGAGAGACTTGACTACCACACCCATTCTGCACTTTCCATCATGGGATAAACCATTTCATGTACATGTGGACGCTTCTGGTATGGCCATTGGCATTGTGTTAGCTCAACCTAGTGAAGGTATTGTTGATCATCTAATTTATTTTGCTAGTAGGAAGCTGACTCCTGCTGAATGAATTACACAACTATAGAGTGTGAAGCTTTGTCAATGATTTATGCATTGTACAAGTTTTGATAGTACCTGTTAGCAACACCATTTGTGTTTTATATAAATCACATGGCATTGAAGTACTTGGTAAATAAGCCAATTTTTGTAGGGGCGCATATGCAGATGGGTGCTACTATTTCAAGAATTTGACTTCACAGTTGTGGTGAAACCAGGAAAAGTAACTCTGGACCAGACCATTTATCTAGAATCAATACGGGAGAGGAGGCACAGACAATTGAAGAAACAATGTCGGATGCACAGTTATACAGGTTGCAACACGCCCACGGAACTAGAGGACATTATTTTTCTTTCTACGAATATGTATGGCCCCGAAGGAATGAAAGCATTAGAAAAGAAGTAGCTTGTTATACGCGTGGCACCATTTATGTTAATCAGTGGTGACCTATACAAGTTAGGTAGAGATGAAGTGTTACGCCGCTATGTGTTAGAACATGAGCGCAAGGATATCATGGAAGAAGCTCATGGTGGTATTGCAGAGGACATTATGCAGGTGATGTGACTTCCCGAAGATCTTGATTGTTGGATTATGGTGGGAGACATTGTATAAAGACTGTAAAGACTATTACAAGGCATGTGACCATTGTCAACACCTAGGAAAACTAGGGCAAAGAGATGAAATGCCTTTGAGACCAATTACTAGTGTTGAACCATTTGAGAAATGGGCCATTGATTTTGTAGGACCTATTTCACCAGCCACGTGTAGGATTAGATCACGCTATATCATTACTTGCATGGATTATCTCACAAGGTGGGCAGCAGCCCCTACCAAAGACTATACATGATAGCTACAGCAGCTAGGTTTCTATGGGAGAATGTTCTTACACGATATGGGTGTCCTTTGAGCTTGACAAGTGATAGAGGTACACATTTTTTGAATGAGACAATCAGAATCCTATTAGATGAGTTTATGGTGGCCCACCATAAAACTACACCATACCATCCTCAGGAAAATGGAACTATTGAGGCCTTCAACAAGATTTTGAGCCAGACTTTGACAAAAATATGTGATGTTGGAAGAAAGGATTGGGATGACAAGGTGTCAGTTGTGCTTTGGGCATATAGAACAACTTACAAGAGATTGAACAAAGCCACACCATTTCAATTGGTGTTTGGCGTGGAAGCTTTATTCTTCCTATAGAATTTATGTTACCTTCTTTGCGCATTACACGCACTGGAGGTCTAGTTGATGAATAGGCTTTAGAAGAATGGATTGAAAAGATGATTCAACTAGATGAGCGCCGAGCCATAGCACGGTGGAGTTAGAAGCAGGAAAAGGCTAGGCAAAAAGCATGGCATGATAGAAACATAAGAGATAAAAAGTTTGAGATTGGACAAATGGTTCTTCTTTATGACTCAAAGTTCTTGTGCCATCCAGGAAAGCTCAAAGTACATTGGTTGGGGCCGTATGTTATAACTTCTATACTTGAATCAGGTGCTTTCCAGTTAGAAGCACTTGATGGAACACATGGCTACCTAGTTACTTTAATGGGAGTAGGCTGAAGCCCTACTATAAATAAGTCTTCTTGGTGTTTGTAATAAGGCAGTGTTGCCATTTAGCCTAGGTTTTCAATTTGGTATTTCTTTAATGTATTTCCTTTATTGTCACTATGCTTTGTCAATTTAGTTGTTGTTTGTGTAATAAGCGTGCTTGTGCATGCATGAAGCTAATTACTATATGAAGAATGTTTATGCGCAGAGGACTACACATACCTTCAGTGTGGGGTGGTTTTCGTTATTCAAGAAAATGATTGAGGGACTTGAAAGGTGAAAGAAATAAGCTGCTACAGTGTGCTTTAAAGAGGATTGCTTCTCAAAAGGTGACCAAAGATGAAGATGGATGAAGGAACAGTATAACATGAGGTAAGCGAGGCCATGATAGCTACTAGGAGAAGGTGCAGTGATGAGGTACTCGAACACGGTAGCACACGTTGAAGAGAAGTCTATGTGACCAAAGGTAGGAAGGTAGGAAGGTTATAGCTAGAAGGAGATGTATACGCTAAAGGTTATAGCTAGGCATGAGATGTACCACATGGAATGAGTGGATTTGGTTAATGAATGAAGGGATATTTGGTAGGTGAGGAGAAATAAATGCATCAAAATTTGAAAAATTTATATAAGGAAGGGATGCGGATTCATTTTTACCATTACAACTAAGAGTATTCGAGAAGAGCCAAATACGAAGAGTCGAGTGATCGATTTAAGGTGTGAAGGGTGTGAAGTCAAGCGTGGTAACCAGATCTGTGTTTTAAGAAGCTTGTGTCCCCAGTGGTGAAGGGTTTGAGTGAAGCAGGGAGACAGAAGAGAGTTAGGTTACAAGGTTTCCACCTAGGGTAGAGTTGGATCGAGCTAGGGTTTGATTCGTGGAGTTGCAGGGTTGAAGAAGAAATATTTACAAGGTAAAAATGGCACCAAAGAAGGCATCTATAGCAGAGAAAAAGAAAAGAAGAAGGTGGTCATTGAGGAAGAAGAAATGGCACCCAAAGCCATTTCTCAGAAATGTAATACCCAGAAGGGGTTATTGTCGAGACAAGAATGGGATTCACCCATTAGAAAAAGCAAGGTGAGTGAATACAACCACAGGACGTTGGAAAACAAGAAGGAGCTTGATTCTTTATGATGACTAGAAAAAAACAAACGCATGACAGATGACATGCTAGTATATATGATGATGTGGGTGAAAAACTTTGAAGAAAATTAGGGTATATCAGTTGTATGAGCTGCCATACTTCAGGAAATATGAGCCCTTGTACCAGTGGCTCATGAGTAGGGTTCATGAAGACTGCTTCTACTTTGTGGGACATAGAGTTAGAATATCGTCTACACTTGTTTCATCAGTGATAGGTCTGAAGGCCACAGAGAAGATATAAAAAGTGACCTCACAGACAAAGCCATGATTTTGAAGACCAAACAGGAGTTGGGATATCTGAAGGGTCCACATGGAATGGACATCGAAAATTCAAGAATTGTCTAGTTGTACAAGCTGCAGCACACTTAGTTACTAAGTTAAATGATCGGAGCGGTGGTCGTAGGTAAACACTATGTGGCTACACGTGGCATGGAGGATGTCGGAAGGAACAATATACAACATTTCCAACTATATCACAGAGAAAATAGTCGAGGAGGTGCACACTAGAGGAAAGATCAGCTTTGGGGTTGTCTTACTATCACTGGTCTTCATGGAAATTGGAGTACCAGATGGACCAAAAGAGAAGATGTGGGAATACCCCATGGATAATAAGTCCCCAGCTGAAAGGTTCAACAAGTACTTATGCAGGGGGGCCATGACAGATGAAGTAAGACAAAGGGCGAAGAAGTGGTATGATAGGCTCTGCATGGACATTTGGGGAGGAATGGTGCATTCCAAAGGACCTACCAGCAGTGGTAGGAAAATAAGTTCATTTTTGGTATACCAGCACTTCTACATCATGTGCTTTCCAATGAAAGATGGAGCTTGAGCCCTTGGTGCAAGTTTCCTTACGCATTCACCGCGAGATATTTTCAAGCTTCTGTGCATAGATTTATAGACACGCGAAGACTAAATTTCAATGCAGACAAGGTAGAATGTGACTACCATACACTGGGAAGAAGTATGTATACCTGGCAGGAGCACCTACACAGAGAGAATCATCTCTGAAGTGCTGAACATCAAGCCAATAAGCTTGGTTGTAGCAGATTTGGGGGCAGTGTTGGTATATCTCTAGTTGAAGCCCAAGATGGAGAACAAAAATATGTGGAAGGTGAGTTTGCACTTCCCACCACCTAAGGGAAGCATACAATGGAGAGTGTCCCAACACCCAAGCCTACAGAGAAAATCAGATACAGGATGAGGAGGAAGAGCGACGAAGATAGTGGTGGTTTGGACCATCGGGGTAGGAGACATCCTACAAGTCAAAAAGACGTTGAGCGCATGTTGTTACCACCTCAGCCACAAGAGGGGGATGAAGAGGACTTGACTACAGTCCAAGGGGAGCACAAATTTAAAAGGGTATTCAGGAGAACAAGGACCCAAGGTGCTACCCCCACTACATGCATAAATCACCCCGACTCTCCCCAGAAAGGAAGCAACCGCGCCGAGAAGAAGGAAATTGAAGTTAAGTGAGGAGGAGGAAGAGTCTAAAGAAAGCGCGCCTACATCTCCTACACCCCCAGAGCACACAGAAGAAAAGGGTGAGGAACAAAGGAGAAGGATGAAGAAGAAAGAAGACCAGAGGAAATAATTACAGAAGATGCACAGGACATGGAGACGTAAGCTCCAAATTTGGAAGCTAGAGTTCCTAAGTAGCAGAGGTCTAGAAGGGTGAGTGGAGAGCACATTCCACCAGCCATGGGGTATGCAGAGGACACATGAAATATTTTCCATGCACCGATTCCAGAGCACAATCACATAGAAGGATCTATTCAGCTGGGAGTTGATGGATGAAGATATGGTGACCATGCGAACACGAAAGCAACTATCTTGGTCGATGCACACCCACATGGATGAGCCTGATTTTGATGTATGCAAAGAATCATGTGTGTCAAGGTGATTGAAGAAGGCACCTCAGGCTAGGCACATGATAGTAAAGCCTACTTGTCATGTCAAATGAGTAGTCGGTAATGTGCTGGTGAAAGTTTCAACTGGAGGTGGCTAGAAGGAACATGGATAAATCTACCACAATTAGAGCATTGTGCACAAAGAGGTAAAGAAAAAAGATGAAGAGATAGCGCTTAAAATAAGAAAAAGGACTTCACACAGAGAAATAATGACATCTTTATAAGCATCACAGAGGAGATTGGGGACACTATAATCAAAGCAAGGCCACACTTAGAACCCAAGGTACCACAAACATTTCCTTCAGTGATACACTATGTAGGGAAGTTGGTGGACTTGGTGCTCGAAGATGAAACTCTAAGTGTGCAAGCACGGAACAATTAGAGAAGGATGCGGAAAGGGAAAAGGCATCGGTGATGAGGAAAATCATGTCGTATGAAGGGTTGTTGTAGGCATTACAAGAGGTTTTGAAGAAGGTGATCAAGCTTTGAATATATGCATAGCTCCGGAGGCGCTCATCAACATTAAGACCTTGGAAGAGAACAATGAGGTCCAGAAGGCCATGAAAGATGAGACATTGGGCCATGTAGAGAGGTTGGCAATGGTTAAACAAAAGCGTGAGGCCCTAGCAGCAGCACAAGAGCCACACAAGACTTGGCTGGAAGAGCTTGGCAAACTGATTACATAGAAGATGGACCTTTTGGAAGGAAGGATGACATCTATGTCAAGTGTTGTGTTGGTTCTACAGAATGAGAAAGGGGAGATTGAAGTGGGATGAGTTGGAGTCCATAGCTATGGACATCCCAGAGAAATTAGAAGAGGCACTCACTGAATGGTAGGATTTAGAGGCAACAATAAAAGAGGAGTATCCAGAGTGATGCTGACGACTGATATAGAGGAGGTTGTTTAAATAACCTCGTATAAATTCTTTATTGGTCCACATTCTTCATTCTTATTCTTTCATTGATATTCTTTACTTCAAATTTTGGAGAAACCCATTGTCGGGATGATAATGAGATTAGTGTGGGGTAATGTTGATCAAAGAATACTTGGCAAAGATCACACAAGGAGTCCACGCGGATAGAAGGCCAGGATCGAAGGCACGGAAAGATAGGAAGGACCCGTGCGCGGGAAGGCAAGTTCAGATTTTAGGACTTAGCCAATTTTGAGCAGAAGATCTATATTTAGGAGATGGCATGCGGAACACACCAACGAAGCAGGGACACGCACACATTATATGCATTATATATATTTGGAGAAGTGGTTCAAAGCATCTATGCATGAAGACAAGCTAGGAATAGAATGAACACTTCAGTTATCTATAAGAGAACTATAGATAGCGCACTTGCATGTGTGGCTATAATTGTAAACAACGTGTGGCTATTAATAGCATGTGACCTATTTCTGGAGTAGTTAAGTGGTGAAGGGAAAGTCCCCACCCTATATATATGATGATTAGATGCATAATACATAGAGATAGATAGATAGAGATATATGATGTATCAGAGAGATCTGTATGTATGATTCTGAATATGTGTATCAGGTTCATATGCACCTTAAGATGAATTGACAGTACTGTAAGGAGCTTCTATACTTATTAATAGAAGGAGGAAATTGGCTGAATCTAAGTGTTATTTTGTGTAATTGTGTTGTGCACATTAGTATTTCAATCATGGATACCGTTCAAGCTTATTCTTTCATAATTCTGTGAGTAGCATGCACTATAGAATGATGGATTAGTTGTGACTCTATATGTTTTCATCTTCATCCTCTCTAATGAGCGAAAATATGCGGACAACTAGGATTGAGATCCTTACATGGTCGACATATTAATATTTTAGTATGATCCGATGGTGGAAACAAAACAATGGCAACAAGTCAGCCTACCGGATACAATTGAACCCACTTTAGATACGAGATCCAAATCAATCAATTTGTACATAGTAAAATGATGAGATATTAGGTTTACTGATTTATCTCTTTGTGCATGTCTAATTTAGCCCATAATGGTGCTGATTTTATGACAAATATTAACAAGATATCCATTTAGCATAGTTCCCCTAACGTTATATTTATTTATTTCTCGGCTGCACTATCCAATTATTGCTAAATTTACAACATTAATTTGAGTTTCAACATGGTTAACGCCTCTGGATCTCAAATAAAATGTTTGTATTGTTATGCAAGGAAAATGACAGCTCTACAATGTCATTTAGGATGTATCACTCTCCATGTTCTACTTTGGGTTTTGAAGAGTGGTTAACCGAGTTGGTGGGTTTGTTTGACATGGATCTATTTTTCTCACTCAAATTTTATTTTGCTATTAAATACATTGATAAATATGATACTTTTGAATCTATATGATTCATATCATATATTCATAACCGCAATATTATCAATATTAGGAATATCTATATCGAATGCCCTTAAAAATAAATTTAAAATGCATCATAACTCAGAAACCCTAAACTTTGACTATATAGATTAACATCTGAACATCAATGACATAATAATAATTTAATTTGACCTAACCGAAGGGCTTTACGTATAGGTGCTTTGTGTCACCATTCATCTCCTCCGTGCCAAGTACAAGGCTCTAAGAGATAACAGCCATTCGATCATTGTCGTAAATCATCAAATAAATCCTCACCATCCACGTGAGTAATCAAGCAATAGGGCATTCACAATTGGGTTGAGGCTTCCCCCTCGACAGCGGGAAAGGACGTGGACAACGTAGATTAACATCCAAACATCGATGACATAATAATAACTTAAATATCAATCTAAGGAATATTTATATGGAATTCCATTAAAAACAAATTAAAAATGTGTCCTAACTCTACTAACCCTAAATTTTGACTATGTAGATTAACATCCAAACATCGATGAAATAATAGTAATTTAATTTGACCTGACCAAAGGGCTTTGTGTATAGGTGCTTTGTGTCACCTTTCAGCTCCTTTGTTCCAAGTATAGGGATCTAGGTGATGGCAGCCATTCGGTCATTATCATATGTCACTTAAATAAATGTTCACTTGTCCATATAAGCATTCAAACAATAGGGAATTCACAATTGGGTTGAGGCTTCCCCATCCGATAGAAGGAAAGGATGTGGATAACATAGATTAACATCGAACATCGATGGCATAATAATAACTTAGTTTGATCTCGACCAAAGGAATTTTCCTATAGGTTATCTCGTAACTCTATTCATCTCCTCCTTGCTAAGTATAGGTCTCTAGGAAACACTTTGTCCATTTGATTGTGATCGTATGTCTCATGTTCTCCCCAATAGAAATGTTGGTTTACTGATTCAGAGCTAGGGTTTTCTATCTGACTTATCTGGTTGTTGGCCGTCTTCCTTTTGGGCAGTCTTGTGGAGGTCAATCTACCAACAGATGGGATAGATTCCAGGAATCGTAAGAGCTTAGTAGGTTGAATTTGTAGTTACGAATGGCCCATGTGTCGTATCCCCTTTCTCCGTAGAACATTTGACAAAATATGCACATGTTACATATGTTCCTCCTCCTAAGAAAGTTAGCTTCCTCAAAACGGTTCCACCTGATAATATCATCTCCCATTTGCTTCTCCTCCCTCTAACCCCCTCTTCTACACCCCTCTTCCTCCTTTTATGTTTTGGTCCCTCAAATTCAACCTCGTCTTATGTTGCCCCTTCAGCATTCACATTGCACATTTTGCGTGTGATTTCTATTTGGTATTATGGTTAAACCACTTTGAATATGAAGCTTGTGGTTTTAGGTACTACATGGTATAGTTTTTATTATTTCTTTGTGTCTAGTCAATATTTCAAAAGGTCATTATAGTATACATGTGTCGTTTAGTGAGTTTTTTTAGTACATGAAAAGTTTTTAAATTCTTTATATTTTTTAGTCTTTAAATGTTTTTAAACAAAGGTGTTAAGAGTTTAAGTCTTATAGTTTGTGTTTATTGTGATCATTTGAATTTCTAATAGATAGTTAATATTATTAGCTACACCCCTAAATTAAAGAATTTTAGGGGTTTCCTAGTTTTATATGTAATAATTGTCAAATGCCATTTTTAAGATTTTGTTAATCGTCAAAAGTCATAAATCATATTTCTATGTCATCAAATATCATTTGTGTCAAGTAAAAATATTTTTATATAGTTATTTGTTGTCATTATTATAGTATTATGTTGTTTCACATAGTTGGTCAAAATCAAAGAGTCAAAAGATAAAATATTGTAAAAATAAAAAAATTACCTTACGAACGCATTTTCGGTATAACCCAATGTCCAAGTTGAGGGGGATAACTGTATGATGAGCCTCAAATTCATATTCAACTAATTTAGCAAAGGTTTGATCGGAGGACATAGGAAAAACAGAGGTTAGAGGTCGATCATTGACCTCTCATCATCACCACCAACGATGGGGAAACACGAGATGGTTTGGTGGTTTTTTTTTATAGTATGTTTTTCAATTTTTTTAGTGTGCTTTAGATGTCAATGTTCCCGATTATCTGCTTTGCTAAATAAAATGGAAGTTTCACATTGAGGGGAGGGACATAATACCAATGTTCCATTTCCACTATAATAGCTTTTCCTATGTGTATATGAGAAACAAAATTTCCTATATTATTCCCTGCAGTGAGATGTTGATGAGAGCTTATGAGAGTACTACACATCATGATGTGGTTGTTGGTAACCCACTTGTAAAACCATCATTTTTGGTTTGTGGTAAACCACTTGTAAAACCACCACTTTTGGTTGTTGGTAAACCATTTGCAAAACCATCATCTTTTGGTTTGTGGTAATCCACTTGTAAAACCACCACTTTTGGTTTTTGGTTAACCATTTGTAAAACCATCACTAGGGTTTGTGATTGTCCTATGAAAATCACCAAATCAAGAAAGTAGGTGCGAATGATGGGTGTCGTTATTCCCTTCATTTAATCAACTCTTTTTTGATGTCATATTCAAACTAGGGGTGGTGTTTGAAGCTATATGCAACAAGAAATATTAGTGATCTAATAATTGACTGCAAGTATTTGTTTTCTTTTTTCTTTTTTGGGGATTTTCTCAATGTCTTAAGGATTTCTTGGCCAAAACCTTATTGAAATAAAACTATGAAAACTTGTTGGAAGTAAACACTCTCTACAAAAATAAATTGTTGGGAATAAAAACACATTTGCATAATGGAATAGATTGTTGTAAGTCAACAAATGTTACGAAATAAACAAACTTTCTTTAGAAATAAACACACAATTGGGAATGTTGAAAATTGATTTCGAAGGAAATAAGAATCTAATCTAGAACACTGCAGAACAAGCATATGACATATTTCAATTTGAATCATCAAAAACATTTACTGAATTAATAGATCTATACTATTTTCTTTGGAAATATAAATACCAATAAAATGAAGATCCTGGTTCTTGGAAGAGTGGGCCCTTGCTCACCCTTGAAACAGGATTTGACAACTTAATATACTCTTAAAACAGAAATGGCTATTTTATTGATAAAATGTTCTGCATTACAAAAACTTACTATCTCTTTTTATCTCTCTATGCCTTTATCTATGTATACATATATCTCTATATCTATCTACAAGTCTATATATATACTTCTTCCACATGTGCATTTATAGGAATAGTTGTCTTACCGATTTAGATAGAACCGAATCATGCCTAAAATAGATGTTGAATTGGATCATGGCTAGACGTACTATTATATGATAGTTATCCCTGGATTTGTGAGTATGAAGAATTGGAAATCTTCTAATCTACTCCTAATTGAAAGGATAATTGATTGCTAAATCACCGATGATGTTGGAATAAATAAATTCTCATCGGTTCCGAAATAAAGGAAATCATTCCAGATCTAACTGTGAGGGTTCTAGAGCTACATGCAGGATTTTGGAACTAAGTGATGGAGTTATGGAACTAAGTATGAAAGTTTCGGAACTAAGTGATAGAGCTCATAACTACATAATGGAGTTCCTAACCAAGTCCGAAAGTTCCAAAATTGATCCATATCTAAACCAATGCTTCCAAAAACATGCTGACCGCTTCATACTTTGTTCTTCCGACTGATTGTGACCTGTTTTATTACAAAACTAAATTTCCAAAGCACTTTGTTAGGAATTACAGAGTTTTTAAACGTTAGAACTATAATCAACAAAATATGGACAATTACATCCTAACTTATATTAGATCAAACAAAAGTCACAAAATGTAGTCAAACTTGATAAAAAGGAGAGTAAAATAAGATCATTTATTGTACATTAACGAGACATATTCTGGCCTCATCATCTCCCCGTACTTACTTGTTTGTAAGTCCTCTTACAAAATTTACTCTTCAAACCTTGGGTTGTGTATTCTTGCATTCCAATTGACTACTCAGGTCAAATGGCTGAAACTGAATATCCCAGTGTTTTAGTTCAGAAACACTATACCCTGATCCTGTTTCTACTTTCCTCTTCCATTCCTCAAATTGAGTGGGATCTTGAGGTTCTCTGTTTTTCCATGGAGACATGGGAGTGAGAAGAAGGGGAGGCCTTGTTCTCATTCCCATCCATATGCCCCTGTGATTTTCATTGATATGAGGGATTAGTGTGCATAAATATTTTGCTCTTTCTAGACTCTAGATCAAATTTTTGGGAGATATTACTTCCCTTCTCCTCAAGGAAACTGTAAGAAGCTCCCATATTTTCAAACATCCATCATAAATCTCCTCAAAATTTTCCACCTCATAAAAGGTGAAGGCATCAATACTTTTCTATAAACTGGCAAGATAATGTGTCTTGAACTATCTATCAAAGGCATGGGTTCTAAAATGTTTAACGAAAGTAGATGGTTTACCATAATGAGCCCTCATGCAGAGACCAGATGAGCTATCTTTCAATAGATGCTCAAATCCCTTTCCTTCCATGCAATCTGATTTTGAAGAATAGAAATAAATGCATTAAGTTGGCTTTCTCCCACATAAAAATTGATCATGAAGCCTATGTTATTTTCTAGCATAAGATTGCAGAGATAGAATTCGCAGAGAAGATTTTTTTGCTCTACACTAGTTGAAGAATAGGCTGTCATGAACTCATATTCATCTTTTATTTCATGTGGAAGGCCACATGCAATTCTTGACAGCTTCCAGTGAATGAATTTTTCTTCTAGAAACACGCTATATACAGGAGAAGGTCTCCTGCATGCAAGAAATTTTTCACTCATTATGCAAACCATTTGTATTTTTACAAGACTTTTAAATTTGTCTCCCTCTTCTTTGTAAAAATTTTCTTCCCATTCCTTTCTTGCTTTCTTTTCATCTTCCATCTTGCTTCTCAAATCCTCATTGGATGTTTTGATTTCACTGAGTTCCCTTGCAAGTATCATCCCATAACTGCTTGAGTGGCCAATAAGTTAATTCATTATGTGCAGAGACTATTGACATAGTACTCTGTCTTCTAGAAATTTTACATTCTTCCTCTTTCTCCATCATCTATCGTTTAACTCTTGTCAATTCCTCAATCTTGTCTGTGAGCTGAGTTGTTAGTTCCCCAATGAGCATTTCTCTTTGTTCCAATTTGAGTTTGAGGAAGTTCAACTCCTCATCCTTTTCTTTGATAATGAGTTCTGCTCTAGACAAGAAGAAGACCACTCGCCTAAATTATTGTTTCTCTTCTTTCTCTGAAAGTTCTTTGGGGTTAAGCATTCCTCTTCTACTAAAGGAAATTTCCCTTTTCATCTCCAAAATGCCAACTCTTTTTCTTTATGTGATAGTGTTGTTGGTTCACCCAACTCTTTAAAAACATGTTCCTCAAATCTCTCATCCTATTTTTCCATCTCAATTTTTCATGGTCCAGGAGGAGCCATGGCCATGCTGCCCAAAATATCAGCAGCTTATTTTTCCAACTTGTCATGTTCTTTCATATCCTCTGGAATTTCTCTAGACCTCTTATGAATTCTTCTTATTTGAGGAGCTTCAGTATGTTTAGAAGTAGGTTCCTCCTAGCAATTCTTCTAATTTTAACTTCTTGCTCTTGCCTAGGTGAATTGTCACTATCGTGAGATGATATTATCTCTCATATAGCTGCTGTAGAGGAAGGAGTTTCTTTTAAAGGTATAGTAGGTTCTGCAGCTTTAATTCTTCTTCTAGATCTTCTCCTTTTTGGTATAGTCTCCCCACTATTTCCTTCTTTTCCTTTGTAGGGGAATCAATTTCCAAATTAGTTATAGGAGAAAAAGGATTTGATATTACCCTCCTAATAATATCAGGGTTTTTCTTAAAAAATTTAAGAAATTTCTCCCATATTTCATCTTCATTTTTCTTTGCAATAAAATGGTGTTGGCACACCAAATGAGCTAACCCATGATGTTTGATTGTTCCAACACCCCAGGATAATACCTCTAGGCCATTGTATGAATGGACTCAAAAAGAAACCCTGGAAAGTTTACTATATATTTTGGTTTTGTAGCTCCATATCTAAGATGTATGAGCATCTTCAGGACTTCTCTTCCTACCGACCCAAATTGACCATCACAAGTTAAATACTTGACTATCCAAAATGCCACTCTATCAAAGGGTTTGGGAAAGCTAGCCCTTCTGACCCCTTTTATGATTTTCTTAGTGTTGTAAATATATTGGGGTTCCGTTTCCCCTCTTGTAGAAGGGTTTCAATTAGTTCTTGTAAGATCCCTTTTACAAGATTTGGGACATGCACAATTGGCACACCAGATACATTGCTTATTGTATTCACAAAAAAAGCAATTAGAAAAATTTCTAACCTTTGTTTTGGATTGTTCTAAATTTATAACGAATTCTCTTACCAATTTTTTGTTATACTTTGAGAACTTTTTCAGAATTCCAACCACCCTACCTGTTCAAAGACATCTTCCACTTCTTCATCTGTAAGAAGTTGGGTATCATCCTCAGGTTTTGACTTCTTTTAATCCCCATCGTAAAGAGGGCGATTCAGATTCGTTCTCCTTCAAATTATTTCTCTACTTGGATTGGATACATAAATTTGTACTTAGCTATGAAACAGATGGGTTTATTTGTGGAATTGTTGTGCTTAGCTATGGAACTTGTTGTGTTTAGTTGTGGAATGTAAATTTAATTCTTTTGCTTCTTCCTTGAAGTTTTTTTCTCAGAACTACTTCTTCACTTTGTTTATTCCACACAAATGATAGATCATTATAAACATGCCGCCACTTTTGTTCCACCGACATCACCCTCATGATTACTCTCTTTTAATCATAATGTACAATAGATGACTCATCATACCACTTTTAAATCAAATCCAATCACACATGTAAACTTTTAATCTAACCTTTAATAAGTTAAAGACATAATTACCATCCTTGATGATGTGATCCCTCCATCATGATGACTCATCATTCCTAAAAGTGAAACAAAAAAGGAAAATGGTTAGAAAAGATAGCTGGAATTTCAAGGAAGTTCCTTTTATTTTGGATTAGCCATTTATTTGAGGAGATCAACCACCATTGTTGGTTTTCAATTGATCTCTGAGAGATTTTTTTGGGGGAAGAGAACGCCATTTACTAGTTTTCATTCCTTCCCTTTTTATTTTTTCTTTTTTTTCTTTTTTTTTTTTGGGGAAGAGAACACCATTTACTTGGTTTTCATTCTCTTCCCTTTATTCTAGATTTATCCATATGATTATTTGATCATTTTGGAAGAACTGGGTTCTTCCATATGATCAAATTCTTTTCTTCTTCAATCTACCTCAAGAATTCATCCTTAGTAGGAGGCTTCCTATAAAGTTTTAGCCTATGTCCATTGACCAAAAGTGTCCTTCTACTACCATCAATGGGAAGTAACTGAATAGAACCATTGTCAAAGATCTTCTCAATTTGATAGGGTCCCAACCATCTGGTTCTCAACTTTCCCTTGAATTGTTGGTACTTAGAATCAAACAATAATGCCCAATATCCTACCTTGAATTGCCTCTTCTTGATATGTGTGTCATGTCATTACTTTCTTTGATCTTGGATTATCTCTGTCTGATGAAGTGCTTCCACCTTAACTCATCCAACTCTTCGATTTGAAGAATTCTCTCCTTTGTGTTGTATCCAACTCAATACCTACTCTAGTTGCCATCCAAAATGTTTGTAGTTCAAATTAAATAGGCGACAAGGGATATTTCCCATAGACTAACTCACATGGTGAAAACCTGTTGTAGTCTTCCAAGTTGTATTATAGGCCCAGACAACTTCAGGTAGTCTCTTTTCTCAATCTCTTCTACCTGATTCAACTGTTTTGGTAAGGATGTTTTCCAATTCTTTGTTTGTTACTTCAGCTTGTCCATTTGCTTGTGGGTGATAGGGATATGAATTCCTATGATTGATCTGATAATGCATTGTGAAGGCTTGGATCATATTAGACATGAATTGTGGCCCCTGATATGAAACTATACTTCTTGGTGTGCCAAACTTTACCATAATTTTGTGCCAAAGGAAATCAACAATTGCTTCTTCAATGGCATTTGTTAAAGCTTGCACTTCTTCCCAATTTTTCACATAATCAATACACACAAGAATGTACTCCTTTCCTTGTGAAGGAGGACTAAAGGGACCAAAAAATCCAAACCCCATCTTTCAAATGGTTCAATCACCACTTGAGGTTATAGAGGCATTTCATTGGTAAAAGTTGGATGTCCCATCCTTTGACAGGATCACACCGCTTGATATATCTCTTCACATCCTTGTACAAAGATGACCAATAATAGAAAGTGACAAGTATCTTGTGAGTTGTTCTTTTCACTGAAAATTATCCTCCACTTGGTTCATCATGACATGCCCTCAGTATGTCAAATATTTCATCTTCTCTCACACACCTACATAAAACCAAATTAGGATCACATTTAAACAACATTCCATTTAACCATTTAAATTGTGCACTGGTTTTGATCAACTTTTTCATTTTTTTCTTAGTGAAAGGAGGAAACTTCCATGTTGCAAGATAACTTGCCATATCAAGAAAACCATGGTGTATCAACCGAATAGAAAACAATTGTTCATCCGGAAAGTTGGTCTTAATCGATATCGTGCTCCCCGTAATGGTCGGTCTTGACAAGAAATCGCAACCACATTAGATTTCCTAGATTATCTACTATGGTAATATCAAATTCTTGTAAAAGTAATAAAATCTAATTATCCTACCTCCAACCACTAGTTTTTCATTAAGTACCTAATTCTTTGAGTGATCTATATGTACAAATATTTTGTACCCTGTGATATAATGTTTGAATTTATTAATTACATAGATCACAACAAGAAATTATTTTTCAGTGGTAGTGTAATTTCTTTCAGTGGGAGTAAGATTTTTACTGAGGTAATAAATAGCATACATCTTCCCTTCTTCATCTTTCTATCCCAAAACTGCACCAATGGAGTTATTTGAGGCATCTGTTTGAATGTGAAAAGGTTTTTCCCAATTAGGTCCTCTCAATATTGGGGTAGTGATTAATTTTTCTTTGATTTCCTCAAAAGCATGCTGACATATTTCATCCCAAAGAAATTCATAGTCCTTGGTAAGAAAATTAAACATGGGGGCAACAATTTTACTAAAATCCTTGATAAAGCACCTATAGTATCAACATGCCCTAAAAATGACTTGATATCTATGGGGGTTTGAGGAATAGGTAAGTCTGAAATAATTCTAATTTTGTTTTGGTCAACCTGAATTCCTCTTTTTGAAATGTGGTGTCCTAATACAATCCCCTCATCAACCATCATCAAACACTTCTCATGACTAAGAGACAGATGGTGTTTCTCACATCTTGTTAATACTCTATCTAAATTCCTCAAAGCATCATCAAATGTGTCTCCATGTATACAATGAAATCATCCATGTATACCTCTACACATTCATTTGTTAGGTCTACAAAATTGCTAATACAACTCTTTGGAAAGTTGTCGAGCATTACATAATCCAAATGGTAATACCCTATAGGAAAAGGTACCCCATGGACATGTAAAGGTAGTTTTTCTTGATCCTCAAAGAACAACTCTTATTTGATTATATCCACTAAATCCATTCAGGAAGGAAAATTACTGCTTACCTGCAAGGTTGTCTAGGAGTTGATCTATGAATGGTAAGGGAAAATAATCTCTCAGTGTGGCTTTGTTTAGTTCCCTATAGTCAACAAAAATTCCCCATTTTCCATTCTTTTTAGTAACAATTACAAAAGGAGACACCCATTGACTATCCGAGATAGGGTAGATAAAACCTACTTGTAATAGTTTTTCAATTTCTTGCTTGAGTATATCTCTTAAGGCTGGATTAATCCTTCTCTGAGGTTTCCTAGCTGGTCTACTGTCTTCGATAGATGTGATGAGTGAAAATACTTGTATGTATTCCTTTCCTATCTTTTTAGTTCCAAGAAAAATCTCTAGTATGATTTTTCAGAACATCAAACTTCTTCATCATTCTTTAATAAGTTGTTTATGTTCAAAATCTTACCCAGCTCAATCTCAACATGTTTGGTTCCAACATGTGATGAACTGATTTGTTGAAAGGGTTCCATTAAGGTATTTAGTGGACATGCATGTGGAAACAACATATGATATGTAGCAACATATCCAAAAGTTCCTTGAGACATAATATTGGAAAAAGGACAGTAGGTAGAGTTATGATACTTATCTTGTTGTAGGTCAAACTCCTCGTCACTACTTGCTTTCCAAATTCTTCACCATTTCCTGATATCTTAGAAACTGAAGCTACCGATTCTTCCTCCCCCAAGATAAATCTCATTCCTCCAGAGAAAAATTATGTACAGTCACAGGGAATTGCTATTGGTGTGGTTCCAGAACTAAATGTGATGGTTTCAAAACTAAATCGATGATTCGGATAGATTCTGCTAGTGCCGAACTAAGTTCATAGGTTTCAGAACTATTCCCGATTACTCCAAGGATAATTGGTGTTCATTTAATGGTTGATTAATCATATCTTCTACCTTGTGTATGTGATCCTGCAACATGATCATGGCCAAAGAAGACAGTTTTACTTATTAGTATCAGGAGCATCAACCCACAATTGTTCTTGATTATCAATAGAAGGTCATGCAGAAGGATATAAGGAGATTTGCTTAGAATTATTACCATTTTAGATAATCATATCACCTGATCTACAATCAATTAAAGCAATAACTCTAGATAACCATGGTCTCGCTTAAAAAATGGAATAACCAAGTGTTTTACCTTTTGGCTGCAATATAAGGAAATCAACTGGATATTCCCATGACTCCACCATAACTGCTACATCTTCAATAACTCCTTCTGGTTTTTCTATAGACTGATCTGCCATCTATAATATGGTGTTAGTAGGTTGTATACATATTAATGGTAATGTTTTCAAAGTGTCCACTTTGTCATCACATTTATAGCCGCTCCCAAATCAACCAAAACATTATGTATATCTTTATTCCCTATAGAGATAGAAATAACAGGACTTCCAGGATCTCTCGTATTTGGGAAGTAAAAGTTTTCCTGCTAATAAATCAGCAAGTTTCCCATCTACCTTAATAGTCTAGGGTACTGCTTCTTCCTTCTAGGTATTTTTAAATATAGCATTTTGATTAATTTTTTCAATTATGGAATGTCCTTAATTGCTTGTAACAATGGTATTTCAATATTTAATTTCCTTAATTCCTGTACTAACTCAGATTGGTTAGTCTCTATGGCTTCTTTAAATCTCTCAGGAAATGGAGTCTTAGTAGATTTTTATCTGGATCCTTATCTTTTTCTTTTACATCCTTCTTGGGAACAACCATACTAGGGGTTTCAGTTTCTTTTATCATCTCAGTGATTATAATAGGTGGATTGCTAATTATTTTTCCATATCTATTTTGAATATCCTTACAATCCATGGCATTCAGATCAACTGATTTTTCTGGTTTTGTTCCGTAGACAGGAGTTGTTTGTTTGTTTCTTGGGTTTGCTACTTGGTTGTGTTGGTATTTGGGTTTGGACCACATTTTCATTTTGTGAATTTTTTGTTAGGGAACCCATTATGGCTTATTGATTCTAATTGGGATATGTCCTCCCTTGAACATAATTATTAGGGCTCCACCTAGGTTGTGACCAAGCATTCGTTTCCTTGACCAAACCATGGTTGTTGGTGTCCTTGGGCATACCAAGATTGACCTACCCAATCCTGAGGATTCCATGTTGGTTGAGGTGCCCAAGGTGGTTGTCCCCAATTTTGTGGCATTTTCTGAGTTTCCCATGACATCATCTAGGGGTTAAGAACTGACCTGGGCATGAACTGCCCTTGGCTAGGTTATCTCTAGAAAAAATTTACTTCTTCTGATGTGGATGGAATGTTGCTTTGTTTAAGTTGATTTTTAATAAATGGAAGAAGAGAACAAAAATTACTCTCATGGTCCCTAGATTCACAGATAAGACACATTTTTGTCTTATCCAAGGGATAATCTCTTATTGCATGTTTCTTCTTGCATCTAGGACAATACATAGCTAATGGTTTAGTTTTAGCATTTGCTTTAGCTTGCAATCCATCCATGGTGGAGGTTAATTGAACTAAAACGTCTATTTTGAAATTTTCCAATTCAATCATCAGTTTGTTCATATTTGGGTTTAAATTTTTAACTATTTTTCCTTTTCTAGGTCCACCCCTTGTTCGTGAATAGCTTCTACAAATGTCTTTAATATCATTCATTCTTATTTGATCAATGTTTCCACCTCCCATCAGATCAAGTGCCTCCCTTGATTCATCATCCAGACCTTTCAGAAAAATGGTTTTGCTTAACTCTTCTTGCAGTACAAATCTACATCTTTTTCTCACAAAGAGGAATCTATCTAAATAATCTTCCATATTCTCATCCTCCTCCTACTTGATTTTTAAAAATTCTTCCTTCCTATTCCTACCTCTACAGTAATCTTGATACTTGTCTAGGAAGGAAAATTCCATTTTTTCCCAAGTGGTAATAGAATTAGATGTTAATCCCATAAACCACCTCATTGTTGCATCCTTCAGGGTAGATGGAAACAACTTGAGTTTCTGATTATTTATTTTGTAATCATAATTTTGACGTAATACTTTAAATTCAAACAGAAATTGGTCAGGTTCTTCAAATGACATCCCTCTAAATGTGCGTAAATGTGCAGGTGAAATATTTTTCATAGGTGTATCATCATCATCCAATTGAATTGGATAAGTGAAGGTCCTATCGGGTTCTCTTTCAGCTTCTCATGTAATTTCTGTAGTACCTTCTAGACTTTTCTCCCAATCAATATGGTATGTGATTTTTTTGGGGAGGGTGAAAAGTTAGGAGTAGGAGGTTGACTACTCAATTTTGAATCAAAACTTTCTCTAAACAGGTCTTGGGATATGATCTTTTTCTAAAGGTTCTACTTCCTTCTGGTGATTGATCTAAGAATTCCAAAGGTGGCAATTTTGCTTCATGCCTAACAGGGGACAATGGTGCTTCTAATTCTTGATCAACTTCCTTATTTGATTGAGAAGATGATGATTCTTGTTCAAATATTTTTGGGAGGAATCGACCCTTGGAGTCTCTTGGTCTACTCAAAAAAATTATGATGACGTAGGGAAGATCCTAAAATTACTAGATGTATTATTGCTACTCTTGTTGACACTTAATTAGATAATTGTAACTATTGTATCCCCAACAACATCACCAAAATTAATGGGTGTTGTTATTTCCTTCATTTAATCAACTCTTTGTTGATGTCATATTCAAACCAGGGGTGGTGTCCAAAGCTATATGCAACAAGAAATCTTAGTGATCTAGTAATTGACTATAAGTATTTGTTTTCTTTTTTATTTTTTGGGGGATTTTCTCAATGTCTTGAGGATTTCTTGGCCAAAACCTTATTGAAATCAAACTATGAAAACTTGCTGGAAGTAAACACTCTCTGTAGAAATAAATTGTTGGGAATAAACACACATTTGCATAATAGAATAGATTGTTGTAAGTAAACACACGTTATAGAAATAAAAACACAATTGGGAATGTTGAAAGTTGATTGCAAGGAAATAAGAATCTAATCTAGAACACCTGCAGGAACAAGTATATGACAAATTTCAACTTGAATGATCAAAAACATTTACAGAATTAATAGATCTATACTATTTTCTTTGGAAATATAAATACCAATAAAACGAAGATCCTGGTTCTTGGAAGAGTGGGCCCTTACTCCACCTTGAAACAAGATTTGACAACTTAATATACTCTCAAAACAGAAATGGCTATTTTATTGATAAAATGTTTTGCATTACAAAAATGTACTATCTCTTTTTCTTTCTTTGTCCCTTTATCTATGTATACATATATCTTTATATCTATCTACATGTCGGCATATATACTTCTTCCACAGTGCATTTACAGCCATAGTTGTCTTACTTGATTCGATAGAACTGAATCGTGCCTAAAATAGATGGTGAATTGGAACATGGATGGACGCGTCCTGTTATATGATAGTTATCCCTAGATCTGTGAGTATGAAGAATCGAAATATTATAATCTGCTCCTAATTGAAAGGATCATTGATTGCTAAATCATTGGATGTTGTTGGAATAAATAAATTCTCATCGGTTCCAGAACTTTAGAGAAGTTCCAGAACTAAAGGAAATCGTTCCAGATCTAACTGTGAGGGTTCGGAGCTACATGCAGGAGTTCCATAACTAAGTCCGAAAGTTTCAAACTAAGTGATAGAGCTCATAACTACGTAATGAAGTTTTGGAACTAAGTCTAGAAGTTCCAGAATTGAGCCGTATTGAAACCAATTCTTCCAAAAACATGTTGACAACTTCATACTTTGTTCTTTCCACTAATTGTGACTTGTTTTATTACAAAACTAAATTTCCAAAGCACTTTGTTAGGAATTACAGAGTTTGGTAGAGTGAACTTACAACCGAATGTTGCGCACTATATCTCGAATCCATGTAGTTCTTTATGTGTATATATGTGTCTCATGCCCTAGGTGGTGTTTGTGAAAGTTGCACAATGATAGAGGGATAGATCTAGATTATCCCATATATGCAAAATGTGTGTGATGGAATAGAATATACTCCCCTCTTATGTAGTATATGTAGATCAATACATCCTTTTTCCCTTGTATGAATGTGCTAGATGTATGCTTTATAGTTTTCTTGTTCCTCTATGAAATCTGAGGTGGTTATAGATAATTATAATAGTTATTGGCCCCTTATTTGAAACAAGTAACTAATCATATATATGATTACCTTGTTTGAATTTCAGTAATTGACAAGTCGAAAGTTAACCCAAAGTGTTAAAAGGTGATTGAGAAGCAAAAAGGAACCAAAAGAGTAAGAAGAAGAAAGAGAGGGACAAAAGCGCTGGGAGGGACATGAGCACTTGGGTGCTTCGTCCTAATTGGGCACTAATGTGTGAGGACATTAAAAATTAAATCAATCATATGCCAACATAAGCTGTAATATGTGTAAAGATAGTAAAGTGCAAGAGATAAAGTAACCAAAAGGCCAAAAGGAGTTGTCAACCACTAGTTTTCTTACTTATGAATATCATGTATACATTAATATAATTTAGGACCTAGAAATGTACCAAAGTGCATAGATTTTATGTCTACATTTTCCCCCACTTTATGTTTTTGAGTGAATACTTGATAGCATAAAGTAGATAGAAGATGTGTACCTTGTAAACTAAAGAGGACTGTGGCCGATAGCGTCTTTGAGTGAAAAAATAGCCATGTGAAGCGTGAAGTGATTGTAATGTGAAGTGTGGCAACTAGGAAAGGGATGTAGACCCTAGTGATGAATCATATGCGTAGTAGCATGTTGTTATAGATTGTACTTATTGATGTGAGCTTCTTCTTGTTGCTTGTAAAGACGAACCTACAAAAGAAGATAAAAAGAGTAGTCAAATTCCTGTGTGTGAAATATATGTATAAGTATATATAAGTAGTAGAAAGTAGTATCTAAGGAAAGAGTGCACCTGATGTATGAGAGAGTATAGGATAGAAAATTGTCTTGTTTTTCTTGGAGATATTGTGAATTCGGTTGGGAGTGATCAATTCCTAACTAAGAAAGCATTGAGTCATGGATTTGTGCATCCGATCACCAAGGATAAGGTTTTTGAGAAATCTCATACCAATAGTGAGGTTTTTGTGTGATCCCATGCCAAGGATGAGTTTTTGGGTGATCTCATGCCAAGGATGAGTTTTTGGGAAATCTCACGCCAAGGATGAGTTTTTTGGGTGATCTCACACCAAGAGAAGAGTTTTGGCAAGATAGGTATGTTTTTCTCTCCTTCCATGATGCTTCTCAAATGATAAGTTCCACTGCAGATTGGCATGTCCCGATTTGTAACCAAATTATAAATGAATTGTATCTAAATAAATAAATTCCGTAACTTAATCCAAGTGTCTAATATTGTAGATCCATATTGTAAACTGCTGGAAACTTTGCTAAAATGATAAATTGTCTTATTTTTTCCCTAGGACACAAGTGCCCACCATTCTTGTCTGATACTGGGCACTAGTTTTTGCTCTTTGTTTGTGATCCAAGTATGATTCTAGACCACTCTGCAAATGTGTGATTTTTCTAATTTTCTATTATGTTGTTCTATCCCAAAGTTTTGTTCTACTTGAAGGGCGGTTTGTTCACCCAATAGTTGACCCCCATTTGGAATGCTTGTGAAGAATGTAGGAGGAGGATGCCCAAACGAGATGACCTAAAATTGATAGGCATGTCATATATTGGATACCTCCGTGGGGATAGGGGATGTGCATGGTAGAAACCAAGTTATATGTAAACAAAATAGGTTAGAAACAAGTGTTAGTGTAAAAGAGCTAGCATGAATTAGAATATAGTGTAGTAAACAAATATGAAGATAATAGGTACCATAAAAGTGGGTTACATACATGGGACATCACTCACAAGACAATCGGGGTTAAGACGGCCATAAGAAAATAATGATCAAACAAGATAAGACATATGACATATCCCATGTAAACAGTGGGCAAACACTAGCAAACAAGAAGTAACATATAACCATGGTTTTATAATATCAAGTAAGGAAAGTGCTACACATGAAGCACCCGTTAGCATCTCAAAAAGATAAATAGTATGTCAAAGCATGTATATATCATAGAAAATTAAGTGAGAGTGACAAGAAGTAGTAAATACTATAAAAATAGGACTTGTGATGTGTAGTAAGAGAGTAGAAAATGTAGATGCCCCAGAGCTTGATGGGACTTGTAAAAATGTTGTTGAGCATCATGCATCATGTAAGAATATGTAAAAAGTCCCGCATTCACCCCAAGATACCACGTGAATGAACATGTGTGTATAAAGTAAAATAATGACATATTAAGTGAACTTTACAAATCAAATTACATGACTAAACAAGTAAATATAACACCATTTTCATCCATCTAGCCAAGGTTCTAAGTCTAGGAATGTAACATTAAGATAGAAGCTTAAAATAATGCTTAACTAGTATGAAAATAATACAAAATATAACTAAACATGCCTACTAATATGCTTGAATTACCTAACATGGGACTAAACAGACCTAAGAGGGAAATAAAATGGTTCTCAAGTTACTACTCCAAACAAGGTGAAATGGCATCTCCCAATGACTACTTGGTCATTTTGGATAACCATCTACTAACCACATTGAAGGCTTTAAGCGAGGATTGAACTTGGCTATATATCATATTTATTATATGAGATGCAAGTCAAAGAATTGTGTAAAGTATAAAGGAATGAGGTACACCCTTTTTATAGTTTTCCTTTTGGGAGAAACTTATATTTTGGATCATGTGGGACTAAAAGCCCCAAATTATATTAGGATTGTTAATCATGATTAGGCCTTGTTAATCACAATTAGTGAAGTACCAAGTGATTAAGAGGTGTGAAGCCTTAATCAACTGCTTGGGGTCAACTAGGAGGCTAGGATAAGATTTTAAAGCTTGTTGAGATGTTGTGGAGGTGAATGGGGTGATTTTGAGTGGTTGGAAGAGGGGTTTGATTCAATACTAGGGTATATTGACCAAAAAAAGGGAAAAATAGGCTTAATTAGCTAATAAACCCTAATTGTTTGTTTTAAAAAGGATTTTGACTTATGATTCCCAGTAAAGTGGCATATTGAATGCGAAAGGGGTTACGTAATCAACAAAACATTGTTAATTGGCTAAATTGGTAAAAAACAAGTTAATTAAAATATAACACTAATTATAATGGAATTGGCAAGAATGAGAGTGATTTACGTGTGTTTTTGGCAATAAGATTGCAAAAGTGGAATTTAGGTGTCTACATTTTCCCCTATTTGAGGTGAAGTTAGTGACTTCACTTCAAATATAGTAGACAAGCATAAACAAGTAAATTTTTAAAGAAAATTAGCATGAATGAAGAATTCCCCCTCGAGTGTCGATGGGGTGATAGAAGAATTCAATCGACAATCGAAAATATGATTTGAAATGGATAGAAGAAAATGAGTCAGAATGGGCACAAAACCCTTAGGTATTGAGAATGAATAAGGATAGGGATAAACGTGGTTGTTTATTGCCCTGGTGATTTGGAAGAAAAATTAGTAGTGGTAATAAATGATAATGGAGAAGAAATGATTAACGGAGAATATAGGACAAGCCCAATCTTTACATCCAACCTTTAAATAAGCAAAAATTTTATATCATTTTGCCCCTAGGTCTACATCATCAGCAGTTCTTTAAAATAAACAAAAGTGTAATATAACATTCAAATTTAAATTACTAACAATTGTTTACTGCTAAAAATACGTAACTCCATGCAGTACACATTATGCAATGTAATACGAGAAAGTAAAATGATATTTATCTCCATGCAACATACATTACATAGTATAATACGAGGAAGTAAATAGCCTAACAAAGAAACCAGTCAATCACATGCATTCAAGCAAATAACATGGTGTACACATGTTATTTGTTATCAAGATATAGATCCCAAATGTTCGTGTTGTAACGACAAGGGTTAAAAATGATGCCCCAAGCAATAACACATGTGAGGGAAAAATGGAGGACACAAGTAGTCCTATGGAAAAAACTTCATGCACTATGACATAGTCTCTAGCAACTCACTATTACACGGGAGTACCGACGTAGTATGCAGTCGAGCTTTTGTTAATGGAGGTAGATCACGATGATCCGCAAGTCGTTTGAGGCCGAACATGCAAGAACTATAGAAAAATCTTTCATAATACATATTTCAATGTTTGAGGATGATGTAATTGACACAAGCTTTAGTTGTGTATATGTTGTTTACCAATTTTTGTAAAATTTTAAATTTTTACAATTTTTTTGGATTTTTAACGATTTTATCAATTTTTTTATTTTTAATTTCTTTTAAACAATTTTGACTATTATATGCTTTGTATCACCTTGTTAGATTATGAGATATCTTTAGCTGATATCATACTTGTATGTTTGATGAGATACCTTTGAGAAACATGTTTATATTTTTGATATTGGTGTGGGGGGATAGATTTTTGATCATGTGCAACCCCTCTTACCCCATTGGCGATACGATATTTGATTATTAGCTTTTAATATACATGCGTGATGTATAATTACCATTTTTTTTATATATGATGTATAGATGTGATGGATATGTGTGATATGATGATGAAATTATAACAAAATTTACAAGTAAAAATTAACAAGCACAAGCTTAAACAAATCTAATCAAAGTAACGCATGTATTTACAAGTATGTAATACAAAATGGACTCAATGAAATACACTACAAACTGAAGTGATATTCAATCTAAGTAAACAAGTGAATCCAATTTAAAGTGTACAATATGAAAAATTAATGCAACCAAAACCATATAAACTAAAAGTAAGTGAACTACTACTTTGTTTTTGTGGGACAGTTTTGGGACGTTTTTCGTTGTTTTTGATTTTATTTCTAAGACAATTTTCTATTGTTTTGGAGTTTTCTAAGAAACATATTTGAATTTTTTATTTTTCCAAAGGACATATCTATATGTTTTTGGGATTTTCAAAATTTATATGAATGTTTTTGACATTTTCTCAACAATTTTCCAAAGCAAACATGCAAGGAAATAAAGAAACGTGGATGCCCCCAGCGTTAGATGGGATGTATAAGGGCAAAATGCCACGTGGTATATGCCAGAAGTGACACTAAAAATTTTCCCTAGCATGAGATGGGTTCATTCAATGTTAACTTCTCCGCACTCAGAAGGTTAGATTAGCTAGATCAGGGAAAAGAAGGATAGGCTCACAAGGGGCTCAGACGAAGGCAAAGATTAACTTAGGGTCAAGTTTTTGTACTCCCTAAACCTAGATTTCTTGTGAACAATGGACCCTCCCTTGGTGCCGAAATTGGTTTTCACCAAAGGAATTTTCCAAAGTGCCACCATTGTGTGGTTTTTACAATTGACGTACTGCTTTATTTCTTTTTCTTTTTCTATTTTTATACTTTTTTGTTTTACTTTTCTTGGTATTCTATAGATACCCCATACTTAAGCATAGAAGCACTTAAGATGCATTACATTCATGGGTTCTCAAAGCTCTTGGCCATCTGAATAGGCTAGCTTATATGCACATGAACCAAACTTGGCAACCACAATGTATGGTCCTAGCCAGTTGGGCTCAAATTTCCCTTTCTTTTCTCGATCTTTATTGGTGTTCTTCTGATTCTCTTTCAACACCATGTCCCCTACCTCGAAATGAAAAGGTATGACCTTATTTTTATAGCTCCTCCACACTTGATCGTGATATAACTTCAAGTGATTGAGGGCACGAAGGCCTTTCTTGTCCAATAGTTCCAACTCTACCATGTGGACTAATCTATAGGCCTCCTCTTCATTCAGGTAATCCCTTAGCTCGATACGCAAAGAAGGGATATTGATCTCTAAAGGAAAGACAACTTTGGAACCGAATAATAAATAATATGGAATTGCACCTATAGGGGTGTGGATAGAAATTCTGAATGCCCAGAGGGTAGGGTGAATTTGTAGATGCTAGTTACAACCTGCGGTATTCACCATTTTCTCCATAATGTGAATTAATATTTTGTTGGAAGCTTTGGCCTACCCATTACCTTGAGGGTAATGAGGGGTTGGAAACTTAAGGGAAATTTGAAATTGTTTGTAGAGTGCTTTCACATTTTTGTTTTTGAATGACTTACCATTATCAATGATAATGGAAGAAGGAAAACCATATTTATAGATGATATGATTCATTATAAACTTTAAAATTTGGGGACCTTCTGTATAAGTAAGAGGAATTGCCTCTACCCATTTTTTAAATTACTCGGTGGTTGTTGTAATGAACTTGTGGTAATCTGAGTAGACAAGATTAATTTTCCCTATTAGATCGAGACCCCACTTTGATAATGGTCATGGTGTCGTGATTGGTTATAAGGATTGTGTTGGCACATGTATCAAATTGTCGTATATTTGAAAATCCGCACACTTATTTACATGTTGACAATAGTTATGCTCTATGGTAGGCCAATAGTAACCTACTCAGAGTATCTTATTTGTAAGGACAATCCCATTATTATGAGTTCCACAAATGCCCTCGTGCACCTCCTTGATTGTTTTGATAGATTCGTCAGAATTTAAATAATGCAATAGATTCCCATCGTAGCCTTGGTAGAAGAGGGTGCCCCCAAGTAGGGTATAGCGGGCTATACGCTAGATGAGGTTGCATTTTTCAGCACGGGAAATGTTTATAGGGAAGGTTCCATCATGGAGATAATTAAATATTTCAGTGTACCATGGTGAAAAGGACCAACAACTTCACATACTAAACAAGAGTCTGGTATGTCGTATGTCGTTGTTCTTAGATTTTCAACAAATAATGGCATATCATTGCTCTTTGGCAAAATTCTCAACATAGATCCTATCATATCCATGTCATTTTTCACTCTGTTTTGAGCTCTTGGTTTTTTCTCAAATGTTATCTTCTTAAAGAATTTTTTCAAGGAATCGACCATTCTTTTATATGGAAGTAACTTTTTATCTTTAACTTTATATTCATCTGTGACTGTTTGATAATAAGAATTGAATCACCAATGCACTTTGCTTGTATGATATCCCATTTGATGGCCACTTCATTCTTGTAATGAGAGCTTCATATTCTGCTATATTGTTCATGTAAGGGAATCCAATTGGAAATTCTTGCGTAATTAAGTCTCCCTTGGGATTGATTAGCACAACTCCAGAACCTAAACCATGAAAGGTAAAAGAGCCATCGAAGTACATTTTCCAAACTATAGATTCTTCGAGGTACATAATGGATGCATCTGGTAGTTCTAGACTCAAGGGTTCAGTACCTGGTAGTGGAGCTTCTTCCAGTTGATCTGCTAACACCTATCCTTTTACTAACTTTTTATGAATGTATTCAATGTCAAACTCACTTAATAAGATGATCCAATTAGCCATATTTCTGGTTAGTGTTGGTTTGGACAATAAATACTTCAAAGGGTCGACCTTTGAAATAAGCTTGATTTTATTGTTAAGCATATAATGACGTAGCTTCTAGAAAGAAAACACCATGGCTAGGCAAGCTTTCTCGATTTGTGGATAATTTAGCTCATATGCTACTAATTTCCTACTCAAATAGTACACAACCTTTTCTCTTTGTTCTTTTTCATATTGAGCTAATAGTGCTCCAATTACAAAATGTGTAGTAGAGATATAAAGTAACAAGGGTTCTCCTGTTGTGGGTGGCATGAGAATAGGGGGGTTGGCCAAGTATTATTTTAGCAAAGAAAATGCTTGTTGTTGTTCTGGTCCCCAGTTGAAATTAACATCCTTCTTAAGAAAATGTGTAAATGTATGACACTTTTCTGCTAGCTATGAAATAAACCTTCTGATGACCTAAATATTCCCTTGTCAGCTACGCAGTTGTTTGATATTCTTAGGGGGCATTTCTATGATAGTCATGACCTTTGCAGGGTCCACTTCTATTCCTCTCTGTGACATAATGAATCCTAGTAAAATCCCAGATAACACACCGAAGACACACTTCTTTGGGTTAAGTCGAATTTGTAATCCCTTAGGCACTGAAAGATATGCCGTAAAATTTATGGGTGTTCCTCGTAGGTTCTAGATTTAGCTAGTATATCATCTACATAATCTTCCATGATGTCACTTATCATATCATGAAATATTACAGTCATCACCCTTTGATATGTAGCACCTACATTTTTAAGGCCGAAAGGCATGACTTGGTAACAAAACGTCCCCATGGGGTTGTGAAATTCATCTTGTGTTGATCTTCTTCTGCAATCTTTATCTGATTGTAACCTGAGAATCCATCCATGGGTGAAAGTATTTCATAGCCTATTGTAGAATCGACAATCATGTCGATGTTTGGAAGATTGTCCTTATGACAAGATTTTTTATATCCCTAAAATCTGTACACACTCTAATATCGACTGGCTTCTTTTGAATCGATACCACATTGGAGTTCCACTCTAAGTAGTCGATAGGCCTAATAAATCCTACTTCTAGTAACCTTTCTAGCTCTACCTTTACTAATAAGGTGACGCGAGGATGCATCTTTCAGAGATTTTGTTTGATGGGCTTAGCATCTGGGTGTACCACAATATTGTGCACCACTAGTGTAGGATCAAGTCGTGATATGTCAAGATATAAGACCAAGAAAATATTTCTTCATAATCTATTAAGAGTCCTGTGAATTTTTTTATTCTTTGGGTGAGAGGGAAGCTCCCAACTTAACTATCCACAGCAGTTCTTCCGTGTTGATATTAACATCTATTGTATCTTCCACTAATAACTTTGATTCATCCCCCATGCGTGTAGGATTATGAGGGATATTGAGATCCTCCTCTATCACAAGTGGCTCAAGGAGCTATTCATCTTGAATCGGGTACATTATCTTTTCCATAAGTTGTTCTGCATGTTTTTCCACAAGCGCCTCAAAGAGGTTTTCACTATAGGACTTCCCCTTTTTATTTCCACAAGGATTTTCTTTGGAAATTTTTCCCTTTCTCACTTTTTTACTTAAATGCCCGCACAACTCTAATTCCTCTCCAAAGTATGTGCATGCATTAAGCTGAATGGAGAACCCCTTCTTGTGATCATTTCTTGGAATGTTGTCTCTAATTCCCAGAACTCACCAATGGCCTCATCATTTTGAAACACGTCAATAGGTACATTTTTTTTTTATCCCAATTCACGAGTGATGGGTAGGTGAGGGTTAATGGTTGAGTTATAGGGGATATGGTGGGTATAATAGGGGTTATAGTAAGGATAGCCATATTGGTGAATAGGTTTGTAGAGGAAAGGTCTTCATAAAGACTACATCAGAATCTATTTCACTTTCATTTCTAGACAAAATATCCTCACTCTCAGAAGAATCATACTCATCATCTGAAGAGTGAGACTCATATAAATGGATTCTTATACTTTATTTACCTACTATATGTCGAGGTATTGCAAGAGATATTATAATGGGCCTTATTCTTGGCGGTCCATAACCACGTCATTTATACCCCATGACAAGCATTATCTGATTAGAATGTGATACTTAGGTGATTTATAGCATGTAGCCATGTCATCATCATCTGGATGGAATACAATGTCCATAAGAAACCTTTCATCTTCTAGCAAGCCGTTAGGAGTAAAATTATTGAAAGGGAAAGCCTCTCTTGATCTCTAAACTTTGAAACACGACCTACCATGCACTTGGGTTGATAACGCAGACCATTGTGAACCATAAGGGCTTGTTATAGATCATAATCTCCACAATTGATTGGTTTAACATTCATCTCCCATGTAGACAAAGGATTTTCTAAGGTGGAAGCACCATTTTCATTGATAGACAAGGTATCTGGATCCACTCGTGAAGTAGGGGCCTCTTCTTTGGATAGGAATAATGATCTCCATAGATGGACACTCATAGATTATAGGGAAAATCCTGACAACGCTCTACAATGAGAAAAAGGTTGAGGTTCCTCCTATATGGTGAGTGTTTGTCCCTCATATTGTAACTTTAAACACTAATGATACGTTGATGGCATGGCCTGCATGGCGTGAATCCATGGGTGACCGAAAAGATATTGTAAGGGAGTTATAGGTCCAAGACGTGGAACTTTGTATCATGTGTTATGGGACCCACTTATAATGAGAAAGTGATCATTCCAACTGATTTTCGTTCTTCATTGTCATATGCCTTAATGGTGATGACCTTTGTTTCTAGATCAAATTTTGTGCAGCCTAGTTGGTGGACTAGTTTGAGAGTACATATGTTAAGACCTGATCCACCATCCACAAGCACTCTCTTAACCTTCTTACATTTGATGATAACCTCAATATGCAATGGTAGGTTATGTGAAGGATCTTCAACTAAGGATTTTGTAGTGTTGAAGGTTATGTGTTCCAAAGGAACAATTTGTGCTACCATGGCTTACAAATGTGTTGGGTCAACATCAATGGATACTCCTAATCCCTGTAAGGTTTTGTAAAGTATATCCTTATGGACACTAGAGATCTTTAGAAGGTCTAAGATGGAAATATTAGCCGTAGTTTTTTCTAGTTGATCTAACACATCATAGTGAATATCTTGAGGAGGAGGGAGAGTAGGTTCAAAATTTATAACAAGGTGAGCCCACTATATTGCTATAGCGCACTCTCTTATCTTAATTCTAATTGTATTGATTTTCTCAATGAGTGGGTCAACACAACCTATCAAGGCATCGAAATGGTCTTTTTTTGACATATAGTTAGCATTCTTATTATGAGATGATTGTCCCTGATCCAAATTTTTCTTTTCATCATGATTGGGAAAAGGATTTTTGAAGATACCTAATTTTTCATTTGGATATTTTACAACTGCAACAGAATCTACTTCAATATCATCGTTGTTGACTAGGTCTTGAATATAGTGTTTTAATCTTAAACACTTGTCCATTTTGTGACCTTTATGGTGGAACTCAAAAATTCATTCTCCCTAAACCATGATGGTATATATGTAGCATCCCCATAGGGTTGTGTTTCAGGGTCTTTTACCATGTTTACGGCCTCTAACTGTTTTAGTATAGACGATGTGGATTAAGATAGAGTAAAAGTGCGGCATTTATACTCGGTAGGTGGATTACCCTTTGTAAGTTTTAAAGGTGTGTGGTTCTACATGGATTTCACCCATTTAGATTCTACTATCCCATCACTAACGACATTTTTTTCTATTAGGAACAAACTTTGTTTTTTCGTTAGATTTAGAATCGTTGAGTTTGCGAGAGAAAGGTTTTAGAGTCCCCTAGCGATTAATGCCTTTTGAATTTGACTCCCTTTTTCTATTACCTCATCAACGTGCTACCACAATGTTTTTGCAAGTGGAATGTAATGTCTGGATGGAGGTTGGGAACAAATATGCCTATCAGCTTATTTTTAGGTAGGGAGCAAGGAAAGTGACTAGCTAACCCTCTCCATCTTTGTAAAAATGCAATGAAGTTTTCGTTGTTTGTTTGGCATTGCAGATATCTAACATGGTAACTTAGTTTTCTATATTTAAAGAGAAGTGTCATATAAAAATCTCTGCTAGTTATGGACATGTTGATATAGATCCCTTAGGGATATGCACAAACCATTCTAGCGTCGTTGCTCCTAAACTTAGTGGAAACAAGCACATAAGATAATTGTCACTTTGAATGCCACCTTTTGACATGTCATATAAAATTCCTTTATATGATCACGAGGGTCACCTTTTCCCTTATATTTATCAAATTTTGGAAAATAAAAATGTCTTGGGAAGGGTACCTGTAGCATGGCTTTGTCAAATGGGTAAGGACATAACTCATCGAACCGATACTTCTTGTTATTGTTATTGGTTTGGCCCTCTTGTAACACTTGAAGGGAGTTCTTCATTGTTGACCACTATTGATTAAAAAGTGGATCTTGAATGGGTGGTGTCGTAGGTATATACAAAGGGTTAAGCCTAAGTGTATTCCCACCCTTATTTTTTGCGAGAATCTCTTCATAAGGATCTCTTTGTGCCTCCCGTCGAGGAGTGTTTATTGGGAATTCGTAAAAGGAAGCTTTAGGTCTTTCCTTTGGTATATTTTATTTCATAAATTTTGGTTGTTCCTTTTGTATATGCGAAGCCAAAATTTCCAATTGATGAGTGAGGGCTTGGACCTATTGTTCTAACATCACCTCTTTAATAGGAATTTCATGACAATCTTCATTAGGAGGAGGTTGTACATGATGAACATGTTCTTCATGGTCTTTGCAACAAATTTTAATAGGAGGAAAATGATAGTATCCATCATTTTCAAATGGTATCTCCTCATTATTTTTCCATAAAGTAGAGGCATGACCTAGATTTAAAAAAAATTAAGAGTGCGATGAGGAGCTACTTCTTCTTCTCCACGAACCATGTTTGGTGATAAGAGAAGGGTCTACCGTGGAAGGTAATTTGGCTCCTAGTTCCATAACCCACATAAGAACTTCATGTTTTTATGAAAAATGTAGTCTTCAAAATGGGTGGAATGAAGCTTTGCATCCGCATGAGGAGACTCCTCCTCTCCACCACTATGGTCAACCATGAGATTATCCTCCAAAAGAGGGTTTTCACCTCCAAATATATTGGCTTCTAACTTTTGTGACCCCATTATCGTAGTAGGAATTACTTAGAATAGAAGGTATAACGTGAAATATTTCCACTAAGGTTTATTAACAAGGGACCCTAGTCAAATTTGTGCAACGTAACGACCCTAAGTTGTTAAAATAAGGTGATTATAGAATAGCCATAAAAGTGATAGGTCAAAAAAACATACGAACTAAAGAATAATGAAAAAGCTACCCTAGCAAGGTAATATATGACACAAGTTTTCCTTAGAATAATAGAATGATGTACAATGCTGAAAATTTGGTTTACACCAAATAGTTTATTCTCTAAGATTCCGTCTAGATAGGTTTGTAACTAAATAGTAACAACACAACATCACCAGTTAGGTCAAGTTTGCAACAAACAAGGCCTAAATGATAAGAGAATGTTGATGTGATCTTCTAACAAGATATAATAAAAATTGTTTTCTAAACACTAACAAATTTCAATTCTCGTAAAATGGACAATAATAATGTGAGCAGCGTAACGACACTATTTGGACACGTGAACCAATATTTCAGAAAGTAATATTTCTAGTATCAAAATGATGTTATCATGATGCTAACAATGTATCCTCAACACTCACAAAACTCAAGACAAAGTTAGGATGTAAAAACTACGTCTAAGTATAACAAGAAATTTCTATGCATGCGAACAACGTAACTCTACAATATAGATATTTAGGCCTAATTTCACAATGGAAACAAGACGTAAATATCTCAATTGTATGGCTATAATGTGGGCAACGTAACAACTCAAAAGAAGACAAGGATGAAATATCCTAACTATGATGATAATAAGTCTCAAATATGGGTTTTTGAGACAAGGGGGCCTACTAGATCGTGATTACATACCATGCACACTTTCAACACTTGCACTCCAACATTACAACCTAGTCATGCAAGTAGAATACAAAAGTGGTGGACACGCGATATCTAGTGGTATCCAGTATATGTTGTTTCCTTTTGTCCAAAAATGGGCAATAAGAAAACAAGGGTCTAGACCAAGTAGTGTTGAAATAAACTTGGTGTTATTTTAGAAGAGTTTCACCTTGTCTTAGGACAAGTGAAAACTATGACAAACATGACATGAAGTATATTTCGTGATGAAATTTCAAGTGGTTTCAACTTTAAGAGATTCTTTCCCTTGTTTGAAAAACAAGATTTTGAATCTAAAAATTTGTTACTTTATGAGATCTCTCAAGTATACTATCTAAGACAAAAACAATGGCTCCAACCCAGCAATCTTCCTAGGTGGTTCTCTCTCTAGGTGTCACAAGATATCTAGAGCGAGCTTGATTTACCTAAAAAGTCACACTAACTAATTTGGTATTATCTCAGCTTTACTTTACCATTTTTAGTATAATGAGCACCAAAGTTCATTCAACTATACTTTTAATGGGGTCGCGATATGGATATCTTTGATGCTAATCTCACCAAGGTGTACTAGACAAGTCGGTAGTGTGGAGTACTTTCATATTTTGTTCACAAGGTTCCCTTTTACATGAACTACTTTAGGGTTCCTATGACCACCCCCATTGTTGTAGCTTAATTCTTATGCCAAAGGGGTTATGTCCTAGTTGAGCGGACGAGTTGTAGCTCTTAACCAAAACCTGTAAATCCAATGTGATGATTGTGGTGTGTTTTTAATCTTATAGACTTAATGCAGTTTTTGTTGTACTCCTTTTGGCAACCTATAATCACACATGCGTTAGAAAAATTGTTTACGTCCTCCTTTCCTTGACTAGTGTTAAGTCCTTCACAAAATGGTTAGTAGATTCAAAATAGATTCACAATATCATAAGAAAATAACCATGAAAAATTCTTGTAAATCAACTAACTACCATCAAATTTTTCAAAAAAAAGGTTTATTCCCAATTCATCTAAGTGGTTTTTAATGAAAAGACTAAACTGGCTTTTGATTCCCAAGATCACACTAGGTGTAAGGGAAGAGCATACACAAATTCTATCCTTGGTTATTTTTCAAGTGAAAAACATTTAAACTAAAAGATGATTAACAAAGTTTCCTACTTACTCTAATGATAGAAAAATAAGTTTTAAGAGTGCTTTTGATTCTCTAGATCACACGAAGTGCAAGAGAAGATCATACACACCTTAACCCAAACTCATACAAAACATGGAAACAAGATTAATTCCTTCAAACCCTAAGTGATTTTATAAGAAAACTTACTCTAAATCTATGAAATTGACAAAAATGGCATCTAAAAACCTCTAATAAGTAAATAAATCTTAAAATCTAAAAAATGGAAACTTTGAGTTTGCGAGTTTATATAGTGGTATAGCACACAATGTTGTGTCCCACTTCATGTCCCAAAAACGTGAGTAAGAGGTTGGGCGGGATCGGAAATCGAGGTTGTTCCATAGCGTCGCACACACCTCACCTCGCACTTCGCGTGAAACAAAACCACGTAGGATGAAAAAGATGAGTTAATGGGGTTCGCCACCTCCCGAGAAATAATATTTGTGGCAAAGAGTTATATATAGATATTTATATAGTTTTGGGCATTTCAGATTTAAGGTTTGGGGGTTCGGGGCGAAGGGGGTTGACTATGTGTGGCACCTTCATGTGGCACCTTTGTGGCACATTGTGCGCCCCCACCATTTGGAGGATAATTTTATGCCAAAAGTGCCACTTAGGTGCCACGTAATTAGGGTTAACGAATGAATAAAATTACAAAAAATTAACACAAAATACAAAATTTTATTAGCTTTCTAAAAATATAATTTTTATTTTTAAAAAATATGTTTTACTATTTATTTTTTATATTTTGCTAACATATGGTATTTTAGGACAATCAATTGTACACAATCAACCCAATTTGAAAAATAGCAAAATATATCAAAAAATTTGAAAAAAATAAAATTACTATTTGTTGAAGTCTTCTTCTTACCTGTGAAAAAAATTCAATTTTGATAAAAATCTCAAAATTTATTAGCATAAACATTTGTACACCATTTATTTGAAAATATTTTTACTAAATAATTAATTAAAAAAATATAAGTCACAAAAAATATGAAAATTTGACAAGCACCTCAAAATTCAAATCTTGAACATATATCTAAAGTTTCATGGTGAAAAAATAAATTTTCATTTAAAAGAACCACCCAGTGGGAAGAGTATTCCTCTTTTATAACATAAAAACAACGTATGAATAAAATTAAGAAAAAAACGTTTTTTTGTAATTTTTTTTTTATCCTATAAAAAATCATGTATTTTACACTCTAAATACAACATTTCGCTAGTTTGTGGAATTTCATGAATGTGTATTTTTATGGCTATTACCTTTAGAAAATCAATGAAATTGAAAATTCATGTGTATAATGGTACAAAATCATACCAAAAAGTGGGACATTTTATTGTGCTTTTACCCATAGACACACATGTGCACCTTGTCAAAACATTTGCATGCATGCTTCAATGCTTGTGTGCCTCTGTCAACTCTTGCATTTCCCATTGTAAAAATGACTGACACTGAAAAAAATGAGCTAACATGTGCGCTCTGCAGAAGTAGGTGTGTGCATGTTTCAATTGATGTGCTCCTCAAGGCGATATGTGCACTTCCAAAGAAGCGAGTGCACACCTATTTCAATGCCTACACTCCTTCCTTTCACCCGTATGTCCTCCCCTTTGTAAAAATGACTGAAATTTGAAAAATGAGCTAACGTATGTACTTCCGGAGAGAAGCGAGTGCATGCCTATTTCAATGCTTGTGCTCCCTTGTCAACGTGTGCGTTCTACTTCAACACTTGCACTCCTAGTTCAACGCATGTGCGCCCTTCACTTAAGTGGCCAAAATTCAAGTTTTTACAAGAATCTATTCAAAATGTCAAATCTTTGGTTTTTTTGGCAATTTTGACAGGATTCACCTCCTTGAATCTCGTAAGGAACATAAAAACACAACTTCTACCACTAATCTAGTTGAAACAACTACCTAGCTTGAAAAAATGATCTAAAACTTTGAAAATTACTCTGAAACTTTGAAATTAATCTAAAAAGCTTGAGAAACTAATCTCAAAAGTTTTAAAAGTACTCTAGAAATATTATACTTTAAAATAGAAAACTTGAAATTAATCTATGAAAATTGAAACTAATCTATAAAATTGAAATGAAAAACTTTGAAACTAAGTTAAAAAGCTTTAAAAAGTGAATGCAATGGGGTATTCTCCCACCAGGCGTGCCAAATGAAAGCACCCTAAATTGTACAAAGAAAATTGCATGACTAAATAAGGAAATATAACACCATTTCTATCCATCTAGCCAAGGTTCTATGTCTAAGAATATAACATTAAGATAGAAGCTTAAAAGAATGCTTAACTAGTATGAAAATAATACAAAATCTAACTAAACATGCCTACTAATATGCTTGAATTACCTAACATGGGCCTAAATAGACCTAAGAGGGAAATCAAATGGTTATGGTTGCTACTCTAAACAAGGTGAAATGGCCTCTCCCAATGACTACTTGGTCATTTTGGATATCCATCTAATAACCCCATGAAGGCTTTAAGCAAGGATTGAACTTGGCTATATATCATATTTAATATATGAGATGCAAATCAAAGCATGGTGTAAAGTATAAAGGAATGAGGTGCACCCTTTTTATATTTTTCATTTTGGGAGAAACTTGTATTTTGGTGCATGTGGGACTAAAAGCCCCAAATTAGATAAGGATTACTGATCATGATTAGGCCTTGTTAATCACAATTAGTGAATTACTAAGTGATTAAGAGGTGTGAGACCTTAATCAACTGCTTACGATCAACTAGGAGGCTAGGATAAGCTTTTGAAGCTTGCTGAGATGTTTTGGAGGGGAATGGGATGATTTTGAGTGGTTGGAAGAGGGGTTTCAGTCAATACTAGGGTATATTGACAAAAACAAGGGAAAAAATACGCTTAATTAGCTAATAAACGTTAATTGTCTGTTTTGAAGAAGATTTTAACTTATGATTCACCATAAAGTGTCATCCTGAATGCAAAGGGTTACATAATAAAAAAGATATGTTAATTAGCTAAAGTGGTAAGAAACATTAGTTAATTAGCAAAGAGCACTAATTATAACGGAATTGACAAGAATGAGAGTGATTTCCATGTGTTTTGGCAATAAGATTGCAAAAGTAGAATTCAAGTGTCTACACTAAGAATCCATATAGCATAGGAAATGAAGTGCAACATGTAATTATTATAAGATAACAATATTAAATACAACCAAGATAGGTAGATGTTGTGTGAATGTGATAGTGTCTTTGTGATATGTAAGATGTGTAGATGAGAGAGTTCACGTTTCCCCCAGGTGGATGTGTATGACACGAGGTTCATTTTAGGAATTGTGCTCTCAATAGTCACATATGAACCATAAAACAAGAGTGTGTCATCGGGTAGTGAGGTAGAATATGTATTAGTAACATTGTGTTGTATAGATAGGAAGAAGTAATGGTATAAAAAGCAAGTGAGGAGGGGGGAGTCTCATGCCCCCAAGTGTGTATTTCAGAGCTACTAGAAAATAGATGTGATCATTGTGAGAAAGAATAATTAGAGTATTTATAGTGAAAAAAAAATGTATACCATATATATAAATATAGACACCAAATTTGGGTCACACTCCCTTGGTCCCCTTCAATTAATTAACATAACACATTTAACTAATCATGACCCCTTCATCCCATATTAATATTCATCCTCACATTATTAATTAATTTAATTATTTTAATTAAGTTAATTTCATCCTCACACCTCCACCTCATCATTACACCTCACCCTAGACCCATTCTAGGGGCATTTAACTCACAATGACCAAGTCATCACTCTCAACACCGAGTCATCACTCCCGATCTTTGAGTCGCCATTTGACCTAACTAACTAATAATTCTTCCTAAACCTAACTAGACTTCTTCTAAGATATTCAACGCCTTCTCTCACATGAAATCTACTTCCCTAAGTGGACCCAACAAGGAAAACACACCAAATCTGGGAAGATCTACCTATTTTTGGTAAATAAGACTATTTCACCCTAACCGACGCTTGGTTTATCCTCGACCAACGTCAATCACCTAAACCACCATCGGTTCCTTTATATAGAATTTTACAACCCTTTACCTGAGTTGTTCATTCAGTTATTGGATCCTTATTGCATTCAAATGTGAATCTTCAAGCCCTCCTACATCCATACAACGAACACACACAACCAGAGTGCAAGACATGCATCTAGTTCTCCTTCTAGAGCGTTAGAATACTCATAGGAGAACACAATTTGTCTTTTTTGGCACTTTGGACCCAAACATCTCTTCTTTGATCAACCACCAACCACTTCCACTCACATGATCTACAACATACCTAATAAGTATTGTGATTTTATCATTTGTTCTTATTCAAGTATAGATCTTTCGTTTCTTTCTGTATTTCATTCTTTCCATTACCCGTATATCACCTTCTTCCCACCAACCCACTATTCAACCATCCCAAGCCTTTACACCCTTTCCAACCTCCTTTTCAGCATACCTGAGTCTTCTTAACAATATTATAACCTTATCAACACCCCCTTCACTCTTTGTGTAATCACAGAGAGGTTCAAACTCCCATTTTAACATTTGAACCAAATTGCCCCTATCGACATTGGTTAGCCAACCGGCGTTGGTCCATCTCCTATACCGGAATTAGTTGACCAACTAATACCAGTCTCTAAGATTGGAAATTTATCCTATAACATTGAGTTAACAACTTCCCCAAAATAGCTCAAAACATGGCCTAATTTCACCCAGACATCACCTATAGCTTATGCTAACCTGCAGACCCAAACCAGCCCATTAATCACCCGGATTTAATTCTAACCATTGGATGTTAAGTTAATTTACTTGTTGTATGTTAATAGGAGATACCTAAATCTTATCAACTACAATAGGAACTATTATTTCTTACATTAAATTATATTAAACAGAGGATTGACAACCATTTGAGGAAGCATCACGCTTCCCAAATCTAGCCTTGCTAGGAATTCCTCTAAATCTTGCTATTTAATACTATTTGGTGGTCTTGTTGTGTTTCTTATATAGGTCATTCCTCCTAGCCAAAGGGAAGCTCACACAATCAGCTTGGATCAAAATTCTACAATGCGCGCATTCTACCTTCCACCTTCGCCTCACAGGTATTCCTCCTTAACCATTTTACCTTCTATCTGTTTCATCCTAGAAATTGTAAAACTTATTGGTGAAACATTTTTGGCACACCTGGTGGGACCCATCTAGGGTTCATTGCATTGTTCATTCCTAGGGAAAATCTTGTGTGTCTATTTTCATTTGAAACAAGTTCACATTAAGCTTCTTCTTTGGAAATATTATTTTCTTCTGATTGTCTCAGTGACACTTGTTTTTGGGATTAAATGAACTCTTCTTTATTTTCTTGCATTGCACTTAGTGAAAGTCATACCCTTAACCTCTTCATAATTTTTTCTCATCAAATATAATTTGTGGATTTGGGTTTTAAAACTTGTGCACTTACATTTTTGATTTTGTTGCATTATAGCTCATCTAAATTATGGGCAACCTATATGCTAGAATTCATGCCCAACTGATGGTTAAAAATTGAACCAGTAGCTCACATTTTGCACACTCTCTATACTAAATCACTGAAAAAAAACTACATAGTTCTTGAACAATATCTTTCCTAGAAGAAGTTATCAACGATCAAAGATTAATAGTGGGATCCATCAAGTTTCTTTGTCCAGCTTATCATCTCGAGAGAGGATCTCCTAAGCTAAAACTTACCTGAAACCAACCATAGTTGTCGGCTTTTTATAGGGCACCTTTGTTAACCAAAAATTCTATCTTTCTTACAATCAGTCCTAAATGGCATAAGCCACAACATAAAATCTATAGCTTAGGATTTTGTGTTTGTTAGCTTTTTTCTACTTACGTTTTGAGGTGTGAGTTGTGTTTCTTCATTATTTCTTATCCTTTTACGCCCACATCATAACTGGTGTATTCCATTTTTATTTTGGGTTTATTAGGACTCCTCATAGCCATACTTAGTCTCTAGGTTGGCCCTTTTATTTGATCTAAATCACCAAAACTTCATTTTTCCTTCTCTTCCCAGATTTCACAATAACCAATATCGGTCCAACAACCGCCATCGGTTACATCATCTCACTGGAATCGGTTAACTGACCGACGTTGGTTTTATGCTTTTTTGGTTATTTTTACTAAAATAGTATTCTCCACCTTTATGTTCTTTTCATGTATTGTTCTGTCATTTTATCACACTTTTGGGTCTCTGATATCATCTTCAGAGTCTAGGTTGACCCATTTTTCACCTTTCATTTCCATATCTTTGAATCTATTATTTTTCACATGAATCGATAGTGGTCCGAGCCGATGAATTGGTTACACTCTACTTTACGCAGCAATTACCCCAACGACGTCGGTCTCTCTCGTAATTTGATTTTTCAATCATAACAATGATCGAATCACTCATTTTAGACTCTTTTTCCCATTAGTTCTGTGTTTCTGCATCATTAGCGAAGCTCGTAATACATGTTCTATCATCGGTCACATGCTTTTGACCCATAAACAATCTAACTCTCTCTTTCTACATGATATCCACCAGCCACTCCCACCTAGCCCATCACCCCCTTCAATCTCATCACCTATGGACCCCAATCAGGCTCTTTCCATGCCTACTGGTGATGAGGAGTTCGCAAGAATCCTTGATCACAACCTCGTCACTATGTAGTACTATCTCGCTCTGTAATGAACCGTTACACCAAAACCTCGAGGCGTTAGTGAAATCCACACATTAGGATCATAACATCCCACCACGCTTCCATAAATCTCGACTCGGTTTGGGTTTGCACCCGCACTCCCATACGTCACGAGCCCCTTCACCAACGTTTAGGCACCCCACAGGCCCCGGCTACATGACGTAACCAACCGAGTGGGATTCAAACACAGGTGGTTGCTCTGATACCAAATGTAACGAACCGTTACACCAAAACCTTGAGGCGTTAGTGAAATCCACACATGAGGATCATAAAATGCTCATTCATCTACCCATGATTCATCATTGTATATGGCATGCCTGTGTCCATTCCTCCTACCCTCACACCCACTTATGCATCATCTACTACTAGCTTGGCCTTACCCTCTTGCACCTTACCGCTTGTGGTTTCCTAGCTTGATCCTACATCATCGATATCTCTTTTGCACCTATGGCATCTGTCATGCATTTGACATTTCCCACTCTATGATGTCAACCATTCCTTTATCAACCGCCTTGAGTGCAGTCTATCTCGCACCCACCATCTCTCATATACATATTGCATCTCAGCCACCAATGGTGACAAGAACTCCATACTCCTTTCCAAAAAAATTCCTCTCCATCCCGCATTCTCTTCCTCTCGATTTCTACGATATTATTTACGTCCATTCCACCTACCTACACTTATCACTAACAACCCCCTATTTCATCTACCGCTTATTTAGGATACTAGTCATCTACATCTATTCTGGCCTACATTCCTTCCTCACACGGTTTTCGTACTCGAGCCACCACATACTAGGATGGCGCCCACATCATACCCGCCTCATCTACCCCCTTATACTGCAAGGGGTGCCTAGTCATCAAAACCTACCAATGATCTTATCAAAATGATGATGGACAAGATGCAACCATTGGAAGCATTTGTCTCTCGGCTCATGTAATGTTGTATATATCTTCCCCTGGTAGATATAGACAAGCGAGAGAATGGAGAAATCAAAGAAGCTCAAATGCCCGACATGACCAAGGCACACAGAATGGCTGATAACAATGAGTGTCAACATGAGAATGTATGCGCCAAGGCGCAGGAAAGTGGCGCACAGAAATGGATGTCGACAATGTAAAGAATGCGCCCATGGCGCACGTAAGAGGCGCACAAAGAATGAGTGTCAACAGGAAAAAGTTGCGCCTTTGGCGCACAAAAAGGGTTGTCGACACAAACATATTTTGCGCTTTTGGCGCACAAAAAGGGTTGTCGACACAAACATATTTGCGCCTTTGGCGCACAAAAAGGGTTGTCGACACAAACATATTTGCGCCTTTGGCGCACAAAAAGGGTTGTCGACACAAACATATTTGCGCCTTTGGCGCATGAAAAGGATTGTCAACATGCACACGGATGCGCCTATGGCGCACCTTCAGGAGGCGCAACATTCTGAGCGCTGACAGGAAGCAGACCCTGACCCAGATATTCAGATGGCCATAACTTTTGACTGGGAGCTCCGATTCACACAAGGTTGGACTTTTCGGAAAGCCTACGGCGTCCTCTACCTAACTATGACTGGATATATTTAATTGGGTGGGAACAAGTTCTTAAAAATGCAAAATACAGTTTGCCACTTTTGGGGTTTGATATGGTCCTCACCTACCACCATAATGAGATGAATTAAATACAACCTGAGGTGGTTGGGGTAGATTTGGACTTTCTCTCTCTTCTCTCTCTCATTCTTCCTATAAATTGTAAGGAGGGGCTTCTTTCTAAAGGTCGAACATTTTTGTTTTGTGCCTCCTCCCTTCTTCTCCCTGGCAGGTGGATTTGTGGAGCAAAGGACCTTCCCATTTGAAATTGTAATGCAACCTTGCCTCTTGGCAGTTTGCAGTGTTGTATCACCCTTTGGAGCAAATTAATGCATATCTGTGGATGTTTCTCAACCCTCTACGTGTTTATTTGCGTCCTTCCGATCTTCACTGTGAATCTGGCTATCTGTGCATATCTTTTGCATTACATTTTATTGGTTTGTGTTTATTGGCAAAACATATGTTCTTCATTCCTCGGTGCATCACCTCCTTAGCTTAGGTTTATTTTTATGCATTTCTCTCTCCCTGTCTCCTTGGTAGTTAGATTAGGTTTTGGGGTAAACCTCTGCGTTTCATTGGTGCATCTGAACAGAGGAATAGGAGCCGGCCTTCATCCGGAGAGCTTTTCCGATTTCGCGAGGTCCCACACTTGGGAAAAGCTCCATGTTGTGCAATCGCACTGAGATTCTCAACCCATCGAGTTCACGAGTCCCGGGGTCTTTGTGATTCGACACCAACAAGAACTCTCTAACATATGACATGATTTGTAATGATCCCATTCACCCATCCATTCTGATTCATACATACCCTCCCCATTGGGAAATACCTAAATTTAACCGATTCAACAACAAAGAAGATCCTCAATAGCACTTACGGTCTTTTAAAGACGTGTGTTATTTTATCACTCATAATGACACTTTGCTCTTGCAGACATTCCCAATGTCCTTGGCGGTCGACTTTAGATTGGTATAGTTCTCTACCCAAGCATTCCATCTTTTCATTTAATCAGGTAGCTCAGGATTTTCTAGACCACTTTTCTATCAACATTGTCAAGAAGGTCACCATGACTGACTTGTACGTGACACACCAATATGAAGATGAATCTATCACAAGATTTTGTTGCTCGTTGGCGGAGCCTAATCAACCACTCACATTCTAACTACCTCAACCGAGTTAATAGAGTTGTTAACCAAAGCTTGTGCTAGACACATATCGCCGACTCTCCAAGTTCAAATCTTCTGCATGTTTGATGAGGCATTCACCATGGCCCAGAAACTTGAAATTTATGCCATTGAAGAGAAGAAGATATAATTGCGTAACAAGAACACTGCATTCAAATCAAATGATACCTCTTCTTCTTCCAAACCGTAAAATAATTATTCTAAAGTAAAAGGATCTTCCAACATAGTAGTTTTGAAATATGGCCCATCTCATCCATCCAACCAATCAAAGCCTTCTTCCAATATTTCTCCTGTTCAAGCTTTTCATCTCAAACAGAACAACAAAAATATACCCCCATAGGATAACCCTACTATTTATTTTTAGAAAAACTTCTAAAAGTTGGAGCAGTCACTCTTCCACCCATCAAACCACTCTTTCTCATCTTCCACCTACTCAAGGGATGTGCTGAAAATACGACATTTTGTGGTCATGTGACTTTCTTCACCCTTATAATAGTCAATCATGCAACGCATTTAGGGTCTTACATTCATAAACCAATCTTTGATATGATAGACTCATAATGGTTCTTACCAATTAGGTGGATTTTTATCTCCTCTTATTGTTCACCTCTTTTCTTACTTATTTATCCTCCTTCACAAGACCAGACCTTCGACACCTACATTCTAGGAATTATTTTTCCACCAAAATCACCCACACCTATTCAACCTAGACTCACCATGCCTATTCAACCTATACTCAACCATGCCTAAATGACCTAGACTCAATCATGCCTAAAACCTACCGACCCATTCATCTCCCTTATCATATTCTTCCCTAGCTTATGGGAGAACTACATCGGCCTGAGGCCCCTTTTCGTCGAGCTATGTAGGCAACACTCTGAGGGCATGGGGCCCTTGGAGGTTAGCTCAACCACTTTTACCCCTAACCAATTTTCCCCCTTTACATTCACATTCTACCCTAGTTAGTTTCCATTTACACAAAAACTTGGAAATTAATATCATAAAAACATACATACCTACCATTTTATCACCACAACCATATTCTACTTAAATCATTTCATATTTTCATGATATTAATTACTTGGAAATTTAACCACAACATACATACAATACATTATTTCCATAAGATCAGTAACTTGGAAATTTCCTAGATTATGCCATGCCTATACCTGACCAAACCATACCTATACCTAACCAAACCATGCCTATACCTGACTCCACCATGCCTATACATGACCAAACCATGCATATATAACTAACCAAACCAGACATATACCTGACTTCATCATGCCTAACTGACCTAGTTCCCATGGTACACATTAACAATGAAAATTAAAAAGAGATTACATCATCCATCTAATAATAATCATCAACTATATAAAGAGGAATGTATGTGTATCAATACATATGTACACAGGGATACAAGTGTCTCAAAACTCTCATATACAATCTCACAAAATCTTTGGCATGTAGGCCGATATATATATCAAAATCAAAATCATAATACAATCTCATAAATACCTCATCCCCACCTGAGGCCCTCCCCTCCACTCTCACCTATCTCCTCCTCTCTCCATATCAAACACCCTATCCGCATCTATCCACCCTCTACTATTCCTGCTGACCTCTGTCTCCTCCCCTAGCCCTCTATTAGGCTTGGTCTCCGAGAACTAGTAGCCTCACCCTGACCCTATCTCTCGAGACCAACGACCTCCTGTGCTACTTGAGTTGTGAGTCCTAGATCTGGTCCTCTCATTAGCTACCTGTTGGGCCCTATACTGCATATGAGGGAACATCAATACCTGTAGTGGGTAGATGGTCCTGGTAATAGTGGGCCTTGTTCAAGGCATCCTTGAACCTTGCCATAGATATGGTCTGGGGTGGTGCCATCATCCTAACTTCCACCTGTGAACTCTGCCCTACTAATAGAGGACCTTGTCTCGGTGCACATGCGAGTACTGTGTAGCTACATGGACCTGTAAGGCCATAACATGTGCATGTTTGGTGACAACTATCCCTCTAAAACCAAGAACCTACGCTGTAGCACTGCTTTACTGTGCACCATCCCTTGCCTATACTTGTACCTATGTCTATGTTTGGGCGGTAGTTAGTTGACTTTGTAATGTAGTCACCTACCCTATCAAAGTAACTACATGTTCCTATTCCATTTTCAATTAAACTCCCAACACGGTGCACTAATCTTCCATCACCCATTCCATCATTGTGACCTAATCTTCCTCTATTACCCGCCTATGTTTACCTATATGTACCCTCACCCACCTGCTTCTCTCCCTCATCCCTCTTTGTTTCCCTTATTCATTACCTATCTACCCTTCAATTTCATTTTTTACCCCATTTTGGCCTTCTCAACTTAACCTATTCAGACTAAGTCACTTTTCTGATGACCAACGTCGGTTACCTTGAATCGGCGTCGGTTGACTATTTTCCAACCGATACACTGCGCATGACAGATCGGCGTTGGTGTGACTTGACCAACGCCGGTCTCTGGTTTGGCTCTAAAGCCAAACCCCACTCCCCAATTTTCTAAAAATTTCAAAAATAATCCTAAAACCTACCCAAAAACCACCCAACCCCACCCATTTCCATTTTATACCCTAATTAATCTACATTGTACCCACCCATACCCAAATTATTCCATTTTTAACTACATTTTGAATTTTTCATTCCCCCTATTTTATTTCATTTTTTCTTACAAATTCAATCAAAAACAAAGAGAAAGGATTGAATCCTACCTCTACATGCCGACATCACCTTGTTGGAATCTCCGGTCTCGAGTCGGTGGTCCTCCCAAACCTCCTCCCACTACCACCATGACTAAATCAAACCCCTGGTTCTCCACCAATTGAATCGTGCCAAATGATCTCGCAGTCCCACCTCTCTAACCACTCACCTCTCTCCAAATCATCCTAGAATCTAGCCCAATCACGGTCACTCTCGTCAATGGTATGAAAATGCCTCTCTACTTGTCATTTTCACAAATGAATCCGTAATTCATAGATTTTATCTTTTTATCCCAAATCCAACGTGATCAATTTTGGTTTCCCCGAGCCGACATCGGTCATGTGCCCTAGTGCACCACACTCGGTTTATTTTGACCGACATCAATTAGCCATGACCGCGGTCGATAGCCTTTTTCACCTCATTGCACCATATAACACCAACTCTACCTTCCCAAAACCTTTTTTTTCCTAACCCAAAGTTGAACCTAACCTTGCACCTCACCCTCATGACCTTATTACCTATCACCCAACCTCAAAATCAATTGGGGCATGTTTTTACCCCTACCATGGCCTTACCTACGGCCTTACCTAAATCACCCAACCCAACCTCACTCATGGTGACACTCGAATTCGTGTACTCGTTATACCTTGCGATGTGATACTCGTGTTGTTTAACCTAATGACCTTACCTTGCCTAATGTCATGTTATTTATCCCGACCATACCTTTGGTGCCTTGGAACAAAACATATTACATGTTCCTACACCTAGCCTAGTGGTGTTTCAAGACCATATCCTATATTTTGGATACCTAAACCACTTCTACCTTGTTTGGATAAACCTAACGACCTTTTGACGATGTAGAGTTTACAAGCTCTTCAACCTAGTACCTTATCGTAATCTATACATGTGCGTGCATTAGACTACCACTACCTATTACCTGACCGAAAACACCCTTACCTACAACCAACCCACCCTCATTTTCATCACTTACCCATTTATCAAACCACTCACCGACTTCATTTCACACCTCATCAATTCTGGGTTTGAGGGGGATCACCTCTACCCACACTTGGGAAATCTAACACTCACTCATACATGGAGCACCAAATTCTTATTTTTTTCAGTGTCGCTTATCAATATAAGCTACACAATAAAATGGGGAAAATGTACACACCAAATTTGGCTCACACTCCCCTTGTTCCCCTTCAATTAATTAACATAACACATTTAACTAATCATGACCCCTTCATCCCATATTAATATTCATCCTCACATTATTAATTAATTTAATTATTTTAATTAAGTTAATTTCAACCTCACACCTCCACCTCATCATTACACCTCACCTTGGACCCATTCCAGGGAATTTAACGACAATGACCAAGTCATCACTCCCAGTGTTGAGTCACCATTTGACCTAACTAACTAAGAATTCTTCCTAAACCTAACTAGACTTCTTCTAAGATCTTCATACCTTCTCTCACATGAAATATACTTCCCTAAGTGGACGTAACAAGGAAAACACGCTAAATTTGGGAAGATCTGCCTATTTTTGGTAAATAAGCCTATTTCACCCTAACCGACGTTAGTTTATCATCGGCTGATGTTGGTCACCTAAACCACCATCGGTTCCTTTATATAGAATTTTACAACCCTTTACCCAGGTTGGTCATTCAATTATTAGAGCCTTATTACATTCAAGCATGAATTTTCAAGCCCTCCTTCATCCAGGCGATGAACACACAACTACTGATGCAAAAGACAAGTAGCCGGTTCTCCTTGAGAGAGTTGGAATACTCACGAGAGCATACGAGTTGTCTGCTGCGTCGGAACTGACCCAGGCATCTCTTCTTTGATCAACCACCAACCACTTCCACTCACAAGATCTACAACATACCCAGTAAGTATTTTGATTTTATCATTTGTGCTTATTCAAGTATAGATCTTTTGTTTCTTTCTATATTTCATTCTTTCCATTACCCGTATATCACCTTCTTCTCACCAACCCACTATTCAACCATCCCAAGCCTTTACACCCTTTCCAACCTCCTTTTCAACATACTTGAGTCTTCTTAACAATATTATAACCTTATCAACACCCCTTTCACTCTTTGTGTAATCACAGAGAGGTTCAAACTCCCATTTTAACATTTGAACTAAATTGCCCCTACTGACACTGGTTAGCCAACCAACATTGGTCTATCTCCTATACTGGCATTGGTCGACCAACCGATATCGGTCTTTGAGACTGAATTTTTCCTATAACAATGAGTTAACAACTTCCCCAAAACAACTCAAAACCTTGCCTAATTTCACCCAAACCTCACCTATAGCCTTTGTTACACCTATAGACCCAAACTAGCCCATTAATCATCTGGATTTAATTCTAACCATTTCATATTGAGTTAAATTCACTTGTTGTATGTTAATAGGAGATACCTAAATCTTATCAAATACAATAAGAACTGTTATTTCTTACATTAAATTGTATTAAGCGAGATTAAAAACCATTCAAGGAAGCATCACACTTCCTGGATCTAGCCTTGTTAGGAAGTCCTCTGACTCTTGTTATTTAATACTATTTGGTGGTCTTGTTGTGTTTCTTATACAAGTTGTTCCTCCTAGCCAAAGGGAAGCTCACACAATCATCTTGGATCAAAAGTCTACAACGTGTGCATTCTACCTTCCACCTTCGCCTCACAGGTATTCCTCCTTAACCATTTTACCTTCTATCTGTTTCATCCTAGAAAGTGTAAAACTTATTGGTGAAACAATAAAGTAGTATGTGTATCATGAATAGAAGGACACATAAGTAAGCATGAGGAGAAAATTGTGTGTGGTGTGGAATATGAGCAAAAAGGTAAGCCATAAACATAAATAGATGTACTAAGGCATGCTCATAGTGTAGATAAGAGAAAGTGTTGCTAGAAAGATTGACTTGAAGTGCAAGGAAAAAGTAAGGTATAGGTGTGTATGTGAGTATTATGGATAGACAACTACTGATTAGAACGTGTGACTATGAAGATCGATTTGATGATGCGAGAGAGACCATGCCATGGTGGCGGATATTAAAATGTGTCCTTGTAGTGCCCACATTTTTATAGCCTCAGTTATTTGTTGTTCTCTTTACTCATAGACATGTTTCGGCAGGGATTTGATATATTTTGGACATTATATTAGGATATTTGACCTTCTTAGACATGTATGGAGATTTAGGCGTATAGCACCAATTTAGCTTGATTACTATGTTGACACCTTATCTTATGATGTCATGGATACTAACTGATATGATGTTGTTTGGACCGTATTTATATTTGATGGATACTCAGTTTAGTTGCATGTTTGGATTTTATGGATGTATGTCACTTTATCGTTATGTCTAACTCATGGTGAATTGTGTATAATTATGCATGTTGTCACATTTTCGATTCTAGAATGATGATATGCTAGCATAGAATTCATTTATTTCTTATTGAGTAGTTGATTCACATTTTATCGGACATGTGCATTTAATGTGTGCAATGAGTGTGTAGGTGACAGGTCACAGGAGAACATGGGATTCAGGCCAGCTACACAATTTTGCACAAGCAACCCATGGGGCTAAGTCCTAACCGTGTTTATTGTATGAGGCCTTAGTATTAGATTTCATTATTTTGGGCACCATGAGTGACCCTCATTTGTAATGTAGTATGTCATGTAAAATTAATCTTGGTTAGGATGTTTATTTTGTTGAGTAAACTTGGTTTGGGGACTTAATGGTCCCCACTTGCATTAAGTTTTGTGTTTGGGTAATTGTGTATTAATTAGAGGGGATTAGGGTCACATGTGAACCCTTGGGTGGGCCCCACATCCTCTACACTTGTGCCCAAATGTGTCAAACCCAAAATTTGGCTATTTTAGGCATTTTAAGTGACCCCTTTTAAGTTTGGGAGTTCACTTAGCATGAAAATAGGCCATTGGACCCTACCTAATAGGTAGGGGGTAATTCAAGGTATAGAGGGAGTTTTCTTCCCGTTTTTCCTCCCTTTGGTCACATCCATGTAAGGTGGATTGGTATGTGTGTTTTGTAGAAAGTTGCACAATCTTGTTTTATTTTCATTTTGGGCATTTTGGGAAGGGAGTGTTAAAAGTTAGTTTATCTCTTTCTTCTTTTTATTTTGGGAATCTTTGACTTGGAGGGAAGAGAGGGGTGACACATGTCACCCCCTCATTTGTGAGGATTTTTTTGCTTCTCTTCAAATTATCCCTCATGGGGAAAGAAGATGACTTTTTTTTTTGAGCTTTTGCTTAGAGGTTTGTGGATTTTGGAGCTAGAACTTGCTTGGATAAAGAAGTGGAAAAGTTAGAGTATTGGAGAGATTTTGGAGGTAGGCTCCTTGAGCTCATTTTATGTTTTATATTATGTTAGATCTTAGTTTTGTTTTGTTTAAAATGTGTGTTGCTTTTGGGTGTGGCTATTTGTTGTTATGTTTGTTGTTTTATTTTTCTCCATCCATCATATGGCATGATGGATTTTTGAGTTTATGGGGGAAGAGAGAGGGATTTTTCCCTCTCAATCCTCATGGCTTGATGGGCAAGCCATGTAGGATTTTTGTTACTCCCCTCAAATGGTTTGAGGTGGGGAAGGTGGTTCATATGGTTTGAACCCCCTTCCCCATTCTTGGAGAGGAAACCCTTTGGGTTTGAAAATCCTCCCAAGAAGGATTTTGGTGAATGGATGGAGAAATAAGGAGGGTTTGATGACTTTGGAGGAATAAGGAGGTTGTGGAGATCATTGTTTATGTGCAACCAATGTTGGATACACTTTCCCACATCCAATTTCTCCCCACACCCCTCCACGTTGTTTCCTTCACCCCTCCCTCCGTAGGTATTATACCCCAAATCACCATTATTCGTGGTCATGCGTCAAAATTTGCAGGATTTTCATTCAACTTTCTATTTAATTTTCGGGTTTTCCTCTTTATAATACTTTGTATCATTCTCGGATATATATATATATATATATATATATATATATATATATATATATCAGATCGAGTAGTTTTTCCTTATCAAACACCAAAAATTTTGTGGGTATTTCATATACCTAACAACCTAAAAATTCATGAGTAAGAAAATATAATTTCTAAAATAAATGAATCAATAAGGAGACAATGATGAGACTTCTTCTCAAAAGAAGACTCTGTGAATTCAAACCCCCATGGATCCTATTCTTCCTTGAGCCCCCCCTAAACATGTGCATGTAAATAACAACACAAAGCAAATGAGGAGGGAATAGAAAGGAAGAGGAAACATAGAGAAATTTAGGGCAACTTTAGGGTAAATTCGAAATCAATGGTCAAGATTAGATTTGATCCAAGGGCCCAAAGTCAACCTACATACTTTAAGTCATGGGCACTTTATGGGTATGGGAGGTAAATTATAGAGGGGTGTGGGAAAATTAATAAACAAAAGAGGAAAACTAATTAAGTTATAAAGGGGTGTGGAATCTTATTTGTAACCCTAGTGAACTTAATGGAAATAAGTAATTAAATTACCTTGGGTTAATGATTTATTTAATTTTGAGTAAATATATAAATTAACTTAAAATAATCTTTAAGGGAAACGGTTAGGCAAATGTATTATTATTAATTAGACTCTCTTCAAAAAAATTATTACCCATTTTCTTTAGTGGCTTTGGAGTGTTTTTCCGTGTCCCAGGCGGGTATTACAAATCCAGTCATCAACATATGCATTATCTAGATCAAAAGGTGGAATTATAAGTCTAATTTTAAAAGGTTGGTGAGGGATCTCAACTTGTGGTGAGGGAATTGGTTATTCTTCCTTTGATGGTTTGACCTTAGATGGGGCTTGTGGTGACTCTTGCATTACTAGAGAAGGAACATGAGTGACTATTGTGTGATGCTCGCTAGACATAGAAGGATCAAATTTGGGAATCCATTGGGGTTTGGTAATTGAAGATGAGCATGTATCTAAATGTTGTGTAACAAATGAAATAAAGCCTTGATGCTCAAGTTTCCCAATTCTTCATTCTAAAGCATAGTAATCATTGTCATGATGTCCATTAATTCTATGATAATTGCAAAACGGGTGACCTTTTTATTTTGTAAGCTGATAAAGAGGGTAGTAATTAGTAGGTGACAAGGTGATGAACTGGTGATTGAGAAGCTTAGAGATAATATAGTATTGCCTAGTATTTCAATCAAACTTGAGAGGTTCTTGTTTGTGGTAAAACCTTGAATTTTCTTGTATGACAACATGTAGTAGACATGGGATCGAGATGAGGTGTATAAGAAGAACTATCCTAAGCATGAGAAGCATCCTTGAGATGTTGGATTTCAATTGTGAGGGATGTAACCATGGTTTCCATAACTTGAAATTTATCTTGAAAAAAGGTGTAAAGCTTGAATTGACTCGAAAATGAACTGATTAGTTGTGTTATCATGACTAATAAGGGGGTCGAGGTACGATTGAAAATTGCACTTACCTGCAAGGTGGTGTATCGCACGGGAGATACATTGTATGTATGGATTTTTGAGAACATCTTTGCAAATTGGGTGCTTTTGAAGTAATTTATACAATGAGATTTGAGGAACTTTAACGACCATTATATGAAAGAAAAGGTAATTTGTGAAATAAGAGCCCTAGAAAGTGATCTAGAGGATAGGACCAAGGATGAAACCCTAGGAATAACTATGCAAATCATATTTATAATGAACAATATAGGGAAATATGAACCCTGATGCAACTAGGGTTTGGGGTTAAGGAAAGAAAAATCCAATAGAATAGGCAAAATAAGGATCTGAGTGGTTGATCACAATTTGGGGTTCACCAAATGGTTTAATCTAATTTGTAATAAATCTTATTTCGGAGTAACTTACTTGTAATAAACAATAATCGGGTAATTAAGTACAGAATGTGCAAGCACTAAGCATTCAACAATGTAAAAGCCTAAGCAAATGAGAGAGCAATGATGACTTAGCTGATTTTGTGCAACCCGAAATGATCGGAGCTATCTGAGTATTGGATCTGGCCGGAATAGTTTCAATTGGCTCTTGAGCGTTTGAAACCCAAGAATGTACAAGATAGAAGTGCATGTAGGAGGACAAGAGCGCCCCGAGACGCTAATGATTGATCCGGGTTCTTGTCTCTGTTAAAATGATCAAAACCTGGTTTTTAAGGGGTTGGAATATCTTCATTTTTGTTCACCCTTTGTTGTTTTAGTTTCATTGTTAGGGTTCTCGATCGCACTTGTAACCCGTGTAGAACAAATAACAACCTACACATGCCTACAAACCACATCAAATATGATAAAAGAAAGATGTAGAATGTGGAGTCGACTAACCCGACGATCACCTGAAGAGTGAACTTACATTGACCATTGCACTACATCTCGGACTCAAGTAGTTATTTATGTGTATATCATTTTCCTGTGCCCTCGGTTGTGCTTATGTAAGTTGCACAATGATAGCGAGCTAGATTTATATTTTCCCAATTATGTAAAATGTGTGTGATGGAATAAATTAGTTAAACCCATCACTTTGATGCTAAGGAAAGATGCAATTTTCAAGTGGACAGGGAAGAAAAAGAAAGCTTCAACAAGATCAAAGCCACAATGGCTCAAGTGTCGACTCATCATTCCAAATTTCACAAAGGATTTTATCCTTTATGCTTATGGCACAGATCTTAGTATTGCAGCGGTCCTTACTCAAAAAAACAATAAAGGTTTGGAGAATCCCGTGGCTTTCTTTAGGTAAACATTAAAATACTTTGAACTCATATACAATCATTTACAAAAATAGCTTTTCTCCATCTTGTAGGTTCTAAAGAAATTCAATCCTATGATAGGCGACAACCACATCAAAGTTCTAATATAACACCCTAGTGTGATAGATTTCATTATGCGGTGGAAATAAGTGAAAAGAGAGCTAGATGGGTAACCAAGATCATAGAGTTTGATGTAACCATCAAGGCCACACAGTTGGTTAGAGATAGAGCCTTATGTGAGAATATTTCTTTAAACGATCAAAACATTCATGAAGAAGTAGAACAAATAGTTGATGATCCGTAGGACAAAAAAGCTCAACAAATCCGCATAATTTAGATGAACAACATGAATACATTTCTAGAAACCGCGCGGTAATCCTCCTAGTTTCAAAGTGCAAAGAGAATACACCTTATGTTACAATCAATTCCTTATGTTTTAATTGATAGCATTCTTTTCAAAAGGAATATTGATGGTGTCCTGCTAAGGTGCATTAAGGAAGAGAAAATAGATAAAGTTTTGGCAGAGTTTCATGATGGTTCCTCTAGTAGACATTTCTCATCTAAAAGATATAACAATAAAAATCCTCGATTTGGATACTTCGACCACATTATTTGTATATGCACATCAATGGGTAAGGAAATGTAAGGAATGTGCCTTCTTCACTGGTAAGAATAAAATGGCAGCCCTTCCCCTTACTCTATTCAGGTGGATCAACCATTTTCTGAATGGGGACTTGACTTCATTGGCACGATCAATCCTCCTTCAAGTGCAGGTCATAAATGGGTCTTGACAGCAATAAATTACTTTGCCATGTGGAAAAAATGTGTACCACTCATGGAGGCTACTAAATCAATCATCCTTGATTTCTTGGAAGACATTGCAACAAGGTTTGAGGTTCCCAAACTATCATTTCTGATAATGCTAATAAATTTTTGGGATCTAAAATATTTGATTGGGCTCTTAGAAATAGAGTATAATTGAAGACTTCCTCCAATTATTACCCATAAGATAACTGTTTGTTGGAATCAACTAACAAGAACCTGATCAAGATCATGAAGAGGACTATGCAAGTCAATCAAAGACAATGACACACTAAAGTAAAAATGATCTTTGGGTTGATAGGATCACTCCAAATAAAACAATCAGTAATTCACCATTTGTTTTGGTATATTGCAGAGAGAAGATAGGCTCTCATTATCACTTGAGCTACCTTGATTGGAGCTAACTCAACAAATGGAATTTGAAGGTGCATATCAAAGAGAAAACGTAATGGTGGAGTTGGTTGAACTAGAAGAATTGAGGCAATCCACTATGGACGTGTGGAGAAGCACCAGGATCTAATAAGAAATCAAAGTAGGAGATTTTGTCCTTAAGTGGGATGCGAGATAGCACCAAACCAGGGGAGACACTCTAAGTTTGATACACTTTGAAATGGGTCATACATCATCACTTTGCTTGCAAAAAGCCATAAAATATTTTGAGATGTCCAATATTGATGGAGAGGTATTGTCAATCTTAGTCAATGGAATTTATCTTAAACACTCTCATTAAGTTGTTTCGTTGTGCCTTGTAAATACTTTTGTTTTGTGTTGTTGGAGGTTCCCTCCTTTTATTTTTTTGATCACCAATTGAGTTCCTTTTTCCTCATCTTTGTGATCCCCTTTTGTTTGTAATAAGTGTTGGTGCACTCTCTGCATGTTTCATTTGAAACATGTATGATATTCCCTTTTATACAAAAGTTTTGGGCCACTTGCAGTCATGTGCAGATCGTCTCAAAGTCGGTCTCATAACGAAAATAAGTTAGTGCAATTCAATGAATATCTTTTGGATATCAACCATCAAACTCCAGTCCATGATGGGTTCATACATATTCACGTGACGGTTTTAAGGATAAGATCGAGTTTTCCTCGAGGTTTATCTTGACTCCATGCCCAATGGATGCTTCAAGGAAGTTGATCTTCATCATCTAGTAGGCAAATGTCCCCTAAGCGTTGTCAAATTGTTGTCCAAAACTAAACTTTTATAATTTTAAAAAATCATTCAAAGGAATTAACCATTTGTGTGCTCTAAAAATTACACGGAAACTAGTTCATTCTACGGTGGAATGCAGAAATTAATATTACGCGGGTTTTCTTAAACCCATGGATCAAAGAAAAGAACAATATGGGACTTAGGCGGAAATTTATGAAGTTAGTGTTGTGTGGATTTCTTTCAAATATTTTACGACACTAAGGAAATGTTCCTTGGCATATAAAATTCAAACAAAGTAGTTTATCCGTGGAAGGATCAAGGAATTGTATAAGTTCAAAAGTCGTCGAATACTAGTTAAGTGTTTCGTGGGTTCACCAAATTCTAGTGTCTCACGGGTTTTCTTAAACCCGCAAAACAAAAGGAAATAGCCGCGAGATAAAGAAATGAGACCCTCAAGGGTGGTATGAAGGATTTACGCTTGTCGATCAATAGGAAAAGCATGACGATCTATGGGACAAGAAAATGTGAAAATTCATTGTAGAAGCGACACGACAACTGCAAAACCGTTGGGAAACCTCATAGCCGCATTGAACTAGAACCGGAGAGCCAACCACTCAAACTATCACAATTTAACAAAGGATGGGGTTGTTTTGATCATTTTGATGGCATGTCATAGACTCGAAAGAGTTGTCTTATGGTGGTTGGCTAAATTTGGAGGCGCCCATGCATGTACTACGATCTACCTATGCAAAAATCATGTCATCTACATTCATTCATGTGTTTTCGAAAGGCGCTCGATTATAGCTCGATGGTCTTTTTACCTCTCTTTATTATCTTTCTTCGAATACCTGAGTTCTATAGATATAAGTTCTTATGTACTTTGAAATGGTTCTTCTCCCTCTTTCCTTAGCATATTTTCGAGCTCTTCTTTGTGAAACTCAAAACTTCATGTTATCGACCTCTGTAACTCATGACTGGTGTTTTCTTGCCTCGGCTCTGTATGTAAACTTCCGAAGAATGATTAATGCAAGTGTGGTTTACTTCCTTCCTTCAAATACTTTCAATTTGATGTGAATACTTTACCCTTTTGCATGTTTCGTGCTCTTCTACTCCTTCACATCCGAACTAAGTGTATTTTCATGACCCTAACCTTTGTGATTCTTGCATCTGCGTCATCTGGATTTGGGAAAATTTCCACCTTATTTTGGTGCTATCACCACCCCTTAGTTTAGGATTTTATTTCATGCATCTCTCTCCATGTTCTCTTGAAGTTATTAGAATATGTTTTAACGTAGGAGTAGTTTTAATAGTAGATGCAAGTTGTGTTGTGCGGCTTCTCATGAATCCTCATAACAAGGAAGTCGACCTTCTCTAGAGGTTGATCTCACTTTTGTAACACCTACATTGCAGAGGTCATCCCATGTTGTCTCAAAATATTAGATAAGTGTGATTCAAGGCAAGGTACAATTTTGAGCTCCAATAGGTATCTATAATATTTTATCCAACATTGATGTGCCAATAAACATGTAGGCTCTCATATTTGCAAAAATTGTTATACTAATTTGCATGTATGAAATGAGCGATGAACTTTTCCCATGTTACATGAGAAAAGCTTCGATAAAGGAATACAATAAATTATTCAATTTGTAATTTCATTTTTCCTATGTAATAACGAGGAATGGTTTTTTTGTGTTCTTTGATCCTATTGTATTTAATAGACCATCTTTAGATGTGGGTATAACATATGGTATTATCATTGTTTTATTGTTAGAGTGTTTGCATTTTGTTTGTAAGCAATAGATGGATTATGGTCTTTAATCCCGTATAGCATCAATGTAGCATTGTTATTTTGATTTAATAACATAACATAGTTATCAATACTTTTGAATAATATAACTTAATACATGGATATCAATTTTAGTTGATAGGTTGTTAAAAAAGAAGGGATCCATAAAAAATTAAAAAATTAAAAACAAGTGGATTCTTTATATGATTATTATGCCAAAGGCATTGTATAAATCATATTGTGGTCATTTTGTCGACACATGGTATCAAAATGGAGGGGCTCAAATTGACTTGGTCATCGATTCATCAACATTCCGCAACCCTCCACGTGGCTACTTCATGAAGCATTGATGTTGTTTCACTAAATAGTGTTGTGGTTCTACCTATGTTGGAAACACCTAACCCTTTGTAGACCATGGGAAGGCCGCCCTATCCAGCTTTTCCTATTTTAAAGAAGAATGACTATCGTGAAAAGGCATTGTCCAACATTAATACATTTCCCACATTTAGCTTTTTCATCTTTTCCATCCCATATTTCTAGTGCGTGAAATTGTTTCCCATTTGGTGCTACGTGAATATCTAATAAACCACGCCTTTATTAACTTTCTAAAACATTGTTAATATCGTGTTGTGTAAGTTCAAACATCATCTCTCATCGCCAAAATATTACAATGAATGGACCCACTATAGTGCATTATTTTATATATTGACCTATATACCTAAAAGCCTTTCAAGAAAATAAAAATAAATTCTCCTTGTTTTTGGGTATTATTTTTGAATTAAGAAAATGATGATTTATGATGTCTTAAGCTTACTCAACAAAGGATTTCATGCCAAGAAATGTGTTCCAATCAATGTATCATGATGGAAAAGGTAAGTCTAATTATTTATTGTAACTAGAAATTGCACTGGGTGGTGCACTAAAGCCACCGATGGGGAGGCATTGAAGAAGTTTAAGTTGAAGATTTGAACGTGAAACATAAGGCATGGGAAGAGTCATGATGGAGAAGGGGATTGAGAGGATAATTTTTGGGTTGGGAAATCTATTGGAGAGAACATAAATGATCCTCAATTTTCATCCGACATGTCACATATGGACCACATGTCACTTTTTCTTACCATAGCTACATGGTCTATCTAATGTAGTGTTTGTTGAACATTAATTTTATCTTAATAGCCGCCAATTTGAAAAACTATGATTTTTATTGGATTTACGACTTTTAGGATTACTACAATCACATTGTTACATTTTTCAATAGCATAGGCATGAAAAGAAAACATGAAAATGGTTAAGACAAGTGAAAACATGGTATATACTCCACACAGAGCACCAAATCATGGGATTGGACATCCACCGTGCCAACGACAACATTGATTTTTATTGTTGATGCTATGATGCCTCTTTACGAGAGGATAAGTTAGATGATGAGGATGAACTGGAGGGCACGATGAGCAAGGGAAAAAGTATGTTGGACTCAAACATATGCAAGTTTACTTTTTGTAGGACGTGAGGGTGAAGGAGACTATGTAAAGCCTCCAAGGTCGGGAGAATGTGGATGTCAAGGTCAATAGCCCAAGGCTTGGCCCCTTAAGCACATGTTATTATGGTCCCTCGATAGCTTGGATTAAGTTAGACATTTCGAGATTGTTTTTCCTACTCTACTAGGACTTTGTGTTGTGCAAATAGATATGCTTTTTGGTTAGAATGTTGATAAGCTCATTCGCAACATCTCTTGGATTTGTTTGAGGTCCTCCAACTTTCTTGTGAGATAGTATCTTTACTTTATGTTCTTCTATTACATGATTCCATCCGACCCTTTTCATACATGTGTCACCATCCTCCTAAGTGGACAAAAACGTGAGTTTAGAGTAGGACATAACAAAGATCAAAACTTAATGGAAGGTAGATTTTGTAGATGTCGTTGTCACTTGCTAGGGGTGGAAATATCACAGGTGCCAATATTTTGTTCTGCAAGCTTATGCTCACCAAAGAATAATAGAAACATACCTTTAATTTACAAATCCTCCATTGCATCGACAAACCGCAAATTGTAAAAGAAAACACCATCACTTACAAAAAAACATAGGCCAACAATGAATTTTCCACAAACAATACTACACAATACCGATTTTTAAATTTGCAATGTTAACAAGTAATTACAACGATAGTCGTTTTCCACCCTAGACCAATGTGAGAAAATTCTAAGAATAGATTAACAAAATTATAATCTTCAAACTAAAGCATTCCCTATTTATAACCTTCAATGAGCTAGAAGATTGAAGGAAGACCCATGCGCACATACAAAATTTTGTTTCCTCTTGTCAATGCCTCAAACATTAATTACATTGATAAGTGTTCCCAAACGGGAATCTCGATGGCTATGCTTGACACGTATCATGAAAATGAAAGGTCGACATTCCCTAAAATAAAAACCATGCATAAAAATCGCGACATAAGATACCCTAAACGCAGAGTTTCCATATCTAACATATATAAAGTTTGGGATTTAGATATATGCAAGTTTCCCTTCAAAAATTTCTAAAATATCTCCACACTACGTTGCCTCAACAACCTACACAAACTTAGAAAATAATAATAATAATTGATTTTATAGCATATGATATTAGGCAACTTCTTTTTAGATCTATAGATGGTTTAAAGTATACAAGACTAGGTATGTGATACTTACAATATAGAAGAAGCGTAGCACCAAATACAAAGCATATTTATGACTACGTGGAGGCTTCTACACCCATTTTCCTCCTTTTATATTTTGCTCCCTCTAAATCAACCTCATCTTAACCTCCCCTTCAGCATTAAAATGGCACAATTCATATGTGATTGCTAGTTTTTAGATATATGGATGATTTATAATATACGAGACTACTTAAACTTAGAACTTGAGTGTGCTTGAAATACAAAACATACTTCTGACTCATCTTGCAGGAATTTGTGAGAAACAACGTAGGAAGTTGAATATTGAGGCCTTGAACACATTTTCTATTCTGCTGGAACATGGGGATCCTTTTCCCCCATTAAAGCTGCCTTTTCCTTGGCCCTGCGCAAGGCATCAATCAGTTTTAGAAGCGCAGCCGTGGCATCGGAACTGCTGCTCAGCAATTCCTCGCTTACTTCCGCAGGCGTAAGCTGAGCCGTCTCCATCAAAACCTCAATTTCCTGAAACAGGGGATGCTCTTCAATTCGAAGATAATTCTTCGCCAAAACCCTGAATGCAGAGAAGCCGCAGAAAGACAAATGAATATGCTTATCCATGCGCCCCGGCCGTAGAAGCGCAGAGTCCAGCCTATCCTTATTATTCGTAGTAAATATAATGATCCGCTCGCTGCCGCAGCACGACCACAGACCATCTGTAAAATTCAAAACCCCTGAAAGAGTGACCTTGCTTTCCGGCGTCTCGTTCTCGGGCTTCTCGGCGGCAGGGTTCTGGTCCTCCTTGTTCTCTTTCTTCGCCTTCTTTTTCCGGTCGGAAAGATCCAGCGAACAGTCGATGTCCTCGATCACAATAATGGACTTGTTATTGGTAGCAATCAGAAGCTTTCTCAGCTGAGAATCGCTCTTAGCCTCGTTTAAATCCAGGTCATAAATGTCGTACTGAAGATAATTAGCAATGGCAGCAATCAAGCTGGTTTTTCCCGTGCCAGGCGGGCCGTAGAGAAAATACCCCCTTTTCCAAACGCGCCCGACCTCCTTGTAATACTTTTCCCTCTGCGAAAAACATTTGAAGGTCCTGCTTTATGTCTTCCTTCAACTCGGGGTGAAGAGCCAGGGTTTCGAAAGTTGCAGGGTGCTCGAAAACCACCGGCGTCCAAAGCCCGTGACCGTAAAAGTACGACCTCGCGTCGCCGCCGCCTTGGTTAGTGTAAATCTTCAGCTGCCGGTTTCTGAGCTCCAGCGATTTGGCTTCCGCTATTACGTGCGACAGATAGCTACTTAATACCCTGGTTCTGTCCTTCTTGTGGAATTTGAGCTCGAAATACCGCTTTTCGTTTAGTGCTTGGCGCTCGATGCTGTGGAAAGTCCACCAGGCTTTGAGGCCGTCGAATTCGTCCAGGATTGGTCGGCTTTCGTACATGGTGAAGGTAAAATCTTTGGCATTTTTGGGCCTGTTGAGCTTTAATCTGCTGGCGGCGGAAGAGGATAGCGGGCTTAAATAACTCTGCACCGATTCGTAAACCTCACGCCCTTCCATCACCTCGTTTTCTTCAACGATGATGGTCACGTAAGAAGAGAAATATTTCCAGAGCTTGAGCATGAGGATTCTGAATTGCTGGTAAAGCTCGGGAGGGAGGAATTCTCTTGCCATTGATCTGATGAAGACTATGCTCGCAATGGCGGTTCCTAAGCTCGCCCACATCTCCATTTTCAGAGGAATCTGTACAATCTACTAACCGAGCCCCAAATTTAACGAGGCGCGAAAAGGAAAATTGACGGATTAGGCGGCCCACATTGTGTCACCACACTAGAGTCGGTGCAAAAGTCATGGTGTCTTCCAATTAAATTCCAAATGTACTGTCTCATATAGTTTTTGTTTTGTTTTGTTATTTTCTTGGTAATTTAAAGGGATCTGAAATTTCTGGAAGCTTCACAGAGTGAAGTTCTAATAGAAGGTGAGTGTCACCACTCAATCTTTAGAGTAATGTGTACATACTCCACTCCACATACACTCAATCTTTAGAGTAATGTGTACATACTCCACTCCACATACTACACGTTAATGTACTCAAAAGTTATTCAATATTTCTTTTTGCTCACTTTTGCCTAATAAATTTTTTGTGTTTTTTATAAATATATTGAAGATATTACATAAATAATAACCACCGTCAAAACAACACAAAACACGGAAGAGAGCATTGACAAGCACATCAATAAAGTGCCATTACAATTTCATTCTTCTAACACGTATAACTTGCTCATCCTCAAACTATTCCATCCGGACTTTAATCCTCTCCATTTGTTGAACTATACCATCATTAAACATAAGCTCTCTTTGTAATAACCCAAAGGGTTATCTAATTGTACAATAAATTTGGACTTAGGGTTCATCGAAGTTGCGGAATAGCTTTATGTTGAGTATTTTTTTTTTTATTTTTATTTTTAAATTTTTTGGGTGGGTATGTAGCATTTCCTCAACTCAAATACTCGCTAGTTTGATAAAAGTGGGATCTTGGGATAGGAAAGTGTATTTGATTCTCTTTGGATAGGATGGCTTCCAAACTTATTTAAGTAATTGCCTCCCGATGTTAATCTTATCTTAGGATTGGAAATTGTATTTGATTCCCCTCTCTATATCTTATTTCTATGGCAATCCCTATCTTATCTATATATGGGTTCACCACTACCACTAAATAGGGGATATTGACAAGGGGCTACACACACCCAAATATATATCTATATAGGGCCTCCCCATATCTTTATATAGGGTGGACGAGTACCTTTAGGGTCCTCACCATATATATAATTTTTGGATAGGCTAGCTTCCAAATTTAAAGTAAGTACCTCCCAATGTGGATCTTATCTTAGGATTGGAAATTGTATTTGATTCCCTTTGGATAGACTAGCTTACAAACTTTAAATGTGTGCCCGCCAATGTGAACCTTATCTTAGGATTGGAAAGTGTATTTGATTATTTTTGGATAGGCTAGTTGTAAGTGCTTTCCAATGTGGATCTTATCTTAGTAGTAGAAAGTGTATTTAATTATCTTTGGATATGCTAGCCTTTATTGGAAAGTGTATTTGATTCTTTTTGGATAGGCTAGCTTACAAACTTAAAATGTGTGCTCGCCAATACGAACCGTATCTTAGCATTGGAAAGTGTATTTGATTCTCTATGGATACGCTAGCTTTCCAATTGAAAGTAAGTTCCGTCAACATGGACCTTATCTTATGATTGGAAAGTGTATTTGATTCTCTTTAAATAATAAAATAAGAATAATAATAATAATAATAATAATAATAGATTCTCTTTAGATAGGCTAACTTCCAAACTTCAATTAAACTCTGTTTCAATGTGAACTTTAAAAGGAACTTTCCTATATTATTATCAATGTGAATGTTTGATGCCATTTACATGGTGTAAATTGTGGATGATTATGTAAAAATATTATTTTAGTAATGTTATTATGTAGGTTGGTGTTGGGTTTTGATGTTTAATGTTACATGTTGGAAATAATTAAATAATGAAATTTGATCCACTTTAATCACAATTGTAACGCATAAGCAATTCTTCTTTTCTATATGAATTTTAATTATCATTGTTTACGCCATTAACGTCTATAAATTTTAAAATAATTGAGTAATATTTTTATATTCATTTCTCTTACTACGACGAGTAATATGATCTATTGACATTTTGATTTGTAGCATGTTTTCTACGTCACACTTTGACTATGATTTCTTTTAATTTTTGAAAATTATGATCCACTTACTTTACGTTAGGTTACACGTTTAATCTATCGATGGTAGGTCCCTATTAATTTTGATATTAGCTCCGGCCAAAAGTACTTATCGAAAAAAATATAAAATATGTTTTCACATTTCATTGATGTGAAATATATAATTTAATTGTATTTTTAATAAATTTAAAATTGATTATGATTAAATTTAAAAGTATAATATATAATAATTAAATTCTAAACATGCAAGTTATTTTGATGTTTAAATTATATTTTCACATCTATTAATTATGATTCCCATATTTTGAAAGTGGTTGTATTTTGACTCTTAATATGACTAAAAACAACTAATGACTTTGAGAAATCCAATTATGTTTTAGGACATAATATATGTATCATCGAGTTAGTAATTTCAAGCCTATTAATCAAGCTTAATTGTGTTTAGCTCAAATAAAGCATACAACCCCAAATAAAACGTCAAAAGCAAAACATCACTAGACATAATATGTGATAATTTGGGCTCATACATATGCGAGACACAAGATCTATGCACTTGGGTACATTTTTAGGTCCTAAAGCATACTATGTATACATGATTCCTAAGCAAGAAAAGTAGTGGTTGACAACTCCTTTTGGTCTATTGATTGTGTTATTTCTTGCACATTAATGGCTTTACACATCTTACGCTTCTACCAACACTTGATTGATTTAATTTTTAATGGCCGTGGACACTAGTGCACGGTTAGGATAGAAGCGTCCCAGTGCGCTCATGTCCCTCCTAGGTGCTCATGTCCCGCTCTTTCTTCTTCTTACTCTTTTAGGTCCTTTTTGCTTCTTGGTCACCTTTTAACACTTTAGGTCGGCCTTTCGGTTTTCAATTACACATACATACATACATACATACATACATACATACATACATACATATATATATATATATATATATATATATATATATATATATATATATATATATATATATGTATGTATGTATATGTATGTATGTATATATGTATGTATGTATATATATGTATGTATATATATACATACATACATATATATACATACATACATACATACATATACATACATATATGTATATATATACATACATACATACATACATACATACATACATATATATACATATATATATATATATATATATATATATATATACATATACATATACATATACATATACATATACATACACATACACATACATGTGCATATATACATGTACATATATATGTATAAATATACATATGCATATGTACATATATACATAAAATTATAGTTTGAGGATTAAAGTCAAGATGGAATAGTTTGAGGATGAGCAAGTTATATGTGTTAGAAGAATGAAATTGTAATGGCACTTTATTGATATGCTTGTCAATGCTCTCTTCCGTGTTTTGTGTTGTTTTGACGGTGATTATTATTTATGTAATATCTTCAATATATTTATAAAAACACAAAAATTCTATTAGGCAAAAGTGAGCGAAAAAGTATTGAATAACTTTTGAGTACGTTAACCCGTAATATGTTGAGTGGAGCATGTACACATTACTCTAAAGATTGAACGGTGACGCTCACCTTATATTAGAAGCTCACTCTTTGAGGCTTCCAGAGATTCCAGATCCCATTAAATTACCAAAAAAATAACAAAACAAAACAAAAACTATATGAGACAGTACATTTGGAATTTAATTGGAAGACAGCATGACTTTTGCACCGACTCTAGTGTGGTGACATAATGTGGGCCGCCTAGTCCGTAAATTTTTCTTTTCGCGCCTCGTTAAATTTGTGGCTGGGTTTGCAGATATTGTACAGATTCCTCTGAAAATGGAGATGTGGGCGAGCTTAGGAACAGCCATTGCGAGCATAGTCTTCATCAGATCAATGGCAAGAGAATTCCTCCCTCCCGAGCTTTACCAGCAATTCAGAATCCTCATGCTCAAGCTCTGGAAATATTTCTCTTCTTACGTGACCATCATCGTTGAAGAAAACGAGGTGATGAAAGGGCGCGAGGTTTACGAATCGGTGCAGAGTTATTTAAGCCCGCTATCCTCTTCCGCCGCCAGCAGATTAAAGCTCAACAGGCCCAAAAATGCCAAAGATTTTACCTTCACCATGTACGAAAGCCGACCGATCCTGGACGAATTCGACGGCCTCAAAGCCTGGTGGACTTTCCACAGCATCGAGCGCCCAGCACTAAACGAAAAGCGGTATTTCGAGCTCAAATTCCATAAGAAGGACAGAACCAGGGTATTAAGTAGCTATCTGTCGCACGTAATGGCGGAAGCCAAATCGCTGGAGCTCAGAAACCGGCAGCTGAAGATTTACACTAACCAAGGCGGCGGCGACGCGAGGTCGTACTTTTACGGTCACGGGCTTTGGACGCCGGTGGTTTTCGAGCACCCTGCAACTTTCGAAACCCTGGCTCTTCACCCCGAGTTGAAGGAAGACATAAAGCAGGACCTTCAAATGTTTTCGCAAAGGGAAAAGTATTACAAGGAGGTCGGGCGCGTTTGGAAAAGGGGGTATTTTCTCTACGGCCCGCCTGGCACCGGAAAAACCAGCTTGATTGCTGCCATTGCTAATTATCTTCAGTACGACATTTATGACCTGGATTTAAACGAGGCTAAGAGCGATTCTCAGCTGAGAAAGCTTCTGATTGCTACCAATAACAAGTCCATTATTGTGATTGAGGACATCGATTGTTCGCTGGATCTGTCCGACCGGAAAAAGAAGGGGAAAAAAGAGAGCAAGGAGGACCCGAACCCCGCCGCGGCGAAGCCCGAGAACGAGACGCCGGAAAGCAATGTTACTCTTTCAGGGGTTTTGAATTTTACAGATGGTCTGTGGTCGTGCTGCGGCAGCGAGAGGATTATTATATTTACTACGAATAATAAGGATAGGCTGGACTCTGCGCTTCTACGGCCGGGGCGCATGGATAAGCATATTCATTTGTCTTTCTGCGGCTTCTCTGCATTCAGGGTTTTGGCGAAGAATTATCTTCGAATTGAAGAGCATCCCCTGTTTCAGGAAATTGAGGTTTTGATGGAGACGGCTCAGCTTACGCCTGCGGAAGTAAGCGAGGAATTGCTGAGCAGCAGTTCCGATGCCACGGCTGCGCTTCTAAAACTGATTGATGCCTTGCGCAGGGCCAAGGAAAAGGCAGCTTTAATGGGGAAAAGGATCCCCATGTTCCAGCAGAATAGAAAATGTGTTCAAGGCCTCAATATTCAACTTCCTACGTCGTCTCTCACAAATTCCTGCAAGATGAGTCATAAGTATGTTTTGTATTTCAAGCACACTCAAGTTCCAAGTTTAAGTAGTCTCGTATATTATAAATCATCCATATATCTAAAAACTAGCAATCACATGTGAATTGTGCCATTTTAATGCTGAAGGGGAGGTTAAGATGAGGTTGATTTAGAGGAGCAAAACATAAAAGGAGGAAAAATGGGTGTAGAAGCCTCCACGGAGTCATAAATATGCGTTGTATTTGGTGCTACGCTTCTTCTATATTGTAAGTATCACATACCGAGTCTTGTATACTTTAAACCATCTATAGATCTAAAAGAAATTGCCTAATATCATATGCTATAAAATCAATTATTATTATTATTTTCTAAGTTTGTGTAGGTTGTTGAGGCAACGTAGTGTGGAGATATTTTAGAAATTTTTGAAGGGAAACTTGCATATATCCTGAATCCCAAACTTTATATATGTTAGATATGGAAACTCTACGTTTAGGGTATCCTATGTCGCCGATTTTTATGCATGGTTTTTATTTTAGGGAATGTCGACCTTTCATTTTCATGATACGTGTCAAGCATAGCCATCGAGATTCACGTTTGGGAACACTTATCAACGTAATTAATGTTTGAGGCATTGACAGAGGAAATAAATTTTTGTGTGTGCGCATGGGTCTTCCTTCGATCTTCTAGCTCATTGAAGGTTATAAATAGGGAATGCTTTAGTTTGAAGATTATAATTTTGTTAATCTATTCTTAGAATTTTCTCACACTTTGGTCTAGGGTGGAAAAACGACTATCGTTGTAATCACTTGTTAACATTGCAAATTTAAAAATCGGTATTGTGTAGTATTGTTTGTGGAAAATTCATTGTTGGCCTATGTTTATTTTGTAAGTGACGGTGTTTTCTTTTACAATTTGCGGTTTGTCGATGCAATGGAGGATTTGTAAATTAAAGGTATGTTTCTATTATTCTTTGGTGAGCGAAGCTTGCGGAACAAAATATTGCACTGTGATATTTCCACCCCTAGCACCGACAACGACATCTACAAAATCTACCTTCCATTAAGTTTTGATCTTTGTTATGTCCTACTCTAAACTCACGCTTTTGTCCACTTAGGAGGATGGTGACACATGTATGAAAAGGGTCGGATGGAATCATGTAATAGAATAACATAAAGTAAAGATACTATCTCATAAGAAAGTTGGAGGACCTCAAACAAATCCACGAGATGTTGCGAATGAGCTTATCAACATTCTAACCAAAAAGCATATCTATTTGCACAACACAAAGTCCTAGTAGAGTAGGAAAAACAATCTCAAACGTCTAACTTAATCCAAGCTCTTCACAAGCTATCGAGGGACCATAATAACATGTGCTTAAGGGGCCAAGCCTTGGGCTATTGACCTTGACATCCACATTCTCCCCGACATTGGAGGCTTTACATAGTCTCCTTCACCATCACGTCCTACAAAAAGTAAACTTGCATATGTTTGAGTCCAACATACATTTTCCCTTGCTTGTCGTGCCCTCTAGTTTATCCTCATCATCCAACTTATCCTTGTGTAAAGATACATCATAGCATCAACAATAAAAATCAATGTTGTCGTTGGCCTAGTGGATGTCCAATCCCATGATTTGGTGCTCTGTGTGGAGTATATACCATGTTTTCACTTGTCTTAACCATTTTCATGTTTTCTTTTCATGCCCGTGTTACTAAAAATCTAACAATGTGATTGTAGTAATCCTAAAAGTTGTAAATCCAATAAAAGTCATAGTTTTTTAAATTGGCAGCTATTAAGATAAATTTAATGTTCAACAAACATTACATTAAATAGACCATGTAGCTATGGTAAGAAAAAGTGACATGTGGTCCATATGTGACTTGTCAGATGAAAATTGAGGATCATTTATGTTCCCTCCAATAGATTCCCCAACCCAAAAATTATCCTCTCAATCCCCTTCTCCATCATGACTCTTCCCATGTCTTATGTTTAACGTTCAAATCTTCAACTTCAACTTCTTGATGCCTCCCCATCGGCGGCTCCAGGTGCACCACCTATGGGCAATTTCTAGTTCAATAAATAATTAGACTTACCTTTTCCATCATGATACATTGGATTGGAACATATTTCTTGGCATGAAATCCTTTGTTGAGTAAGCTTAAGACATCATAAATCATCATTTTCTTAATTGAAAAATAATACCCAAAACAAGGAAAATTTATTTTTATTTTCTTGAAAGGCTTTTAGGTGTATAGGTCAATATATAAAATAATGCACTATAGGGGGTCCACTCATTGTAATGTTTTGGCAATGAGAGATGATGTTGAACTTGCACAACACAATATTAACAATGTTTTAGAAAGTTAATAATGAAGTGGTTTATGAGATATCCACGTAGCACCAAATAGGAAACAATTTCACGCACTAGAAATATGGGATGGAAAAGATAAAAAAGCTAAATGTGGGAAATGTATTAATGTTGGACAATGCCTTTTTCACGATAGTCATTCTTCTTTAAAATAGGAAAACTGGATAGGCGGCCTTTCCATGGTCTATAAAGGGTTAGGTGTTTCCAACATAGGTAGAACCGCAACACTAATTAGTGAAACAACATCAATGCTTCATGAAGTAGCCACGTGGAGGGTTGCGGAATGTTGATGAATCGATGACCAAGTCAATTTGAGCACCTCCATTTTGATACCATGTGTCGACAAAATGACCACAATATGATTTATACAAAGCCTTTGGCATAATAATCATATAAAGAATCCACTTGTTTTTTAATTTTTTAATTTTTTATGGATCCCTTCTTTGTTGATAACCTATCAACTAAAATTGATATCCATGTATTAAGTTATATTATTCAAAAGTATTGATAACTATGTTATGTTATTAAATCAAAATAACATGCTACATTGATGCTATATGGGATTAAAGACCATAATCCATTTGTTGCTTACAAACAAAATGCAAACACTCTAACAATAAAACAATGATAATACCATATGTTATACCCACATCTAAAGATGGTCTATTAAATACAATAGGATCAAAGAACACAAAAAAACCATGCCTTGTTATTACATAGGAAAAATGAAATTACAAATTGACTAATTTATTGTATTCCTTTATCGAAGCTTTTCTCACGTAACATGGGAAAACTTCATCGCTCATTTCATACATGCAAATTAGTATAACAATTGCTGCAAATATGAGAGGCTACATGTTTATTGGCACATCAATGTTGGATAAAATATTATAGATACCTCCGGAGCTCAAAATTGTACCACGCCTTGAATCACGCTTATCCAAGATTTTGAGACAACATGGGATGATCTCTACAATGTAGGTGTTGCAAAAGTGAGATCAACCTCCAGAGAAGGTCAACTTCCTTGTTATGAGGATTCATGAAAAGCCGCACAACACAACTTGCATCTACTATTAAAACTACTCCTAAGTTAAAACATATTCTAATAACTTTAAGAGAACATGGAGAGAGATGCATGAAATAAAATCCTAAGCTAAGGGGTGGTGATAGCACCAAAATAAGGTGGAACTTTTCCCAAATCCAAATGACGCAGATGTAAGAAACAAAAAGGTTGGGGTCGTGAAAATACACTTAGTTCGGATGTGGAGTAGAAGAACATGAAACATGCAAAAGGGTGAAGTATTCACATCAAACAGAAAGTATTTGAAGGAAAAAAGTAAACCACGCTTGCATTAATCATTCTTCAAAGTTTACATATAGAGCTAATGAAAGAAAACACCAATCGCGAGTTACAGAGGTCGATAACATGAAATTTTGAGTTTCACAAGGAAGAGCTCGAAAATATGCTAAGGAAAGAGGGATAAGAACCATTTCAAAGTACATAAGAACTTATATCTATAGAACTTGGGGCTTGAAGAAAGAGAATAAAGAGAGGGAAAAGGACCATCGAGCTATAAATGAGCACCTTTTGAAAACACATTGAATGAATGTAGACGACATGATTTTTGCATAGGTAGCTTGTAGTACATGCATGGGTGACTCCAAATTTAGCTAACCACCATAACACAACTTTTTGAGTCTATGACATACCATCAAAATGATCAAAACAACCCCATCCTTTGTTAAATTGTGGTAGTTTGAGTGGTTTTTCTCTGGTTCTAGTTCAACACGGCTATGAGGTTTCCCAACGGTTTTGCGAGTCCGTCTTTTTGCTTCTACAATGAATTTTCACATTTTCTTGTCCCATAGATCGTCATGCTTTTCCTATTGATTGACAAGCGGAAATCCTCCATACCACCCTTGAGGGTCTCATTTCTTTATTTGCGGCTATTTCCTTTTGTTCTACGGTTTTAAGAAAACCCGCGAGACACTAGAATTTGGTGAACCCACGAAACACTTAACTAGTATTCGACGACTTTTGAACTTATACAATTCCTTGATCCTTCCGCGAATAAACTACTTCATTTGAATTTTATATGCCAAGGAGCATTTCCTTAGTGTCGTAAAATATTTGAAAGAAATCCACACAACACTAACTTCATCAATTTCCGCCTAAGTCCCATATTGTTCTTTTCTTTGATCCATGGCTTTAAGAAAACTGCGTAATATTAATTTCCTGCATTCCACCGTAGAATGAACTAGTTTCCCGTGGCTTTTTTAGAGTACACAAATGGTTAATTCCTTTGAATGATTTTTTCGTAATTATAAAAGGTTTAGTTTTGGACGAAAATTTGACAACGCTTAGGGAACATATACCTACTAGATGATGAAGACCAACTGCCTTGAAGCATTCATTGGGCATGGAGTCAAGCTAAACCTCGAGGAAAATTGATCCTATCCTTAAAACTTGTCACGTGAATATGCATGAACCCATCATGGACTGGAGTTGACTGGTTGATATCCAAAAGATATTCATTGAATTGCACTAACTTATTTTTGTTATGAGACTGACTTTGAGACGATTTGCACATGACTGCAAGTGGCCCAAAACTTATGTATAAAAGGGAATATCATACATGTTTCAAATGAAACATGCAGAGAGTGCACCAACACTTATTACAAACAAAGGGGATCACAAAGATGAGGAAAAAGGAACTAAACCGGTGATCAAAAAAATAAAAGGAGGGAACATCCAACAACACAAAACAAAATTATTTACGAGGCACAACGAAACAACTTAATGAGAGTGTTTAAGATAAATACCATTGACTAGGATTGACAATACCTCTCCATCAAGATTGGACATCTCAAAATATTTTATGGCTTTGTAAGCGGTGATGATGTATGAACCACTTCAAAGTGTATCAAACTTAGAGTGTCTCCTAGTTTGCGCTATCTCGCATCCCACTTAAGGACAAAATATCCTACTTTGATTTCTTATTAGATCCTGGTGCTTCTCCAACATGTTCAAAGTGGACTACCTCAATTCTTCTAGTTTAGCCAACTCCACCGTTCTATTTTCTCTTTGATATGCACCTTCAAATTCCATTTGTTGAGTTAGCTCCAATCAAGGTAGCTCAAGTGATAATGAGAGCCTATCTTCTTTGCCATATACCAAAACAAATGGTGAATTACCGATTGTTTTATTTGGAGTGATCCTATCGGCCCAAAGATCATTTTTACTTTAGTGTGTCATTGTATTTGATTTACTTGCATAGTCCTCTTCGTGATCCTAATCAGGTTCTTGTTAGTTGCTTCTAACAAACAATTATCTTATGGGTAATAATTGGAGGAAGTCTTCAATTATACTCTATTTCTAAGAGCCCAATCAAATATTTTAAGTCCCAAAATTCATTAGCATTATCGAAATGATAGTTTGGGAACCTCAAACCTTGTTGCAATGTCTTCCAAGAAATCAAGGATGATTGATTTAGTAGCCTCCATGAATGGTACATATTTTTTCCACATGGCAAATTAATTTATTGCTGTCAAGACCCATTTGTGACCTGCACTTGAAGGGGGATTGATCATGCCAATGAAGTCAAGTCCCCATTGAAAAAATGGTTGATCCACCTGAATAGGGTAAGGGGAAGGGCCGACATTTTATTCTTACCAGTGAAGTAGGCACATTCCTTACATTTCCTTACCCATTGATGTGCATATAAAAATAATGTGGTCTAGAAGTATCCAAATATGAGGATTTTTATTGTTGTAGCTTTGGATGAGAAATGTCTACCAGAGGAACCATCATGAAACTCTGCCAAAACTTTATCTATTTTCTCTTCCTCAATGCACCTTAACAAGACACCGTCAATATTCCTTTTGAAAAGAATGCTATCAATTAAAACATAAGGAATTGATTGTAACATAAGGTGTATTCTCTTTGATTTACTTAAACTAGGAGGATAACCGCGATTTCTAGAAATGCATTCATGTTGTTCATCCAAATTATGCAGATTTGTTGAGCTTTTTTGTGCTACGGATCATCAACTATTTGTTCCTACTTCTTTATGAATGTTTTGATCATTTAAAGAAATATTCTCACATAAGGCCCTGTCTCTAACCAACTTTGTGGCCTTAATGGTAACATCAAACTCTATGATCTTGGTTACCCATCTAGCTCTCTTTTCACTTATTTCCACCGCATAATGAAATCTATCACACTCGGGTGTTATATTAGAACTTTGACGTGGTTTTCGCTATCAAAGGATTGAATTTATTTAGAGCCTACAAGATGGAGAAAAGCTATTTTTATAAATGATTGTATATGAGTTCAAAGTATTTTAATGTTTACCTAAAGAAAGCCACATGATTCTCCAAACCTTTATTGTTTTTTTGAGTAAGGACCACTTGCATACTAAGATCCATGCCATAAGCATAAAGGATAAAATCCTTTGTGAAATTTGGAATGATGAGTGCCGACACTTGAGCCATTATGGCTTTGATCTTGTTGAAGCTTTCTTTTTCTTCCCGATCCACTTGAAAATTGCGTCTTTCCTTAGCATCAAAGTGATGGGTCTAACTAATTGTGCAAAGTTAGGGATGAATTTCCTAACAAATTTTATTTTTCAAGGAATGATTGGAGAGCCTTCTTATGAGTAGGTAATGTGAGGGAGAGGATAGTAAAGACTCTTTTAGGGTCAATCGCAATTCCATCCTTTGAGATAACATGACCCAATAACTTACCCTATGGAGTGTAAAAATGCATTTCTTAAGGTTTGATGATACTTTGAATTCTATGCATCTCTTGAACAACTTGCTCTAGATGCTCCATGTGTTGTTGACCATGTATTGAGAAGATCCTGATGTCATCCAAGTAAACAAAGACAAACCGATTGACGAGTTCACGAAAGCAATGTCCATCACTTTATGAAAGGTGGCACCCGCGTTTGACAAACCAAAAAGCATTATCTGATATGCATATGTTCCCCATTTGGTTGTGAATACGGTTTTATACTAATATTATTAAATTTGATATGTATCTCGATTGAAACATGAATAACCATCAAACAGGATAACCTTTCGATCTGGACACTATTTGAAGAATTTGTTCCATGGATGTGTTATCCAAAATTCACCCCCTCAAGGTAATTTTGATAACATGCCTCAAATTCTTTTGTCCCAGGCAAATAGATTGATTAAAGCCTGAAATCATGTTTTTGGGGCCCCCTCGGCTTCTTTCTAACCCTCCTGTCCAAGAAGAAAACCCAACGAGTTTTAAAAGTGTGAAAAAATTGCAAAAAACCAAGCTTGGGGCCGAAATACAGAGAAAATCGGCTAAGTCAGACATTTTTGTCCCAGGCAGCACTTGGGACAGTTGGGACGTCGGGGCGCGAATCGGCCGAAAAGCCGCCAGGGGTCCGCATGCAGCAGTTGGGACAGTTGGGACGTCGGGACGTGCGGGACGCGAAAAGGCGAACCGGCCGAAGGTGGAAAAAATGACTAAGTGTTGTTATCGCGCGGTTTGGGACATCTGGGCCGTAGGTACGTGTGGGACGCGAACCAGCCGAAAAGCCGAAAGGCGGTCCATTTCGGTAGTTCGGAAGAATAAGGCCGGGACAGCCAGGACAAAGGTACGCGTGGGACGTGAAAAGGCGAAAAGGCCGCAAATAGGGACAAGACAGTCCATTTCGGGCGGTTCGGAGATTTTTGTCCCAGCGATCCGGGCAATTGGGACAAAAGTACGTGAGGGATGTGTGGGACGCGAAAAGCCGAAATATCTGCCAATGAATGGAATCTCGCCACGTGTCTTCACCTCAAACAGGAACAAGGAGGCCCGCGGACGAATCAGGTTATGCCACGTGTCCAAGTGGCAAGAAATTTTCAAAGGATGAACCCGTAGATGAACCAAAGCCTGGTACGTGTCATCCAAGTGGCGGAGCGCAGGAAATTTTGGAAAATTTTCCAAATGACCAAAAAGGAGGTAAAATTCAAAAAAATTTCCCGCCGATCCGTTTTGGGCCTGTTTTTGCCCTAAATCTTCAAATGGCCATAACTTTCGATCCAGAGCTCGGTTTTCGCGTTCTTTATATCAATGGAAAGCTGGTGAAATTCTCTACATGATTCTAGGGTCAATATTGCATTTTGGTTTAGTTTGGAGAGAGAAAATCGAAAAACACCTCTGGCACATGATAATGGCCAGAAATGACGTTTCAACAACCAGCTTAAATGCAAAATACAGTTCGCCGCTTTTGCTAGGGTTCTCACCTACCACCATAATGAGATGAATTAAATGCAACCTAGAAGTGGTTGGGGTAGATTTGGATTTCCTCTCTCTTCCCTCTCTCATTCTTCCTATAAATTGTAAGGAGGGGCTTCTTTCTAAAGAGGGTTGTTCATCTTTTACGCTCTGCTCTCCTTTCTTTTCTTCCCGTGGGTTGAAAATGAAGTTCGAACCTCCTCCCTTGCTCTGTAATGGAATTTTTTTGCTTTTACCATTAAAATGATGTTCTCAGGCGAACTTCGAGCAACAAAACGTGTTTCGTGATGCATCCGTCCATCCCTGCTCATTTTTGCTTGTTTTCTTCTTGCCTCTCTTCATTGCAGGTATTTATGCACGTTTGAATGTTCAATGTAGGGTTGGAGCTGTGTTCATAGCAGTTTTGATAGATGTTCAACATTTTCCTTCTCTGGTGTATCACCGTTTTAGTGTAGGCTTTTGTTCTTTTTCTCTTCTCTCTCTCTCCTTGTCTCCTTGGAGGTTAGATTAGGATTAGATTAGCTTGCCTCACTAGAACAACTGACTTGTGGCGGGTAGTTTAGGAAGAGGAACCAGCCTTATCTAGAGATTCCTTTCTCATTTTTACAAGTCCCACACTTGGAGAGAGGTTTCAATATTGTGCAATCACACTTGATGCTTAGAATGATCAAACTAGAAATCTGATCAACATCCGTGGGTGCTTTGTGAATTTGCACTAACAGCTTTGCACGCCCTTAGGTGGGACCTTAGAGGTCTTTCACTTTATCTTTGACAGGTTGGTGTGTTCCTGTTAAAGATTCACCCTTTTGGAGGCACTTTCAAAAGCACATCTGGCAACTCCATCTGGTAAATAACTCATTCTCTGAGTTGCAGACCCATTTTCCATCCATTTCCATCCATCTTTCTTTCCATCTCTTTCATTCTTTTCCATTCCATGAAGTTGTGCAATCATGACTTCATTTCCATCATGGAACTCACATTTACAACAAAGAACAATGTTTCCCACTCCAACATGTTTTTAAATCCTCCAAATCAGCATTTTGAACAAATTCAAAATTAACATACATACCCATATGAGCAAAGCAATGCCAAAATTAGTCAGGCATGGAGCTTTCCAAGAGCAAGAGTATGCATATAATGAAGAATATTAGATGCAAGATGCTGCTTTGAGTCTGTTAGAGAAAATCCAAAAGATGGAGGTAAACATGGTGCAGTGCCAGTCAGGCTCAAGCACAAATGAAAGTATTTGGAATCGGTTGTGGAGCACCCTGTCCATGGGTGGGACCTTTTCCAAGGCATTACATCCCTCAAGAGAAGCTTGACTTCATGATTACAACGCTGCCATTGCTTGCAAAGTGGATTGAAGAAATAGAGGTGTATGAGAGGAGTATTCAGCGACCTTGTCAACGGGTAAGCACGCCATCTCATGCCTTTCTTTTTCCTCTTTCCCAATCTGTTTTATCTCAGCAGTGTCAAGTTTTAAACTCTCCATCTGCTGTCCCAAGTGTTGAATCCATTTCTCCACCCCCTAGCCTTCCACCTCATCTCAATTCTTTTGTCCCTTTTCCTTCCAAACAATCATCCCCTCCACAAGAGCTAACAGAAATACCCCCTCCTCCAAAGAAACAAGAGTTTCTACCTCCACCACCACGAAAAATTGCCAAGCCATTTGAGTTACAATCTACTTCTCCTCTTGCATTCCCAAATCCATGTTGGGAGGATGAAAATCAGAATGCCATTCAAGGAAAACAACAACAAAAAGAGAAGCCAAACAAAGATGAAGAAATTCAAAGTCCGAAGAGTTGGGCTCTTAAATTTGGGATGACGAAGATCCCCTTGATGGTTAAGCTTTCAGAAGAGGTTGGAGTTGGAAAACAAGTGGTGGTTAGGACTGAATTTGTTGTAGCAGGAGAAGAGCAAAAAGAAGAAGCAGATCAGCAGTCATTTTGCTCGTAAAGTAGTGTCCATGTTAGCATTCTATTTGAAGAGAATGCTGATTCAATTCAAGTTACAATCGGCCATAGAGGAAGAAAGCTTAGAAGAAGATCTTACAGGTCCCAACTTGTCCTCTGAGAGCAGCAGATTGAAGAGTTTGACTTGACCAACTTCATGCTAGAAGAAGAGTTCCATCAAGAGCAAGATTGTCTTCAAGTAGTAGAAGAGGGAGAAGCTGCTCCAAATCCAAAAGAAGAGGAGCACATTCTAGTTGTGGAGGAGAAAATTGCAGATCCAAGGGCTTTGAGCACAAAGCAGGCTATAAGAGAACCTTCAGTTCTTCTTTCTACTTCATCTCTTTCGAGTTCTAGTGCTGAAGAAGAGTTTGATCTCTCAAACTCAATGTTGGAGGATGAAAGAAACCATGATGATCAAGTTACAGATCAAGAGGAGACCATGGAGGAAGTTGAGCATTTGCAGCAGGACAACAATGAGATAGTTTATCTGTCAGATTTGGAGGACTGTTTTGATGAAGAAGAACCGGTTGAGTTTCCACCATTCTCTCTTTCATCATCCACATTCCAAACACAAGAGCCTGCTGTCATGAGAGGAGAGAATTCATTTGCAGCAGCTGCATCTTATAACATCTCTTTGGAATCAAGATTGGAAGATTTAAATCTTCCATGTTCTTCATCGGAGGAAGAGAAAGGGCGGAAAGGTCCTACCATTGCTTCCACATCACCCACCCAAGAAGGTCTACAAGAAGACTCCATTTTGGAGTTGAAAATCGAGCTATGGGCATATCAAATGACCATACCTTGCCCAATAAGGTATTTGACTTCATTAGAGCCAAAGGAGAAGTCACAACCAGGTCATGCTTGCTTCGAGCATGAGGATGAGCTATAAAGAACCAAGGATCAACTTTCATACCTCTCCAATCCAAATGCGTAACAACTAAAAGAGGTATTGAATTTTCCTTCACCGATACCTTGATGATTTGGGTAGAAGACCAGCTTCTTGTTGATTTTCCACTCATTCAATCAGCCATGTTCAGCCAAATCGATTGCATGGTTGCGAACTTTTGAGAAAGGGAAGCTATTTCTCCCAACTAGTTGCGGGGTTTGTTTAGCCCACTTTTGCTTCCAGCTAGACTAGGATAGGTAGTTTTGCTTTCAAGAAAAAAAGAAGTGCTTGTGCACACTCTGCATGTTCCATTTGGAGCATGTATGATTTTCATTTTGTACATAGTTTTTGTGGTACTTGGTTTTGCTCTTGCATGTCCATTTCGGTGGGTTTCAAGTGGCTCGAGAGGAGGTTTTCAAAGTTCGAGATCAGTTTGCGAGCTACAACTCATGACTCCATGCCCAATGGATGCTTCAGTAACCCAGTAACTTCATCTAAGAGTGATGACCCATTGAGTCCAAATTGTTATCTAAAATTCACCCCCAAGGTAATTTTGATAACATGCCTCAAATTCTTTTGTCCTGTAAATAGATTGATTAAAGCCTCGAAATCATGTTTTGGGGCCCCCTCGCTTCTTTCTAACCCTCTTGTCCAAGAAAAAAACCCAACGAGTTTTAAAAGTGTGAAAAAATTGCAAAAAGCCAAGCTTGGGGCCGAAATACAGAGAAAATCGGCTAAGTTCGACATTTTTGTCCCAGGCAGCACTTGGGACAGTTGGGACGTCGGGGCGCGAATCGGCCGAAAATCCGCCAAAGGTCCGCGTAGCTTGATTGGGATAGTTGGGACATCGGGACACGAAAAGGCGAACCGATCAAGGTGGAAAAAATGACTAAGTGTTGTTATCGCGCGGTTTGGGACATCTGGGTCGTAGGTACGCGCATGACGCAAATCGGCTAAAAAAAGTCAAAGGTGGTCCATTTTGGGCGATTCGGAAGAATAAGGCTGGGACAAATTGGGACAAAGGTACGCATGGGATGCGAAAAGGCAAAAGGCCGCAAACAGAACAAGAGTCCATTTCGGGCGGTTCGGAGATTTTGTCCCAGAGCGATCAGGGCAATTGGGACAAAAGTACGCGAGGGATGCATGGGACGCGAAAAGCCAAAAGAGTTGCCAACGAATGGAATCTCGCCACGTGTCTTCACCTCAAACAGAACAAGGAGGCCCGCGGACGATCGAGTCATGCCACGTGTCCAAGTGGCAAGAAATTTTCAAAGGATGAACCCGCGGATGAACCAGAGCTTGGCACATGTCATCCAAGTGGCGGAGCGTGGGAAAATTTTGGAAAATTTTCTAAATGACCAAAAAGGAGGTAAAATTCAAATTCAAATTTTTCTGTCGATCTGCTTTGGGCCGTTTTTGCCCTAAATCTTCAAATGGCTATAACTTTCGATCTAGAGCTCGGTTTTTTTTTTTGTTCTTTATATCAATGGAACGCTGGTGAAATTCTCTACATGATTCTAGGGTAAATCTTGCATTTTGGTTCAGTTTGGAGAGAGAAAATCGAAAAATGCCTCTGGCACGTGATAATGGCAAGAAATGACGTTTTGACAACTAGCTTTAATGCAAAATATAGTTCGCCGCTTTTGCTAGGGTTCTCACCTACCACCATATGAGATGAATTAAATGCAACCTAGAAGTGGTTGGGGTAGATTTGGATTTCCTCTCTCTTCCCTCTCTCATTCTTCCTATAAATTGTAAGGAGGGGCTTCTTTCTAAAGGGGGTTGTTCATCTTTTCTGCTCTGCTCTCCTTTCTTTTCTTCCCCAGGGTTGAAAATGGAGTTCGAACCTCCTCCCCTGCTCTGTAATGGAATTTTTGCCTTTTACCATTAAAATGATGTTCTGTGCGAACTTCTGAGCAACAAAACGTGTTTCGTGATGCATCCGTCCATTCCTGCTCATTTTTGCTTGTTTTCTTCTTGCCTCTCTTCATTACGGTATTTGTGCACGTTTGAATGTTCATTGCATAGGTTGGAATTGTGTTCATAGCAGGTTTTGATAGATGTTCAAGATTTTCCTTCTCTCGGTGTATCACCGTTTTAGTGTAGGCTTTTGTTCTTTTTATCTTTTCTCTCTCTCCTGTCTCCTCGAGGTTAGATTAGGATTAGATTAGCTTGCCGCACTTTGGAACAACTTGTGGTAGGTAGTTTAGGAAGAGGAACCAACCTTCTCTGGAGATTCCTTTCTCATTTTTACAAGTCCCGCACTTGGAGAGAGGTTTCAATGTTGTGCAATCACACTGGATGCTTAGAATGATCAAACTAGAAATCGATCAACATCCGGGGTGCTTTGTGGATTTGCACTAACAGGATGATGGAGGATGACGATCTTTCAATGAAGCTTTGTTTAGGTCCTTGAAATCTATAGATAGCCTTATTTCTCCATTTTTCTTTCTCACTGGAACCAAATTGGCCACCCAAGAGGAATATTTGATAGGAAATATTATTTTTGATTCAATGAGTTTAGATAACTCATTTCTCATTAGGGGCTCGATTCTAGGGTTCGGGGCCTCTATTTTTTTCTATCTAGTTTAGAAATGGGATCAATATCAATAACATGTTGAACAATATTGGCGTAAAAAACTTTAAGATCCTCACAATTCCATAAGAATACATCATGATAGTTTTGATAGAGAGAAATAAAAGCTTGTTCTTCATCAACACTGCATACCTTTCCTAAAGCAAAAGCTCTTTTCCTTGTGAAATGGAGATTGAATTACAATCTTCTTGACCCATGGACATGCTTATGTGTTTCCCTTTGATCTCATTATCAAAGTTAAATATGCCTTTAAGGGTGATCAATCCTTGTGGTATCTTGTTTGTCCGTAATTAGATGATCTAATCGCCATAGTTGTCTTCTGAACACATATTACCATTGGAAGAGAATTCCACTTCATTTTGAATAAAATGGGAAATATTATCATCATTCTCAAATAATTTCTAGTTGACATTATTATCCGAATGGACGGTCCAAAATAAAAAGGCCAAGGATTATTGTTTATGTTTGAACAAAAAGTTATGATAGATTATTGTTGTCCAAAATACTCATGCGGGTTATTTTGACAACTTGCTGAAATAATTTTGGACTTATCCACCTTTTTGTACTTGGAGGGACTTTTCTAAGAAATTGCAATACCATGTGCAAATCTGCAAGCGGTCTCCCAAGCCCGAAAGTATCTCTATTGGAATCGGGGAGTTATAAAACACTTAGTCAAATTCATGAGGTTTGTGAAGTTGCAAACTACCTCCCAATCTCTCGTGCATCTCGACATAAACACATGGCTTCTTTTTGGGGATCCATAAATATCATGCATGAAATCATTTTGTGGCCTTGTAGTCTCATAGAAATCAGTAAATGTGTTTGGAGTTCCGAGGCCCAATTGTAACCAAACACGTGGTGCACTTGAGCAAGCTTCAGGATGTAAAAAGAATCTTAAAAGAGATTACAAACTGCAATCAAGGACCCAACTCCCCTATCCAATCCTTTAATGCCACATAGCGTCTCAGTGGAAGTTCAAACAAGAATTTTAGCTCACAAAGACTATAACAAATCCTGCGTCAGGACTCGATCCAAATTTTGTATTTATGTTCGTATCTTTCTCTCCAGGCCTCTATTTTTGGAAAACTTTGGTTCATTGGAAAGGTCTCATCATGAAATTTACTTTAGTGTTAAAAAATAAATAATTTGGTGGATTTTGGTGGAGATAAAAGGAAAAATAGACCTTACAATTAAACACAGCCCATGTAGCTCACCTACTGATTTAAAGAAGCATGGTGCCCATTCCTTCTCCTAGAAGCTAAGTGGCATGAGGGAATGCTTTTGACATGACATTCATAGTTAATTCTAGACATTTAATACATCTTTTTGGTGGTTGAAGGAGTAAATATGAATTTCCCCCTTTTTCTCCTATCTCTCTCTATCTCTCTCTCTCTCTCTCTCTCTCTCTCTCCCCATTTTTCTATATATGGCAATTGATGCTCATTTGTAATCATTGGACCCTCTCAAAATACAAGGGAATCATATATATCATTGTGCAAGTGTTTATGAGTTACATGCCTCATATTTGGACTTATGTAATGTGTTTGTGCCTTCTTCCTTCATTGTAATAGACTGAGCATCCTTATAAGGAAATAAAATTCATGTTTTGTGGTTTTTCTCTGCCCTAGCTTGCGTTTTATTACATTTTCTTACCTCTTCATTCATTATAGGTCTATTGTGTGTGTTTCTCCACTTTGCATAACTCTATTTTTGTTATGTTTTTTTATGGAAATGGAAGGTAAGATGTTGTTCTGGATTGTGGCACTTATGTCTTCCCTCTTCATCCTCATTTTTTCCCATCCTTCCCTCATTAAGAGTGTCTTTCACCATTTTTCTTGGTGGTATCACCTTTGTTTATCTTAGGATTTCTCTTTCATGCATATCCATCTAACCTTTATCCCTTGGATTCCTAGAAGAGGATTAGATAATTGTATTTCTAACAATAGGAGCAATTTTAGCATTAGGAATTAGTAGAGGAATTTTGTATTCTCTGCATGTTCATCTCAAGCAACAAGTCCCACACTTGGATAGAGTCCCATGTTGCCTCAAAATATTGGGTCTCTCATGTTGATTTAGGGTGGGGTGCACTTTTGAGCTCCAATAATTTTGGCGGGTGCGGTGGGACCTTTTATGAAAATATAGTATTTTTAATAAGTTTTGGCGTGTGACTTGGTGATTTATTTCCTTGTGAGGCATCTTTAAACACATTTGGTGACTCCCAAGTTCAAATCTATTGGTTTCACCAGCTAAAGTGTCCATTTTCATGAGAAGAATACAGACAAGAAAAAGTGCAGCAAGTAGTGAACCTTTTGAATATTTTTAATTGTCACCAAGGAGAAAAATAAAAGGTAGAATAGTTCGAGATCATCATCTCCTCCAAATATAAATCTTTCTACTCCTCCTAGTAGAAAAATCTTGTTGTCCTCTAGGGTTTTAAGACCTATTCCAATCATGGCACATCAAATAAATTTTCCCTTTGTCAACTTCAATGGTGGTAGTCCCTTAGCTCTCAATGCACAACATGATATACTAGTGTTTGCACTTAAAAGTATCCCTTTCTTCACTAATGAAAACCACACTACCCCAACTGATCATATTTAATATATTGCTAATGTGTGTTAAATTCATCTGGTTACTGAGGATGATGTTATAGTTAGGCTTATTTCTTATTAACTTAAAGGCAAAGCACTTTAATTGTACAAAATCTTGATGCTCGCTACCATCCACAAATGGGGGATGAACGTGGCACAACTCTATTTCAGTAGTTTGGAGAAAAGGTAGAAAATATATACTTGCTAGAGAAACTAACAACCATCAAGAGGGCTCCTAATGAGCTTATGGCTGATTTCAATTTTAGATTTCAAAAAATATGGGACAAAATTTCTTAATACCAACTCCACAAGGTTCTTTCCTTTACTTCTTAAGAGCTCTAAATTATGATATTGTTATTATGATACAATCTATGGGAGCGGACCAATTACCTAATGCACCATTATGGATGAAAATTGTTTGATACAAGCTGAAAAAAATAGCCCTTAGATTACCTATGCCTTTGTTTCTTGAGTTGTCTCAAGCTTCTCGAAGATTCTATTACTCCCATTCCCGAGCAAAACTCCAAATCCATTGCTTCCACATCTTACTCTCCCAAACAAAAGGATTATGATGAAATGAAAGCCTTGATAGAAAAATTATCAAATAAAGTTATATACTTAGAGAAACAACAAGCCCAATCTTATAGAAACCGCACAAGTCCTGAATAAGGACAATCTATAAACCAAGGATTTAATGATGATTATCAACCATATATAAACCAATCTCTAAATCAAATATATGGGAAGATTCAACAAAATGGAAGACTAATGTCAAAATTCACATCTTTCTCTTCAAATAGTTTCTCCTACATAGCCAATTCCTGCTACTAACTCAAATAAAGCACTTATTCTAGTGTAAAGTAGTGTGATATGAATGGTGTTTTCCATAAATATGGCCACCTAATTAGTATATTTTTTTAAATGCATTGTAATCTTAGTCCTTTATTGTTCAAAATTATTCAAATCAACATGAACCATTGATTGAGACACCCAATTCCAATATGGAAGGAACTCAAGAAGTTTCCCTCGAGACCAATCTCATGTTTTTTAGGCTGATGAGATTTGTGCAATGAATCAAGTCAGTAAGGCGATTATAATAAACATGATACTCATGTTGTTGATGATATAAGTTCTAAGAAGAGAGTGTTGGATACTCAACCTTCATCTTCGTCTAATAAAAATGATCTTTTTCATAAGAAGACAGATAATGGGGGAAGGTTCAAGTGAGAACATATTGCCCGATGTTTTTAAAGCGACTCCAATTCGGTGAAAGAGGTTTTTCCCCAACCAAATGTACCTATCCTAACATTTGAAAAATCAATAAAGGAGAACATCACACCTATAATTCACAAATCCAAAGTGACCTTCCCTTAAACATTGTTGAGCAAATGAAGAAGATAAATGTGAATGTGACAATGTGGGATGCCAAAGAAATTTTTCCTTTCAACTTCAATGGTGGCGGTCCTTAGCTCTTAATGCACAACATGATATACTAGTGTTTGCACTTAAAAGTATCCCTTTCTTCACTAATGAAAACCACACTACACCAACTAATCATATTTAATATATTGCTAATGTGTATTAAATTCATCCTGTTACTTGGAGATGATGTTACGATTAGGATTATTGCTTATTCACTTAAAGGCAAAGCACTTCAATTGTACGCAATTTTGATTCCTGCTACCATCCATAGTTGGGATGAACGTGGCACAACTCTATTTCAGTAGTTTGGAGAGAAGGTAGAAAATATATCCTTGCTAGAGCAAATAACAACCATCAAGAGGGCTCCCAATGAGCTTATGGCTGATTTTCAATTTTAGATTTCAAAAACATGGGACAAAATTTCTTAAGACCAACTCCACAAGGTGCTTTCCTTTACTTCTTAAGAGCTCTAAATTTTGATGTTTTTATCATGATACAATCTATGTAAGTTGATGGTTACCTAATGCACCATTATGGATGGAAATTGTTTGATACAAGTTGGAAACAATAGCCCCTAGATGACCTATGCCTTTGTTTTTGATTTGTCTCAAGCTTCTCAGTATTCTATTACTCCCATTCCTAAGAAAAACTCCAAATCCATTTCTTCCATATCTTACTTTCCCAAAAAACAAAAGGATTACAATGAAATGAAAGCCTTGATAAAAATTTTATGAAATAAAGTTATATACTTGGAGAAACAACAATCCCAATCTTATAGAAGCGCACAGGTCCTAAATAAGGACAATCTATAAACTCATGATTTAATCATGATTATCAACCCTTTATAAACCAATATCCAAATCATAGATATGGGAAGAATCAACAAAATGGCGATCTGCAATGTCAAAATCTACATATTTCTCTTTAAATAGTTTCTCCTACGCAACCACTTCCTGCTGCTAACTCAAATAAAACACTTATTCCAGTGTAAAATAATGTGATATGAATGGTGTTTTCCATGAAATCGCCACCTAATCTAGGTATATTTTTTGAAATGCATTGTAATCTCAATCCTTCATGGTTCAAAATTATTCCAATCAACATGAACCATTGATTAAGACACCCATTCCAATATGGAAGGAACTCAAGAAGTTGCCCTCGAGACCAATCTCTTGTTTTTTAGGGTGATGAAATTTTTGCAATGAATCAAGCTATGGGCGGTTATAATAAACATGATACTCATGTTTCGATACAAGGTCTAAGAAGAGAGTGTTGGATACTCAACCTTCATCTTCATCTAATCAAAATGATCTTCTTCATAAGAAGAAGGATAATGGGGCAGTTCAAGTGATAACATATTACTTGATGTTTTTAGCATAGCCAATTCGGTGAAAGAGGTTTTTCCCAACCAAATGTACCTATCCCAACATTTGAACAATCAAGAAAGGAGAACATCACACCTATAATTCACAAATCCAAAGACCTTCCCTTCAACATTTTTGAGCGAGATGAAGAAGATAAATATGAATGTGACAACTGGGATGCCAAAGAAATTTTCCCTTTGTCAACTTCAATGGTGGTAACCCCTTGGCTATCAATGCACAATATGATATACTAGTTTTTACACTTACAAGTATCTTTTTCTTCACTAATGAAAACCACACTACCCCAGTGATCATATTTAATATATTGCTAATGTGTGTTAAATTCATCTAGTTACTATAGATGATGTTACAATTAGGATTATTACTTATTCACTTAAAGGCAAAGCACTTCAATTGTAAAAATATTGATGCTTGCTACCATCCCCATTGAGATGAACGTGGCACAACTCTATTTCGTAGTTTGGAGAAAAGGTAGAAAATATATCCTTACTAGAGGAACTAATGGCCATCAAGAGGGATCCCAATGAGCTTATGGCTGATTTCAATTTTAGATTTCAAAAACATGGAACAAAATTTCTTAATACCAACTCCACAAAATGCTTTCCTTTACTTCTTAAGAGCTCTAAATTTTTATATTATTACTATGATACAATTTATGGGAGTTGACCAATTACCTAATGCACCATTATGAATGAAAATTGTTTGATACAATATGGAAAAATAGCCCCTAGATTGCCTATGCCTTTGTTTCTTTAGTTGTCTTAAGCTTCTTAGTATTCTATTACTCCCATTCCCGAGAAAATCCCCAATCTATTGCTTCGACATCTTAGTCTCCAAAAAAACAAGAAGATTATGATGAAATAAAATCCTTGATAAAAAATTTATCAAATAAAGTTATATACTTGGAGAAACAACAAGCCCAATCTTATAGAAACCGCACAGTCCTAAATAAGGACAATCTATAAACCAAGGATTTAATCATGATTATCAACCCTTTATAAACCAATATCCAAATCAAAGATATGGGAAGAATAAAAAAAATGGAATACTGCAATGTCAAAACCCACATCTTCCTCTTCAAATAGTTTCTCCTACGCAGCCACTTCATGTTGCCAACTCAAGTAAAACACTTATTCTAGTGTAAAATAATGTGATATGAAGGGTGTTTTCCATGCAATCAGCCAACTAATCACTATATTTTCACAAATTCATTGCAATCTTAGTCCTTTATGGTTCAAAATTCTTCCAATCAACATGAACCATTGATTGAGACACCCAGCCCAATATGGAAGGAAATCAAGAAGTTACCCCTTAGACCAATCTCATGTTTTTTAGGGCTGATGAGTTTTGTGCAATGAATCAAGTTGTGGGCAGTTCTAATAAACCTCATACTCATGTTGTTGATAATACAAGGTCTAAGAAGAGAGTGTTGGATACTCAACCTTCATCTTCTTCTAATCAAGATGATCTTCTTCATAAGAAGAAGGATAATGGGGCAGTTCAAGTGAGAACATATTGCACGATGTTTTTGCATAATCAATTTGGTGAAAGAGGTTTTTCCCAACCAAATGTACATATCCCAACATTGGAACAATCAAGAAAGGAGAACATCACACATATAATTCAAAAATTCAGTGACCTTCCCTTCAACATTGTTGAGCAGATGAAGAAGATAATTGTGAATGTGATTATGTGGGACGCCAAAGAAATTTTCCTTTGTCAACTTCAATGGTGGTAACCCCTTAGCTCTCAATACACAACATAATATACAAGTGTTTGCACTTAAAAGCATGCCTTTCTTCACTAATGAAAACCACACTACCCAATTGATCATATTTAATATATTGCTAATGTGTGTTAAATTCATCAAAGTTACTCTAGATGATGTTATAATTAGGCTTATTGCTTATTCACTTGAAGGAAAAGAACTTGAATTGTACAAAATCTTGATGCTTGCTACCATCCACAACTGGGATGAATGTGGCACAACTCTATTTTTGTAGTTTGCGAAAAGATAGAAAATATATCCTTCCTAGAGCAACTAATAGCCATCAAGAGGGATCCCAATGAGCTTATGGATGATTTCAATTTTAGATTTCAAAAACATGGGACAAAATTTCTTAATAGCAATTCCACAAGGTTCATTCCTTTACTTCTTAAGATCTCTAAATTCTGATATTGTTATTATGATACAATCTATGGGAGTTGACCATTTACCTAATGTGCCATTATGGATGAAAATTGTTTGATACAAGCTGGTAAAAATAGCTCCTAGATTACCTATGCCTTTGTTTCTTGAGTTGTCTTAAGCTTCTTAGTATTCTATTACTCCCATTCCTGAGAAAAAACCCCAATCCATTGATTCCAACAAAAGGATTATGATGAAATGAAAGCCTTGATAAAAATATAATCAAATAAAGTTATATACTTGGAGAAACAACAAGCACAATCTTATAGAAACTACACAGTCCTAAATAAGGACAATCGATAAACCAATGATTTAATCATGATTATCAACCCTTTATAAACCAATATCCAAATCAAAGATATGGGAAGAATCAACAAAATGGTAGACATCAATGTCAAAATTCGCATCTTCCTCTTCAAATGGTTTCTCCTACGTAGCCACTTCCTGCTACTAACTCAAATAAAGCACTTATTCCAGTGTAAAATAATGTGATATGAATGGTGTTTTCCACGAAAATGGCCACCTAATCAAGTATATTTGTTTAAATGCATTGCAATCTCAGTCCTTTATGGTTCAAAATTCTATAAATCAACATGAACCATTGATTGAGACACCTGGTTCCAATATGGAAGGAACTCAAGAAGTTGCCCTCGAGACCAATCTCATGTTTTCTTAGGTTGATGAGATTTATGCAATGAATTAAGTTGTGGGTGGTTCTAATAAACATGATACTCATGTTGCTGATAATATAAAGTCTAAGAAGAGAGTGTTGGATAGTCAACCTTCATCTTTGTTTAATCAAAATGATCTTCTTCATAAGAAGGATAATGGGGTAGGTTCAAGTGAGAACATATTGCCCGATGTTTTTAGCAGACCTAGTTCGGTGAAAGAGGGTTTTACCCCAACCAAATGTACCTATCCCAACATTGGAACAATCAAGAAAGGAGAACACCGAACCTATAATTCACAAAACCAATGAGCTTCCCTTCACATTGTTGAGCATATAAAGAAGATAAATGTGATTGTGACAATGTGGGATGCCAAATTTTTTTCCCTTTGTCAACTTCAATGGTTGTAGTCCCTTAGCTCTCAATGCACAACATGCTATACTAGTGTTTGCACTTAAAAGTATCAATTTCTTCACTAACGAAATCCACACTACCCTAGCTGATCATATTTAATATATTGCTAATGTGTGTTAAATTCATTTGGTTAGTGAAGATGATGTTACAATTAGGCTTATTGTTTATTCACTTAAAGGAAAAGCACTTCAATCAGCAGAATATTGATGCCTCGCTACCATCCACAGCTTGGGATGAACATGGCACAACTCTATTTCAATAGTTAGGAGAAAAGGTAGAAAATATATCCTTGTTAGAGCAACTAACAACTATCAAGAAGGATACCAATGAGCTTATGGCTGATTTCAATTTTTGATTTCAAAAACATGGGAAAAATTTATTAAGACCAACTCCACAAGGTGTTTTCCTTTACTTCCCGAGATCTCTAAGTTTTGATATTGTAATTATGATACAATCTATGGGAATTGACCAATTACCTAATGTGCCATTATGGATGAAAATTGTTTGATACAAGCTAGAAAAATTAGCACCTAGATCACCTATGCCTTTGTTTCTTGAGTTGTCTCAAGTTTCTCAAGATTCTATTACTCTCATTCTTGAGAAAAACTCCCAATCCATTTCTTCCACATTACTCTCTAAAAAACAAAAATATTATGATGAAATGAAATCCTTGATAAAAAAATTATCAATTAAAGTTATATACTTGGAGAAATAACAACCCCAATCTTACGAAACCGCACAAGTCCTAAATAAGGACAATCTATAAACCAAGGATTTAATCATGATTATCAAACCTTTATAAACCAATATCCAATATGGGAAGAATCAACAAAATGGAAGACCGCAATGTCAAAATCTGCATCTTTCTCTTCAAATAGTTTCTCCTATGTAGCCACTTCCTGCTACTAACTCAAATAAAACACTTATTCCAAAGTGTAAAATAATGTGATATGAATGGTGTTTTCCATTAAATTGGCCACCTAATCTGTATATTAGTTCAAATGCATTGCAATCTCAGTCCTTTATGGTTCAAAATTCTTCAAATCAACATGAACCATTGATTGAGACACCCGGTTCCCAATATAGAAGGAACTCAAGAAGTTTCCCCAAGACCAATCTCATGTGTTTTTAGGTTGATGAGATTTGTGCAATGAATCAAGTAATGGGTAGTTCTAATTGACATGATACTAATGTTGTTGATAATATAAGGTCTAAGAAGAGAGTGTTGGATGGTCAACCTTCATCTTTATCTAATCAAAATGATCTTCTTCATAAGAATAAGGATAGTGGGGCATGTTCAAGTGAGAACATATTGCACGATGTTTGTAGTAGACCCAATTCAGTGAAAGAGGTTTTTCCCAACCATATGTACCTATCCCAACAAAGGAAAAATCAAGAAACAAATCCAGTGACCTTCCCTTAAACATTGTTGAGAAGATGAAGAATATAAATGTGAATTTGATAATGTGGGATGCCCTAACAGACTCCATCGAAAGAGATCTCCTATATGAAGCTCGAGGAAACTTCCCCATGTTGATCCATTTTTTCAAAGAGCACATCCTGTAGTCAAATTGTGCGAGAGAAGGAGGAACAAGTAAGAAAAGTTAAGAAAACCCTTCATATCTATATGTATTTAATTGGAGGAAATCACTTGGTTTATAATTGTATGATTGACTCAGAGCTAGTACTTCTGTAATGCCTAAGAAAATTGTTGATATCCTAGGTCTTAAGTACAATCTTGTTTCTAAATGTGTTTTGCAACTTGATGGCTCAACTATCAACATCTTAGGAGTGATCAAATATCTTGAGTTAACCCTTCATTCTTGTCCAAGTTTAACCATAACTCAAGATGTCTCAGTCATTGACTTTCCTCCTTTTTTTGTCATTTTCTTATCAAGAGACTTTACAAATAAAGTGGGTGGTTATTTGGCTTCAAATTGGTCCTATATGCTCTCAAGAACTAGATATGATACTAGATTTACCATCCAAGATGAGCCAATATTTTCCTATAATGTTGAGTCTTATGACTATACTCCTATCCAATATAATTGCATTATACATTAAGATCAATAAGACGAGTCGGTTCGATAGAGCACCATGTCCCTCCTTCAATCCCTAATTTGTTATTAGATGAATGGGCGAAGGAACACCATGAGTTATATCCTTATGACACAGTTGTTCAAACTAGGCTAGGAGCATACCGCATTCATGAAGAATAATTCATCACCCTCACACCGATTAAGCAAGAAAATGATGTTTTTGGATTACGAAAATGATCTTTGATGGTTTTAGAGCAAAAATGGAGTTAGGGGAGGCATTGTTTTGATTTCCCCAATGGATCAAAAATTCTTCTTTGCTTATAGGTTACAGTCTTCATGCTCAAAAAACATAATAGAGTATGAGGCATTGGTTCATAGCCTACTTATTGCGGAAAGAAGACAAATAAAAAAATTGCAAATTTTTGGAGACATTGAATTGGTCATTCACCAAGTGAGAGGGAAATGTGCCACCAAGATAAGCTTCTAAGATCTAATAAACATAGAATTCGGGATCTCTTAGAAATATTTGATGTTTTTAACTTGCAAGTGGTGCCAAGGAAATTAAACAAAGAAGTAGACCATAAGGAAACCTTGGATCACAATTTTCACCAGCTGAAGATCTCATCCAAGGTAATGAACAACATGTTAAGTTGATGGTTAGGCCATCAATCCCTGACAATGAAGTCAGCTAGCAGGTATTTGACAGTGATGAACAAATTGTTTAGTTTATCCATAATGAAGCCAAATTTTCTTCAAAAATGCAATCTGATTTTCATATCAGTTATGGTGATCAAATCATTTAGATGAAGACAAAAACGTTTCCTAAAGGATTGGTCACCCTTGAACACATTTTCAGTCCTGATGATGAGTTCAAAGGAGAAGATAAGAACATAACAACAAGGCAGGAAGACTACTAACTAGTCACTTTTGCACAAAGCAAGGAGCTGTCACATTAGAAAGAAATGTGATGAAGATGAAAATTGGGCTTGCATCTCCTTATGTCAAAAATATAATGATGCATTTTCATGGGAATGAGAAGATCTTATAGGTTTTGACTCCAACATTGTTAAACATTCTATAGATAATGATCCTAACGTTAAAACAATTAGACAAAAACAAAGGGCTATTAATCCCAAGATAGAACCCCTCATGAGGAAAGAATTATCTAATCTCATTGAGGAAAAAATCATATTTCCCATCAAATACTCTACTTGGGTGGAAAATTTAGTTTCGATGAGGAAGAAGAATGGAGAAATTAAACTTTGTGTGGATTTCAGAGATTTGAACAAAGCTTCCTAAAGGATCATTATCCTCTACCTTCTATGGAACAAATTTAAATTTTTTTAGCAGGAGCGCGAAAGGTTTTCCATATTTGATGGCTACTCAGGTTTCAATCATATCAAGGTCAAAGAAAAGGATCAGTTCAAAACTACATTTACAGCCAAATAGGGAACATATGCGTATCGAAGATGTCATTTGATTTATCGATACAAGTGCCACATTCTAAAGAGCAATGTAAATTACTTTTAAAGGGTATATTAATGATTTCATCCTTGTTTACCTGGATGAAATCACCATTTTCTCAAAGCAAAGAAAATATCATATCAGTAATCTTGAGAAAGTTTTTGAGAGATGCAAGGAATTTGGGTGTCTCTTAACCCTAAGAAATGTAATTGTACAGTTCCTAGGGCAATATTTTGTGTCATGTTGTATCAAAAGATGGTATTTTCAATGATCTAGAAAAATATCAGCCATCTTGTCTCTCTCCTTGCTAACTCACAGGAAGGTTGTACAATCATTCCTTACAAAGATTAACTTTGTTAGGAAGTTCATTCCGAATTTTACAAGATTGATTAGGCCTATCACTCTAATTCTCAAGAAATATTCAATATTTAAGTGGATAGTAGAAGGAAAATAAATATTCTCCAAGATCAAACAAGAAATTTCTCAAGACCCCAATCTTATCAATACTGAATACTCCAAATATTTTATCCTGTATGTATATGAAGCCGATTCTAGTATTTTTGTTATTTTGACATAACAAAATGAGCAAGGTTTAGAATAGTTGGTGGCTTTCTTCATCAAACATTGAATGATTATGAATTGAAATATAGTCACATAGAGAAACAACTATTTTCCATCATGAGAGCTCTCAAGAAATTCAAGAGTAAGCTTTCCACTAACCACATTAAAGTTCTAGTCTCACACTCCAATGTAAGAGAATTTACTATGGAATAAGAAATTACTAAGAAAATATCTAGATGGGTGACCAAGATAATGGAATTTTACGTGACTATCAAAGCCACAAATATAGTAAGATGTAGAGCACTCTATGAGCAAAGTTGGATTTGGATTCTCAAGATGATCAAGAAATCTCTTTCTTCATGGATGGGTAACACTCACACAACTCGAATCTCAACAAGATACAATAAATTCACCGATGGCCATAGTTGGATTAATGACATGAACACATTTTTTTGTTGGTGCATGTCCTCCTAACCTAAGAAAAATGAAAAGAAGGCATTTGAGATTACAATCAATTCCCTATGCATTGATTGATGGGATTCTCTTCAAAATGAATCTTGATGGAGTGTTGTTAAGATGTATTGATGGTGGTCAGGTAAATAAGGTATTGGAGGAGTTCCACAATGGTTTCTCTAGTGGACACTTTTCTCGCTATGAAAATTATAAAGGCATGATACTTCTGGCCCACACTATTTGTAGATGCTCATCAATGGGTCAGAAAATGTAAAGAATGTGCTTTCTTCACTAGTAATAAGAGGTTGTTTGCACTTCCACTTCACCCAATCCAAACATATCATCCATTCTCCCAATGGGATCTTGACTTCATTGGCATGATTAATCCTCCATCAAGTGTTGGTCATAAATGGGTCTTGATAGAAACTAATTACTTTACCAGATGGATAGAAGTTGTGGCACTCAAAGAAGCTACTGAATCAACTATCCTTGATTTTATTAAAGATATTGTGACAAGGTTTGGGGTTCCACAAACCTTCATTTCTAATAATGAAAAATCCTTCCTAGGCTATAAGATTTCTGATTGGGCTCTTAGACTTGGAATTTACTTAAATACCTATTCCAATTACTACCATTAAAGTAATGGTTTAACATGATCTACTAACAAGAACTTAATTAGAATCATGCAAAGAACAATAGATATCAACCAAAGCTAGTGGCACAAAAAGGTAAGAAATTCTCTCTAGGATGGTAGAATAAAAAAAAGAAAGCAATTAGCAATCCTCCTTTTAAACTTGTCTATGACAGAGAGGATTGGAGTCCCTTGCCTTTAGAATTTCCTTCACTAGAGTTGGCCTAACAATTAAAGTTTGAGGGTGTAGATCGGAGATAACTCGGAATGGAAGAACTAGTTGAACTTCGGGAATTGAGGCAATCTACCACGATCATATTAGAAGAACATCGAGGTCAACCGAGTAGTGGGTTGACAAGAAAGCTAGGTATCACGTTTTCAAAGTAGGTGATATGGTATTGAAATGGGATGCAGATAAAGCTAAAAAAGGGTGACACATTTAATTTGATGCACTTTCAAGTGGGCCATACATCATTAGTGCTTCCAAAGAGACTAACTCTTTTGAGTTGTCTAACCTTGATGAAAATGCATTACAAATCCTAGTTAATGGGGTTTATCTTAAACATTCACATTAAGTTGTTTGTTTCACCTTGTACATACTAGATTAGTTTTTAATTCCTCCAAGTCCTTGTCATCACATTGTCTTGTTGGTTGTGTAGTTTCCTTTCACTAAGTTCTTTACACATTGTTCTTGTTGTTCTGGTTGGTTTTGTCATTGCAAAATGGTTCATGGAGGACTCCAAAAAGATACATTTTGTATAGAGTAGGAAATTGAAAAGGATGAGCTCTAAGAAGCGGTAGAATAGAATTCATACTAGCCTACAAACATTCAAGTCAATGGAGAGGCACTCGCTTTATCGGCTTAACTCATGGGTTTTCAAGGAAATGGGTGGAAAATCAATTTCAAGATAGTTTTCCATGCTCATTAAATTTTAATTAAGAACAAGTTCCATGAAAATGATTAGTTCAAGTAGAAAAGGTTAGTGCTAAGTCTAATTAATGTTTCATGAAGGCTCAAGGATAAAATTTCAAATTTCGATCATTTTTTCATGTTTTTAGGTGACTCCATGCCCAATAAATGATTTAAGGCTACTAATCTCATATATGGCAGGAACAATTCCCCAGAAAGTCACCAAAAATGTTTTCCAAAATAATCCCTGGGGGATATTTGACAACTTACAGAGAGAATTTTGGACTTAACCCCCTTTTTGGCCTTGGAGGTATTTTTTTGAGAAATTACAGAATGCGGTGTAAATTACAAGCGGTGTCTCAAGCCCCAAAATCAGCTCTATCAGACTCAGGGAGTTATAAAACAATTAGTTAAATTCGCGATATTTATGAAGTTGCAAATTGCTTCCTGATCTCCGCCTCTCGACATGAACACATGACATTCTTTCGGGATCTAGAACCAAAAGGTATGGAATAATTTTATAACCTCAGCCTTGCAAGAAACTACAAAATACGTTTGAAGGTCTAAGGCCCGATCACAATTAGCACATGGTGCATTCTGGGATCTCGAGATGAAAAAAGTCTTACATGAGATTGTAAACTATAAGCAAGGACATGAATCCCTGCTAATATTTTAATGCCACACAACATCTTCGTAGAAGTTCAAACCAAAATTACAGCTCATGGTACTATAGCAAATCCCGTGTTAGGACCCGAGCTACATTTTATATTAATGTTTGTATCTTTCTCTCTAGGCCTCCATTTTTGAAAAAATTGGGCTCGTTGGAAAGGTCTCATCATACACTTCACTTTGGTATTAAAAAATGAAAAATTTGATGGAGTTTGGTGGGTGAAAAAAGGAAAAATAGTCCTTACAATTAAACACCATTCTAGGTATCTCAACTACCGTATTTAATGAAGCATGATGCCCATTTCTTCTCTGAAAGATAAGTGGCGTGGGGAATGCTTTTGATAGGATTCCCATGATTATTCTCGTAAATTTAATACATATTATTGGTGGTTGAAGGAAGAAATTCAAATTTCCCTCTTTTTCTCTCCCCTTTCTTTCTCCCCCATTTTTATATATATTACCAATTGATGCTCATTTATAAATGTTGGACCCTCTTAGAATACAAGGGCATCATATCGAGTGATGGGAAAGTGTTTATGAGTCGTAGGCCTTAGATTTGGACTTCTCGAATGTGTTTGTGTTGAAAGAAAAATGGACCGAGAGGGGGTGTGAATTGATCCTACAATGATGTTTACTTTATTAACCAAACCATGCATTCATCAATTAGTTTTTCCATATAACATTCATAACTATGTGTGCTTATTAAGATATGCAACATCAATCACAAGAGCATCATATGTAAGTGGGAAACCATCACGGGGAAGAAAACCCATGAAACATTTGCTGATATTACACACAAAAAGAAATTTAGTGAAGAACCAAATTCACAAGGATCGTTAATCCCTAATTTAGTAGAGCGCCAACCCTAAAAGGAGCACCAACCCCTAATTAAGTGAACTACCCACTCCACAAGAGGCTACAACCCCTAGGATTACTAAGCACAAACTCAACCACCTGATGGTGAAGATCTCTAATTTTTTTCTGCCACAACTGATGGAGATCTCTAATTCAACTCACAAACCCTTGCTCAAACCCTAGGTCTTCAAACTCATTCTATCTTCTTCCTTCTCAACTTGTCTTGCTCTAAAACCTTGCACATATCATGTCAAACATTCCTCAACCTGAAACACATTTGACCAGCTCTCAAATCATGCCTTTAATCCTATAAAACAGTTATACTTGGGTCACACTTTTCCCTCATACATGACTAACTTACAAAATGAGCTCAAACTTCACTTTTATATGTTTTCCTCCCTTCTAACTCGAGAGAGGTTGGTCCTCAAACTTTTTCACAACTAATATAACTTCATAAAATTAAAATAAAATCATTACAATGGTCACATATGACTCATATAGGTCGGTCATGCCCAAAACCACTCATCATGCACCAAAATGCCTCAAAACCCCATCACTAGGATGATAAAAATCCACTCATACCAAAACCATGCTTAGTAAAGCTCCCAAATTTATAAAACATGTGTAATATAACATATAAGAACCACACATAGTTGTGCATTTACTTTAACTAATAAAATAAATCATTAAATGAGAAAACCGACTTATATCCTTCATAAAACAACTACTTCTAGCATCCTAATTTCACCTTTGGGCCTCAAGACCACCCAAGATGATCTCAACTATGGCATGTGACCACTTTATGAAAACCTCAAAACATGTATAACACATATAAGAAAGTTATACCTCTTGAAACATCCATATACTCAAACCACAACAACTTTACATTTTGTCAAAACAAGTGACCAAATCCTAGTTTTGCAAACTCAACTATTTTTCACCCTTGATGATACTTTCAAGACTTCCATATTCCTTAAATATGAACCAAATTAACCCCTCATCACTTTGTAGGTGCTAGGAAGCATCAAATCATCCATTTCATGCTTAAACCAACTTAATCTTTATTGAAAACAAACATGTCCCGAAAATACAACTACCTTCTTCTTCACAAATCATCCTACAAGAGCCCTCAAATCAAATCACTAGGAATCAAGAGATACATCACTAGAAATATATCTAAATCACCTTTCCGGGAAAACATTGGAAGTCCTTCCAAATCTAAGAGGAAGGCCTTGAACCAATCTAATATCATCAAACTTCTTTGTATGCCTTTTTGGACTCAAGAACCGACTATGAACCCAACACACTCCATCATACCAAAACAAACTTCCACACTCAACCAAAGCATGGAACACACTTAGACATGTTTTATAATTACCAAAAACATTCATAAATCTTTAACAACTCAGAATCATCAACTTACCTCTTCTATCCATTTAGCACCCTGTTAGAACAAACATCCTTCAAACTTAACCCTCAAATAATAGGTCATAACTTTTGCATACCTCATCCAATTATTAATTTTTATATATTAATGGAAATATCTTTGAACCATATTCACAACAAAACTTGAATGGATTCCTAGCTCCTCATGTAGCTCCTCCAATATTAATTTTAGTACAAGTTGCTCCAAACTACCCCCAAAACTAGTTTTTCTATAAATAGTGTATAATTTTGAATTTTTCAGATCAACCATGACTTGAAACCCTCATGAAAATCTAGAACAACTCAAAGGTTAAAAACAATGTCAATTTAATCTTCATCTTCTTTGGACAAATTATCCTTAAACTGGAACTCTTCGAAACAAGCAAATTTGGGTGGGGGCACAAATATTGTCACATGCTCTAATATACCTTTATAGAAATTTGGAAGAGTCCTCTAAAAATTCAATCATCACTTTTGTAAAAATAATAAAAATAGGTGACTATACTCAATCGTCTCTGCAAGTCACTCCTAGTTAAGGTTTAGTGGGGTTTCAAACCACTTTACCTTCTTACTGATCATTCATAAAAATGCGCTGATAATAACACTTCATTCTATTTTGAAATATTCATAAATAAATTAAGAATTTATTATAAAATTCTCGTGTCCCCATGCGAAATCATACAATTCACAATGAACATCGAAGGTCCATATTTGCTTCAAAACACATTGAAACTTACCCAATTTTGCTAACACTTGTTGTTGATAAGAAATTCTACCTTAATAATTTAGTTGATAGAATCAAGAGGTAAAATTTGATCAATCTTGAATATGGAAAGGTTTCCAAGATACTCATGGATGATGCTTGATGGATGTTTGATTGGATTGTTGTGCTCCGTGGAAGAATAGATCAAGCTCCTCTCCTGCAAATGAATCTGTAATCACAAACACTACACAAGATGGGATTAGTAATATTGATAAGAAGGTTGAATGACAAGGGTCGGTTCCCAGAAGTCAAAGGACTTCCTTATATGGATGTCAACCCACTTTGAAACACTCAAGTTTATTTATGAAGATGAGATATAACATATGATATATGAATTATGTGATCAAATGTTTACGATTTATTTAGCTTATTACAAATACTCAACTGATGATGATAACATGAAAAGAAATATAACTAGGGCTCAAATTTAGAATCAAGGTTAATGTCTAGATTCTCAGAGAATTTGAACCCATAGAGTAGTCTAGATCATCCTCCTTAGAGAAGCATAAATCAGGCTCCTCAATATAGTCGTCTCTAAAGAAGTCTGAATATTCTTCTTCAGTGTCGTATTGTCGTGCAAAATCTGAGTCAAAGTCTTCAAAGCTGACTTTAGTTCCCAACTTTGAATCAAATTCAATATTGGAACCTTCAGGGATGTCTAATCCCACCTTGTGTTGATACTCAAACCAAGCTAGGTCATCTCGATTCTTTGCACCTTGTAATAAGCCTCCCAAAACTCATTGGTAGCCTCGTGGATCCTCTCGGGTAGATTAAAAATGATCTATAATATTTCAATTGGGGCTTAATGGATAGCGCACAACTTGAGGTGTGAAAAATATCATACGAGATCCCAATGAAGTAGATGACAGATGATCGACAGAGAGTTGATGCTTATGATTGGAGTGCATATGACCATGTAACAAAATCCATTCTTGGCATAATATTAGCAACAAAAGGGATAAAAGTAATTGATAAGAATTTCTAAATGAAATTTGACTACAAAATAAATAGAATGCACAAGAAACACAAGAAATTATAGGAAACGTGGCGATTAGGAATCGCAGTAATTCTGCAAGATGTTAATAGACCGATAAAATGAGAGATTTGATTAGCGATACAAAACTATGGTCTTGCGAATGCAAAATCAAGTTAAGAAGTGATCAGATAAGTTTCTTTAAGATGAAAAAATGGGGTTAAAAGTCGATAATGAGACCTTGAATGACGCGTTGAACGATGAGAGGTTGATACTGATTATGCAACTAAACAATGAATGAACTTTGAAATGGATCAAATTCACTTGATGGTCGTGAACATGGTCTTGTTGGATGCAAAATGACACTGATAAACCTGAATGAAACTTGACAATGCCTCTTGAATTCTCCTGGATGATCCCTATGAGAGGTAGAGAAACTGGTTTATATAGAACGTGAGCGATCGAGGAAATCGTTGGTGTTTTCAGTCAGTTTGAATTTGGGAAAGATAAGAAGGGATAAATTTGCTAATTAGAACTATAGTGCCTTGGGATTTTGAGGGATTGTGATGTGATAACTAGAATGAGGTCAAGATGTGTAGTTTGATGGGTTAAGATTGGGATTAAATTGGTTAGGATAGATGAGGAGTGTTTTTGGAAGGTTTCTAAATTGATTTCAAACTAGACCTAGCTAGTGTGAAAGGAGAATTTCACATGGGGATGATATGGGAGGATAGATTAATTAATTATTTGAATAAAATGGGGTAGGTTATGTCTTAGGATAGGTGGGCATAATTGATTAATTGATTGAAGGGCATTAGTGGATTACCTAGGTTAGGGGGATGATGGCATGTTTCATAGTTACAAATGAGTGTATGTAATCGAGATAAGTGAATGAGGACGGGAGGATGCAAATTTCTAGTGTCTACATTTTCCCCTTTTTGTCTGACGATTTGACAAATCGTTAGACAAAAACAATGAAAAAGGTTTGTTCGTATGGGCAATTCAACTACAATGTAATACATCGAATACTAGTGTGTTTCATTCCAAAAGTTTCCCCAGTCTGAGGGGATATCGAAACAGAATGTGCTACCGAGGAATTAAATGATAGGGTGACCAAAGGGTTTGGTACCTATAGACGTATTGATCCTCGCCAGGTAGGGCTGATTTGACGGAAGGTCAAGTGATGGGGGCCAAAGGGCATACATCCCATAGACATATGACAAGTCCCAAAATTGATTTTGTTTGTTTGATTTAAATGTTCCAAGGAGCTTGGGTCCTTTGAAAGTGACACACTTATGCAAAAGGGTGAAAATAACATTGATTGCTTAAAATTGGGTGAATCATTAGTGATTTAAAGAAACGCCTATGATTGGAGGTTAAATCGTCGGCGATTGAATCGTAGTAAAAATTGGGGTATATAACTACCCGATCCCTATAGTTTTTCATTTTCACTGCGGGGGTTAAAAATGGTCCGGAAAATAGATTTTGAGAAATTTTTAGTAATTTGATTAGGATGATGACCTCCAAGAAAGGAGAAAACCACCCACGACATCGGTGAGTTGATTTTATTTGTTTTTGTGTGATTTTTGGTAGATTTAGGGTTCTCTTTGCCGTTTTTGGGGCGTATGGGTGCCCTAGCTAGAATCACTGGCGATTGATGCAATCACCGGTGATTCAAAGCAGAATCATTGGTGATTGAGATGAATCGTGGCGATTCACATATGATTTTGAAAATTTTCATGAATAGAGTAAGATTCTTTGATGTTTTAGATGTTGTTGGTGTAAGGGATTGATGTGTGCATTTTTGATATGTTGTTGATATTTTTATTGATGATATTAATTATTGATTTTTTCATGTTTGTAGGTGGATGCCAAGTTGTCCATTTGCGACCACATTCCATTGATTTTAGAGGAGGTGAGGACTGATATGTCAAACGATGATTGGGAACATGTAGAGGTTATCAGTTTTGGTGCTTTATGAGACATTATAGATGGATCCATAGATGTCTAGGTTTGATATTGGCATTGTTAGAGAGGTGGAACCTTCCACCAACACTTTCTGGTTGCCCACGTGAGAGATCACCATTACCCTAGAGGATGTTCACTACATTTTGAGACCTGCCGATCCATGGGGTGGTGGTGTACTGTTATCCAAAATGTGCCCCTGCTCATTTTTTGTGGCTAAATCCTTTCATTTTTTCCTCTCTTGTGCCTCAGTCATAATATTTTTCTTTTTAGGCACTCAAAACCTTTTGGAAATGACACCATTGGATAGAGCTCTTTCTCAACTTTCCAGAAAGGTAAATTTTTCCTCCTAACTCCATGTATTTTTGAAGTTATGGCTCGGTGGAGTTTTTTGGAAAAATTTTCCCCTGAAAGGCCCGCGGCCAATGAGATGCTGCCACGTGGCACCTAGAGTGGTGGAGTGTGGGAAATTTTGGAAAATTTTCCAAATGACCAAAAAGGTGCAAAAATTCAAATTTTTGCCCGCCAACCCGATTTGGCCTTGTTTTGCCCTAAAACTTCAAATGGCCATATCTTTCGATCTAGAGCTCGGTTTTTTGCGTTCTTTATATCAATGGAAAGCTGGTGAAATTCTATACAAGATTCCAGGGGTTATTTTTGCATTTTGATAGAGTTTGGAGAGATAAAATTGAAAAACACCTCTGGCACGTGGTCATGGGCCAGAAATGACGTTTCAACCACCGCTTTTAATGAAGAATGGCTTGCATTCTCTCCCAAAGATGGCTAAAAATGTCGGATGGGTCTGTAAGGATGCCCATGTTGTTTTGAATGCGTTTTGGTCAATGGTTGAATCCCTTCCACATTTTCCCATGTTTCTCTCTCCTAGGCTCGTCCCTTGTACTTGTAAAAGCCAAATTTGGCTCATTTTCAAAGGGTTGAACATTTTTTGTGTATTACAGGTCCCCTTTCTCACCTTGGAAGTGATTTTGGTGGAATATCAGACCTTTTCTAAGAACTGCAACTCATTTCTGCCTCCCAGGTGTTGTAATGCAAGTGATTTTGATGTTAAAATAACAATACAGGCCCTGTGATTAATTTTTCATCCTCTGCTGGTGTTGTTTGACTAATTTCTGATTCTTCATTACAGTTATCAGTTTGTGCATGTTGTTTTGTTGCATTTTATGAATTGTGTCAATCTGTAGAAGTGATAAATGCTCACCACTCCTTTAGTGCATCACCTATTAGCATTAGTTCTAGTTTATCTGCATTCTCTATCTCTGTCTCCTTTGGAATTTAGGGTAGGATTAGGAATTTAAACCTCTACAACTTGTAAGTGATAAATCTGATCAGAGGAGTTGAGGAACCAGCCTCTAATCTGGAGATTCCTTTCCCATTTTACAAGTCCCACACTTGGGGAGAGGATTCAATGTTGTGCAATCACACTGGATGTCTAAAATATCAAACTAGAAATCTGATCAACATCCAAGGGTGCTGCTGATTTGCAACAACATTACCCTATTACTAAGGTAGAGAGAGACAAGCAGTGTGATGACCAAATTGTATGGTGTGGATGTTGCAAAAATTAGGTATGAGTCGGGGGTTTCACTTACATCCATGTCTATTCACCTGAGTGAGAGGGTTGTGTACGGATGACCATGATGATGATGGCCATCATTTTTTATGCCTTGTCAGATTCTGGGAGTGGTCACTTTCCATAGATGATGACAAGGGTTGTTCTGAGATGATGGACCAACGTACTATTTTTGAGTGGGACCTACCCTAATTTCTCATACGTTTAGAGAGTTGTGGGCTTGGAGGGCTAAAAAAAGTTATGATATCAATGCTGTATTTCTCTTACAGGCTTGGGATTTAGAGCATATTGCTATTTCTCGACCAATAGGGTTGTCATGGGGCATTTTTGATCAATGCCCTAGTTTCATGAGGTGGAGGTCAAACAAGGGTCATGCGGGGAAGAGGAGGAAAACATGGTTTTATAGAGATTTACTATTTGGATTATAGGTGGGGGATGTTGTATGGAGTCCCTATTTGGATTTACTCTTGGGGTGAGTATCCTCAAGATTTACAACAACTTATGTGGCTTCGGGCACATAGAGCAATAGAGCATGAGTTACTTCATTTTGATTGTGTTCGAGAGGCGCTTTGGTTCAAGTGTAGGGAGTACCTAATGAGCCCATTTAGTAAAGGTGGGAGGAGATAGATATAGATACTCCAAGGTTAACAGTGTCCAAACTTACCGTTATTGATGAGTTGTCAGGGGCTACGGGCCCGAATGATGAGGGTGTGATTGTACAAATTGATGATGCGGGGTTACCCTAGAGTATAGTGCATGGTGGATTCCAACCTTGATGATTTTTGATAGAGCTCGAGTGGCATAGAGGGTTGTGCAGCGGGTGAGGCGAGTACATGCTTAGATAGAGGGAGGAGCATAGGCGGAGGAGGCGAGCTAGGTTCCAAGGATGAGGAGGATGAGGGCGAAGATGACTTAGCTATAGCTATTATAGTGATGACAATCGAGAAGTCCATAGTATAGGGAAGAAACACGTGGCTCGAGAGAGAGAGATATTACATTCTTGGTGTTCGGGATACCCTCATTGCAGAGAGAGATAAACCGATTGTTGAGAGGGATTTGATGATAGTGGAGTAAGATAGTCTCGGCATACAACTTGTTCAAGTCTCTCTAGATAGAGAAAAGTACAAGGGGCTAAAGGATCCATTAAGGAAGGCCTTAGGGATCATGAGGCCTTTTGTATCTTGTATGGAGTTATCAATGATGGTTCATTCTAGCGGAAGATGGTAGCACCTACAACACCTCCTCTATCTGGGATGATCTTAGTGGCTCATTATGATGTTTTGCATGAAGAGTGAGATTATTATGTTGATTTGATCATCAAGAACTACCTAGATACCACTTTATATGTAGATTATGTGGCTGCCAAAGGGGCGGCTACAGTAGTAATGAGGCCTAGTGCGAGTGCAACGAGTGTGGGACAACCACCTCGGAGGCTAGAGAGAGTGGATGGTGGTGAGGGAGGAGCCAGAGGTGAGGTTGTGGCTACGAGTGCTCCTAGAGGGGGCGGAGACAGTGTTGTTAGAGGCACACATGCTCCTGGAGGAGAGGGCGGTGCTAGTACAGTTCTCGAGAGATGTAGATTTTACTAGCTGATTCTCGATGCATATGATGTCATAGGCTCATAGAAGCCCATTTTTGTATGATGATGACATATATTGATTTTTTGGACATTGATTATGATGTATACCGAACTTTGATATATATATATATATATATATATATATATATATATATATATATATATATATATATATATATGATGATGATGATGATGACGATGATGAGTTTTATGGCTTATGTTGCATGTGTTATATGGTATATGTTTTTATTTGAAATGTGTTAGTGTTTTAGATGGATTTTGATGGATATTAAGAAGCATGGTTTGTAAACATGTTTGGTTACATATGATTAGGTGTGATCAAATGTTTAATTGATTCAAATGAATTTAAAATGTGACCCTAAAATGTGCTATATCAAAAATGTGACTAAATAAAATGGGGTAAAAATGAAATGATTTCCCCATTATGGATTCAATATATATGCGACGAGTTTCAAGAGTGTGAGAACACTTACACTTGTAGCCTTATCAAATGTTAAATAAGATTATCAATGGGTAGTTACATGAATCATGATAGAAATGTGGGTTTGAGTGAATGTACTTTGCTAGGAGATTTTGTATATGTAGGCCAATGTGGGAGAAATGGATCTCCTTTTCAACATGTTCTTAGGGAAGATGCCCTAGCTTTTCATATTATTTTGAAGCAAACTAATTGCGGTGGGAAGCTTGCTATAATGGGAAAGCTAATTGATGTGGGAAGCTTTCTTGGATGCTTTTTATATTGATGTATTTTTGAAGGTTGATCAATGTGGGAATCCTTTTACATGAGTAGCCATCCTTTGAGGGTATGGTCTACATTTTGAATTTTGACAAGATGGTTGTCTTTCAAGGGATCGGTTCATAATTTTGACTGGTAGCTGTCCTTCAAAAGATCAATCTACTTTTTTAATTTTTGATAATAATTTAGACTTGTGAATAGTTGTCCTTCAAGGGACCAGTCTATTATATTTTGACATTTTGATAAAAGGAGCATCCAAATGATTTTAAGGGATTCTACAAAGGAGGAAGTTATCCAAACAAAATATGCGATGAATCAAGTTGCATAGTGCTCATATTTAAGATGTATTTAGGATGCTTTGACAGATAACCACATACTTTCATTACAATGATATGATGAAGTGATAGGATTTGGATGTAACTACTATCATGATGATCAATTATTTAACAATAGAAAGGCCATAAGTGTGAGGAATTCAGAGGTTCCTTTTTAGGTTCTCCATCAAGAGAAGTGAGATGATACACTCCTGACCCATACTTGTGAGTAATAATGTATGGACCAATCCAATTGGGGAAAAATTTCCACATTTACTCCATTCTAATGTAGTGAAATTTTGATTTTCTTTAAGTACAAGATCACCAATTTTAAAATCACGTTCTTTGACATGTTTGTTATATGCTCTACTAACACGTTCTTGATAGACTTGATGATGTTCGAGGGTTAAACGATTTTCATCTGATAATTCAATTTTTGCTAAGCGGTCTTGGTGATATTATTCATCAGGGATGAAATCTTTGAGAGATACACGAAGTGATGGAATTTGGACTTCAAGAGGTAGGATGACCTCTAAGCCATAGATGAGTGAATAGGGCATAGCACCTGTAGGTGTGTGGATGCTAGTTCGATAATCCTAGAGAGAAAATGAGATTTGGAGATGCCAATTCCTACCTGCATCGTCTACTATTTTCATAAGGATTTTATTAAGTTTTTGTTAGAGGCCTCGACCTGTCCATTTGCTTGAGGATAATACGGTGATGAGAAATTGAGATTGATGTTGAACGTATCAAAAAGATTTTTAACTTCTTTATTTTAAAAGGATTTTCCTTTATCTCGTGATGATTTTATGTGGGAGACTAGAATGGCATATAATATTTTGATATTTGAAGTTGGTGATAGGCCTTGACTTTTTCAAGGTTAAAGGGATGACTTCAAACCACTTAGTAAAGTATTTGATTGCTGTGATTATGGAATGATGTTGTTGGGATGATTTATGATTGATAACACTAATGAGGTCTAACCCCATTGAGAAAAAAGCCATAAGTCTCAAGGTGTCAGAATGCTTTGACTAGGAATGTGAATAAGATTTGAGTAGAGTTGGCATACAAGGCATTTCTTTACGTATGCACAACAATATTTGGTGATCGTAGGCCATTAATACCCTAGCCTTATGACACGTTTAGTGATGGTATTGCCATTGAAGTGACCACCAAAATTCCATCATGGACCTCTTCGATTGCCTTAATTGATTCATGTGATTTAAGGAATCGCAATCGTATACTATCAAAGCTACGTTTATAAAGGATACCACCTATAATGAAAAAAATGAGTGACATGTTGAAGAAGTGATCACTTGGCACCATGCGATAAGTTTGATGGCAATTTACAGTCAAAGAGATAGTCATATATTTGGGTGTACCATAGATCAGGTGGATGATTGTTAATGACATTAATAGGAGGAAGCTCATTTTTATGTGAAGGATGGTCCAAGCACTTAACGAATATGGACATTTTAGTGTTATCTTTTGATTTTTCTGTTTCTAAAGGGATGAGGGATCCAAGATATGCCATTGTGTCTCGCGAACCTATTAGAAGACCGCATAATAGTTTAAATGATATAATGATCAAATGCTCCGTGGAGAAAGTCAACAACAACCTTATATTTTTGGAGGATTTCATTTTTACAATGATATTCTCTGTTAACCTGATTGATAACAAGTTGTGAATCTCCATAGATTTCCAGGATGTAGACACCTAAGTGAATAATGGTATTTAGACCCATGATTAAGGCTTCATATCTCACCATGTTATTAGTACATTCAAAGTTAAGTTTGTATGATAACGGAAGTGGAATATTCCAGGGAGGTATGATAACAACTCCGGCTCCTCCCCCTCTTGGAATTTAGAACCATCGAAGAAGAGAGTCATTTTAACCGAGATAAATTCAGATTCATTGATGTTGTTGATGGATTTATCAGGGAATTCATGGGGGATTTGATTATCTGGAAGGGGTGCTTTAACAAGTTGATCTGCAATGGCCTGAACTTTAATAACTATGATATAATTTCAAGATCAAATTCAGTCATGAGCATAAGCCATCAAGTTATGTGATCATTATGATAAGGTTTAGAGTACATGGTTTTAAGTGGATTAAAACTGGTGATGACATATGTCTTGTGATTGAGGAGATAATGTCAAAGTTTTTAGGTGGCAAAATATAACGCACAACATAATTTTTCATCTTCAGTGTAGCGTGTTTCATACTCATGAAGTGTGTGACTAATGTAGTATATGACTTGTTCACGACCTTGATTATCACGGTGGGAAAGCATAGCTCCTAGGGCATGTTCTGAAGTGGATATGTATAGATAAAATGAATCCCCTTCATGAGGTGGAGTAAGCATAGGAGGTGATAATAAATACTATTTGATTTCATCAAAGGCTTTCCGTGTCGAATCCCGGTGAAATTTTACGTCTTTATGGAGTAGATGGTGAAACAATTGACAATGGTCATAAAGTTGTGATATGAAATGTCAAATTGACTTGTTGTTGTGTAAATGTGCAATAGAGAAATTAACAATTTCCAAGCACGAAAAATATGCCCTAGTGTCAAAATTTTCAAGTCCTAGCATTTCAAGATACCTCGGGTCAAATCCGCCACTTTTTTCACCCCTTATTTGATGTCAAATTGGTCCCCTAGGTGATTTAGGAAAGTCCATTCATTCCCCCTAGGTTATTTTAGGAGTTCATTTGCAAAGCTATATGCAGTTGTGGGAAGGGCTATCACTGGCCTTCTTAGAGCTGGAGCAACCTCATGAAGCGAGAAAGACGAGCCTAAGTGGATGTGGAGATGATCCAAATTTCTTAGGACATCATGGAGATGGTTCAGAATATTTTGGAAGGTCTCGGAGAAGTTGGGGCAGTTTCGCCAGAATTAGGGTTCACAGGCCTAGTCAGTGCACATGCCAAAACAACTGTTGACCTTTAGAAGGTGATTCTGGGAGCTCCAAATGGATTTAGAAGTAAAAAAAACATCTCCAAAAAGAGGATTCCAAGACATACATGATGGTGAAATCATATTTTTCACAACACCTTGCACATAGGATTTACATGCAATTTTAATCGTGTGCAAGTGGAGTCTCAAATCAAAAATCCACTTTTTCAAGGATCAAATGGATGAATCAAGTTATGAGTTCCTCCCATTGGATTAAAAATTCCATTTCTAGTCGGGATCATATAAAAGTTTACTAAGAAATTCTACCAGAACTCAAGTTATCATCGTCTAAGTTACCCTCTCAATGGCGAGCTTCAACACTTAGTCATTTTTGGGAGGACACGTGTCAAAGCACCAAGAGGATGATGGGATTTCATGTCCCCGACATCCCTAAGGTCAGTACACCAACCCTTGAAAAATTCTCACACCCCCATGTGACCTCTCGAGACCACGATGTGACCTCCGACTTGATGCAGTTCGGCCCATGAAGTGCATTTTTGAAGCATCTATTCCCTACCATCGGATCAAGCGCCACGTGTTAGCTCTAGGACCACTATGGAAACTGATGTCCCTCATGTCCTTGAGGTGAGGGACACCAAACATGGAAAAATTGTGCCCAGCCCTCTAGGAGAGTGTTTTGGTCACCCATATGACCAGTTTCTAACCCCTCGGTGCTTTAAAGCTTATTTTGGAGCACTCGTTCCATGTCACGTCAGATTCATTTGCCACATGTCGTTGTCTTGCTCATTGTGTAAATTGATGTCCCCGATTTCCCGAGGTCAAAGACATCAAGGACAAAAAGTGTGCCCAAATCTAACTCAAAAATTGATTTTTTTTCTAACTGTTGGTTGTTTCTTGCTGCTTCTAACATCTGTGTGCACAAACATCTCCACATCCTCCTCTGTAACTCCTCACCATCATTCCTCCATTGATTAACCTAAAACTAGACCTTCCATAGACGTACTTCCCTTCAACTCCACAAATTCATGTAGTACCTAAAGGAAAAATGGAGCAAACACAAAAGGAGAAGCACAAAACATAGAAGGAGAAAACAGAGAAAACTCCATGGCCACAAAGTGAAACGTTGAAGAAATATCTCAAATGGATACATGAAACAAAAAGTTATATATATTTTTTCATTCCTCTACCCAATGCCATCAAGAAAACACCTTCAAAATCTCCTCTCGTGTAACAGAACATCCACAACAAAAAAGTTTCACTTTTGGCTCAATGAAAGAAAAATTGAATTTCCCATCAAACCGTTTGTCAGATTGAAGATAAATTTATCCTGAAGCATAAGAATAAAAAACCTATCGCAATGGAATCAATTTCATCATGAACGGAGAAAAAAACCATACTTGCAATTTTGAGGTCCATTAATGGTTGTCGCGTCCGTAAGCACTACCACTTTGAAATTTGAAAGTTTAAAATCTCTTGGAATATTAAGCAAGCAGGTCTGAAATTTTAGAGGGGTAATATTGGGAAAAAACCTATATCAAAATACTTCGTTCCACATCAATCCAACTTCCAAAAGCCAACTTTCTAAAAATAGCAGGTTTACTACATAAGAACTACTATTTCGAGAAAGTCATTGTGAAGAACCTATGAACAAGGTGAATACATTGGAGGTGCACTACAACTGATAATTCACTGAACGGACATTTTTGACACTTACTAAAAATAGTAAGTGGTCCCACAGACACTTGCTAAAAATAGAAAGTCACACTCAAAGAGTAATTTTGGCACAATGGGACATACATGGATAATCATTCAGGGGGACATCATTGTTCAGGATCATTCTAGTCATTTTTCATAGGGAATTCGAGATCCATCTTAGTTCATTCAACTTGGTGAGCGTTCGTGAGCTAATTGGAAGGAGTTTCACAATGTGCAAGGAGTTCGAAGATTCAGAGTTTCACTACATTTGGCACTTTCCATTGACAAGGATCAACAGACTTCATCGGGAATGACGTCTCCTCTTCTTCTTCTCTCCCTCTTTCTCTCTCCTCTTCCCCCCAAATTTCTCTCACTTTCAAATGTTTTAATTCTTCGTTGGGTTTGCACTTTTTGATATGTCTTTAAGTCACTTAAAAGTGACTTTAGAAACAAAATGTAAATTAAGTCACCTTGATTTTATAAAAGGGACTTAAATATTTTGTAGGAATATAAATAGTCTAAAGTTAGGAATAAGGCATATGGAGGGTCATGAGGAAGACGATAAGTCACCTCTCATTCTATAAATTGTAACACCATTCCCATTTCAAAGGGTTGGTGATTGATCTTGTAAACTCAAGAGTATATTGTACTTTGAGAGAACAAAGGAGATAGCCATTTTCTTCCATTCTCCCTTCTCAATTTCCTCCATTTCTCCACTATGTACAACTTTGTTTGAGAAATTAATACAAGAAGGAGTTTCTAGCTTTCTTTGACTAAGAGATTTCTTGATACTTTGTGTTCATCAAATTTCATTTGGTCTTAATGATGCTTACAAAGTTGTTTCTTCTCATAAATGCATGTGATGATACTTCTAACTAGTGTGTGTAGGAATCTGTTTTCCTACCTACAACATTAGCTCTCCTACGTCTTTTCTCACTCCCCTTTCCTGCTCTTCAAACAAATTTCTCTCTTGCAGGTATCTGCAATCTTTTCCGCAGGGTCAGTGGAGTGTCCTGTTGGATCCCCGGTCGAAAGGCCACCACATAAATCCACCTTTTCATGTGCATGCATATATGACAGTTACACCGATTAAGTAGAGGGACTTATATTCCTAGAGCGTTGACAAGAAATTCACAACTTTTTCCACTTGACAATTTTTTTCACCAACATGATTATAATTTACCTTGGCGGCTACACATTTATTTAAGATTAGATGGTGGAGGCATTACAATGATTTATCTAACCTTTTCCGGGTCAATTTCAATGCCTCGAGATAGATATGATGAATCCTAAAAGCTTTCGGTGAGGAAACTAATAACACACTTTGTAGGATTAAGCCGAGACACATATCCTGGATGAGATGAGTGAAGATTGACTCAAGGATATCATGATGGTTTTTTCGTCATTTAGATTTTCCTAAAAGGTCATCAACGTAGTCTTTGACAATCTTGTGGATGAGGTTGTGAAAAATGTACGTCATGGTGCATTGATAAGTAGCCCTTGCATTTTTAATACCAAATGGCATGACACGGTAACAAAAGTTTCCTCAAGGGGTGATGAAAGAATTTTTGTGTTGATCGTTAGGAGTAATGAGGATTTGGTTATAACTAGAAAATCCATCCATGAGGGAAAGCATTTCGTGGCCAGGCTGTTAGGTCGACGATCTAATCTTTGTTTGGAAGAGGGAAATCATCTTTAGGAAAGGAGAGGTTGAGATCTCTCGAAATATGTGCAGATGCATAATTTTCCTAAAGCTTTAGTTATAAGGACGATGTTAGAGATCCATTATGGATAGTTAATGAGTATGATAAAGTTAGCAGATAAGAGGCGTTGCAACTCTTCCTTAGCAAGGAGAGCTATATGTGGATTCATTTTAAAGAGTTTTTGTTTAACTAGCTTAGCATCGAGATATGTGACTATGTTGTGTAAAATGATTTTAGGATTGATTCCATGAATATCATTGTATGGCCGTGAAAAGGCTTGGTAATATTTTGTTAAGAATGAAGTGAAATCATCTAGTTCTTGTGGATTCAAATATTCAACGACTTTAACTATGTGAGGATCCTGAGGGGTACCTAATTTAACATCGAGAGTGTATTTGTTAACGAGATTTGATGTGTTAGATGGTAGGGATTTCTGAAGAAAGCGGTCTTCAACTCCCATATAGGAAAGGATATCCTGGTCATCCTGACACTGGAGGATATCTATAGTAGGTAGATCTTCCTCAACCATTTTTGGCCAAACAAGGGGTAATGATTTAGTGGAGTGATTAGATTGATAAGTAAGTGGCCCTAAAGATATAACATTGATTAAAAAAGTTAGGTGGGATGGATATAGTGTCATCTAGTGTTCATAAGATCTTCAGGGTTTGTTGGTGATGATGATTATAGTTCGAGAATAGACATGGGTGTAGCGAGATCGGATGTAGTGGATTCAGATATTTTGGGAGTGGAATTTTTATGCCCTAAACCATATTTCTCATAGGCTCTAAGAAAACGTTGGATGATTAAATTGTGGTTTGATTGTTCATAATGACTCGAGGCAAAACCTATCCATTCACACCAATGAAGATACATACGAGCGAAGTTTGGATTGTCGAGGGATCTAAAGTTTAATGTGAATGACATGGCGTGGTGTGGATTGACAAGATGGGATGAAGGATTATCAAGTCCCCCATAGATGAGGTTTGTTTTGAGATAAGCATGACCATAAGAGATAACATCCCCTATGTTTGGTTCATACATGGGTTGTTTGTTAGGGTGGCCATATGTTTTAGGTGAAGGGATGTAGTTGAGCATAAGGAGATGATATTCCCGAGAGTAAGACATTTGTGAAGGGATGTAGTTGAGCATAAGGAGATGATATTCTCGAGAGTAAGACATTTTACAATCGGTGAGAGAGGAGTCATCTGGTAGTTTGGAAGAGCAGATAGATGTGCTAGTAGATGCTTCATCAGATAATTTAGATGTGGATTTAGATACAAGAATGTTGTTTGGGCGGTACATCATGTAATAGTTAATGAATGGGTTTGGCTCAATGAGGACAAGAAAATTTAACCCTCATGTTCATATTTGAGACAACGATGGAGGGTCGAAGGAACGTAGTGCATAGTGCATATCCAAGGGCATCCTAACAACATGTTATATTGAAACTATCCTTCTATAATGTAGAAGAGATCAGGTAGGGTTTTGACACCGACTTTAAGTGGTAGAATAACAATGCCTATCGTAGGTGCAATAGTGTCATTAAAAGATCTCAGTAAAATTGGAGTTTGAGTGATAATGATGTTGGGTAGTTTAAGTTGGTCAAATGCGAGGGAGGATATGATGTTAATGATGACACCACTATCAATCATGACCCTCTTGATGGAGATTTCATTGATCTAAGTGGTAATGAAGAGTGGTAGGTCATGGTCCTCTGGTCTAAGAGAGGGAATTTTAGATGGCTCAAATGATATAGTGGCGGATGCTTTAAGAGCACCTACAAAGTTTGTGAAAGGAATTGGATCATTTGGGGCACGATTATGGATTGGAGGGCTTCTATCATAGCTTGTTTGTGAAAAGGTGATGTTTGAACTAGTTCGGAAAGGGACATCCTGACTAGGGATTGGTGTAATTTCTTGATAATAACCTTTTATAACATATTAAAAGGGGGTGTTGTTGCTTGTATTGAAATTTTAGTTCTGGGTGATGGTGTTTGATTATATGTTTCGGGAGCTAAGGAAATAGATATCTTGGGTTTATCAGATGAAGCTGATAATTCAAGAGGTGACAGTATAGCGACGAAAGTTTTACCTGTCTTAGGCTCAGATGGCTCTTTGTCATAATTTTTTGAACGAGTAGTGATGTGGACGATGTCAACTTGATGAGTAGGTATTTTAGGCACAAATTCTTTAGGTTTTAGCGATGAAGATGTTGATTTTGGAGTTGTGTTTGATTCAGAAGGAAGTGTGAACTGCCAATTTCTTGAAATTTTAAATGAAAGGCCTTACAATATTCTATGGTAATCATAGAAAACATTGAAGTCATCATTAGGAAGGTTTCCATCCTTGATGATCAAACAACTTAGGAAGTGGTAATGTAATGAGTGATTGCTGAAGGAGGTCATCTAAGATGGTGGCATAACACCCCTTAGGTGTAGAGCGTGGATGGTAACGAAGATTTTTCTAAATTTTTCTCGGGAGGAAGTAAAACTTTAGTTACTGAGGTGTTTATTTGTTGGTTGTGGAGGCTTTCTAGGTGTCCTAATAGATGGAGGACGAGGACCCTGGATGGGTTCCCGTTAGTGCGGATGGTTAGATTGTGCGATGGGTAAGGGGTGAGGAGCTAGTATAGATGCCTGTTGTGAAACAATGGGTGCATGATATAGACTCTGTATAGGGGCTTGGTAGGTGGAATTCGACCACGAAATAATAGGATGATTAATGTGGGTATAAGGGAGCGAGGTCCATGCAAAGGGTTTTGATTTGGAAAAACATATTGAGGGTTTTTGAAGACTTGAACAACACCTTGTTTATGAAGTCCTTTCTTGGTTTTGGATGGACTGGTGTGGTTGATGAGGATGTAATAATGTTTTATTTTCCTGAAGTGTTTTATTGTCGGTTATATGTGACTTTAGATGTAGCTTTGGGAGTTGTAGAGGATGCATGTATGGATTCAGTAATGGTATGTGACAAAGATAGGGGAAACATTTTAGTAATATTTTCAAGAGTAGGAAAAGGTTAATTAGCCATAGTTTTAGGCTTGTTGGGTACTAGTGTTGATTCTACAGGTCTTAATTTGGTAAGTAACGAGGTGGGTTCAGGTATAGGATTTATCTTTGTTATTTTATTGATGGTGTGATTATTTGTGGTTGATCTGAGGATGATGGGTGATTCGAAAAGGTTGCTTAAATATGTTGTGGTTTTGATTTGGGGGTGCGTTTGGATTGTCTAAGTAAAGTTCACACTTGTTGATCGAGTCTTGAAGTATGTTACAGAAAGTGTGACACCTATCGATGTCATGTCCCTTAACCCTATGGTATTTTCAATAGTCATTATCCTGGTACCAAATGTGTTTAGATAATGATATGTCGATAGGATGAATAGGTGGGAGACATATCATGTTGGCAGCAAGAAGTTTTTCAAAAACTTCACTATAAGTCTCTCCTATAGGTGTATAGCTACATTATTGACGGAACACACAGTAGTGGGATTTTACTTGGGATAAAATTTGACTATGACAGTGTTGGTAGATGTTTTAGACTTATCGGGGTTGGATGACGACTTAGATGGAAACTTAACGTTTGGTTTCTTAGGATGAAGCTTAACCCAACCATCTTCTAGAGCTTGCAATTCAAATTTATAGGCCATGGTGAAAGCCTCATAATTTTTTTGAAATTATTGGATTTGTAATGTGGATGAGATATGTTTGGTGCATGCACAACAAAAACTTTGATTAATTATGTTTGTGGAAATGAAAAGGATAGTTGATTAATTACACCTCTCCAATGGGCAACAAAATCAGCAATAGATTCGTCTTTGAATTGTTTGATGGCATATAGGTCATTGATAGTGACTTTGTGGGATATGTTTATGGAAAAGTGTTCTAAGAAGAGCTGAAAAATTCATGCAAAGGAAACTAAGGAATGTTACGAGAATACCACTATGATCAATCCAAGGTAGGACCAAAAAAGGACATGGGAAAGGTTCTCAGCATAAGGTCTTAATCGTGAACTATTAGATAAAGCAGGCGCGACGAAAGGCATGGATGTGTTGTTGGGGATCTTCTTTGCTGTAAAATTTGATGAAATTTGGAAGTTCCTAGTGAGGCGGATATGCTTTATACGGTATTGAAGGGTGAATGGGATCATTACCGATTTGTTCATAGGAGCGCACATTCTTGGGTGAAAATGAAGTAGCTTCAAGACTAGATATGCGGCTCATAAGAGCTTGGAGAGGATCTGGTTGAGCTTGTTATTGTAAGGATGAGCTAGGTTAAAATGAAAACTAGCCGCATTGTGAGTATGTCGATATTGTTGAGAAATGTTTTTGCTTGGTAGGGAATATTATATTGTGGAATGTTTTATTGAAGAACATTTTGTTGGTAATAGACATTCATTTGCGAGATATTATATTGTGGAATGTTTTGTTGAGGTATGTATTTTTGAGATATGTTGTATTGTGGGATGTTTATCCGAGGTATACTTTGTTGATAAGGGATATTTTGTTAAGATGGAATACTTTGTTGAAAAGCTAAAGGATGTGAAGGTTGTATGTTATGGTACTGAAATGACATTGATGTATAAGTGAGTGTTTGTGAATATTCAAGTGAGTGTTGGAAGGATATAGAAGAAGCGAGAGGATGGTGTTTGTTGTGGAATGTTTTGTTGCGGGATATTGTGTTGTGGAATGTGTTGGAGAGGTGTAGATTGTGGCATGGAGATTAGTGACGTGATGATTTCGATATGTGCCGTGAAATAGGGTGAGTGCTAGTAATGAAACTGGTATTGATTAGTGGTATAGTTGTAGGGATAGACATGGTGATATTTTAAATGGGGCAAGTAACTAGTTGTGAAGATACGACAATGGAAAACGCTACGAGAACTTGATGAAGGTATTTGTACCTATGAAGAGATTGGAGGGTATGCGAGGAAGTAGTGGTATTACTTAGGGAAGTGTGGAACATATGCAAGGGCTTGGTGAAGATGTAAATCATTGGGCAAATGTGTTTTGTGATGAAATCATTTGAAGATCATAAATAAGATTGAAGAGACATCGATGTCTCGGGTTGACTACTAGAATATTGTTCACTCGATATTTCAAATGGGTTAATAGGAATAGGGATCTTGATGTTTGAAATTTCAGGTTGACTAAAATTTGATGTTTCATTGATTTGCTTTGAAGTGTATGAGTACAATTACTGGATGACTAGTTCTTGATTTTGATTGATGAGACATGTAATGGTAGATGAAGGATTATAGTGTATGGATCTGGTTGGGGTTCAAATGACTGTGGTTAGACACTCCTAGATGATAGATAAGCATTGAGAGCAATGGGGTTTGAATCTAACATTTCTTTGAAGACAAGGTCTCCTCTATTATAGAAAGGAGGTTTAGCGCCTATGATTGAGAACTAGGAGAAAAGGGTTGTTCTAATTATCCCAATCCAGATGTATGAAGGATTTGATTATGATATTGATATGTGGAATCAATTTTTTTGTCCCATCTCTTCATTATTCCAAGTTTTTGGGCATCAAGAAAGGAAGTAGATGTAGTTTCTTTGATAAAATAGGATTTGTTATGGTAATTGAGCAGAAATGTTGTAGGAAATGATGTAGATAATGCAATATAAAATGGGACTTCTTGTTGAAATGGTATAGGTAGAGGGGTGGACATGTTTTCAAAATTTTGATTACAAGTTTGTTTTCTGGTAAGTACCATGGTAAAAAAACACACAAAAAACTAAAAACAAAAAATGGCTAATTGGGTTGATTTACAAACAACAAGAAAAAGTAAAAAAATATCATTTTATATTTATCTTGATTAATTATGAAAGAGTGAAATGTGTAAGATGGTTAATGAGGGTCCTAGGAAATGTTTAAGGGTGGAGTCCTCGATATACCCAAAGGTACGTGAGGCCCAACTCTTTACAGCTACCGATACAGGCATGGTATTGGGGCCTACCCCCTCACTTCATGGTCTTACTGTGATAAGGGAGTTGGGTACTGAGCCAATATATATCGATAGACAAGAGATTATACTCGGCCAAAACACTAAGTTGGTTTCCATGTTAGGTGATGAAATCCCAATCAGTTATCACCTAGGTGGGAATTATTTGAATGTGTTTTTAATTTATAAGTGGTTTGGTTGTGTGTGGGGAAGAATAAGTGGATGTAACAAATTTTCCTCCTAATTTGAATATGACAAACAAGAGGGATGTGAATTATTTATTTTAATACCCAAAATGAGATGTTTCCTTCGATGAAGAAAAATAATCAAGAATGCGAAATAAAAAAGAAAAAAGGAAAGTTTTAGGACTCACCTTGAGATCGCTCTCATTTTATTTTTTAGCAAAATTTTAAAGCGAGCAATCGACATTCTAGCAAATGAGATGTTCGAAATAGTACCATGTAAACAGGTTAGGAACAACAAAAATTAGAAAGCAACAAACAAGAAGTAAAAAGAAAACTCGTGAGGCTATGTATAAAACAAATACAGACAAATTGCGGTGATTTACCCAATCACAAGAGATTAGCCTAATCGCAGACGATTATCACACATGGAATTCAAAAAAACAAATGCTATTTTATTGATGAAATGAAGCAAAGAATCAAGGGACAATTTCGTACCAGGCGTGCCAAAATGTTAATAAGAAATTCTACCTTAATAATTTAGTTGATAAAACCAAGAGGTAAAATTGGATCAACCTTGAATATGGCAGGGTTTCCAAGATACCCACGATGATGCTGATGGATGTTTGATTGGATTGTTGTACTCAGGAAGAATGGATCAAGCTCCTCTCCTACAAATGAATCTGCAATCACAGAAACTACACAAGATTAGATTAGTAATATTGACAGGCGGGTTGCTTGGAAAGGGCTAGTTCCCAGAAGTTAAAGGACTTCCTTGTATGGATGTCAACCCACTTTGAAACACTCAAGTTTATTTATGAAGATGAGATATAACATATGATATATGAAATACATGATCAAATGTTTATGATTTATTTAGCTTATTATAAATACTTAGCTGATGATGATAATATGAAAAGAAATATAACTAGGGATCAAAATTAGAATCAAGATCAGTTTCCAGATTCTCAGAGAAATTTGAACCCATAGAACAGTCTGCTCATCCTCCTCAAAGAAGTATAAATCAGGCTCCTCAATATAGTCATCTCTAAAGAAGTCTGAATATTCTTCTTTAGTGTCGTATTGTCGTGCAAAATTTGATTCGAGTCTTCAAAGTTGAATTCACTTCCTAAATCTTATTCGGATTCGGTATTGGAACCTTCGGATGTCTAATCTGCCTTGTTATTGATACTCAAACCAAGCTAGGTTAGCTCGGTGTTATTTTTGTGGAACTTATTTTCATGTTAGAGTGTGACACACCTTTTATGTGTTACACTCGAGTATTTTTACGGTGGTCTTGCTCATTTGGTGAGCGGGTCGGGGAGTTCGGGGGTGAATCCCCCAATTAAAGGGGATTTGGGGGTGAAGCCCCAAGTAAATTTTCATGGGTGGTTTATTAACCCATGGGTAATGGGTAACCGTTATGGGCTATTTTGGGCCCATGGTTTTTCCGTACCCATTTTTTTGTAAAACCACCTCTTCGGCTATCCATAGGTTTATGAGATAGTTTTGTTTTTGCCCATTGTTTGATACCCACGGTTTTGTAAAAGCGCTTAGCGATTGTCATTTATATGGTCTTATGCATATGATAGATAGACAAGAAAATGTATTGCATATGTGCTTTGAATTCGGGTGTGAATTATGTAGAGTTTGTTGAGCATAGCTCCAAACGGATCTAGGTATTGTATTGAGAGAGTGGAGGCTTGTAATAAAATCTGAGCAAGTGATTCTTGGTGGATGTAGCCCAAATTGGGTGAACCACGTTAAATCTTGTCTCTCTCGTGTTGTGTTATTTATTCTCGCACTTTTATTTGAGATCTGTAATATTTTCTCGCATATTAGTTTCTCTTTGTTGCGATTCTGTAAGGGATTATTCCACATATTTGATCTCTTATTTCCTAATAATTGGTATCAGAGCCTGGTTTGGTTTGCTTTGAAGTGTTGAATCACGGGAAAGTTTTTTTAGCTTGAGTGGGAGCTATGGCGATGATGGAAGATCTAGGGTTGATAAATTCAACGGGTAGAATTTCGAGTCTTTGGAAGATGCAGATGGAAGATTACCTTTATCAGAAGGATCTTTATACTCTGTTGTCTAAGAAGGTGAACAAACCCTCGAGCATGATAGATGCGAAATGAGATTTGTTGGATCAGAAGGCACTTAGAATGATTCAAATTTGTGTCTTGCATCTTCGGTATTATTTAATGTTTCAAAGGAAAAGACTACAAAAAAAAGCTGATGGATGCATTAGGGAAGTTTTATGAAAAACCCTCTGCCTCTAATAAGATATTTTTAATGAAAAAGTTGTTTAATATGAAGATGTCTCGAGAATAGTTCAAAGAGTGAGATCATTTAAATAATTTTAATATGGTTGTGAATATGATAGCTTCGATTCTGAGAGAATTTGATGAAGAAGTTAGCGCTTTATTAATTCTATGCTCTTTACTCCGAAAGTTGGAATAGCTTGGTAATGGCGGTAAGTAACTCGGTTCCAGCTAACTCGAAGTTGAAGTTTGAGGATGTTGTAGAGGTGATTTTAAGCGAGGAAATGTGAAGAAAAAGCTTCGGGGAATCTTCTACTTCAGGGAATGCTCTGACAATGGAAACTAGAGGGAGACAGAAGAATAGAGGAAACCGTGGAAAATTGAAAGATCGGGCAAGGTCAAAATCCAAGAGCAAGATTATATGTTGGAACTGTGGAAAGTCTGGGCATGCAAAGAAGGATTGTTGGGAGCTTTGGGACAAGAAGAAACAACAGGAAGAAAACAAGGAGACAAATGTGGCATCGAGTAATGTATGTCAGGATGCTTTGATTCTTTCTTTGCATAATATTACTTGAATCTTAGGTTTTAGATTCGGGGCTTCTTTTCATGCTACTCCACATAAGAATTATTTTGTTGATTATGTTCAAGGGGATTTTGGGCATGTTTTTATTGGTGATGATGAGCCTTACAGTATAGTTGGAAAAGATTTTGTTTAGGTTAAGATGTAGAATGTGAATACATGGCTATTGAAGGATGTCAGACATGTGCCTACATTGAGGAGAAATTTGATATCGGTGGGGCAATTGGGAAGTGATGATTGTCTTATGATATTTACAAATGAAAATCTTGGAAGGTTACCAAGGGCGCTCTTGTGGTGGCAAGAGGTAAGAAGGTTGGAACCTTGTATTTAACCTCCGATAGTACTAATGATTGTAATTTTGTGGCTTGGATGTAGATACAACATTATGGCACTATAAGCTCGGTCATATGAGCCATAAGGGCATGAACATCATAAAGAAGAATTTTCTTGGATATACGAAAATAGATTTAGATTTCGTGACAACAACATATATGGGAAACAGTGAGTAAGGTTTCTCAAGGTTGGGCCTACGAAGAAAGAGAGTAAGTTAGAGCTGGTACATTCGATGTGTGGGGCCGCTCGAGTATCATCTCTTGGGGTTCAAGTTATTATGTTACTTTTATTGATGATGCAACAAGGAAAGTTTGGGTTTATTGTATTAGAAATAAATCGATGTATTTGACACTTTTGTGAAATGGAAAGCCTCAGGAGAGAATGAAATAGGTCTTAAGCTAAAATGTCTCGGTCAAATAATGGAGGGGAGTATTGCGGTAATGAAATTAATTATTATTGTTCTATGAATGGAATCCGTAGGAAAAAGATGGTTCCAGGAACTCCACAGTAGAATGGGGTATTAGAAAGGATGAACAGAACAATAATGAAATGTGCTAGGAGCATGAGGTTACATGCAGGGCTGCCTCTTTCTTTTTGGGCAGAAGCGGTGAGCACAGCTGTGTACTTGATAAATAGAGGACCCTCAAGTGCCTTGGATGGAGGCATACCTGAGGAGGCATGGTATGGTAAGAAAGTTGATTATTCATTTCTTAGAGTCTTTGGATGTGAGGTGTTTGTTCATATAGACAAGGATGATAGGATCAAGCTAGAGGCTAAATCAGAAAAATGTACTTTCATTGGTTATGGTGGTGATGAATTTGGATCTAAATGTTGGAGTATTAAAGACAAGAAAATCATTCAGTCTAGGGATGTGGTCTTTAATGAGAAAGTCATGTATAAGCAACAGTTGTAGGAAAACATGGAAGAATCCAAGAAAAAATATGCGGTGGTAGAGGATCTTCCTGGATGGGAAAGTGACCCATGAATCGGTTCGGAACCTACTCAACAGGAACCCCAAACTCCTATAGTGAGGAGGTCTTCTAGGGTAAGAAAAGAACCTGAATGTTTTTCTCCTTCTCTTTATTATTTATTACTCACTGATAGTGGAGAGTCAGAGAGCTTTGATGAAGCAATGTAGGTAGATGCCAGTAAGAAGTGGAAGTAAGCCATGGATGAGGAGCATAAGTCTCTCATGGAGAACCAGACTTGGGATTTGGTGAAGCTACTGGAAGGTAAAAGAGCATTGCAGAATAAGTGGGTGTACAAAGTTAAAGATGAAGAAGGAGGAAAGAAAAGATATAAGGCCCGGTTGGTGGTCAAGGGGTTTGCACATAAACAAGGTATAGATTTTGATGAGATATTTTCTCCTATAGTAAAAATGACTTGTATTAGAACTGTTCTTGGAATAGTTGCAGCAGATAAGACTTGCACTTATAACAGCTTAGATGTAAAGACCGCATTTCTCCATGGTGATTTGGAGGAGGAACTATATATGCAAAGCAACCAGAGGGCTATGAGGTCAAAGGTAAAGAGGAGATGGTGTGTAAACGAAGAAGAGATTGTATGGATTGAAACAAGCTCCACGTCAATGGTATAAGAAGTTTGATAGCTTCATGATGGATCAAGGTTATATTAGATGTCATTCGACCATTGTGTGTACAAAAAAATTTGAGGATGGAAGTTATATTATCTTGTTTTTGTATGTTGATGACATGTTGGTTGCAGGTAAAAACATGCAGGAAATAAAAGTACTCAAGAAAAAGCTAAGTGAATCCTTTGATATGAAGGATTTGGGGGTAGCCAGACAAATCCTTGGTATGGGGATAACTCGGGATGGGAAGAAATGGAAGTTGACTTTATCTCAGGAAGAGTACATTAAGAAGGTATTAGATAGGTTTAACATGCAGGATGCTAAACCAGTTGGGACTCCTTTGGTAGGCCATTTTAAGTTATCAAAGGAGTAGTGTCCCAAGACAGAGCAAGAAAGAAACCAAATGTCCAAGGTACCTTACTCATCAACAGTTGGTAGTTTGATGTATGCTATGGTGTGCACTAGGCCTAATATTTCCCATGTAGTGGGAGCTGTGAGTATATTTATGAGTGATCCAGGTAAAGAGCATTGGCAAGCAGTAAAGTGGATCCTTCGGTATTTGAGAGGGACCATGGGGACAATTTTGTGCTATAGTGGATCAGACACCACTTTACGTGGTTATGTAGATTCAGACATGGCTGGAGATGTAGACAGTAGGAGGAGCACGACAGGTTATATTTACACTGTAGGTGGGATAGCAGTGAGCTGGATTTCACAACTACAGAAGCTTGGTGGCTTTGTCAACCACGGAGGCTGAGTATGTTGCTGCCATAGAGGCAAGCAAAGAGATGATTTGGTTACAACAATTGCTTGAGGAGTTGGGGCATAAAAAGGAGGAATGTAAGCTGCATAGTGATAGTCAAAGTGCTATACACCTAGCTAAGAACTCTGCTTTCCACTCTAGAACGAAGCATATACAGTTGAGATATCACTTCATCAGGACAACTTTGGAGGAAGATAAGTTGAAGTTGGAGAAGATTCATACCAGTTATAATCCTACAGACATGATGACCAAGGTGGTCACAAGGGATAAACTAAAGCTATGTTCGGCTTTGGTTGGCCTTCGCAGATGACAAAGTGAAGGGTTGAGAAGCTTACTCGGTGGAAATCAGGTCTCAGTGGGAGATTGTTATGTTTGTGGAGCTTATTTTCATGTTAGAGTGTGGTACACCTTCTATGTGTTACACTCGAGTATTTTTATGGTGGTCTCACTCGCCGGTGAGCAAGTTAGGGGGTTAGGGGGCGAAGCCCCCGAAGCAAATTTTCATGGGTGGTTTATTAACCCATGGGTAATGGGTAGCCATTATGGATTGTTTTTGGGCCCATGGTTTTTCGGTACCCATTGTTTTGTAAAACCGCCTCTTCAGCTACCCATAGGTTTATGGGATGGTTTTATTTTTTCCCATTGTTTGATACCCATGGTTTTGTAAAACTACTTAAGCAATTGTCTATTTATATGGTCTTATGCATATGATAGATAGAAAAACAAATGTATTGCATATGTGTTTTGAATTCGGGTGTGAATTCTGTAGAGTTTGTTAAGCATAGCTCCAAACGGATCTGGGTATTGTATTGAGAGAGTGGAGGCTTGTAATAAAATCTGAGCAAGTGATCTTGGTGGAAATAGCTTAAATTGGGTGAACCACGTTAAATCTTGTCTCTCTATGTTGTGTTATTTATTCTGTAATTTTATTTGAGATCTATAATATTTTCTGCATATTAGTTTCTACTGTTGCGATTATGTAAGGGATTATTCCACATATTTTATCTCTTATTTCCTAACACTCGATTCTTTGTACCTTGTAGTAAGCCTCCCAAAACTCATCGGTAGCCTCGTGGTTCCTTTGGGTAGATTCAAAAATTCTCTCTAATTTGTCGATAAGAGCTTAATGGATAGTGCACAACTCAAGGTTGTGCAAAAGATCACATTTTCCCTAATGATCTCGAGTTGATGCTTGTGATTAGGTGATTAGGTCTCGCATATGGCCATTTAACAGAAGCCATTCTTAACAAAATATTAGCAACACAAGGGATATAATTAATTAATAATAATTTTTGAATGAAATTTGACCGTAAAAGAAAAAAAATGCACAACAAATGCATGAAATTGTAGGAATCATAGGTGATTCCAAGAATCACAAAGCGATTCTCGCAAGATTTTGACAAACTAATAAAATGAGAGATTTGATTAGGCGATACATAACTATGGTCTTATGAATGCAAAAGTGAGTTAAAAAGTGATGATGTAATTATGATTTAAGATGAAAAATGGGGTTATAAATTGATAACAAACCTTGAATGATGATGAAGGGTGAGAGGTTGACATAGATTGTAAGTGAACAATGAATGGACTTGAAACATATCAAAGTCACTTGATGGTTGTGAACGTGGTATTGCTGGATGAAGAATGACACTGATGAACTGAATGAGACTTGACAACGATCCTGAATTCTCTTGGATGATCCCTAAGAGAGGCGAGAAAAACTAGTTTATATAGATTGTTGGTGACCGAGGAAATTGCCGACATTTTTGGTCAGTTCAAGTTTGGGAAAGATAAGAAGGGATAAATTTGCTAATTAGAACTATATTGCTTTGATTTTGAGGGATTGTGATGTGATAACTAGAATGAGGTCGAGATGTGTAGTTTGATGGGTTAAGATTGGGATTAAATTGGTTAGGATAGATGAGGAGTATTTTTGGAAGGTTTCTAAATTTATTTCAAACTAGACCTAACTAGTGTGAAAGGGGAATTTCACATGAGGATGATATGGGAGGATAGATTAATTAATTATTTGAATAAAATGGGATAGGTTATATATTACGATAGGTGGGCGTAATTGATTAAATGATTTAAGGACATTAATGGATTACCTAGGTTAGGCAAGGATGATGGCGTGTTTCATAGTTATGAATAAGCGTATTTAATCGAGATAAGTGAATGAGGATAGGGGAATGAAAAAATTTAGTGCGGGGGAAAATTTTAGTGGCGAATTTTTGTAAACTCGTGAATATTAGGGATTTTAGAAATTGGAAATGGTGAATTTTTAGTAGTTGGGTACCGCTGATTTTGCCTAAAATTTTAACTAACAAGTCATTTGTATGGGTCATTTTTCCTACTATTTATATGTAAACATTAACTTATGCATGTATTCACCGATGTATGATACATAGCCTGGGGTGTTGCAGGGGGTACCCATTTAATACAGACATCCAAAAAAGAGCGGTTATCTATCTAACTTAGGTTGGATAGACAACCATTTTTTATCGCCCAACCCAGGTTGATGGTCGTCCATTTTCTGTCGTCCTAACCCATCTAACCCGGGTTAGACGATGAGCAATGGACGGTCGCCTACCTCAGGTTGGAAGGTTGGGTTGGATGACAGATAATGGATAATCATCCAAATCAGGTTGATGACAAAACATTGAGGGCCATCCAACCTAGGTTGGACGGTGGTCCGTCATCTACCATATAACCTAGGTTAGATGTCGTCCAACCTAGGTTGTCATAATCGACAATGGATGGCCATCCAACCAAGGTTGGATGGCCGTCAATGTCTCTTTTTCCAAACCGGGGTTTCGCAAGGGTACTACTGCTTAATATAGACATCCAACAAAGAGCAGTTATCTATCTAACTTAGGTTGGTTAGACAACCATTTTTTGTCGTCCAACCCAGGTTGGATGGTCGTCCATTTTTTGTCGTCTAACCCATCTAACCTGGGTTGGATGATAGAAAATGGATGGTCATCTAACTCAGGTTGGAAGGTTGGGTTGGATGACAGATAATGGATAATCATCCAAATTAGGTTGGATGACAAAACATTGAGGACCATCCAACCTAGGTTGGACGGTGGTCCGTCATCTACCATATAGCCTAGGCTTAGATTTTGTCCAACCCGTGGTTATACGGTTGATTGATGGATGGCCATCCAACCAAGGTTGATGGCCGTCCATCGTCTATCGTCCAAACCGGTTGACAAATATCATTCAACCTTGTTTAGATGGCGACAATGGATGACTATCTAACCCTGGTTGGATGGCCATTCATCATCTACCGTACAACCTTGGTTGGGCGGTGTCTAACCTAATTTGTACGAAAGAGGATGGACATCCATCCAACCTAGGTTGGACAACCATCCATTATTTTTATACAACTTGGGTTAGACACTGTCCAACCCATGTTGTATGGAAGATGATGGATAATTGTCCAACCCAGTCAGATTTGCCACAAAACATTTTTTAAGAAATTCACCATCGATGCGAAAGTTAATTTTGGAGATTCGTCACCCATTCTAAACTAATTTTTCAGAGTTGGGGTCTTAAAATGAACCATGTTTTAGTGTCTACACTTGAATATATTTTAATTTCCATGTTAGAATGACCTAAAACTTGTCATGAAGCATCATGATAACATCCTCTATTTGTCCATACTCACAATATGAACCAAAAGCTCAAGCTCATCATCCATTAAGACTTACTTGTGCTTACTTGTCTGCTTTCTCACTATTTCCTTCCCAAGTAGCCTAAACCACCTACAAACCTATGAGTTATGACATGAAACTCACCATACACCTCATGTACATTGTCACCATGCTACTACCATGATTCACCATGACTGATTTGGTCCAAATATCATATCTCAACCTCATTCTCGCATACTTCAGAGCTAGGAATAGGCCTGGAATGACCCGAATCAACCATGAAACCACATGACCTGACCATACCAAACTTATAAAGACTCAAGGAAACTTGTTAAACACCTCACATACCATGTATGATATAATGACAACCTTCAAACAACTTGGGAGGACTCATACTGTGACATATCTCACTAGACCATGCATCGTGGGCATCCTAGAACTTCACAAAACTTGGTCAAGAATAATCAAAATTCATATTTAACTATTGAATAACACCACATGGAGACTCATACAACACCATGAAACCATTTTCCATCAATGTACTTGACATCAATGACAACATGAACACACAATGACCAAGAATCTCCCCTTTGTCATTGATGACAACCATATTTAGAAACATTGATGGAAACCAACATGATAAACACCTACATGACCTCATTTCCATGTTTTTGATGCTTTTCCCCCCTTTAACATCTATGACCAAGGCTATAACGACACCGTAGTCAAAAAATCGTGCACTTTAGACATTATTTATCCTGACCTCATACTACTATTTAGAAGGTTCTTGAGTGACGAAAGTACTAATTAACCCCTATCTTTTGGCCATCTTGTTTTATTTTATTTTGTCATTACCAACTTCTTGCACCCATATGATCACCAAATTCTATCATCCCGCATCATTTTATCCTCGACCGGGCACCCAGATTAGTATTGGGGCACACCCGTGGGCATCGTGGTCCTACCAGGCACCCTATTCCTTTTTACACTTTCCCACCACTTTTTGGGCTCTTTTCTACAGCCGTTTGAGATCTTTATTTTTCTTATGGTCAACCTTTTTGGGGTTAATTATGAAATTAGACTAAGATAACCCTATAAATATAAAGTTATGAGACCATAATGAGGGACCTAACATCACTTACTACTATAACGCATTTAAAGTTGCATCCATATATTGCATTGAAGATCATTTGCATGCACATAGATCCATCATCAAGGCACAAGGTTGAGACATCTCTGCATCACACTTCATACGGGGTTTTTTCTTCCATCTTGGATTATTGGCAACATCTGAAGGAGCATGAAAAATCTGATATGACACACAAAGAAGGTTCCGATCAACTCCCACCTGCGAAGATCATTTTAAGATCTTTTACACGCACTGGGCACCCAATTTGCACCATATAGCTGCAGCGCCCGGTCCCTCTCTAAGAGCTCCAGTCTAGTCGATACTCTAGATCTATGCTTTTTGAAGCTCTTGTATGCAGTCATTCCCACTTCATGATTTTCATGTCACCTCTATGACACACGATCCCGCGATCATCATTATTTAGCTAAGTTCTTTCCTCTTTTCTCTTGCACATTAGGGTTAGCATTTTCATTTGCATAGTTATTTATATCACTTACATACTTTCCATAATACATTTCTTTACATCTATTTACAACCATTCATAGCTTATATTAACTATCCTCACACTACATAGTTTATTTAATTTTAGCTAATCATTTTGGTGAACCCGACTTGCTCATTCACACTTCTAGGATCTCCCTTCCTACATTCTCATTCTAGGGTTTATCCTACTTTTTCCATTGCTCACTCTCATGAGGAATTTATTGAATCTCACCTTAAGGCCATCAATCATCACCTTGTTGAGCACCCCCAAGATCTAGATTTACTTTTACATATTGCTTGTGAGGAAGCCACTAACTTGGCGGAACTAACTTCTTCTTCTACTATACCCACTTTTGTTACCACTCAACTGCTGCTCGTACTCTTCCTCCTCTATTTTCACTATTCCTTTTTCTGCTCCTACCCCTACCAATCATTTTTCGCCCCTTATTTTCTCATGTACGGGAAGTATCATGCATTATAAATCAAGACCTAACTTCTTCTCTTTATCACGATCTTCAAGCTTAAATTCGTAAGTTGCAACAAGTCACTTTGCATGCATCACCATCTTTAGATTCTACTTTATTATTACATACTCCATTTGCACTTGCCATCTCTACTTACCCACTTCCTCCCAATTTTTTCAACCCTAAGCTTCCCATTTTCAATGGGCATGGTGACCCACAAGAACACCTTAGAGAATTTCATGTCACTTGTCTTGACTTTGTTGATGATCATATGCTTTTAGCTAAGTTATTTCCTCGTAGTCTCCATGATTATGCGATGCGTTGGTTCTACGACTTCCATATTCACTCAATAACCTCCTTCACACATCTAGTTGATGCATTTATTACTCATTTCTCCATCAATATCGGCTCTAAGATTTCTTACGCCTAGCTAGCACAACTTAAAAAAGGCTCAAATGAACACCTAGCCAACTACGTTTTGAGGTATAAGAACAATTTAGCTAAGATGAAAAATGTGCTTTCCGAATCTGAGCTTTAGGATTTATTTATTCAAAGTCTATTACCACCTCTACAAGAGAGTGTTCTCTTTGAGACCTCTCCTTCGTTCAATCAAATTTTTCATACTCTTAAGCTTCGTGAGACTAAACTCCTATCCATAGGAAATCTTAAGTATCAAGAACAAACTTCATCTTCCACTCGTTTTCCTAACAAGATGCCATTTAAGCCTTCTACAACTAAACCAATTGACGCTAAAGTCACTGTCAACACTATCACTCCTACTAGGGAGGTTCAACAGAGTAACCTCGAACACATTTAACAAATTTCCCATGGCTCCGCATCTTATATTGAAACAACTTATTGAGAGAAATATTATTACTCTTCCCCGCCACTCAAGTTAGACGCAATGCAATCAAAAGGTAGGAACTACAATGAGAAATTCCATTGTGATTACCATCGATGTGTCAAACATTCTACAAATAGATTCCTAAAGCTCCAATAATCATATAAGACATAATTGGTAACAATAAACTAGAATTCCCAGAGTCTATTAGCTCTGCCCCAACTAATGACAAGGGTAAACTCAATCTCTTTAAAAATGACTCTCAACAACATGACAAAAAGACAACATACTCTTCTATTAATCATGTGTATCATGCGGTATCACCTCCTCGACTAGAGCTCTATATTTCTTAGTTCTTGCTAACACTCAAGCTTCGCCATCAATCATTGGATTTTTCAACATCAATTATCATGCTATGTTTAAATCCAACCATTTGCACATCAATGCATCTATTGGCTTGACCTCCATAAAAAATACTAAGGTTGACCCCTCATGACCTATTAGCGCATGTTATATTTCACTTGAAAAGGCTATCAGTTATTCTCCATCACAAATTGAGTAACCTTTCAAAATATCCTTTGGGGTTGTTAAGCTATATGTTACAGTTGACCCTCTTACTATGCTTGTACCTTTCATCATTGGACACACAACAGGGATGTGACATGATTCTTGGTCTCCATTGGATTCATCATTCACAATCTATTATTTCTATGAATCATCTCGTGACTCAAATTCATTTACAATAATTATGTGATTTCTATTGATGGTGTCCCTCCATCTCCTCCATGGTTTTCATCTCCTCCCACGAGAGGTAATACATCCCTTACTTCTTATACCATGTCAACTTTTATGTTACTCAAAGAACAATCTACTCCTAGTTCACCTACTTGCATATCATCTACACGACCGCACCACTCCACTAGCCCTACACATAAGTATAGGCCTATTCCTCGCACAATTACTGCATCTCGGCATAGATCACCACCTCATTTTATTCCACGTGGATCTTCTTCACCTTCACATTCCGTATCACATAGATCTCCATCACCAACGCATTTTTTCCACCACGACCTTATTCATACAGCTTATCCCTTTCATGTGCATATAATTCATTCACCACTATAGCGTCGGGCTACCATATCTCCATTATTGGAACATGGTTATACACTTTCATCTTCTACATTAGATGAAGGACCTCATCCTTCACCATCATTGGATAGTTCATTCATTCACATGCACTTGGGGGCATGACAATTTACATTTCCCCACCCCATCTTTAGATAGTTACATCCATCATCTTTTACATTCTTATACATTCATATCCTCGCATTTGACATCCTCATCACACATTCTATCGTTATTACCCAATGACACACTCTTGTGCTTCGATTCACACTTGACTATTGAGGTATTACTACACATGAACCCCACACATTGCACTATAGGCATTACACATTACATTTCATCACACATCATGTGTCATACACCATACATTCTACACTTAGTCTACAACATTTTCACATTGGCACATTTACACATCCTATATCATACTAGTCTTCATTGCATATGAGTCTAGCATTACATCATCTTACATCCTACATTACTAGCCTATATACATACATTACATGCCATTATATACATTGCATTTCACACATTTTTACACATGTTTTATTGGTTTCTCCACATCGCGTCTTTAAAAATCCCACTCATCGATGGTCGTATTTCATCCTTACATATACTACATTATCTTCTACGCACTTTGCGCACTCTCTCGCACTATGACACACTTTATCTCCTTATTCCATACTTGATTTCCAAGGGTTTACAAATCAAATGGGCCTTACATTCATCACACATTTACTACTTGACCTTTCATCATGCGACATTCCTAGGTTAGTGATATATGCCTTAGGCTAAATCATGACCTATTCTATCATTTTTTAGTGGTATACACCTTAGATTACATCACCACTCCCTCTTTTCATCTCATAGTGATATATGCTTAGGGATAAATCATCACTCATCCATTCATCTCATAGTGGTATACGTTTAGGCTAATGCATCACTTATATGTTCATCTAATTGTGATATACGCTTCGCTATAGGGTTCATGCGTACATCGTTATTAGGTTACATCTCAAAGACTACACTTACATATTCATCACAACGCGTTAGACACAACAAAAACTACTCGACCATTTCCCAATGATGCACTCTCGTTTATGGTTCATTCTTGATTACTGAGGGGGAAAAAAATGAACCTCATTGCATACACTTCCATCCACTCGGGGGGCACGTGGCTCTTATCACTCCATCTTGCATTCCATTCCATCCATCCACAACATACTACGTATTATGGTTGATTTTATTATTGCTCACTTTTTCTTGTTCATGCTCACTTTATTACACATGATAGTTATCTTACTTGTATGTCATTTATCTATATCATACACACATGCACGTTCATGCCTTTTTCTAGTTGTGATTTCAGATACAATTCTATTTTACGCAACATGGATGATCACTTTCTACCCTTCCTACACTAGTTATTGTGGGAATCTACATTCGTCTCTCACAGTTCCTATTGTTTCACTTTTTACTTAGCACTTTACATCCTTTGGTTATACACACTTTTGACACACTAGTATCCTTTCGACATGCTAATGGGTGCTTCATGTGCAACATTTTTTATACAGGGATATTTGTTTCCATACTTTTTGTTACATTGTCTGTTATTGTTTGCTATTATATGCGGGCCTTACCCTTTGTTTGGGGTGCACACTTTTTTGCTTTTTTATGACCATGATGGCCTTGAGTGTCTTGTGACATCGTGAGTGATGTCCCATGTTTACAACCTTCTTTATGTGGCTTACTTTGTATTCTTATGTGTTTACTACTTTTCTTGGTAGCTTACACTCTTTTGCGTAGCTTACACATTGTTTTCCATATGCATGCATGTTTACACTTGTCTTTGGCTAGCCTTCTTGTTTTTGCATGCCTTCGTTTTTAACAAGAACTTTCTAGGGTTACAAAGGTACATGTGGTTGGTCCTCTTTTGGGGCCGCATTTATCCTATAAACGACGTCACATGTACCCCCAAAGAGGGGGCCATCATTAGGGTTTTTACATACTAACAGAGATTCTACACTGGTTCAATTTAGTTATATACAATGAATGGGTTTAGACCAGTCTACGAACCCCATACATAATAGATTTTACAAAACATGGTGTCCTTAGAATTCTGGGAAATAGTTACATGCTTATAGGTTACAACGGGTATGCCTCTCTACACTACTTTGGTCAGGTGGTGCCGGATTGCCCAAAAACTAGGACCTACAAAGATATCTACACACACATTCAGGGAATCGCTTAGAGCTTGAAGGAATCATAGCATTTTCTCTCTACACTTCTTCAGCCTATGGCATGAGATCACCCAAAAAACTCACAATACAGGATATCCTTCTACACTCTCTTTCTCAATATGGATCAAGTGCACATGTTCTATTTACATTTGTGTATTTTACATGCACATGATTTTATATACATGCATATTTTACATTATATTTTTACACATACATACATACATACATATTTGACTACTTGATCATTTTCTCATTTCAATTTTGGTTGTATGAGAAACAAACAAATAAATGGGGGTAAAAACAAAAACAACGTCAACAATAACACTTCACGATAACACAACTAACCATGTAGGTACATCACACACCACAACAACTACACATGCGTTCTGCCCTAGGTTCACTCTCATCACTTTTTCTTTGTGCATTTTCATCTTTAGTTTCCATGCTCCTCCATCTTTTTGTCATTCCACGCTTTGTCTATTCCTTCAAAACACCTTCTTCATCACTCTACATCAGCATTAGGTACACATATCTATCTACTTTATGTTACCAAGATTTCCACTCACCAACATAAAGTGGGGGAAAATGTAGTCACAAAATCATGCACTTTAGACATTATTTATCCCGGTCTCATACTACTATTTAGAAGGTTCTTGAGTGAAGAAAGTAGTATTTAACCCTTGCTTTTTTACCATCTTGTTTTATTTTATTTCATCATTACCGACCTCTTGCACCCATATGCCCAATCAACTTCTATCATCCCGCATCATTTTAGCCTCGATCGGGGTTCTAAGATTAGTATCTTGGGCACTGTGGGCACCTTGGTACCACCAGGGGCGCCCCAGTCCTTTATGCACTTTCCCATCACTTTTTTTTCTCTTTCTAGCCATTTGAGATCTTTATCTTTCTTGTGGTTAGCATTTTTGGGGTTAATTACAAAATTAGACCAAGAGAACCCTATAAATATAAATTTATGAGACCATAATGAGGGACCTAGCATCACTTACTATTATCACTCATATACAATTGCATCCATCTATTGCATTAGAGATCATTTTCATCCACATAGCTCCATCATCAAAGCACAAGGCTAGGACATCTGCATCACACTTCATAGGGAAGGTGTTTCTTCCATATTTGATTATTGGGGACATATGAAGGAACATGGAAAATTTGATACGACACACAATGAACATTCTAGATCACCTCCAAGCCCTCGCGAAGATCAATCTCAATGATTTTACGCAGACCAAGGAACCTGGGTTTACAAACCAGAGCACCCACAGTGCCCCAGTCCCTCTCCAAGTGCTCCAATCCAGCCAGATACTCCAGATCCATCCTTTTTGGAGTTCCTACATGGTCATTCCTACTTCTTTATTTTCTTGTCACCTCTGCATGGATAGTCCCTCGAGCATCTCTGCTATTTAGCCGAGTTATTTCCTCTTCTCTCTTACACATTAGGGTTAGAATTTTATTTTGCATAGTTATTTAGATCACTTACATACTTTCCATACCGCATTTCTTTACATCTATTTACATATATTCATATCTTAGATTAACTACCCTCAAAAAAACATAGTTTAGTTAAAGTTAATCGGACACAATTACATGGAAAATGACAACACATAATGAAAACAATGTAAAAAAATTACTTAACTCAATAAATCCTATTGAGACTGAAATCTCTCTTAGTTTACTCCTTCAATAGTATGAGAAGATCCTATGGACTTGGTATGAGTCCTAAAATAGCTCCCCGAGCCGATACTCCTTAATTTTGCCTTCATTCATGCTTGGCATATCATATTGGGTTTTGATTCATGCTCAAATCACCAATTCTAGATCCATAGCTATCAAAGTATTCTTTAGGACTATTAGACCTAAACATCATTCCCAGTGAATTCTTGAAAAACTTTCACAAGCTCTAGAGACCAATGTACCTTATGACTTCCCTAGACTTGTACAAACCTTTTCCGACTAAAATCACAAAATTTTAGCTCTTACCTTATATGAATTCCCTTGTGAATGGAACAAAAAATTTACCATAGTCCTAAAGATGTTTATTAGTGTGTTCACCCTATTTGAGCATAAAATTTGTATTCCCTACTTTATTAGTTCATGTCAAACCTTTCACATTGTTTATCATTGCTCAAACCCTACACTTGCACCTTAAGAAGTCCGAAAGACTTGTTCATGAAACACACACTCTATTATTTGCCACCAAGAACACCTAATGAAAAGAAGGATAAATTCCCCTTCCTCTCATCATACCTATAGGGTACTAGTTTCTTTCTTCACAAACCGTAGCGATATTCATGAGTTCATATACTACCTCAACAAATTTTTGGCATTCCTTTTATGAGAAAATAACCTTACTCCCCATGTCTGTAGTAGCCTTCATTAGTCCTTCATAGAATAATCTACACATGGTTGGAGATCTTGTCATGAAATGATAGCTCACTGCACTATTCACACAGTCTATAGTTCATGAAAATCATCTTCCTTACTTCCTTGTTTTCTCCTTCAACATACAATTTGTATGATGCATAGAAATTCTTAGAAAGTCCATAACAAATCTTTCAGAGATAATTACTCATTACCTATTATACCCACACATTCTTCATACCCGAGAAGTACCTAAAGTAATTTTCCTATTCCTCTAAGAGTAACTCAAAGATACCCTTATCTTCTTTTCAACTTCATTATATCTTAAGTCTTGTCATGCCTTTGTAGCTTCTATACATTGTTAACTTTATCCTAGTAATCACATTTTACATCTTCCACTATTGTAAATTTAAAACTCGGACTTCGATGGAGTACAAACATTAACTTCTTCTTAACACATTATTAGACTCATTCCTCCATACTTTTGACATGCACATGTTTGTTTAAGGACATACGAAATAACTCATAGACCCTTATAACACTTGTAACAATCTTGTACAATACCTTCTTACACAAGTACATGATACGATATCTCACAAAAGGATTTCTAAGTTATGTTTCAAGAGGATACTCAACATTTGAGCTATGACAATACACAATACACCCGATGAATGCCTTTTGTAGACCTTATTCAACTTAGAATAATGATGTCAACACAACTATAGCTTAACATTTTCAAGCTCAAATATGCATGTACAAAAATTTCAACCTTATCCTTTTAGTTCACTATCATTTAAATCAGATCCTTAGGCTCACATGGTATATAATTGAACTCAATCGATATCATTCATGGATTTACTCAGAATTCTTCAAACACAGTTTTGAGTCAAAACCCTCATGACATGGGAAAGACAAAGGCACCCTTTCAAGAACTATTCACTTGAAATGTACCTCTAATCAACTCTTGAATCATGATGAACTCACACTTTTGATGCCTCATTTTTCCTTATATACCACCGTACATCATTTTTCCTTCGTAAATAATGAAATTAAGGCACATACCTTGTAGAAACACAAGAATAACCCTCTTGAAATGAGAATATGCCATGTTATGCCTTCCATGACCTGACATCAACTTCCTCTTCCTCTAAGAACCTTTTTAGACTTGTAATGCCATCACTTAGATGCAACAAAACATCCTTTGGCCTTATTGATCCCTTTGAATACCATTTTTTCATAGAATAGCCATCTATAGGTCACTTTGTACACGTGTGAACCAAAGAAAAGAAGTGAATCTTCTTGTAATCAAGACAACTTCATTATTCTTGTCTAAGAAGCCATTTTAGACCTAGATAGACATCTACATGACGATACACACCCATTTCTCATCTCAATTCTCGAGATGGCATTTGCATTCTTTAACACATTGATATAAACCCTTGAAGCTTCTTTTCAATCACTATTTTACCTTGAGAACCTTGCACTAAGTATATACCCTTTTATGTCTTGACCCCTAGCTTATAGATCACTTTGAGCACTTGTTTTCATTCACACATTCACATATTCTTGGTTCATAACCCTTACCATGTTTTAAGAAACTGATTGGTAGCATTGCATATCCATAATCTTCATATCTTCATATAGATTACCCAAGTTCTTGATGATATCAAACTTTTCAGCTTATTCATATCACCGTAGCACATCGATTAGGTACAAGAATGACCACTTCCAATTTTGACACAAATTGATTCTTTGATGAAGTGAAATATCCATTCTTTCTTTACAAACCCTTATTTGAGAGTTTTGATCCTCTCTATATAGACTCGAGGTCACATACTATTCTTTGGAATATTTACTCTTTATGACACTAACTACATCTTTAAGGCTAAAAATTACTCCCTTCATAGATTTTCAAGCTTGGTAATAGGCTTATACTCACACAAAGGACTCTCTTACATGACTATGGGACATCTACACTTGATTATTATTAAAAGTAACATGACCAAGACCTTTCACACTGATTTGAGACCATCATGACACTCACACACACCGGATAGATTATTTGAGACAGAACGTTGAGGCTTAGATCCAAACATTGACACATACTATAGAATGAAAAGGAATCACCAACCCATTACAACATTATAACACCTGATATAGACTCTTCAACCTCATATAATGAACTTAATAAACTTTTGACATCCTTGGAACATACACACTTAGACCTTGGATTGCTCAAGACACATAACACATACTTGACATGATAAACATAACCTTCTTTTGTTTTTAACAGACTTTGAAATACATCATGGACTCTTATGAGATATACAACACACTCACACACTTATGACAACAACTTGAAGCACACAAAACAAATTAGATGAATTCATGAAGAAATTTTAGCCCATTTAACCTCATAGACCCTACTTCCATCCTTGGAGGACAAGTTGATGCATTAAAAATCATCTAAGTATGTTATAACAACCATTATAGCATTTGATACTTAGACACAAACATGTATGTAACTTATTCGAACCTTGACTTAGAGACCTTGTCATACTATTCTTTGTCAAAAGTACTAAACATGTTCACAACTCAATGATAATACTTTTAGAGAAAAATATCACTTACGTTAAAATTTCTGATTTCCAAACTCAAGATATAGACCTCGAGACCTTTCTCGTGTCATACACATGGCTTTTGTAACATTTAGACTCAAAGATATACCATAACATAGATCATATTTAACTTTTGACTAATGAAGATAAGGACTTTTCAAGAGACCTCTAAAGACACGTCACCTAACAAACATACAAAAGACAATAACCTACTCCTGAACTCATACACCTATCATAACAAAGACTCAAATACTCATGGAGATATTAATTCACATACCTTATACCTCTTGAAGTATCCAACACACCTAGATTCTTCAAATTTTCATGTATAGAGGTAGTAAGGCACATATGGTCTTCCTCAAATAATGCAAACATGCTCCCTTGACCTAACTTGGGCTTGAGAACCTTGTTTTCCATCTTAATAGCACTAAAATATTCCTTTATATGCTTCATACACTGCGCATGGTAGGATGAGAATAAGTTTTCTTGATCAATATTCACATGATTTCCTTCAAACCCTAGGAATTTTTGTCATCGGTGGCTTTTTGACCTTTTAATACCATCAAGATCTTTGGAGCTCTTCTCAAGCCTCTCATACATCCTTAACCTACTATACTCACTCTCTAAATATGATTCAAGGGATTTCAATTTGTCTTCATACATGGAACAAGCTTCCTCTTTCTCCTTTAGGGCTTTTGACATATTCTCTACTTGATATTTCAAATCCTTGATAACATGATCAAACTCTTTCTCTATATCCTTGATATGATCTTGGTAGGCATTAATCAACGAATAGGATACTTCATTCCTCTTCCTTAATATTGCTTCAACATCTAAAGACTTACCCATTTCTTATGCTTCAAGAGATCTCCTTCAAGTTTCTAAAATTTATTCGCAAGGACTTTCTCTGATACCACTTGTTTAAAGAAAAATGGGCTGAGAGGGGGGTGAATAAGTCCTACAATGATTTTTACTTCGTTAACCAAACCATGCATTCATCAATTAGATTATCCATACAACATTCATAACCATGTGAGCTTATTAAGATATGTAACATCAATCAAAAGAGCATGAAACAAAGTAAATAACAAAAGAAAATTTATGTAAGTGGTAAAACCTCATGTGGAATAAAACCCACTGAAAAATTGCTAATATTACACACAATAAATAAATTTAGTGAAGCACCAACTTCACAAGGAGCACCAACCCCTAATTTAGTGAAACACCCACTAAACAAGGAGGATACAACCCCCTAGGATGTGTAAGCACAAACTCAGACACTTGATGATGATGATATCTTAATTTTTTTCTGCCACAACTGATGGATATTTCTAATTCAATTCACAAACCCTTGCTCAAACCCTAGGTCTTCAAACTCACTCTATCTTCATCCTTTTCAACTTGTCTTGGCTTTAAACCCTTGCACACATCATGTCAAACATTCCTCAACCTGAAACACATATGATCGTCTCTCAAATCATGCATTCAATCCTATAAAAAGATTCTACTTGGGTCACACTTTTCCCTCATACATGACTAACTTACAAAATGAGCTCAAACTTCACTTTTATATGCTTTTCTCCCTTATAACTCAAGAGAGGTTGGTCCTAAACATTTTTCACAACTAATAAAACTTCATAAAATTCAAATAAACTCATTACAATGTTCACATATGACCCATATAGGTCGGCCATGCTCACCGACTCATATCATTCACAAAACAACCGCCTTCAGCATCCTAATTTCACCTTTGAGCCTCAAGACCACCCAAGATGATCTCAAATATGGCATGTGACCACTATATGAAAACTCCAAAATCAGTAGAACACATATAATAAATTTATACCCGTGAAATATCTATATACTCAAACCATAACGACTTTACACTTCACTAAAATAAGCTACCCAAAATCAGTTTTTAAAACACAACTAGTTTTAACCCTTTCTAATAGTTTCAAGACCTTCAAAGGATTTAAATAGGAAAAAAATCATCCCTTTAAAATTTCCAGGTGGTATAAATCATCAACTCATCCATCACATGCTTCAACCAACTAACTCTTTCAAAAATACAAACATGTCCTAAAAATGACTACCTTCTTGTTCACAAATCATCCTAAAAGAGCCATCAAATAATAAAATCAACAAGACTAAATAAATATATCACTTAAAATATCTATTAATTACCTTTCCAAAACATATTGGAACTCCTTTCAAATGTAAATGAAAGGCCTTAAACCTAGATAATCTTTGCAAATGGTGTTTTATGCCTTCTTGGACTCAAGAACTCGATGTGAGCCCAATATGCTCCATCATACCAAAACAGACATCCGAATATACAAAAATGTGTAACACACTTAGAAATTATTCCTAATCACTCGTAAACCTTCATCAAGCTTTAACAACTCAGAATCATAAACTTACCTCTTGTAGCCATTTAACACCCTGCTAAAACAAACATCCTTCAAACTTAACCTTCAAAGAACAACTCATAACTTTTGTATACCTTATCTAATCATCAAGTTTTATATATTAATGAAACTCTATTTAAACCAAATTCATAAAAAACTTTAATGGAGTCCTAACTTCTTATGTAGCTCATGTAATGTCAATTTTAGTGCAAGTTGCTCCAAGCTGCCCCAAAAACCAATCTTCATAAATAGGGTATACTTTAAAAATTTTCAGCTCAACCATGACCTTAAAAATTAATGAACATCTAAAAAAAAATCAAGTGCTAAAACCAATGCTAATTTAATCTTCATCTTCTTTCGACAAATTCTCTTTAAACTGGAACTATTGAGAAAAAAAGAAAATTTAGGTGGGGCCCACATACTGTCACATGCTATAATATACCTTTTTGGAAATCTAGAAGAGTCATATACAACATACAATTATCAATTTTGCAAGACCAATCAAAACAAGATCACTATACTCTATCTTCTCAAGTCACTCCTACCTAGGGTTTCAAATCACTTTAACTTTTAAACGATCATTCATAAAAATGTGACGATAAAAAAACTTTAGTATTTTTATGAAAGCTTCAAAAATGACCTAAGAATCTATGCCAAATATGTCAGGTCCCCATGTAAATTATACAATTCACAACGAGCATCATAAGGTCCATATATGCTTCAAAACACGTTGTAATCTTACCCGATTTTGCTAAAACTTGCATATCTTTCAATTCCTGTGTCAAAATTACTTGAAAATTTTAATGAAGCATCATGAAGAAATCCTCTAATTGTCCATAATCACCATTTGATCCAAAATATTTTAAACTCTTCACCATTAGGACTTACTTGTGTTTACTTGTATGTTTCTCAATATTTACTTCTCAAGGACCCTAAAACACCTCCAATCATTTGATGTAGGACATAAAACTCAAAATACACATCAAGTACACTATCATTGTGATTCTACCATGCTTCACCATGAATTATTTGGTCAAAATATCAAATATCCACCTCATTCTACATTCTCCAAGGTAAGGAATAGGCTTGGAATGACTGACTCAAATATGAAACCACATGACTTTGACCATTGTTGGGGTGTGGAGCCTATTTTTGGTCTTCTTGAATCAATGTTGAAGTGTTGGAGCCCGAGCAGCTTAAGTTTGGAGACTTCTGTGAGCATTCTCAGTAGTCATTTGCTATGGCGTTGTTGTTAATCGTTGTCAACGTCAGATCGCTTTTTTCCAGCCATGGGAAGTTGAAAGATCGCGACTTTCAATCTTCTAGGGTCAACTTTATGGCTTCTTAGAAGGATTGTAACCCTATAAATAGAGCTGTTAGGGTATCTTGAAGATATCTTGAGTGTTTTAGAGGTCTTGAGTCTTAGAGATCAAGCGGTGATCAAGAGTGATCAAGGTTAAGCAATTGAGAGTCAATTGTGGTTTAGATGTGGTTTAACATCTTTGGAATTCTTTTGTGAGTTCATAATTGAGAGAAGACTGTGAGAGTTTTTTTACTCTTGTTGATAATAAAATCTGAGAAAGTTCTTGGTGGACGTAACCCAAATTGGGTGAACCACGTTAAATCTTGTCTTTTCTTCTTTTGTATATTATTTATTTATGTTGTTTTATTTATGCAAGTATAATTCTCGCTATATAGTTTCCTCTTCTTTGTGGTTTGAAAATTGTTTCCGCATATTTGTTCTCTAATTCCTAACAATTGGTATCAGAGCTTTGGTGGTTTTTTTGTTGAAGTTGTAAATCACAGGGAAAGTTTAGCTTGAGTGGGAGCTATGGCAGATGAGGGCAGATTGAGGGTTGAGAAGTTCAATGGGAAGAACTTTGGTTTGTGGAAGATGCAAATGGAGGATTACTTATATCAGAAGGACCTCCATGTTCCTTTGGCTGGAAAAGAAAAGAAACCTACAGCCATGTTAGATGAGGATTGGGAGTTGCTGGATAGAAAGGCGCTCGGGGCAATTCGTTTATGCCTTGCATCTTCGGTTGCTTTCAACATATCGCAGGAGAAGACCACGAAGGTCTCATGAGTGTGTTGGGGAAGTTATATGAAAAACCCTCTAGCCTCTAATAAAATATTTTTGATGAAAAATTTATTGAATATGAAGATGTCTGAGAATGGTTCTCATTGCCAATCATTTGAATGAATTTAATATGGTTGTATGTTAAACTTGGTAAAAATTGACTTTGATGATGAGGTCAAGGATTTGTTGATTTTGTGCTCCTTGCTTTAGATAGTTGGGACAACTTGGTTATGGCTGTAAGTAACTCAGTCTCTAATAACTCAAAGCTGAAGTTTGAGGATGTAATAGGTGTGATCCTAAGCGAGGAAATGCAAAGGAAGAGCACCGAAGATTCTTCTACTGGACAATGACAACAAAAATATATAATGACCAATAGTTTATGCCTTCTTCCTTCATTATAATGGACTATGCATCCTTATAAGGCAATAAAATTCATGTTTTGTGTATGTTATCTTCCCTAGCTTGTGTTCTATTGCATTTTCTTGACTCTTCATTCATTGCAGGTATTGATGCAGCCTAGAATTCAGTAATACAAGCCCAGGCACACTGACACATCACTTAGCCTAGACTAAGTGCTCACCCAAAGCACAAAGGTACTAGGCCCCTCTTTAGGGTTGTTGTTGTAGGATGTTAGCATGATGAAGACTTTAATCATTCAAATCTATAGCTAATATATCTTTCATACAGTGCATATTCAGACCTAGATCTAGAACATAACAGACTTAATAGATAACCATAATGAAATCAAGCATGCAATACTAAATTATAACCATGATAACACCTTGTTTTTAGTCCATAATCTCCATTATATTAATTGCAATAAATACACAAAAGCTTCCTTACAATCATAGTAGTATACGCTCATGCATGCAATAATTTTGACAGCATAATCTCACCATAACCTACTTCTCACACATAAATCTATGATCTTTCTGCTACACACGCTTTAATACATATTTATAAGGGTGGGGACTTGCCCTTCATTTCTTATCTAATCCCAAAATAGGTTGCATGCTATTATTAGCCATGCGCCGTTACAAAAATAGTATTACATGCAAGATTGTTAACAATATACCCCCTTAGTCAACTATCAGTCTACCATTCTATCTTTAGCCTGCATCCATGCAAAGTGCTTCATAGCCGATCATCCAAAAATAGCTAATGTGTGACACATAAGTCTCCAATCGGTTTGAGTGCTCCGCATGCTATCTCCAAAAATAGATCCTCATCATGAAAATGGCTAAGTCCCGAACTTGTCTCTATTCTACGCATGATCCTCTCCGATGCTTCGCGCTTTGAATGCACTTTGTTCTCCCATGCCAACCTTCGATATTTTCTCCACTGAGTGCCAAAGTATGATTGATCAACATTACCCCACACTAGTTTGTATTACTTCCCCGACAATGGTTGTCTCCAAAATGAATCAAAGAATATGAATAGAACAATAGAAAGAATTTTGATGAATAAAAGATTGTCTTTAACTGCAGTATATTTTGCTACAACTTGAATAATCAATTCGGGATATTCTTATTTTATCTTCACCTCTAAGGTCTGCCAATCATTGAGTGCGGCCTCTGCTTTCTCTAGAATATCCACTACAATTGACTCTAATTCATCCCTTGCAATCTCTCCTTTTTTGTTACTCGTAATATGAACACAATATCGAACATGCTAGTCATTCTCCCTTCCAACAAGTCCATCTTTTGAGAGATGAGTTTCCCAAGCTCATCCAACCTTTCCCTGTGTGGTTCCTAAGTTGTTGTAAGGGCCTCACACTTCTACTTAAAAAGTGATAATAGTTCTGTCCGGCCTAATGTCTCATCCTTCATGGCCTTTAGGACCTCATTGTCTTCCAAAATAGTCTTGGTCCTTATAGCAGCCTCTAGCGCTGTATAAATATTCAAAACTTGATCTTCCTTCTTGAGTTCCTCCCGAAAGATCTCAAGGCGCCCTTCATATGATGCAATCTTCCACATCACTGAAGCATTTTCTCTCTCTACTTCATGTGATGTATCCTTTGGTTTTGGCATGTGCAGAGGTTCATCTTCAAGCACTAAGTCCACCAATGTACTTACATAATGTATTGCCGAAGGAAATGTCTTGGGTACCTTTGGCTCTAAGTGTGGCCTAGCCTTCATGACATTGTCACCAATATCCTCCACCATGCTAATAAACATAGTGTTCTTCTTTTGTGCCAAGTATTTTTCTTGTTTTAGGCATGCTATTTCCTCATCCTTAGTCTTAATCTCCTCCCTTAGCACCCTAATTGTGGCAGCTTTATCCATATTCTGACATGCAACTTCTATTGAGACTTTCACCAAAGCATTGTTCACCTATTCATCTGACATAACAATAGGATTTACTTTATTATGTGTCTAGCCTGAGGTGTATTTTTCAACCTCCTTGACACACATGAATCCTCACATACATCAAATTCTAGTTCATCCATGTGTGTGTGCATCGACCATGACAATTACTTCCTTGTGCGCATTGTTGCCATATCTTCATCCATTAACTCCCACCGTATAACTCCTTTTGTGCCATTGTGCTCTAGAAATGGGCACAAACAATTTTACTTGTGTCCTCGGTGTAGCCCATGGCTGGTGGAATATACTCCCCACTTGTTCTTCTTGATCTAGGCGCTTAGGAACTTGGGCTTCAAGATTGGGAACTTATGTTGTTATGTCTTGAGCGGTGTCGGTTATTGTCTTATCTCTCCCTTTTTCTCCCTCTTCTCCATCCTTCATTTCCTCATCTTTTTGTTCCTCTACGTTCTCTGGAGGTGTAGGATAATTGGGTGTGCTTTCCTTTGACTCTTCCGCTTCCTCATTCAAATTTAATTTCCTTCTTCTTTTCTTAGTTGTCTCCTTCTGTGGAGAGAGTCGAGGTGATCTGCACACTGTTTGCGGAGTAGCACCTTGGGTCCTTGTCCTCTTGAATACTCTCTTGAATCGACACTCTCCTTGGACCACATCCAAGTCCTCATCATCTTCCTCTTATGGCTTAGGTGGAGTAGTTTCACGCTCATATTCATCCTTATTTGGAGGTTGTCTTCTACCTCTGTGTTCCAAACCACCACTATCCTCATGCTTCTCCTCTTCATCATCAACTTGAATTGGCTTGGGTGTTGGAACATTTTCCATTATATGCTTACCCTTTGGCAGCCCTAGAGTGCAAACTCATTCTCCACATACTTAGTGTTCTCCATCTTGGGTTTGAGTTGTAGGTACATGAGCACTGCTCCGGTGTCCCCAACTACCAAGCTCACAGGTTTCATGCTTATAATATCTGAAATAAGTCTTTCAATGTATGCATTACACCTTGGATATACATACTTCTTCCTTAGAGTGTGGTAGTCGTAATCTACCTTGTCTGCATTGAAGGTTAAGCAAAGATACATTTGAGAACCGGTGAACTGATGCCTAGAAATACCTTGTTGTGAAGGCATACGATAGTTTGCACCATGGGCTCCAAGCCTTGTCCTTCATCGCAAATCACGTGATGAAAAATGTTGGTATATTGCAAACTGAATTGCCTTACCCACCACCAAGGAAAATCCTTGGGTATGCACCACTCTTCCTCGAATGCCATGCAGATTCTATCATACCACATCTCTCGCCCTCTGCTTGAATGGTCCACTCATTGATCCATCACACAAGTACTTTCCAAATCTTTCCGCATGTGACTTGTATTTCGTGGGGTACTCCCAAATCCTCTCCTTTGGCAATCAGGAACCCAAATATCCATGAATACTAAGGACAATAACACAGTGCCAAAACTTATTCTGTCACATTTTCGCGCTTCTTCGATGATTGTCTTTTCTATGTGATCTGCAATGTTGTAGACCACTCCTTGAGACATCTTCTTGGTGACGTGTAACCACATTGTGTTTACCTGCGACCACCTTCCTTGGTCATTCAACTTTGTCACAAGATGTGTAGCTTCCTGCACTACTGGGTACTTCTTCAACTTGTCAATGTCCATGCCGTGCGGACCCTTGGTATACCCCAACTCCTTCCTCATCTCTAGGATTGTAACCTTATCAGTTAAATCACTATCCAGATCCAACCCTGAGGCCCTTAGTCCTGTCACCATTGAAATCAAAGTAGTTATGATTCTTACCCTCCATCCAATGAAGTAGAAGAAGTCTCGCATGGACTCTGATCATTAGCCACCGATACAATGGTTCATACTTTCCAAAATATGGTAGCTCATACAACTTGGTAGACTCCATTATGCTTCAAAAACTTCTCACCAACGTCATCATATACTGGCATATCCTCTAGCGTGCACTTGTTTTTTTTGTACTCGATGAACGCATCGAGCTCCTTCTTTTATCTCGATGTTCGTCATTTTAAGACACCCTATAAAATTGAAGGTGGAAAATACATGGCGAATATCCCGTAACCAATTTCAGCGAAAGGCGAATTTGACAGTATTAAAAAACAAAATTTTCACCTGGTTTTTCAAGGCTCCATCAGTGACGTCCGACAACACTAGTTCGTAATGACGCACCATTTGGCGCGACATTTGTTTCGTAATGACGCGCGACATTGGAGCGACACTAGCTCGAAATGACGCGACGACACGGCGTCGACACTAGCTCGAAATGACGCGCGCGTCATTTGCCTTATTGACGCGACGCGTCACTTATTGGCGACACCATCTTCTATTGACGCGCGACACCATCTTCTATTGACGCGCGACACAATCTTCTATTGACGTGCGACACTATCTTCTATTGACGTGCGACACTATCTCCTATTGACGCGCGACACTATCTTCTATTGACGCGCGACACCATCTTCTATTGACGCGCGACACTATCTTCTATTGACGCGCGACACCATCACCTATTGATGCGTGACACTATCTTCTATTGACGCGCGACACTATCTTGTATTGACGCCACGCGACATTGTAATCAAATGGCGCGTCATCAGTAACTAACCTGTTGGCGCGTCGGTAGGGGCCAGTGACGCCCTATTTAGGTTATAAATACCCTTGTGCCGCTCATTTTCTCGTCTTCGTTTTCCCGTTCTTGAATTTTTGCAGGTCTAAATCTTTGACAAAGACGCAATAACAGCTATAATGTCGACTTCACATGCTTCCCAATTGCGAAGTTCGGAAGAAAATCAAGAGAATCCAACTCAATCGATTTCCAAGATCAACTACAGGAATCCCTTATGCCCTCACATCCATACGGCTTTAAAGATGTCTTCAGAATATCAAGCTATAATGGAAGAGTGTGAATTTACAGGGCTCGTTAATATGCCCCATTTCGAAACAGATCCGGATATTTTGAATTACCTTCGTCATGCTTTCTGAATTGAGAGGGCGGTATATTTTATGTGACTCTGAACGATGGCCAAATGTTCCAATTCACTATTGAAGCAAATGACATACATCGGTTTACTGGCCTTCCTATCAGAAATTTACCAATTGTTACAACCAAGGCAACACTAGTGGAAGAAGACAAGAAATTTCTCGAATCAACGTACGGTTTCCATGTTGATTGTAAGTATAATTCCTTTTAATTCATATTTTTTAATCTGTTTTTATTCTGATACAATTTGCTGTTATAGATTTAAAGTAATTTTCACTGTTTCGCATTTGCAGCCCATGTCAATAAATCCAGGCGTGGTGTAGATACACAATCAATTGCACACCACTTTCTTGCTGCACTTATTTCATTTTTTCAAGCCAGAATTGTTTTGCAGGGTCGCCAAACGGATATACCAAATTGGGCCATTGCATATATTTGTGCCACTATCTCAAAACATAAATTTGATTGGTGCACATATCTATCCAAAAAAATAAGAACTGAAATAACAAATTCAAAACTCTCAGATAAACCTTTCATTTATTCAACAAACTATCTCCTCGGCTTCTACTATGAGGCACTTTTAAATTTAAAACATAAAGAAATTCCTACTTGCTCTGATGAGGCTTTGAAGAAATTCTCAATTCCATTTGATGAACAACAGGTATAAACTATTTAGTTTGTAATTGTATTACAATTTTCGTCATTACAATGCACAGTTATTAAAACTTAAATTTTAATGTTTTGCAGAGAAGATATCTTGAAGCCATTCCAAGAAAAAAAAAGATGTCGAGAGGAAGAGGCCAGCACACGCGGAGGCTTGGGGGACTCCCGGTCACGAAATGGAAGCTCACTCTCCAAAACCCTCAAGCGTTTGAACTCGTTAAACGCGAACTCGTTAAATGGAGAAAGTAATACATTCTCATATATTATTTACAAATTCCAAAGTTGCATATTTATTTTTCAATTTAAATTTTAACCAAATGAATTGACAACATTTAATATTGATGAATTACGGGGAATATGGAACCTTCTTCCCCAACTCACTCCATACGATCGCATGCATTCATATCTTACGAGCGACCATTGAGTTCAACTCCTACAGGCCACCCGTGGCACCGAAAAAAACAACCCCTCGTCAACAAGATACAACTTTTCTATAAGTACGTTTAATTTCGTAGTTTTCACTTTATGAATTGTTTTAATATTTTCATTTTTTCTTGTACTTTTCAGCACATGTCAGTCATGATCAAACCACGGCACCGACACCCACTCAACCATTAATTTTTAAAATGCCAACCAGAGGAACAGTGAAAAAGAACATTGGTAAACGCATGCCTTTTGCTCCGGCCCCTAGTGGGACACTAAACCTTGACACCTCGTTTCGAATTCCAACTCTCTCACTTGGTGGCTTGCCCCAGTGCAGTGGCATATCTGTTTTGAACAATATAAATTTAGATGAAGATTATTTGGGCATTGATAGCAATGACCCAACTGGTTTTTTCGATACCCGCGAGATGATTCAAGGCCAGAAGGTATACTTCAAATTTCAATTTTAATATGCTTTACAATTTTGAATTACATTTTGATTTAAATTTATTTATCTAAATCTTGATTTATTTTTTCAAAAATAGGATCAGCCTACCCAAAGGCAGAAACAAGGAGCAGTTGATCTTTGTGAAAGCCCCCATTCTTCTCCAGCAAGATCGTCTGCATCAGATTCAGATAGTGAAGAGTTCCCACCTTTTCCTTTGGAGAACTTAATAGGTAATGATTGTCAATCCCATGTCAGTGAGTTTATTATTCCTCATATCCAACAGCTGATAGAATGGGAGAGAAGGGCTAAAGTTCTTATCAATGAGATCATTAGTCGTTATGAAAATTATTGGCAACGAGATAGTTTATACGCTGCAGTCCAGAATCAACCTGCGAAGATGGATTCCTTACTTACCCAAGTAAAATGTGGGACTGTCACGTTTAACAACAACTATAAAGACGGCATTTTAGATAAGGCACTAAACAAATTGGAAAATATTAGTGCCGAGGCCCAGGCATATTTTAACAAATGGTCCAAGGACAAGGATTTGGTATCAATCGCAAATGCCGAAAGAGATAGAGCGGTTGTAAGTACTATTACATTCAAACAATCATTTTTGTTAATTTGAAATTTTGAATTTACATTAATATTTTGAATTGACATTACTCTTTTTGTGCAGTTGAAATATGAAAATTTGAAGAGTCAGGCGAAGGTTTTGCAAGTTCACTTGGAAACAACAAAGAACAGCTTATCCGTAGCAAAAAAATTTGAAGCAAAATATTGTTTTGGTTAACAAACAAAACAATACACTAAAGCGGATAATTAAAGAGCATGGTCTCGACCCTGACATATTGTTCAAAGCCAAAGCAGTTGCTGATCCAAATTTGCTGTCGCATGGAGATGCAACAAATCAAGAAGAAAGAATTTTAAAAAATGCGGGCGAGAATTGCTCTTGAAGATCTTGTAAGTTCGGGGGTTATTTACGGTGTTGGGAAAGAGGTACACCACATGGAAGAAGCCATTGGGGAAGAGAGCGAGAATAGAATTGTCTAAAGAAAAAGAGGGTTTTGAAAATTAGAAACTTTTATTATTGAGGAAACTTTAAATATTGAATTTGAAAACTTCTACTATTGAGTATGTACTATGTATTTGAATTTAATTATATGGTATTTGGTGATTATATGTATATGTTGTTTCTTGTTTACTTGCATTGTCATGTATTGTATGTGGACGTAGATGATGAATGATGACAATTGATAATCAATGATAGATGATAATGAAAGACGATGATAAATTTAATGTGTATAATGTCAAATTTAGTGCCTAAATATCTTGTGGGACTTTGATTATCTTGAAAATTGTCTTTGGGGAAAAAATAGAAACTAAGATTTGAAACAGATCTTTACTATTTAGGATTTCTCCTTAATAGACTTATGGTGTCGGAAAATTAGAAACTTTTATTATTGAGGAAACTTTAAATATTGAATTTGAAAACTTCTACTATTGAGTATGTACTATGGTATTTGAATTTAATTATATGGTGATTAGATGGTGATTATCATGAATTATATGTATGTTTCTTGTTTACTTGCATTGTCATGTATTGTATGTGGACGTAGATGATGAATGATGACAATTGATAATCAATGATAGATGATGATGAAAGACGATGATAAATTTAATGTGTATAATGTCAAATTTAGTGCCTAAATATCTTGTGGGACTTTAATTATCTTGAAAATTGTCTTTGGGGAAAAAATAGAAACTAAGATTTGAAACGAGATCTTTACTATTTAGGATTTCTCCTTAATAGACTTATGGTGTAGGAAAATTCTATTTTAAAGAGATTCACCTCTATATTAGTGCATAATCTCTCATTACAGTGCTTGTTTGACATCCAAAATAGTCAAGACCATTTGTCAGAAAATAACGTTTTGCTGGAAACAATCATTGATGTAGAGGCTAGATTAGCCAATTATGAAATAGTTAAATTCTAGGCCATAAGAATTAGAGCTTGGGAAATAATCAAGACCATGGTTTAAAAGATATGGTTTTTTTATCATGGATATTGTTTTGTGTAGAGTAGATTATGGAGGCTATGGAGGCTAGATTAACCAAAGTTGGAATAACCATGTGATTAAAAGATACGTCAAGCTCGATATAGAACTTTGAAGTTTAATGTAAAACATACAAGGTTTTTATCATGAAGATTAGTCTGTATAGATCATTTTTTTATATTTGAGTGTATAAGAAAATATTGAATTTTGCAAACATGATCATAGTAAAATATGTTGTATAGGATTCACATATTGAGATTCTCTCTTTGGGACTGATTCTTGGAGTGGTTGAATTAAAAAATCTCTTTTTTTTCAAATTTTTAAGGTGGTGCATATGATCATAGCTCAATAAGGTTGTTTACATATCGTATTAGTTACAAGAAGGTTTGAAAGATACAATAAGGGTAAGGTTTTTACGGAAAGTTGTTTTTACTTTCTTCTAATTATCATTGTTGAGCTAATGAAATACTTGGTTGACCCGTGCAATGAGTATCAAAGTATAAAATTCCTGCTACCACCTTGTTTTGTTTTCCTTTGCTGAAGATACAATGTTCAAGTGTATGTTTGAAGACAATTTTCTTGAAGCTCCACCATTTCTATGCCTTGAATTGATTAATCATGATCTTCTTGAAGTACAATCTATAAAATCAAGTGTCTAAAATATTGAAAAAAATTTACAGCTCAACATAAAGTTCTCTGTGCAAGGTTGGATCATCTTAAAAAGGTAACATTGTGTAAATTTTGTCAAGAGTGCAAGGTTGGATCATCTTAAAAAGGTAACATTGTGTAAATTTTGTCAAGAGTGCCTTATTGGTACCTCATCTCAAACTCAGTCTTAGACACCAATCACTTTTTTGTTTCTTTGGTGCAGGGATAAATTTGAAGTCTTCATCTCCATTGGCTACATTGCAAACATGAAGGAATTTCCTTTAGTGCGAAAAGAGGTGAGGCGTCACTGATGCGCGTCACTTGGCACTATTGGCCGCGCGTCATTGGCACCTATTGGCGCGCGTCAGCACTCTGCACTGATTGTCGATGCATCTATTGCGCGTCAGCGTCATTGCACTATTGGCGCGTCAGCGCTATTGGTCAGCGCACCTATTGGCGCGCGTCAGCGGCATCTATTGACAGCGCGTCAGCGTCTATTGGCGCGCGTCAAGTGAAGCCATTGGCCTTTCGATTTAGCCTATAAATACCCTTGACCGGTCATTTTCTCGTTTTCATCTTCCGGCTCTTGAATTTTTGCAGGTCTCAATGCTTCCCAACTGCAAGTTTAGTAACAAAAATCAAGAGAATCCAATTCAATCGATGTCCCTTATGCCCTCACATCCATATCGTTAATATGCCCCATTTCGAAACAGATCCGGATATTTTGAATTACTTTACTGTCATCCTACAATTGATCGGCATTTTTATGTTACTCACGAGCGATTGCGAATTTTTCAATTGATGTCGAAGCAAATGACATCCATCGTTTCACGGGCCTTAGTTCAAAATTTACCAATTATTCTGACGAAGGCAACACTCGTGGAAGAAAAGAATTTTCTCGAATCAACGTTTGGTTTCCATGTTGATTGTAAGTATAACTCGTTTTAATTCATATTTTTATTTCTGTTTCGCATTTTTAGCCCATGTCCATATATCCAGGCGTGGTGTCTAATATGTAGCATTTCTGAGTACATGTAATTTTTGCGAGATGAGCTTGTAACTTTGTTTTACCTGATGAGTGCAGTGGAAAAGTTTAAACAAAAAAAAGATCTTAAGAAAACTGATGGAACCAAGAAGGGAAATTAATTGATGTTCCCAAACCTGATGATGCAAATCAAGCAGGGGGGAAGAATTCTGATCAATGTACTTTAATATTAACGGAGGGTGACTCAGCCAAGGCTCTTGTAGTCGCTGTAAGTGTTTGTGCCTTGAATCAGGGAAATGTGAATACTAAATTTGGTAGTATTGTGACATGTTTCGACATCACTTTCCAATTTAATTTTTTGTTATTTTAGTTATCTTTATCCTATCAGGTGGCAGGAATATCTATTTTTTGGGAAGCTACCACTCACCAACAAATGGAGAATAAAGAGATAGTAAATAGAAAAAAAATCCTTGGTCTACAGGAAGATAAAATATATGACAGCATTAAATCTTTAAGATATGGCCATCTGATGATAATGACAGACCAGGTACATGATCTTTGTATAGCGTTGTTTAGTTTCTGTAAATGTTCCCCCTGTATATTTGGTTGTGTTTCGAGACTTTTTATATTTGTTTTCTAAGCCACCAGATGTTATGTATCTCCATGTCTAATGTCGGCACATGTTGATGTAGGCAACTCACAAAAATGGAAATGTGTTATCTTTCTACACAATTCCTGAGTATGAAGCTTGGAGAGAATCATTGAGTGGATCGATAACCGGCTGGACCATATAGTGCAACAAAGTAATGCTAGTTTGTTTTCTCTTTATATGTTTTCAAGTTCTGGTTTTGTTCACTTGCTGATTAGGTATCACTTGTTGCTTGGACCATACAGGGTTCCCGGTTTGGGCACAAGTACTTCTAAAGAGGGCAAGGAGTATTTCATAGATCTGGACAAGCACAAAAAATATTTTGTGTGGGTTGATGAGAAAGATGGAGATGCTTCCTCATATCAATCAGCTTATAGAATGGGACAGAAGGGCTAAGGTTCTTATCAATGAGATTATTAGTCGTTATGAAAATTATTGGCAACGGGATAGTTTATACACTGCAGCTGATCCAAATTTGCTGTCGCATGGAGATTTCTAGTGTTTGGGAAAGAGGTACAGCCACACTGGAAGAAGCCGTTGGGGAATAGTGCAGAGGAGTAGAATTGGATAAAGAAAAAGAGGGTTTTGAAAACTAGAAACTTTTATTATTGTGGAAACATTAAATAATGAATTTGAAAACTTCTACTATTGTCTATTGTGTATGTACTATGGTATTTGAATTTAATTATATGGATTTACATACAATCTTTAATTTTAATTGCATTAGATGTTGATTATCATGAATTATATGTATGTTTCTTGTTCCACATATAAAAAATAAATTAAATATAATTCTAAGAAATCAAGAAAGAATCATCACTGGTAAGAAATTAAACATAATTGCAAATATGCTAGGGTTTAGCTTACCTCTTGCGTATTGCAATCATCAAGGGTAACATGACATTGTAGATGGAGGGGTGAGTTTCCTGACATTGTCAGTCCTGAGAAGTGCCAGCAACATCTTTAAATATATAGACCAACAATATCTTTAAATAAATGTAAATATAAAGAATTAGACCTGTAACGTCTTTAATGATAACAAGAGCTGAAAAAATGTAAAGTAACAAACAATAAGATTATGTTGAAGAAGATACCTATTTAAAATTGAAATCATCACCGGTAATGTGCTATATCTTTGTCTTAAAAAATTCAACACAAAAAATTGATTAGTAGATAGATGGGTGAGTTGCCTGACATTGTCAGTCCCGAGAAGTAACAGCTTCCTCGGACGGATGTCAACCCACGTTTTCAAAAAATAAAAATATTGTATTTAACTAAATGTAAATACATACACCTGTAACATCTTTAATTATAACCATAGCTGAAAAAATGAATAGTAACAAACAATAAGATTAAGGGGAAAAAGATACCTGCTTAAAGTTGAAATCATCACTGCCACTGGTAATGAGCTAGATCTTTGTTTTAAAAAAATCCAACACGAGAAATGGATTAGTAGATAGATGGGTTAATTGCCTGACATTTTTAGTATATAGACCTGTAACATCTTTAATGATAAAGATAAAAGATAGATAAAGAAGATACCTACTTAAAGTTGAAACAATCCATTATCAATAGCTTCATCAAAGTCGATGTTGTCTTCTGTAGAATGTGACGAAGAGCCAATTACACTCTCAAGGTTGGGAATATTTGTACTTGTAGCTGTATTATTTACACCTCTTCTTTCGCAAAGGGAATTCCAGTGAGCAATTGCTCTGTCAAAAAATGAATAGAAACAAACAATAAGATTAAGGGGAAAAGATACTGCTTAAAAGTTGAAATCATTACTACCCTTTGGTAATGAGCTAGATCTGTGTTTTAAAAAATTCCAACACGAGAAATGGATTAGTAGATAGATGGGTGAATTGCCTGACATTTTTAGTATATAGACCTGTAACATCTTTAATGATAAAAATAAAAGATAGATAAAGAAGATACCTACTTAAAGTTGAAACAATCCATTATCAATAGCTTCATCAAAGTCGATGTTGTCTTCTGTAGAATGTGACGAAGAGCCAATTACACTCTCAAGGTTGGGAATATTTGTACTTGTAGTTGTATTATTTACACCTCTTCTTTCGCAAAGGGAATTCCAGTGCGCAATTGCTCTGTCAAACGGAAAGGTTTCGAGGGAGTATCGAGAAACGTAACACCTCATGCAACTTTCCAGATTTTTATCCAACCTGTTTCTCAGTTTTGATTTTATAAATGACAATGCACTGAAAACCCTTTCATCCTCCACAGACCCCAAAATCATTGTCTGGCATAACTCATATAGTCTGAAATATTCACTGATATCTTCTTGTAAGATAGAACTTTGATAGATTCCTCGCCACAGCCTTGTAATAGCACCACTTTCAGAAGGTTGATCTAAATTCCTATATTGGTTCCTCATTGTTGTTGCAAAATTTGTTGACTGAAACTTTAATAAATCGGCATTCAGTATACCTTTGATTTCCGTACCCTTGAGCTCTGACGTCTTTGTAAATTGTTCCATTATTGTACCCATTGATTTATGGAAATGCTTACTGACAAAGTCTGCATGGCCACCTTCTGTATTCCAAAAATTCGGATTCATCACACCCATGGCTTCCAGAATTTTATCTTTACAGAAACGTTCCCTAATTTCTGATGACAAGGTTTCTGAAATTTTTTTAAGCTTTATTCTGGTTTCAACTATCACAGACTCAAACAAATTACGTGTCACGGGAACATCTTCTCGTTCCGATCCTGTAATATCTTGACGTTTTTGCAAAATGTGCATTGGTATTTCCCTCCCATTAATAGAGATGCATAGGTGATCGTGGATATTAAATCTCAAAAAGGTGTTAGGATTTTTAAGATCTAATAAATCTCTCCAATTTTCAAAAACAGGTGCATCAAAACTATCCTGGGAACAGTACAATATATCAAGACTTTGACATACCATTTTCCTCATCCGTATAAAATCCACAATATAGATTAATCTGCCCTGTGCATGCTTCATCAGTGTATTGATCTCCTTTAACATTGGAAGAATACCAACCAATGTAAGCAATGTCTCCAAATCAGTTAAGCGGAACAACGGGTCCCTTGCCTATCAACTTCATGACGGTATTTGTGCATGAAACCAACCAATGAAGGATACTCCTCACGAACTCTGCATGCGAGTTCATACAAAGATATCCATCTAGTCTCCACATCCTTGAAGTTTTTGCCATCTGTAATTCCAATTACAAATTTTGGAACTCGAGAAAACGCTTTGGGCTGCTTGACATATAGGCATGAAGTTCTCTTATGATGTCTTCTAATTTAGCAACATTTTCGTGGTTGCTTACCATTTTATATGCTAAATTCATTCTGTGAGCCATACAGTGAATTGGTAGCATATATGGGGCCACCGTTGTTTGTAATCTAACACACACCCTATTCGGTGACCTGCGTATGCGGATGCACCATCTGCTCCAACGCATACCAACTTCGTAGCAATTTCATAATCAGTCATACCAGCAACATCTTTCAAATGAGAAACAACTATTTTATATAGGTTTTCAGCATTGCAGTTTTCAACCATTTTCATAACACCCAACAGATGAGGTGTCCTTATATGATTTTCTAATGTATAGATGTGGATACATACCCATGCGGTGTTGTCAACTGTTGTCACTTCATCAATTGAAAGAGAGATAAAGTTTTCTTTTTTTACATTCTCTTTCAAATCTTCCTTCTCTATCATCGAGAGGCATTTTGCCATTTCCCATCCACTACTCTCAGACCAATGAGACTGAGGTACATTCAACATTCCATTAAATTGATACAAAACTTTGAAATCGAGGAAATCCGACATCGCTCTTCCTTTTTTAAGTATTTGAAAAAGAGTAGAGAATTGTATGAATTTTGCATGTAGATTTGTTTCTTTCATCTTACCAATATGCGATGTGATCGTTCCTCCCTTTTCCAACAGATGTCTGTGTTTTTTTACGCTCCTCTGCCTCATATTCGTTTGCGTATCTAACATGCATGCACTCCTTTTCAGTTTTCCACCTATGTGTTTTGATTTTCTAGCCATCTGCCCCCGTTACAATTAAATATTGTTTTCCACAATGTTTTTCTATAGTGTCCAGCTTCAGTTGCATTTTTGTTGCTTTCCCAATTTCCACGTACATATTGTACATGTACATTCACATGGGATTTCTTCAGAATTAGATGATTGTACAGGCTCAATAAATGGAAATTTAGCTGCCCAATCAAACTTGTATGTCACCGCCATGGTCCACATATTCTTGTTCGTTTTCATGCTTTACTTTTTTGAGTAGAATTTTGAGCAATATCACAATCACTGGTTTCCTCTTTCTTGGACGAGTTTGATTTTGATTTATGTCTTCCATTTTGCTGAGTGTTTATATCTGTGATATCTAGCTGCACTTCTGGTTGCACCCCAACAGGAACAATATCTTCAAGATCTGGCATATTATCGTAGGTTTCATTTGTTTGACTGTGATACTGTGCAGAATGCATGTCCACCTCAATAATACCTTCCACACAGTCAGTATTCTGATTCTTTTTGGTGGCATCTATATGATTGGTATTTACAATATCTCGTATCCGTAGAGTTTCCAAAATACTTGAAGAGTGATTTACGAGATTTCTTACTTACTTTTAGGATATTCGTATTCTTTGACCTTCCATTATTACGAAAAGAGTCTGCGTCGGAAAAGAACCAAGAAGCGAATCTTTCCAGTCTACGAGGTGTTGTCGCGCGTGAATGCCCGAGGTCGCGCGTCGACTCTTCCCAAGTCACGCGTCAACACTTCTTTCTACGTCAGCGCGCGTCGACCCTTTCTCTGCATGCGCGTCACTTCTAGCCCAAGTCGCGTGTCGGTAAAGCTCTTGTCGCGGCGTCGTACAACTCTTGTCGCGCTTCAAGATCGACTCTTTGTCACGCGCGTCGTACTGCTCTTGTTGCGCGTCGGTCAACTCTTGTCGTGCGTCAATAATGCCCTTGTCGCGTCGCCAACACTTCATTTGTCACGCGTCAACAATCACAGGCTAATAGTAATATGAATCTCTGGTGCTCAAGGGTATGCGAGTTCAAATTTCACAGTATTGGTAATTTGGTAAGCTACTTGAGGTATACTACCCGGCGAATCACATAGGTTTTTATAGGAGATGTTTTCAAATGAAGGCGAAGCCGACCCCCCAAAAAAAATATACTATATATTTTAGGTGAACAGGACACCGACCCACTCCGAATAATTCGCCTTTTCAAATTTTCCTAAAATGAAATTTTTGCCATATTACGAATATTCGCCGCTAAAATTATCCTGAACATGATTACTCGGCTTGTTTGCACTTAACCCTTTTTAAATTCTCTCAATTACAATGGTAAAAATGAACTCGCATCCCATCCTTATAGAATTTCAAAATTTATTGCATTTATTGCTCCTCCACCTACCAAAAATCCTCTCATTAAGTGACCATTTTCATTATTTCTGCGTGGTACATCTTCACGCCCAAGCTATAACCTTCTAGCGTGCCCTCCTACCTTTTGGCTGTGGACTTCTCTTCAACATGCTTCCATGCGCTTGAGTACCTCATCACTTTGTGCCTTCCACTGGTAGTCTTCCCGGCCCCTGCTTACCTCGCGTTATACTTGTTTCTTCATTCCTCTCTATCTATGGTCCTTGTGTCCAGAAGAAATCTTTTTTTTTCAATTTTCCAACCTTGAATAGCACCCATAGATAGTTCCTTTCATGTGGACTTATTTCCATCAGTTCTGTACTGATATCAACAACCTACCCCACACTAAGGGTATGTGCAGCCTTTTGCACATAAATATTCTTCAAATATCAATTAGCTTTTAGCACATAAAAAACATGCTTATTACACAAACACACCAACTAAATTGACAAAGCATAGCAACAAAGAAGGAAACACATTAAGGGAATGCAGAATTGAAAACCTAATCTAAATGGCAACACTGCCTTATTACAAACACCAAGAAGACTTATTTATAGTAGGGCTTTAACCTACTCTCGTTTAAGTAACCAGGTAATCGTATTCCATCAAGTGCCTCTAATTGACAAGTGTCTGATTTGAGTATGTTAGTGATAACGTACGGCCCCAACCAATGTACCTTGAGTTTACCTGGATGGTGCAAAAACTTAGAATCATAAAGGAGCACCATTTGTCCTATCTCCAACTTTTTATCCTTGATGTGCTGTCATGCCATGCTTTCTTCCTGGCCTTCTCTTGTTTTTGACTCCAACGTGCTATGGCTCATTGTTCATCCAATTGGATTAACTATTCAATGCGTTCTTCTAATGCTTGCTCATCAACAAGACCTCCAACGCACAATATGCAAAGAAGGTAACATAAATTCCATAGGAAGAACTACTTCTATGCCAAACACTAACTGAAATGGTGTGGCTTTGTTTAACCTTTTATATGTTGTTTGATATGCCCAAAGTACTTGCATATACTTTATCATCCCAATCCTTTCTTCCAACATCATAGATTTTTGTCAATGTCTGGCTCAAAATTTTGTTAAAAGCCTTAATAGTCTCATTTTCTTGAGGATGATAGGGTATAGTCTTATGGTGTGCAATCATGAATTCATCCAATAGATCGATGATTGTATCATTAAAAAAATGTGTGCCCCTATCACTAGTCAAACTTAAAGGACACCCATACCTTGTAATAATATTTTCCCAAAGAAACGTGGCTGCTATGGTCACTGTAAAATCCTTTATAGGTGTTGCTTCTACCCACCATGTCAGATAATATGTGCAAGTTATGATGTAACACGATCTATTTATGCGCATAATTGGTGAAATAAGACCCACAAAATCTATAGCCCATTTCTCAAATGGTTCTGCACTAGTAATGGATCTTAGAGGCATTTCATCTCATTGACCTGGTTTCCCAAGGCGTAGAAAATGATCACAAGCCTTACAAAATTCCTTACAATCTTTATACATATTCTCCCACCATAATTGAGTGAATAGAATCTTGAGCATAGTGGCATCATCAAAATAGAGGCCATCTTCTTCTTCCATAATATCTGTGCGCTCATGTTCCAATACACAAATGGCGTAATACCTCATCTTAGCCTAATTTGTACAAGTCACCACTAATTAACATATAAGGGGCTACACGTATAGAAAGTTATTTCTTCTCCAAGTATTTCATTCCTTCTGGTGTCATCCTTGTTTGTAGAAAGACATAAATGTTCTCTAGTTCTGATGGTACTCGTTATAACATGTATAATTGTGCATCTAGCATGGTATCTTTAATTTCATGCGCTTCTTATCCTAACTGTATTCTTGATAGATGGTCTGGTCCAGAATTACTTTTCCTTGGTTTTACCACAACTGTGAAATAAAATTCTTGAAATAAGAGCACCCATCGACATATGCACCCTTGTAAAATAGGCTTGTTTACCAAATACTTCAATGCCATGTGATCTGTATAAAAGACGAATGGTGTAGCTAGTAGGTACTGTCGGAATTTATGTAGCGCATAGATCATTGACAAAGTTTCACACTCTATAGTGGTGTCATTCTCATTATGCAAGATTCAAATTTCTATTAGCAAAATAGATAGGATGATCTATAATACCTTCTCTAGGTTGAGCTAACACTGCGCCAATGGCCGTGCCAGAGGTGTCAACATGTACATGAAATGGTTGGTCCCACAAAGGAAAATGTAGAATAGGTGTGATAGTAAGTTTTTCCTTTAACGTCTCGAACACGCACTACTACGGTTATCCCCAGAGAACGTACCTTTCCCTTTCAGTAACTCTTCCAACAATGTGGAAACTTTGGAATATCCTTTGATAAAATTTCGTGATATCCCATATGACCAAAAAAATCCATGCACCTCACTCGACCGATAGGATCCCTTAGGCCTATAATGATTGCAACTTTAGCCGGATCAACCAACAAAACTTCCTTACAGATTACGTGTCCTAGAAATATCCCAAATCGTGTAGTAAATATGCACTTCTTAATGTTCAAGGAGATACTCAATTGTCTACGTTTTTCAAACATTAAGCGCAGATACTCATAATAATCCTTAACTAATCCATACACCATCCAATCATCTAAATATACTTGTAAGAAGTTGTGAATAAATTCCTTGAATGCTTGAACAACTATGTGTGAAAATATAGTAGGCACATTTTTCAGACCAAAAGGCATTACAGTATAGGTGAAACTACCCCATTCAAAAGAGTGTTGGGTTTCAGATTTGTACTTGGAATGAAACCATAGTCAGGGGATAAGCAAGTCCCTCTTATTTAATGGGAGAGGTTCCCTTCTTGAAATTAGGGGCAAAACCTATGTAGAAATACACAATCTTTCATTCAATAGCGGTTTCCCGATATCTTGAAATGTGTTTTATACCTGGAAGGTTATCAATACATGAGGATAGATGACTTGAAGAGAGGAGGGAGGTAGAGGAAGACAATACTTTCAGGGAAAAGAGATGGCAGAGAAAACCCTTATATGTATTGAGAAAATGAGATATAGAGTAGAACCATTCATGTTTATAATAGGCACAATCCACAGACTTAAAGTTCTTGAGATTTTATAAACTAGAACACAATGTTTCTAAGCATGCAAGGATTAGATGATTCACAAATCAGAGCAAGAAAGAAAGAGAAAATAGAGGAAAAAGGGGAAAACCCTTGTATTGATTTCTTCAGATTCGAAATTATAGTTCCAGAATATCAAAATTCCAACCCTTTACAATGGCTTTGAAAGCCCATGAAATAGCTCACAAGAGATGGTTACAAACTCCTCGAGCAAGCAAGAAATGGTACAACTTATTCCAATCATTTGTGCCCTTTCGAATTCTTGATTCGCAAAGAAACGTTAATGGCGAAAAAACTAGGTTTTCAAATATATGGCCATTACATTATTTCACTAGTTTAAATACGGGCCATTCGATTTGCTTTTACAACTTTAAATTTGGGCCTCCTCGTGGAAGAAATTGATTGGAGCGGGCGTGGGGGAAAACTTTACGCTTTAAAACTTTTACAGTGAAAAGGAATTTTGGAACATTTTGGGCCACTCACCCACTTTGAATTTTCAATGGTCAGACATGTGGTGTTATTTGCATGGCGATGGGGTCGTGGATCATTTTTTTAGTTTTAAATCTTTTTGATCAAAAAGCTTAAAACTTCAAAATTCTCCACCAACCCGCATCCCCGCTTTGACTTTTCAATGCGGCTACATGGCACCATCTGATTGGTGGCAGGCCTTAGGCATTCTTTTTCTATCTCTCTCACAAAAGCTTGTGGACCCACCATCACCAAATGCACCCTTTTCCAAAAGGTGTTAAGTTCTAAAAAATCCCATGATCTCCAAAGCCCACCTTGGGCAAATAATACCATCTCAAGTCCGTCGGGCCATAACTTGAAAAATATGAAGAGTTAGGAGGACTTCTTTACCTTTTCGAAAATGGGAAGAAATTTCCCATTTGATGAAGAAGTTTCTAGGAGACCACAAGCCCTTGGAAAGAACCATTTTTCACAATTTTTTTCTTTCAATATTTTTTAGAGGCACCATCTCAAATTTTTAAGTCTAGACTTAAAAATGAGGTGAATTTTGAGGGTGACAACAAGTAGTAAATGTAGTATTTTCCTTACCCTCCTTGGTAATCTGAACTTAATGATACCTAGAGAACCCATCTGTATATGAATGTATTTCGCACCTGCAACACCTTATAGTATTTCCTCGATGAATGACGTAGGAAAGATATCAGTCACACATGCAACATTCAACTCCCTGTAGTCCACAAAAATCCTAATCATCCATCCTTCTTGATACTGATCACCATTAGACCAACCCATTCTGACTCATCAAGAGGCTTGATAATTGCAGACTTCAACATTTTATCAATATCTTCTTTGACCTTTTCACACAAGTTGGGGTTCATCCTGTAAGGTCTCTTTCTAACTAGGTGTGCACCCTCTTTAAGCTTTGTCTTAATCTCCCCTAATGATTCATGCATGCCTTTAAGTTCATGGTACCCCCTAGGGAATAAGTCTTGATAATCCCTTAGTAACTCTATGATTTTTTCCACTTCAGAGTCTAACCAATAGTCCCCAATTACGGCTTCCTTAGGCTTAGCCTCTGATCCAATATTCACCTTCTTTGTCTTCATAGGTTCATGATAGGCGCGTGTGGTCGTATTTGCACATCGATACCTCATGCCTACTGTTGAATGGTTTACATCCAAATTTTCTACTTCCTCGTCATCCACTAAGTAGACCATTTTTCCTTTTTCCTTCTCAAGGAAAGCACATTGAAGTAGTGTTGCATCGGCCTTTGTTTCTTCAACAAGACGCGCTCCTGAGTCTCCTTCATCCAATAACTCCTAAAGGAGTTCTTCAGCCTTGGCACTATCTCCCATAGTTAAGCGCTTTATGACTTTCAATGCTTCTTCCACCAAAGGATTTGTAGAGAAGAAGTCAAATGTTTGGGTCATTCCTGCAATTAAATCTTGCCAATTTCTAGTCTCTCTATGGAGTTCTGCATATACATACCAAGCATGCACACATCCTCCTTGTAAAGTGGAATAAAACTTGTGCACCCATAACAAAGGTGGTAAAGCTTCCTACCCTTCTATCCAGAGTCTCTCACACTTCTGAACGTGGTGTTGAATAGGTTGATTACCATGATAAGTACATATTTGAGTAGGTGCATTGCTCCTAAAGAACCTAGTAGTAAGGGCGATCCTAATTTCATTCCATCCTACAATATTATCTTTGTGGGCCATCCACCAGCGTGTTGTTGTCCCACGTAGTGTATATGCTAGCATATTTCTTCTTTCCAACAGGTCTATCCACTGTTCTTCCATGGTGCGCAGGAATACCATAGGATCTCCTTCTCCTGTAATAAGGTATTGAGTTGTTACCTATTCTCTTGACATAACGTGGTTTGTTGCCTCTAGGAAATATTCTCTTTACTTCGTGCCCTACCAACTCATAAGTGTTATGAGCCCAATTATCACATGCAACACTCGTAGTATCGCTAATAGACTGTGCTTCCTCCTAATGAATTATTCCTTCTTTAGTTGGCTCAAGCATCTCTGGGTCTTGGATGGCGTGTACATAAATCCTATTCAAATTGTCTTCACTTAAGGGCTCAACATAGGGCGCATATTTTCCATCTGTTAAAGGGATAATAACTCTTTCCTCCTTATTTTCGAAACTGATATAGCCCTTGTTGAACCGAAGATCAACATTATTTACATAGCACTAAGGATGCCCCAATAGAGCTGGGAAGCTATCTGACTCTGCCAGCGCTAAAACCTCAAAGTCTCTAGTGAACTTGGCTCCTTGTATAGTAATGGATGCATCTTTCAAAACTCTGATGGGAGTGGCTTTAGTCCAATTAGCCATGAACAATACATTAGAGGATGGATACAATGGGGGTCTCCCCATTTGTACCCATGCATCTAAGGTAAGAACATTGACTTCAGCGCTTTGATCAATCGGATATTACTCAATAGCCACCCATTCACAATAGCATTAAGAGTGATTTCGTTATCATAATCTAGGCTATGAGGGGGAAGATTCACATGTGGGATCTGCCATCTAGTCTCAATACTTACACATAGAGTGTTTTCCTTTAACTAATCCCCTAACAACATAATAGTATTTTCTTGGCACAACATTTTACACACTTCCCTCAAGTCATCGATATCGCTTTAGACCATATCTAATACTTTCTTTTGCTCCATCTTCTCGTGATCTATCTTTTAAGTATCAGTATCTCACCATGAAGATTCCTAAGAACTTCCATGATTTCCTAATAAACCTCCTTTTGATGAGCGGGATCCGGGTACAGTGCATGTAGAACCTCCTCCTTAGTAATGGCAGGCTTCTGCTGCAATGCTTCTCGAGCGCATGCCACCTCAGCACGGGTCGTGATATTCACTTGCAACGCCTGAGACTATTCTTCCAACTTAAGCATCCATTGATTTTCCACAATGCGTTGTATCCTAACTGTTCCTGCGCCTTTGTTTTATTGTTTATGTTTCTTAATAAGATGCTCATACAAGTCTAGGCATTCCTCATAGCTATGGTTCTTTCCACAAAAAGAACATGTAATATTCTGAGGACATTCACGCCTGTAGTGGTCAGGAGATCCACATGTATAACATGTTTCGTGAGGGAACTCACTTCTTCCAATACTAAGGAATCGTCCTCCAAATCCACCACATCCTCGACCTCTGCCACAACCGCCTTCAAAACACCCTTCATTCCGATCATAGCGCACCTGATTGTGATCCTGGTCCTGATGCTCGTTCTTTCCCTTAGAGTTATCTAAAACTCTTGTTTGTCGTACACCAATATCTATAACATCATGGATCTAACCAATCAATCGAAGTCTTCCATGTCATGAGTCATGGACCTGCAGATTTTACAATAGCTTGAAATGTTCTTCCTTATCGCACATTGTAATAATGGGCAACGAATAACATCATGGTTTAAATGGCATATCTCACAATCCAATAGTAATAAGCATACTGATCTGCGAGGACAACTATCCTTTGTGTGACCTTCTACTTCACAATCTATACACCAAATCCCTATGCGCGTCTCATGTGCTGAATTTGTTGATAGTTTCTCTAACTGTTTTTCCATAGTCTGTAATCTGTGCTTCTAAAAATGGGCTCACCCTAGTATCTATACTTCCAACTGCCTCAGCGCATAAGGCTACTTCAAGTGCTTTACGTGGATCAGTGTATGTCTTATGTGATAATTCCCTTCTAAAAGGGGTAATTAGGCCCCCAACGAACCACTGTGCATGTTGGCTTGTGTGTATATCATAAGAAAGCTTAGATAACAATGTTTTAAAATGGGCATCATACTCTAAAACTCTCAGTAGTTCCTTTCTTAATATCCTTGAGTGCATTTATACTTTTCTGCTCAAACTCAGGGATGTGAATTTTTTTAAGTAATACATATTTTAAAGATGTATAATCTACACAAGTCCGATCGGGGTCAAAATTTCATCCAGTTTGTGTGCATGCCCTTGTAATGTAGAAGTAAATTGGCTTGCCATACACTTAGAAGCCATGATTCCTTTTGCATGCCATAGTATTTCACACATATTCACATGTTCAACAAAGCATCTTCTATGCCCCTATAGTTTGGAAGACAAAGAGACATCTCCATGTAAATATTCTGGGGTTGGTGCGGACCTTGCCCACCTGATCCAGAACCTCTTGTGTTTCCCTTGCCCCCAGAACCACCATATCCTCTAGAACTAGAGCTACCCATGCCTCCAAATTCCTAAACCTGTAGCTGGTTTCAGACCATAAGATGTACTTCCTTGTGTCCCAATAGTAGAATTGAAATGTACCTCGATAGTCTTTGAAGTGTTACCACTCCCAGAAGTTAGTCCAAAATCAGCGCACTGTATTATGCACTGATGATACACCCAAAAAATTACTCCCATATAATAACGAATCCATTTGTGCTGCCATTATTGTGCCTTTCATAAGACTCGCTCCTACTCTCCCACTTTGCTTGAATTATCTTGTTGACTACTTTTTGTGCTCAATGTTGGAAAACCAAGCGTAAGGGAAAATTTTCAGTGGATTGGATGCACACTGTAGCCCAGTGTCGTCTCGATGGCGCACTTCTATGTGAGGTTGAGGTGGGTTCCCTATCATGTTTTCCCAAATGGGGAAGTTCCTGAGGCTCGGGTTCCACATCCTCTGTGTAAACTTTAACTCCTCCTTGAACTATATTTCTCCACAACGCGATTTTCTCTAGAACCTGTCGTTGCTTCTGTACCTCCGTCTCACGTGCCTCATTATACTTAAGCTGCTTTTCCTCTCTTTTCCTTTCTGCTGCTAGCTCTGCCATCTTTCACCGAACCTACTCTTTCCCCCGTGCGTGGTGTGGTTTAGTTAGCCATCGGTTTACTCTCCAAGTTCAAAGTTACCATCAGGATTTTGATCTCCAGTGGAATACCTTGCAGGTAAGCTCCCCTTGGATGTCGTAAAAATTGGAATTTAGCTACCACTTGACACAAATAAGTGGAAATTGAGTACTCTAAGATATAACTATTCAAAATTCCACAAAACCATGTATCCACAACTCAATTCCAAATCAAATCAGCATCATAAAGTCCCTGAAATTCTTCCTATGTCCAGACAAGTGCACAATACCTCCAATTCCTCTTAGATGCATACACAATCAACCACTCATACAATTCTACTAGAAAGATAGCGAAGAAGATCTCATATAAACTATTATATAGGTTCTATTTTACCCACGTGCGTGTGTTAAACTCATACCCAGTGTTGAACCACCGTGTATATTCTTCTTCTAGATCGTGTATCCTCTCCTCAACACTTACTAAAGTCAACTGGTATGTCTTCATCGTGAACCATTCAAACAATCGAAAAAGAGGTCCTGATAACGAACCAATGATGCAACTTAGAATTTAGCAATGCAAGCCCAGGTGCACTGACACATCACTCACCTGATCGAGCACTCACCTGAAGCACGCAAAGGTACCATGCCCCTCTTTAGGGTTGCTATTGCAGGATGTTAACATGATGAAGACTTTAATCATTTAGATCTATAACTAATATATCTTTCATACAAAGGCATATTCAGAACTAGATCTAGAACATAACGAGACTTAACATTGGATCTGTTAAGTCTAGTGCCGTTTATTCTTCTATTGAACAAATGAGGATATTATGGGGTCCTTAGATAAATCATATCCTCATTTGTTCAATAGAAGAATAAGATGTAACATGAATATTTAGGAGCTAAAAGAGTGCATCACATCGATATATTTATAACACTCAACGAAGTTAGAGTAGGAGTAGGTGAAAATGTGAAAAATCCTTCACACATTCAATTGATTTCTATAGAGAAATAAACTCAGACTTTCATCAAGATTTATGCTAAGTAAATTAGGTTCATTTTCACCGTAGTGTAGGATTAGGAAGGTTGATTTAAGTGCCACATACTTCATAAGTAATTAACATACTTCATAAGAAATTTACATCAACATTAAGAGAAATGCTTTTCAAATATTCTTTTGTGTTGTTACCAAGACACCATTGAAATAAATTCATATATTGACAAGACACCAATGAAATCATTTCATGCATTGAAAAAAAGGAATTTGGTGAAAGTGGTAAGAAGGTGTTGTCATGCAAAATGTATGGCATGAAAAATTGAAACTTTGAGCATCATAACTAAACTCACAATTGAATTTTTCACTTCCCAGTCACTGGTGCATTCTTCCTCCAGCTGCTTGCCTCAATCCCACTCTCAACCTAGACTAGAAGAAATTACTGAAAAGGTTTTTAATTTTGTTTCAATTTGCAGGGATGATTGAATAAGATAATTTATGAGTTCAGTAGGACTTGAATGGAAGATATTTCCATCGGAGGCCTAAAAGGGCCATTTTTTGCCATTATGGAGCTAATCAAACACCCTCTGAGAGATTCCAACAAATAGACTATGCATCTAGAGGTAATGCCTGGGAATCTTGGAAGTGTTGTAGGAAATCTAGGAATATTTCGGAAATTTTTTCTCATTCAAGGACAATCTGCTCAATAATGGGTTTGTTAGGTGTAGGGAACAAACACTTTAATGGTGAAATATGACTTCTCCGGATGATTTCGGGAGCTTTGTAAAGAGTTAGGTGGAAAAAAAGGAATTAGAAAGATATGTGAATCTTCTATGTTGGTAAGATCCATTTTTATATAAGACTTGAAAGTTTCATGATGAATTTCAAAAGAGTGCAACTGCCCCTTTCGGTTCCACACAAAAATGGCCCTAAATTTGCAAGCTCCAGAGAGATGGTCACCACATAATGATAGGTGAAGATTTGTAAATGTTTATAAGTAATTATGGGAATGTGTACTATCACAAATAGACTATTATTTACCAGAGGTGAGGATCTCATGAGGATGGGGCCAAATTTTGTGAGTTAAAAACACCTTCCTAACACCCCAGGTTGTGTTTTTGAGTGACGAAACTTCTAACATGAAAAAGTGGTAAAAAATGAGTTACAATAAGTTGAAAGCATGTTTCTAACAAATCAAGTGATTGATTAAGTGTTTAGAAATTTTTTTATGAGATCTGGATTGTGATTAGAATATGATATTTCCTTCTAATTTCAAGGAAAGAGAGATGATCACTCTCTTATTTTTCTAGGCATCCGCAATTCATCCTAGTGATCACAAATCAACTCCATGATGCTCAAACTATTTTTTGATTGTCTGTCACTTCATCAAATAGGTCTTGACCATGTATATGGAAGGATTTCTCCTTTGAATGGAATTCTTGTCATGTTCCCCCTGTTAGACTAAAATGAGGCGATTGCGGTTGTAGACACAAAATCACGCACTTCGGTACATTTCTAAGTCTTAAGAGCATACTAGAATTTATATGATTCATAAGAAAGAAAATTAGTGGTTGGAAACTATCTTTGGCCTCTTTTCTTTGTCTATTGCGTTCGATTTGGCATTATAAACCCTACATCCTAGTTAGAACTAAACTTGATTATATTTTATGGCTTTAGACACCAACGCCCGACCAAGACAACAATGCCTAGGTTCTCTTATCCCCTTTGGGTGCCCTTGACCCTTTTATATATTACATGCTCCTTTTGGGTCTCTTTTATCTTTTGGAAAATATTTTTCACTTATGGGTCACCTTCTAGTTTTCCATAAAAAAATTAAAACAAGGGAATCATATAATTATATAGTTGTGTGTTCAAAATCAAGGACCAAGCACTAAGAATTATTATCATCACCTAAGATTGCATCCAAAGGCACTAAAAACTCAAAAGGAATTCATATAAAATCCATTTAAGAGACAAACGCCGCATTAACTCTACATACACAACATAGGAAGGGGAAGTTCATTTTATTCAATCCACACATTATACTACATTGCTACATTTTAGCTACAACCCATTATCAAGTGAAACTTGCACAAGGGCATCCCAGGGCATCATTTCTACACACACACAAGAACTACATGGATTCAAAGATGTATTGCACCACTTGGTTGTAAGTACACTCTCAGGGTGACCATCGGGGTCAGTCCGACTCCCCATTCCGCATTTTCCTTTTTAGGTTTGATGTGGTTTGTGACGGTGTACATGTGAAATTATATTTTGTAGGTTACAGGTACCTTCAGTGATCTAGGAGTGACTACCAGGTAATCAAAAGGGAATAATTGTGACACCTTTGTGACACAATAAAAACCAGATCCAAATATTTTAAGAAGTTACGGGTTCTCAAATCTAGTCATCAATGCCCGTGCGCCCTTGTCCTATTGTGGCGCCCCTTCCCATCCTTACTCATGAGCTCCATAATTTACAAAGGCTAGGTACGACACTTCTTACATCCTATTCAACTCTTATCCCCACTCGCATCACTTCCTGTTCACTCATTAATTAGTTAAGTCTTCTTATTGCATCTTCTTTCTTAGTGTTTCACATTTACATGTTACTTTTCTTGTGTCATTACTTGTATTTTAGTAATTGTACATTAGTTATTACAATAGTTACTCTACAATTAGATTTAATTAATCTAAATTAAATGAAATCATTTGGTGAACCCCACTCATGATCATACACTTGGATCCTTATTTATTCTTTCATGGCTCTTAAAAATCCTCTAATCTACTTGCATAACTTACTTCAAATGCACCCACCTTGCAAAGATGTTCTCCAAAAACATTATACACTACATATCTCCCTCACAGATGCCACCCACTCAAGTAAATGTCATTTTTGATAGTCTATCGATGACTATATCGGTCCTAATCCTCCATCTAATCAACCCATTTTAGATTCAATTCAAACTTTACATTGTTTATTTCAAGACAAAATTCAAGCTATGGAAACAACGATTGCATCTCTTAAATTTTAAATCCAACATCTCAAGGATTATTCTCAATCCCATGCTAGTTATTCTTCTACATCTCATTCTACTTCTATGTCTTCTACATGTGATCGTATAAGTGAACCCCAATTCATGCCGCTCTGATCGCCTCTCAAGTTTATTCAAATGCTAATAAACATGATATTTTTCTTGAGCTCCTCAATTGCCAATTGATCAAATTTCCATCTACTCATTGCTACCCTCCTTATCGACTTACCAAATACGAAGGTCTACACTTTTTCAATTATCATAGACTTAATGCACATCATGATAATGATTTATATTATTTAAAATGAAGAACTAAGCACCTTGAGCATCATAGTTTTATTTCATTTTCTTCACAACATGCTACTACATATCCAATTGCTAAATCCCAATGTGATCCCAAAACCAATCCCTCTATGTCTAATGAGAATTAGGCCATAACTAATACCGTTCCTTCTTCGCTTAGTCAAGATTTTCCTCCAACCCATTCCAACTAAGTAACCTCCTCTAAAAATCAGACCATCTCATCCTCCTCTCAAGTCTTCTACAATGTTACCAAATCCAACTAAGAAACATCCTCTAAAAATAAATCCATCCCCTCGTCCTCTAAAGTCTTCTACAACATTTTCAACTCCAAATAATAAACCTCCTCTAAAAATCAGTCCATCCCCTCCTCCTCTCAAGTCTTCTACAACATTACCAGCTATAATTAAGAAACCTCCTATAAAACTTAGTCCATCCCCTCCTCCGGTCAAGTATTTTACATCATTACCAATTCCAACTAAGCAACCAACTCTAAAAATCCATCCTCTATCCACTCCTCCTATCAAGTATTCTACAACATTTCTAATTCCAAATCAATAACCACCAACCAAGAAAGACAAACCAATTCACCCTATCATAGCTAGCCTCTTTAAGCTTCCTCCTTTCGACCCACAATTCAACCCTAATCCTACTCTTGCTCCTACCTACCATTGTGATGACAATATGATTTCTTATGATACATTTCAAACTCCATCACCATCACAATATCTCTCTTGCATCATCACATAAATCTCCATCATTAGCACACTTGGGGGGCATTACACTTCCCCCCTTCTAACATTATCAATTGTCTCTAACATCTACTACCATACGTCACGCTCTTGTGCTTCATGTCTTATCTTTATAAGTATTTTCAAACCCTTTGATACACACATTGTATCAAAATTACCCTATGACGCACTCTAGTTCCATGGTTTATACTCGACTGTTGAGGGTATAAATCTGAAATGAAACTCACCGCATTCAATTTTCACACTCTATGCTTCATGAACCATATTTCTAGCATACATTCTCATACCATTTTCCGATGGCACACTCTTTTTCTATGGTTCATTCTTTACTTGCTTAGGGGGAATTTATAAACGAACCTTATCTCATACACATCCGTTAGGGGAATGCTTCTCCTATCATATTCAAATTTTACATACCACACCATCACACTCATACAATGCATTTGCATATATTGGTTGTACTTACTCTTGATTTTTTATACTATTTATATGATGCAATTTTCTTACTATGCTAATTAGATACTTAATATTTCATTATATTTCTATTTACACATGTGCACTTTCACTTGGTATTTTGTAGTGAAAGCATATCTCTTATAGATTTTCGCATGTTGCAATGATGCTCGCATCGTATCCTTTCCTTGTCCCACCAAGACTCCTAAGGGCATCTACCTTCCTAATATCACACATTATAGATATTATTTCATCATATACTACTTCCTATTCTTACTAGAACATTAACTTTCATTGATACATACATGCCTTGACATACTATTTATCTTTCTAACATGCTAATGAGTGTTTAATGTGCAACATTTTCCTTACAGGACCATTATTATTTGACACATTTTCCTTGATATTGTCTACCATTCTATGTTATTGTTTGTGGGCATGCCCTATATCTTGTATGATCATTATATTATTTTAGCCACTTTGGCCCTGATTATCTTGTGACATTGTGAGTGATGTCTCATGTTTGAAACACACTTTTCACGGTTTAATTTGTTTGCACACTTGGTTGTTACATTATCTTTTATTATATGTCTTCTAATTTTACTACTAACATATGTTACTAGAGCACTTTGTTTGCATGTGCCTTGGTTTCTACCATGCACATCCCCTCACCCCTACAGGATATAATACACCTTAACACCAAGTCCTCTCCTTTACGGCACATTCTTCTACCGACGCGCATATACCCTAAACTAGGGGACATACATTGGGTGAAAAAATCACCTCTAAAACAACTTCGAGGTATAATACAACACATAATAGTACATAAAAAGCACAAGAACACAATCAAAAAATGACCCAAAATCAGACTTGGTTCAAAATCACAACACAAACACCAACCCTAAGAAGCATAACAATAGCACATGGGCACTGTGTCCTCCCCTAAGTTTTAATGTCCTAGGGAACATAATATAGTCACCTTCTTAGATCAACATTGTTCAAAAAATTATTTAGAGAATTTATATAGTTATAGGTGTAGATGTTAAAAAGAACAAAATGAAAATGCAAGAAAACAAACAAATTTGTCTTCCTTTTTGACAAGATTTCCGTGCATCCTGTTTTAGATTAGTGAAAACCAAATGAGAAATAAAGACACCTCAAAGTATACGAGGGTTTAGGGAAACTGTTGATGTGGATAGTGAAGGAATAGTACATGCACACAATAACTTACCCTCCTTATTGTGTTTCCTAAACCCGCACAACAACAAAGACTAAACATGAAAAAGGATTAGTAAAGGATAGGGTGGGATGCCTAACAAAGTTGGAAGAAGAGAAGGCTTCCTAAAAAAGATTTTATCCCACATTTTGGTAATAAAATTAGATGATAAAAAATGGAAAGGAAGTATGTAGATAAAATAATCTGAAATATGTCTAATAAGATAGGATAAGAAATTGATAATTGATGCTAGAAATATCAAAAATAGAATTCAAACTAGAGAGAGTTAATGGTGACCGAGAGAAGACAAATCGGCACCAAATGAAAAAAAGATGAAATAATATTGTGCAAGAGAAGAGTTGAGAAGGTGACACGTAACCACGGAGGTGGGTACCAAAATGCAAAAGAGGGAAATGGATCTAGGAAATAGTGGATCTGGAATAGATATAGTGTAGGTCGATGGCGATCCGAAGCGTATAAGCACAATCGACATTGACTTATGAAAGGTATGTAAGAGATATGCGAAGCGGGGTAAGTACTAGTTCAGAGATGTTGGGGATAAGTGACAAAGCTATATATAATATAACCAATATGCAGAGGAATAGATGGGGTGAAAAATAAATTGAATGAAATGATGAGGTGTGCAAGGTAAGATGGATCTAGCAGATGAAGAGTATGGGTCAATGACAACTATACCCGATCAACGATGACTGGACAAGGGGTAAAATTTCAATAAAAGAGTTGGGGTGGATGGCTGGATCTGAAAATGGATGAAGCTAATTGGAGGCTGAAACAGAGCTTGAAAAATAACTACAATAACCTACAAGAAAAAACAATGGCATGCATGGATAAAATATCCACAACACTCTCTAAACTCCAAGCTCCAATAATGCAAAGGATGGACAAGATGGCTTAACTCGATAATAAAAATGTCAAAAACAATGCAGGAAGTAATAATTGCAAAGCACACAAGGGTTTCAATATTTTCAAGCCATTTGAGAAGAGGGGTAGGGGTGGTTAAATAAGCTAGGGTAGGATCGATGGTGACCCGGTTGAATCGCCGACAAATGACACAAAAAATATACCAAGAGATGTTCCAAGTAATAATGGGGTTGCACTATTAGAATTTGAATGGATAATGGGGTATTTATCCCTACACATGTGTAAGGGGTTTTTAATGGGTGGAGGGAAGCATAAGGAATATTAGAAAGGGGTGGAATGAGTGGGGGAATCCTAGGAAAGGATTAATGAAGGGTAATGATGAGAGGGGATGGGTATCCCATGAGGATTATTAAATTGGGAATTTATGAGAATAGAATAATTAAGGGATAAAAGATAGATGTAAGAATTAGGAAAATAATATGGATAAGGGGGATTAAAATGGGGATAGTGATAATAATGGTAAATAGATGGGATAATGGTGAATGGAATGGGAATAGGATGATAAAGAGGGAATATGGTATTGTTTGAAAATAAGGTGGGCAAGGGGGCTAGGTGAGAGTGAGGGTGTATAGATAAAGGCATGAGAGTGCTAAAAAAGTGTATACATTCTATCCCTTTTTGTTGAGCGGTTTGTAATGGAAAAATATGATACAAAAATGAGAAGGGATGGATAGGATGATTGACAAGGGATTATTGATGAGGTGCTCCCCTAAAATAGGGATTAGTGAACACAAAGGGGGAACTAATCACTAGTTTGAAAGAGATGGATGAAAAGGGAGGGTGGGAAAGAATGAGGAAAAAAATTGAAGATGAGGCATAATGCTCCAGTGCAGGAAGGATTCGAACAAAAGTAAGGATTAAAAATATGGTGTTTATTTAGGATTCACTTCGGTAGGGAACAAGATATGACCTAAATAGAGATGGCGGCTATGTCCTACGGACTTGTGAATTAACAAAAACCACTACGAGATGGAGGGAATCCAATGGGAATCCTCTCAAATATATGCGCAAGTCATGTGATGAATGGTTCAAAACGGACATCATGAAAAAACAAATGTGAGGATAATAATGTGAAATATTTCATACATGAAGAGTTGAGTGGTAAATGCATCCATGGAGGATGAGGAAAATGATAATAATGGTTCCCCAACAAAGGACACAGAGATAGTTGGAAGGGAAAGATGATAATAAAAATATGGATATAATTAAAAATAGTGTGTTGTGAGTGACACACTGAAAACGGAATGAAATGAGGGAAAATAATAATGATGAAGCAAGTAAATATGCATCCTAGTAGGATGGGGATGAGAAGTGGCGAAAAATGTGGGCTTGAGATGGAAGATGGTGCCCTAAGAGGGGACACAAGGATTGTTGCGGAGTGGGCTGCAAGTTGAGCAACTCAAGGTAAGAAAAGGTGTGTTATGGGTGACATACTAAGGGAAAGATGGGAACAATAGATAACTTGGTATGGAGATTGGATGAGGTGAGATAAAATATTGAATGAGATGAGATACAAGATGGGATGAATTGGATGTTATATTTGATGAGAGATTAATTAGATGGATAAAATGCTATGCCGAGAAGGTGACCTCGAAGGGGACTACACCATAGGGAAGAGCATAGGTGGAGAGAGTGATCTGAACTGGATTAGAGGTAAAGCAAGAATATGAAACATACAAAGCAATGCACTTGCAACCAAAGGCAGGTGTTAACACGAAACTAATGATAGTTAGTCACACTCATGATCAAGAAAGGAAAGATGGAGAAGGGGGACTTGTAAACCTATTGTAGACACAACAAGGGATCAAGATATAGAATGCACGTGGGAAACATGTTCTCCTTGGGTGGTGTTCCTAGGATTATTCCCAACTGTAGATAGAATGATGCAAACTGATCAATGTGAGAAGTTTTTTTATGGGAAAGTTGATTGATGCGGGAAGCTTTCCTAGGATGCTTTTATATTTACATATGAAAGGATGATCAATGCAAGAAGCCTTTTACGCCATGATATAACAAGGTAGCCATCCTTCAAGGGAGTGGTCTACATTTTGATTTTGATTTTATTTTTTATTTTTGATTTTGAGATGGAAGGATACACGATAGCCACCCTTTAGGGGATGGTCTATATTTTTACATTCTTTTGATTTACATGAACAATTTTCCTTCGAGGGAGCATTCTATTTTTAGGGTAACATAATTTTGAGATGAGCATCCTTGACTTTGAACTTTACACAAGAGTTGGGGATAGCCAAGTAGACCACTTGGGGAGGGGATGATGAAGATGTGCAAACTACACTTGAGGACCCTTATCGTGGTTCTAGAAGGTAGATAAGAGGGACATGGAAGTAATGATCGTAGTTCTCACCGAGAAGGAAGAACCTATCCATAAGGAAAATGCTATTGATAGAGCATGTGGTTCCCATATTTAAGGTAATAGATAGGATAACGATAGTAGACCTATTGAAATAAAATTATGCACTTAACATATAATTTGGCCTAAACTTATATTAATATTTAGAAGGTTCTCAAGTGTACAAAGTACTAATTAATCTCACCTTTTAGCCATCTTTATTTTATATTTTATTTTGTAGTTCCCATGTATTTTCTAGCACTTATCCGCCCATTTCACAATTACCCCGACATTCTATCCCTAAATCGGGTGCCCTGGCTTGTACTAAGTTGCCCCATGGTGCCTCGATCCCACTTTGGGTGCCCCGATCTATGTAAATCCCCTTTCACTTATTTTTGGGTCATTTCTAGATGTTAGTCATATTTATCTTTTTCGTAATCTACCTTGTCGGGATTAATTATGAAATTAAACTTGAGAGCCCTATAAATACAAAGTTAAAAGACCATAATGAGAGTCCTAGGTAATAGCATTACAAAATACTATCACTCCATCTAGGGTTACATCCATTGCATCACTTATATCTACATAGTGTCATGCATTAAGGCTAGGAGATCTGCATCACACACACTTCATAGGGGGAGGGATTCTATTCTATTCTATGCACACATGTTATTTACATTTTCTATAGTTACTATTTCTCGCTACTTCACAAAGTGTGATTGGCATGAGAGCACCTAGGGCACGACACACACACACACACACACACACACACACACACACACACACACACACACACACAGTAGAACTACATCCAAGTCCAAAATGTAGTGCAATGATCAGTGATAAGTCCACTAGTTTGGTGGCTAAGGTCAATTTGACCCATTCATTTGCATCTTTTATTTTTCTAGGGTTTGATACTTTTATCTCGCATTGCAGCTCATTTTCTAGCTCATCTGATGGATCCAACGCAAAAATAGGGATGATATGGAAATAACTTGCAACCATACCAGCTTGCACATTTTAAGCATTTACAATATTCAAAGCACCTAGATTGTAGACCATGGCACCCTGGGCACCCTAGTCACTTCAGATCCTTCATATCGTCCTTCGTAGGGTCCTTGAGTGTTCATATGCACTTCCAAATTTTATTCTCGGACTGCGACAACTCACAGTTAGGAAATAAGGGATAAAATATGCGGAATAATCCCTCACAGAATCGCAATAGTAGAAACTAATATGTAGAAAATATTACAGATCTCAAATAAAAGTATAAAATAAAATAGCACAACACAAAGAGACAATATTTAACGTGGTTCACCCAATTTGGGCTACATCCACTAAGAATCACTTGCTCGATTTTATTACAAGCCACTGCTCTCTCAATATAATACCCATATATGTTTGGAGCTATGCTCAACAAACTCTACTGAAATTCACACCCAAATTCAAAACACATCTCGAATATTACATTATACCCGCCATATGCATAAAAACATATAAGTAGACAACTTCTTAAGCAATTTTACAAAACTGTTGGTATCAAAACCTTGGGTTAAAACCGTCCCATAAACCTATGGGTCAAAAATCCCACCTATATGAGAAAAGCATGTTTCTAGTATATCGGGCACATTTTAAGGCCAAAAAAATTTTGGGGGTTGCGCCCCCAAACCTTGGCAAGACAAGTGTGGAAAGTGTATAGTACTCTTAGTGTACAGTCTTCAACACTTTCACACATGAAAATATCCTCCACAACCTAACAATCTCCCACTTGGAGACTAGTTTTCCTCTCGAGCAAGTTTCCCAACCCTTCACTAATTTCCATGAAAACCAACCAAAGTTGAACACGACTTCAATTTTTCCTTGTGACCACCTTGGTCATCATGTCTACATGATTATGACTGGTATGAATCTTCTCCAACTTCAAATTGTCTTCCTCCAAAGTTGTCCCGATAAAATGGTACCTTAACTATATATGATTCGTCCTAGAGTGGAAAGTAGAGTTCTTAGCTAGGTGTATAACACTATGACTATCATTATGCAACTTTCTTTCCTCCTTTTTATGCCCCAACTCCTCAAGCAATTGTTGTAACCAAATCATTTCTTTTTTTTCCTCTATGGTAGCAACATACTCAGCCTTCATGGTTGACAAATCCACTAGCTTCTGTAGTCGTGAAATCCAACTTATTGTTGTCCCACCTACAGTGTAAACATAACCTGTTGTGTTCCTCCTGTTGTCTACATCTCCAGCCATATCTAAATCTACATAACCACACAAAGTGGTGTCTAATCCACTTTGTAGCACAAAACTGTCCCCATGGTCCCTCTCAAATACCAAAGGATCCACTTTACTACCTATCAGTGATCTCTACATAGATCACTCATAAATCTACTCACCGCTCCCACTACATGGGAAATATCAGGCCTGGTGCACACCATGGCATACATCAAACTACCAACCACTGATGAGTAAGGTACCTTGGACATCTGGTTTCTCTCCTGCTCTATCTTGGGACACTTTGCTCCTTTGATAACTTGAAATGGCCTACCAAAGGAGTCCCAACTAGTTTAGCATCCTACATATTAAACCTCTCCAAGACCTTCTTAATGTACTCTTCCTAAGATAAATTCAGCTTCCATTCCTTCCTATCCCGAGATATCCTCATACCAAGGATTTGTTTGGCTGCCCCCAAATCCTTCATAGCAAAGGATTCACTTAGTTGCTTCTTAAGTACTTTTATTTCCTGCATGTTTTTACCTGCAACCAACATGTCATCCACATACAGACAAAGGATAATATAACTGCCATCCTCAAATTTCTTTGTATACACACAATGGTCATAATGACATCTAATATAACCTTGCTCCATCATGAATCTATCAAATTTCTTATACCATTGACCCATATGGAGCTTGGTTCAAGGCATACAAGATCTTCTTCAATTTTCACACCATCTCCTCTTTACCTTTGACCTTATAGCCCTCTAGTTGTTGCATATATAGTTCCTCCTCCAAATCACCATGGAGAAATGTAGTCTTTACATTAAGTTGTTCTAAGTGCAAGTCTTCTGCTGCAACTATTCCAAGAACAGTTCTAATAGAAGTCATTTTTATCACGGGAGAAAAAAATTCATAAAATCTATACCTTTTTTGTGCAAACCCTTGACCACCAACCGGGCCTTATATCTTTTCTTGCCTCCTTCTTCCTCTTTGACTATGAACACCCACTTGTTCTATAATTCTATTTTTCCTTCGGGTAGCTTCACCAAATCCCATGTCGATTCTCCATGAGAGCCTAATGCTTCTCATCCATGGCTTGCTCCCACTTCTTCCCCGGCATCTACCTGCATTGTTTTATCAAATCTCTCTCCACTATCGGTGAGTAATAAATAATAAAAAGAAGGAGAAAACGTTCGTGTTCTTTTTGCCCTAGAAGACCTCCTTAATATAGGAGTTTGGGGTTTGTTGAGGAGGTTCCTGAATTGATTCATATGTTACTTTCCCATCCGTAAGATCCTCTCTTTTTGCTGCATATTCTTTCTTGGATTGTTCCTATTTTCTTGTAGAATCGTTGTTTATACATGAATTTCTCATTAAAGACCACATCCCTAGATTGAATGGTTTTCTTTTCCTTAATAATTCAACATTTATATCCAAATTCATCACCACCATAACCAATGAAAGTACATTTTTCTAATTTAGCCTCTAGCTTGGTCCTATCATCTTTGTCTATATGGATAAACACCTCGCATCCAAAGACTCTAAGAAATGAATAATAAACTTCATTACCATACCAAGCCTCCTTAGGTATGCCTCCATCCAATGCACTTGAGGGTCTTATGTTTATCAAGTACACAACAGTGCTCACCGCCTGCCCCAAAAAGAGAGAGGCATCCCGTATGTTACTTCATGCTCCTAAAGCACGTTCCATTATTGTTCTGTTCATCCTTTCGACACCCCATTCTGCTAAGGAGTTCCCAAACCGTCTTTTTCCTATGGATTCCATTCTTAGAACAATAATAATAAAATTCATTGCTGCAATACTCCCTCTATTATCTAGCTTTGAGACATTTTAGCTTAAGACATGTTTCATTCTCTACCAAGACTTTCCATTTAACAAAAGTTTCAAATACATTAGATTTGTTTTTAATACAATAAACCAAAACTTTCCTTGTTGCATCATCAATAAAAGTAACATAATAACTTGAACCCCTAAGAGACGATACAGAGCCGGCCCCTACACATCGAATGTACCATCTCTAACTTACTCTCTTTATTTGTAGGTCCAACCTTGAGAAACCTTACTGCATCTGTTTCCCATATATGAAGTTCTCACAGAACTCCAAACTTGTTTCTATATATCCAAAAATTCTTCTTTATGATCTCCATGCCCTTATGGCTCATATGACCGAGCCTATAGTGCCACAATGTTGTATCTACTTCTGAAGCCACAAGATTACAAATATTAGTGTTATAAGTGGTAAAATACAATGTTCCAATCTTCTTACCTCTTGCCACCGCAAGAGCACCCTTAGTAACATTCCAAGAGTCCTCTGTAAATATCACAATACAACCATCGCTTCCCAACCGGCTCCGCTTGATATCGATTTCATTTTAAAGTAGGCACATATTTGACATCCTTCAATAACCATGTATATCCATTCTACATCTTAACTGAATAGATACTTTTCTAACTATATTGCAAGGCTCATCATCACCAAGAAAAACATGCCCAAAATCCCCTTGAATATAATCAACAAAATAATGCCTATGTGGAGTAGCATGGAAAGAAGCCCCCGAATCTAAAACCTAAGATTCAACAATATTATGCAAAGAAAAAATCAAAGCATCCTAAGATACATTACCCATTACCACATTTGCCTCCTTGTTTTCTTCACATTGTTTCTTATTGTCACGAAGCTCCCAACAATCCTTCTTTGCATGTCTAGACTTTCCACAAAGGGCAACAGACTATCTTGCTTTTGGATTTTGATCTTGTCGATCTTTTAATTTTCCACGGCTTCCTCTATTCTTCTCTCCCTCTAGTTTCCACTATCAAAGCATTTCTGAAGTAGAAGATTCCCTAGAGATTTTTCTTCATTTTTTCTCGCTTAGAATCACCCCTAAAACATCCTCAAACTTTAACTTTGAGTTAAGCGGAACCGCGTTGCTTACTTTGCCATTACCGGATATTCCAACTCTCGGGTAAAGAGCACGACTTAATAAATCCCTAACTTCTTCATCAAATTCTATTATAATCAAAGCTAGCATATTTACAACCATATTAAAATCATTTAAATGATATGCTTTCTTGAACCATTTTATAATATCTTCATATTAAACAATTTTTTCATTAAAAATATTTTATTTGAGGTAGATGATTTTTCATACAACTTCCCTAATGCATCCATCGGTTCTTTTGTAGTCTTTTCCTTTGAAACATTAAATAATACCAATGATGCAAGACACAACCAGATTTTTCCAAGTGCTTTCCTATCTAGCAAATCTCATTCTACATCCTTCATGCTCAAGGGTTTTTTCACCTTCTCAGACAACGAAATATAAAGATCCTTCGATAAAGGTAATCTTCCATCTGCATCTTCTAAAGACTAAAATTTTACCTATTGAATTTATCAACCCTTGATCTTGAAAGAGTTGACATCCATCGTATTGGAAACTATGCAACATGATCAAGTTGTACTCTTGTTGAATCGTAATAGCTCCAACGTAATCACAAGAAGAATTGATCAATAATTAAACAATCTTGCACATGTAGAGAAAAGAAAATGGAGTGTCTTGGCATGCTCATAAATGAATAGTGAAAGGGTACATATAGGGTGCTAAGTAACCCTAGTGCATGACTCAATAGCAAACCCTAAACCTAACCCATGTGAGATGACCCTCCATATGTGAGTGGAGGACACATAGGATAACTCACACCAACACCCCCCTTCATCGAAGTTGGGGTAGCGGCTATGATGAGTCAGATAAAAGAGAAAGACACTCCTAAAAAAACTAAGAAAGATGTGTCAATGGGGCCCGATAACTAAATACCTAATAAGGTGCCCATATACAAACACAATCTTCCTAGAAGAATAAGAAAAAAAAGAAAGACTACATAGCCTCAAGAAGCTGAGCATCTGCGTAAGACCTCACCCCATGAAGAGACCGTAAGTGAAGAAACTTCATCTCAGTGAAGGGCTTGGTAAATAAATCTGTAATCGATTAGGTTGTCTAAATGTCTTGAATGTTGATGATACCATCATGAATAAGCTCTCGTATGAAGTGCATGGATCTTAATGTGCTTTTTCCACCGATCTTGAGAATGGATGTCTACAAATAGAGATAGTGTTCATGTTATCACAATAGATAATGGTAGACCACCGAAAGTGGATGCCAAACTCTGTTAGAATATCCTGTAGCCAAATAGCTTCTATGGTAGCGTTAACTACTCCTCTGTATTCTACCTCTATAGATGATATCGCAATTGCATTATGCTTCTTGCTAGACCAACTAATAGGACCTAAACCAAGAGAGAAACTGTAGCCAAAAGTAGATTTCTCGATGATCTAAGTCACCGCCCAATCAGAATTTGTGAACCCAATTAAGTCGATATCTACCCCTCCATGATAGTGAATGCCATCAGTATAAGTTCCACGAACATAATGAAGGATCTGTTTAGCTACTTTCCAATGTAGCTCATGTGGCTCTTGCATGAATCTAGACACAATCCCAATAGCATACGATAAATTTGGTCAAGTGTGAGTCAAGTAAATCAAGCTCCCCACCAACTGTCGATAAAAGTACCATCAACCAAGGGAGTAGAGCAATCTAAAACCAACTTAACCCTGGAAAGAAAAGGAGTAGGAGAAGACTTGCAATCAGACATCTGAAAACGAGCTAGCAAATCAAGAGCATACTTAGGTTGCGAAATCAAAATTCTCTTGTGAAATCTAGATCCCAAGAAAGTAATGAAGCAGACCTAAGTCAGTCATGGAAAACCTGTTGGCCAAGGTGATCTTCACAAAATCAATAATAGAGGAAGAGTTTCCTATGATCAACAAGTCATCAACATAGAGAACAAGAATGAGTATGGAGTCATCTTGCCATAGAATATAAACATTTGGATCAGAGTGACACCTAGTAAACCCTGATGTAAGTAAAAAGGAGTCCATCTTGGCATACTAAGCCCAAGGGGCTTGTTTGAGGCCATAAAGAGACTTATTCAACTTACAGACGAGAGAGGGATCTTGGACATAACCCGGAGGTTGTTCCATATAGATCTCTTCCTCTAGGTCACCATGAAGGAAGGCACTCTTAACATCCATTTGATGGACTTTCCATCTGTTCACTACGGCAATGGCTAGGGTCAGTCGAATAGAAGTCATCTTCGCAACCAGAGAAAAGGTTTCAGTATAATCAACCCCAAATATCTGGGAGAAACCCTTAGCTACTAATTGTGCTTTAAACTTTTTGACATCTCCATCTACTCCATACTTTGTTCAGAACACCCACTTACACCGAATGATTTTTCTTCCTTTCAGAAGAGGGGTGAGATCCCAAGTATCGTTCTTCATGAGAGAGGAATACTCCTCATCCATGGCAGAATCCCACTCAGGAATACCAAAAGCCTCCCAGAAAGACTGTGGATCAGAAGCAGAGGTGAAGAAAGAGTGGGGTCCAACGAAATCTGAGTGAGTACGTCTCATATCTGAAGTATCTCCAACTAAATCTCTAGCACTTTGCAAATTTTTCCTAGCCCAAAGAGGACCAGGAGGATCAGGCTCAGAGTCGAAATATTCTTCACTTGAGTGAGAAGGGACATAGTCCTCGTTATCACTCTTGTCGAATCTTGCACATGTAGAGAAAAGACAGTTGAGTGTCTTGGCATGCTCATAAATGAATAGTGAAAGGGTACATATAGGGTGTTGAGTAACCCTAGTGTATGACTCAATAGCAAACCCTAAACTTAACCCTAAACCTAACCCATGTGAGATGACCCTCCATATGTGAGTGGAGGACACATATGATAACTCACACCAACAGATCTTCCATCATCCGACATAGCTCCCACTCAAGCTAAAAATTCGCTGCGATTCAACAGTTCAACAAACCAAACTAGGCTCTTATACCAATTGTTAGGAAATAAGGGATAAAATATGTGGAATAATCCCTCACGAATTGCAACAAGAGAAACTAATATGCGAGAAAATATTACGGATCTCAAATAAAAGTGTAGAATAAAATAACACAACAAAAAAGACGATATTTAACATGGTTCACCTAATTTGGGCTACGTCCACTAAGAATCACTTGTTCAAATTTTATTACAAGCCACAGCTCTCTCAATACAATACCCAGATTTGTTTGGAGCTATGCTCAACAAACTCTATAGAATTCACATCCAAATTCAAAACACATCTGCAATGTTACATTATACCTACCATATGCATAAAAACATATAAGTAGACAACTACTTAAGCAGTTTTACAAAACCGTGGGTATAAAAACCATGGGCTAAAACCATCCCATAAACCTATGAGTCAAAAATCCTACCCATATGAGAAAAACATGTTTCTCGGTATATCAAGCACGTTTTAAGGCCAAAATTCGGGGCTTGTACCCTCAACCTCTGTGAGACAAATGTGGAAAGTTTATAGTACTCTTAGTGTACGAGTCTTCAACACTTTCACACATGAAAACAACCTCCACAACCTTTGATAGTCACTACCAATCAACTAAGCTATTTCCTCCTTTCTCTTGCACATTTAGGGTTTCATTTTAGTTAGGCGTATTTATGTACATCTACTTTATGTTATTTACTACATTTATACAATGTTTTAGTCCTCCTAATTAGATTAACTAGGATTACCACTTTCCTACATTTTGTTCCAATTTTAGTTAATCATTTTGGTGAACCCAACATCTCTTTATAACACCTTCTAGGGTTTTACATTTACACCTCCCATCATGGGTAAACGTCATAGAAAGTCTTCTTCCTCTAAGTCTACAACTACTCTCCAATTTGACAACCATGGCCGTGCTTTTGTTGATACACCTACTGCTACTCCTGGTTATAACCCTTGTCCTTCTTTCATTCAACTACCATCTTCTAGAATGGATCTTTGGGATATCCAAGATGTTGTCACCACTTATTTGTGCACCATTAATCCTGCAGCTCTAGCTCAACTTATAGCCGAAGTACAAGCTCTTCTTCTAGGGGATATAGATGACTCTAGAACTTTCTAACCTCTTTGTCAATATACTCCTTCTCTATCCACTATTACTTTCCCACCTCAATCGCCCTTTCACAACCTAGTTCCTACCATTTACATGGTTGATAAGGTCCCTTCTACTTCACCACATACTCTTGTTATTTCCAACACTATCATACCCTCCACCACACATACTCCAAAATACTCAGTTGCTTTTCATATTCCTCCCCTGTCCCCTTTTCTTTATGAGATGCCATTCATGGCTATTATCCACCAGCTTAGTATAGTCTCTTCCCCACCATTTGATCCTACCACCACTATTGTGCCATACAAAGGCCCTTCACCATTTATGGATCTTCTCCCCACCTCTCTCGCCAACATCATCCTCCTTCGTGCATCCACCATTCACTTGCACTCTCTTCCTAAATAATTCTTATTGGGAACACATACCACTTGACACATCCTGCATACACCACTGTATGTTCCCACGATGGTCTCCTCCAACTTGGGTTTGAATTTGATGACCTTCATACTCCTCTATACAACCCACACATGTATCATGGTTCTGTCATTCTTGCTGCTACATACGGCCCACGTGTTTTCCACCTTGTCATTCATCTTGCACATGCTCCTCCTTCTTTTCTCACTCTTGTCCAATCTTGGCTAGAGTATATCGGAGGGACACTCAATCTTGATCACGTTGATATCACTTTTCCCATGCCATTTGGTGATGTGCGTATTTGTAGCAATTCTTTTCTTTGTTATTCACCCAACTTCACTATTTGGTATGCCTTGGGATTCACATTGTCTCCCTTTACCAATGAACAATATGTCATGTTTAAGAATATTTCACGCATTCATGATTATCTAGACAACTAAACACATACCTTTGGTTATCAAGTATCTCGTGCTATATAGTATGATTTTGATGCCTATCTTGATGATTCTCTAGAAGACCTTCCTTCTCCCTTACCCTCTTCGTTAATACCGATTCACCTCCTACTACAATACACTTTCTATCCTCCAAGGCAGTTGATGATTCTCACTCACACAGTCCTTCTTGTACACACCTATGGGAGGCTATACATGCACTACAAGTTCAGTGTCAATCCATGGAAGCCACAATTGCGTCTCTTCATGCTAAGATAGAACAACTTCAACATGCTCCTACTACTCCTACAACTCCTACCCCATCCACCTCCCCTACTAGTCCCCTCCCTAATCCACCAGTTATACCATTACCTTCACCCATTATCCTTCCCTCTAATGTTATGCCACAACACATTTTGGGTCACCTTCTTCACCACCAGCTCCTTATGTTACCCTCTACTCATTATTATCCACCTTCACAATTAATGCACACCCGTGATCATCTATTTTGTCACTATCATCACATTCAAGGACATCATAAAGACTCTTTCCATGTGATAGCCCGTGTCATCAAAGATGTTCAACAATTAGGCCTCATCGCATTTTCTCCACCACTACCTTCTCTTCCCTAATCCCCGTCTTGCTTGTTTGGCCTTTCGCACTACCCAGACCCATCATGATCGCCATCTCTCCTCCATTCTTCACCATCTCAGTCTTCTTCCTTCACTCATCCTTCACCTACACATACTTTTCATTCATAGGCTCCAATTTTATCTACTATATCCCCCTTGTGGATCGAGGTCCTACCCTTTCCTCCTCTTTGGTACCAGTTAATGGGAATTCGTCCCTCAACCTTATAGGTTGACTCATCTCTCATGATTTCTTAGGGGGAATATCATGTTACGTACCCCCCTCTTTCCTCATATTAGCATAGCTCCCTTCTTCTTCATTTATTACTTCATCCATAGGAATATTTATTTCACACCATAGCCCACCTTCATTACCCGATGACACACTCTTGTGCTTTGATTGAGGATTGTTATGGAAAAATCACAACACCCCTAATTTCTCACAAGTGAAAGGTTGAGGTAGTCAGTGTGATTTTTCAAACATGGATTTATCCCAAAGTGTGGGAATTTGAAATTGGGATAACCCTCTAGAGAAGGTCGGCTTCCTGTCTTATCCTAGTGCCAACTACTCCAAAGTGCATAGAGTTGTAGATCTAACCCTAATCTAATGTTTCTAAGGAGACAGATAGAGAAAATGCATGAAAATAAAACCTACTCTAAGGGAAGGTGATGCACTAAGAAGGATGTTGAACAACTTGCACAATAAACACAACACTACTAGAACCTTGCAATGAAAACAACAACAATACATAATAACCTTGCATGTAATGAAAGATCAAAAAGATGCAATAGAACACGAAGAGGGTGTGAAACATCCATAGATCTGATTTTATTTCTCTCAAATTTGATACAATACATCACATTTAGGGCCAAAGGCACAAATTTTTCATTACAATGTCCAGTAGGGAGGTTTGAAATCTCCAAAAATATCTTACAGATAAGAAAGAAGGGAGGGGCATATACAAGGTGTCCAACCTTTTGAAATGAACCCCTCCTTACAATATATAGGAAGAATGAGAGAAAGGGAGAGAGAAGGAATTCGAAATCTTGCTTCAACCACCCTAAAATGCATTAAAATCAATCTGTAAAAATGATGGGTGCCACTGCAAAACCCATACCTCCATGTACCTTTCCTTGTTGGGGAAGAAAGGAAGCCCATACCTTCATCATTTTGGTAGGTGAGAAATATGGAAACATTCCTCTAAAATGGTAGACTGTATTTCCTCATTTTGAAATACAAAATTATGTACTTTACACATAATTTGGCCCACTTATACTACTATTTAGAATGTTCTCAAGTGTACAAAGTACTAATTAATCCCACCTTTTGGCCATCTTTATTTTATATTTTATTTCATAGTTCCCATGTATTTTCCAACACTTATCCATCCATTTTGTAACTACCCTGACATTCTATCCCTAAATCAGGGAGCCCTAGCTGTATCTTGGGGCACTTTGGGTGCCCCAATCTATGCAAATCCCCTTTCACTCCTTTTTGGGTCATTTCTAGTTGTTGGTCATCTTTATCTTTTTCTTAGTCGGCCTTTTCAGGATTAATTACGAAATTAAGCTTGATATCCCTATAAATATAAAGTTATAAGACCATAATGAGGGTCCTAGGTCATAAAATTACACACTACTATCACTACATCTAGGGCTACATCCATTACATCACTTGCATCCACATAGTTCTATGCATTAAGGCTAGAGATCTGCATCACACACACACTTCATAGGGGAGGGATTCTATTTTATTCCATGCACACATGTTATTTACATTTTCTATAGTTATTATTGCTTTCTACTTCACAAAGTCGACCTGCACGAGAGCACCAGGCATGAAATACACACACACACACACACACACACACACACACACACACACACACACACACATCAGAACTACATCTGATTCCAAAATGTAGTGCAACGCTTAGTGATAAGTCCACTATTTTTGGTGGCTAAGGTCAGTCTGACCTATTCATTTGCATATTTTAATTTTCTAAGATTTGATACTTCTCTCTACATTGCAAGTCATTTTATAGCTCATCTGATAGATCCAACATGATAAAAAGGTAAGATTCGTAACCAAATTGCAACCATAATAATTACAAATTTTGAGCATTTACGTGACTCGGGCGCCCAGGATTATAGACCAGGGCACCCTGGGGTGCCCTAGTACACTCCCAGGCACCCCAGTCACTTCAGATCCTTTAAATCTATCCTTTGCAGGGTTTTTGAGTGTTTGTGTGCACTTTTATATTCTATTCTCGGGCTCGAGAACCTGCAATAGTCACTACCAATCAACTAAGTTATTTCCCTCTATTCTCTTGCACATTTAGGGTTTCATTTTATTTAGCATAATTATTTACATCTACTTTACTGTTATTTACTGCATTTATACAACATTTTAGTCCTCCTAATTAGATTAACTAGGATTACCACTTTCCCCGCATATAATTCCAATTTTAGTTAATCAAGACAACATAATTCCATATCATTACAATGATAGATGGAAGAGGTAACTAATGGAAAAAGGATATCACTAAGGTGACTAGGATCACACAGGTAGACATGTTAACAATATAAAGGTCTCAAGTGAAAAGTTTTGAAAGGTTATGGTTTAGGGATACCATCAAGAGAAGCCAAATGATAAGCGCCTAAACCATACTTATATGTAATAATGTATGGTCCAATCTAGTTGGGAGAAAACTTTCCACATTGGATCCTTTCTAGAGTAGTGAGATCAATAAGAGGAAGGGGGAGATGACACAAAACCCTCTATGTTGAAGGAGTTGTTGGATGGAGAAGAGGTTGGGTAAAGATGAATGGGAAATGTATAAGAAGTGTGACGGGGAGAACTAGGAGTGCAAGGTTGATAATCCCCAAGTGAGAGATGTTGTGTCATGTTGGATAATTGGGATATAGACATAGATGTCATAGGAGATGGGGAAGATATGTTAGGATAGAGAGAATTTAGAGGAGGTATTGCAACAAAGGATTTAGATTTAGGTGCTTTAGGAGGTGCTGGTTTGATTTGGGAATTGGATTTAGATAGGGATGAGGTAGGCAGAATAGGCTTCCCTTCTTTATCGAGAAGGTCATCCTTCCGTAATATTGTAGATGAGAACATGAAGGGATTTAAAATGCTCGTGTCATGTCCATGGGTACGATGATAAGAACAAATGAAATTGGGATAAAACCACATGGGCTTCCGCCCGTGTGGGTCGAAGGGTTTGATGTGGGCAAAGTAATTATAAAATTTTGGATCAAATGTTGAAGGATGTAGGTATAGGATCTAACATGGGTATTTGAATAAGGTGGATGATAGATGATGGATGCGTTAGATGTATTAGATAAAGGAAATATGAGGGGATTTCTCTTGTGAAGTTTGATAGTGGCTTTGGATACTGATTTAGATGTAGGGATAGGTGGTGTGGATGTTTTTATTGAGACTCAAGTGAAGAGGTGGATGATGGTTTGGGTGGTGGTTTAGAAGAAGGAATAATGGTTGATTTGGATGAAGGAAGGGTAGATGGTTTAGACGAAGGAGGGATAAATGATCTAGATATAACTTTGGAGGGATGAGTGGAGGATACGGATCTTGATTGAGTTGTATGTGTTTTAGATTAAAGTCTGGTCCTAAACATGAAGGGGCTGCCCCAAAATGGATGTTCGGATGATAGGTTATTGGGATTGAGGAAGATTTGGGAGGGGAAGGTCCAATTTATTATGTGGATGGGTAAGTTATTTCTCGATAAGATTTCCAAGGTTTTTTAGATTTTGTAGGCATAGATTTGGTAGGTTTAAGGATGGTAGATAGAAGTGGCTCATGGATGATACAATTGACGAGGTGAAAATTGGTTTCATGTTGCATGTGTTTGGGAGGTTATTGATGCATGAGTTGGTACTTTTGTTGGTAGCAAATATGAGATGGGAACTTGAGTCACAAAGTTGATCAAGGGATGATGTCTTCATGATAAAGGCTATAGAAAGTGGCATAGATGTAGATATAGATTTAAATAATGATGTAGAGGTGGACCTAATTGTAGATGTGGATAAGGAAGGAAATGTAGAAATAGGTATGGATAGGGATGTCGATGGTGGGATAGATGAAGGAACAGATGTGGAATAGGATGGGGTTGATATGGTTGTATTTGATTCAAATAAGGGTATAGGAGGAGATGTAATTATCAATATAGGTGTAGAGATGGGTATTGAGGTAGGTGTGGATGAATTGATGGATAAGGTAATGGGCATGGGTAAGATAGATGTAAGTGGAATGGGGATAGGTGAAGTGGATATAATAGATGTGGATTTTGGTATAACATATGTGGATAAATAAATAGAGGCAAGTATAGATGTGGATGGGTTGGATAGAGGGGAGGAAAGAGTGGATGTTAAAGCGAGATGTGGGTTTAATAGATTAAGGTAGAGTAGAGGGGGTAACAGATGTGGATGGAAACACCACATCCTAACCAATAGTATTAATCATATGAGTATGGGGTACTTGAGATGGTGTAGGATTCACATGTTTATTTGGTGTATGGTTAGGAAAGGGTTGTCTAAAGACATCTAAATGTCGGTTGGGAGAGCATTAGAATTGTCCATGTGGAGATCTCTCTAATCAATAAGGAATTGAACAAGGTCCTAGATGGTACAAAAATTTCAATGTCATGACCTCGACCCGGTGATGTTTACAATAAGCATCCTCACAAAACCATGCGGGTTTAGGACGTGAATTATCAATATGGCTGATGGGAGGGAGATAGATGAGGTGTAAGACCATAATTTTATCAAAGATAGAACTATAGGACTCCCCCAAGGAAGTGTAATTAAGAGGGGGATGAGGAGCTATTTTTGGGGACTCACGAGAATATTTGATGATAATGGCGCTTACCACACTTTTAGATTTTTTTGCTAAGAGGGGAGGATGATTTGGCGAACTTTGTTTTAGGTTTATTTGATTATATTTTAATGTGTCATTGCTCAAGGGTATGGAGTTCTAATTTACGAGCCATGGTAAAGGATTATTCAAAGATATAAAAGGATTGGATATGGAGGGTGGAAGAAATGTGTTTAGCACAAGATTGAGAAAAGAGATCAATAAGTTCGGTCTGAGGAAGGGAAAAGGACATATGATTGATGATGTCATGCCACCTTGCAATGAAATCGAGATGGATTCATCCTCAAAACGTTTAATGGAATATAGGTCCAGTGATGGTGATATTATGAGTAATATTGATGGAGAAATTCTCTAAAAGAGTTGGGCAAGTTGTGCAAAGGAGAATAGAGAGTCTTTGGGGATGTCGTTATACCACCAACGTGGGATTGGATAATGACATGGAAAAGGTTCTAAGAATGAGATCCCGATTATAGGATATGCGATAACATGCATGTCCGAAAGCATAGAGGTGTTATTGAGGGTCATCCTTGTTGTTGAATTTAGAGAAATTATGAAGTTCCCAATGTGGAGGATAAGGTTTTACAATGACAAAAGGATGGATGGGCTCATTACAAATTTTTCCATAGGTGAATGATATTTTAGGACCTATGGTAATGACTTATAAGGTAGCCAACCTACTCAACAACGTTTTGTTATCCCGTAAAATTGGCAAGGGAAATTTTACAGATAACCCTATTGAAATTTTGTTCCGGTCCCTCATCAGGGACTCCTTGCATTCGGAATGTTGCAAAATACCTTCCCGGGAAATCTAGTTTTCCGAACTTAGCCATTTTTGGTCTTTTTGGTCGGGTGCACATAATGTCTATGTAACATCAAGTGTTCATGCACCCCCTTTAAAATCTTTGGCGCCCGGTTTGAAGTGTCAACACACCTTTTGATGTGCCTCACTATGTTGTGCCTTTCTTGCATGTGCCAAGGCGCATGTGCCTTCATGTCAACAATAATTTTGTTGCGCCACTTTTTGGTGCGCCAAGGGTGCACGTATTCTTGTGTCGACATCACTTTCGGTGTGCCAAAGGCACACATAACTTCGTGTTGGCAAGCATTTTGATGCGCCAAAGGGTGCATGCTTTCCGTTGTTGACAGTGCTTTTCATGCGCCATTTGAAAAAGTTGGTGGCACATTTATTACCACCTCGCCTATATATAGGTGCATCTGCACTGTCATTTTCATCCGACACAATCACGTGATTTTCTCTCTGTGCACACTGCCAGCGCACCTACCCTATCATTTTCGATCACGTCGTGGACCCGCTTTCACATTTCTTCATTATATAATCCTGGTAAGAGGTCCTCTGTGTTGTTAAGTATAACTAGTAGTAGCGCCTCGATAGAAGATAACGGCGCCACAAGACGGTGCCGCCAATAATGTGGAGTACGGTAAATAACAAAGTAGTTAAAATGTCAAAGTTTGGGTAATTAGAGAAGTAGGGTCTACATGATTAGGAATTAGAAATATTATATTGGTAATAAAGACAAGGAGTGAGGTCATAAATATTTTGTGTATTTTATTTGTAAAAAGTCTAAAAATGTGGAACCCATGTAAAATGATAAGGTTTATCTTATCTTAACAGATAAGCTTACATGTACATATAAGAGTTAAGGTATGGAATATGATTCGTCAGAGGGATTTCTTATCCTATCTTAGAGATAAGATGGATAAGCCCGAAGTTCTATAAATAGAGAGGCCACCCCCTCATTTAGCATAGAAGGAAGTAGTGAGAAATATCAGTAGGAAGTGTGCGAAGGAAGCCATCGCTTAAAGGTGTGTCAAGAAGCCATTAAGAGGTGTAATTGTAAAGTTTCTCCCATAGTCTTGTGAAAGGCAAGTGAAGTCAATAACACTTCAAGTACCTCATGGGTGAGATTGTAATAATTTCATGTTAATATTATAATTTACTTTGATATTTCAGATTTGTCATCATTCCGTCTTATCATAGTCGATGGTATTCTTGTGTTATGTTGTTGTTTTGTTTCCGTGATTACATCCACCAAACTAAAGGTCATGGCATTAGTAAATAATCATAAAGACGAGGAGTTCCCGTGAAGAATTATCATAGTGCCGGATTGGTGATGACATTTTGGTTCCGCTTGCCGACCATTCCTCGTTGGTGGATTTTCTGGAGAGATATTCCCACTTAGTCAAAAATCAATTAGAGGGTAACCTTGTTTTTACTGTGCATAGTAGTTACCATGGTAAAGTCATTTTTGCCATGAATAGTAGTTACCATGGTAAAGTCATTTTTGCTGGAATAGTATTTACCGCAGTAAAGTCACTTTTTACCGTGAATAGTATTTACCGCAGTAACTTCACTTTTTACCGTGAATAGTATTTACCGCAGTAACTTCACTTTTTACCGTGAATAGTGTTTACCACAGTAAAGTCAGTTTTTACCGCAGTAAGTCAAGTTTTACCATAGTTTACCGTGGTCATTTCTATTTTACTGTAGAAAGGTGTAAAGTCACTTTCTAGTATAGTGATTCCAATTATTTGTACACATAAGTCTTGTTGATCAGATTTCTTGAGTTGGTATTTCACTATGGTTACTTTTGAAAATGGGAAAGATTCCTATTTTTTCAGCTCAATCTAATGAAGATGCTTCTTCTTTCATTCAAGAGTTTAAGCGATCTTGTATTTGTAATGGCCTTATAAGAAGGGAACAATGGACTGAATTTTTTCCTACCTTTTTGGATGGTTCAAAGACTTAGGTGGTTCAAACACTAGGTGATAATGTGAAAAATTCATGGGATTTATTAACTCGAAAGTTTTCTTGAAGAATTTGGTGAACAATGTAAATATGCAGATCTCATGATCGAGATCACAAAGCTATCCCAAGGAGAGAAGGAGAAGATAAGGGATTATCATGCTCGTGTTCTGAGCTAAGGAGGAAGCTCGATGCCCGTGATCCTAAGGAAGGACTAGCGGATGGGTTGATGAATGGCGTGGATAATCTCCTCTCGTAAGCACTTCATTCTTGGGATGAAGCCGAGATCGACAACGAGTGAAGTATGACCGCCCACCTACCATTAACAAGCAAAGGAGATTGCAAGAAGGCAAGAAGAAAGCATGGAAGAGGAGCCCAAAGAAATTGTTGCTAAAGTAGAGCCTACACCAAAGACCTTTGGTCCGTAATCCACAACCACTCCCGTGAGCACAAATATTTCTCCTAGTACATCTACTGAGTATGAAGATCTGCTCAAAAAGATGGGTCAGTTAACTATTAATCTTCTTCAAGGAAAGGAATTTAGTTCTCAGGGAGGAGATAGAGGTCCAAAAAGAAATATTTCTGAAGTTGTTTGTTATGGTTGTTATAAAAAGGGTCATTATAAGTATAATTGTCCAGATAGAGCTTCTACATCTGGTAAAGGAGATAATGATAAAGGAAAAGCACCTGTGAATTCTTTTGATGTAGTAGATAAGAGCAGAAATAATGAAGTAGATGTGTTTATAACAAAAAGAAAGAAAGAAAAAGATAATCAAGATGGAAATGATCCTAAGAAGATGAAAGAAGAAACTAGTAAGAAACATAGGAGAAGAAAGTTGGGTGTGCAGGATTTTCTGATTTCACAGGGGCAAGGACCATACTCCATCTTGGAAGATCTGTCCAAAAGGCCTGCAAATATTACATATGGTCAACTCTTGGCTATGTCTTCTCGAGAAGAGGCGGGAGTCATGAGGTGGACTCAATGCTCAAGAAGGAAGGAGGTTGAGGTCCCCTGCTTTTGGAGGCAGAGGCAGATCCCTATGCTCCACAAGCCGAGGTATTATGTAATGGTATTTCAATTCATGATGTCTTAGTTGATGGAGGTGCTGCAGCTAATGTAATGACCGAGTCTCAGTAATGAATATGTTGGGTTTAAAATTGATCGCCCTTCAACACTTATGTTAAGGTCATTAAATAAAGGAAAACTAAACCGTAAGGTGTAGTTTCAAATGTGGCAATATCTCATTATGGGTGTGTATGTATGTGTGGTAGACTTTCAGTGATGAAAATGGTACTGCACAAGGCACCCAATGCCACTGGGAAGACCATGGCTAAGGAGAGTTCATGCAAGAAACTACCGGAATGAAGGTTTCATGACACTTGGACGTGGTAGAGAGAGGGTGAAGATAAATGTGATCCTCGACATCATAAGGCGTAACCTCGTGGATTCAAGTGATGAAACCGATGATCGACATCCTCTCGATTACTCTAGTACCAAAGAAGTGGACACCAAGATGAAGAAAGTGAGGTGGATGTTTCAAATATGGATATCCTTCCAAATCACACCAACTCATGACCCCATAAAATTATCTGAAGAAGAAGTTGATGATCGTCTCCAACAAATAAAGATTGGTGATGCTGTGATGGAGAGTGAGAAGGAATCCTACCTCCAGCTCTTTTGAAGGTACATACACCTATTCACTTTTGATTACAAGGAACTCCGTCAAGTAAGTTGGGTAGAACATTGTATTGAGCTGGTAGATGGTGCTAAGCCCATAAAGCAAATGCCATATAGAATGAATCCTAATTTTTCCAAGACTGTAAAAGAAGAAATAGATAAGTTGCTTGATGCAGATTCATATTTGTCAGGAGAATTCGTAATGGGTTTCTCCCATTGTGATCTCAATAAAAGAATGGGAAGCTACGCATTTGTGTTGATTACAGAAGCTCAATAAGGCAACAAAGAAGGATCATTACCCTCTTCCATTTTCGATCGATCTTGACGGCGTAGCTGCCAGAGTGCTATAGTTTTGCTTGATGGATATAAATGCTACAACCAAGTTCGTATAGCAGAGAAAGATCACCAAGACCACGCTCACCACTCCTTGGGGAACGCTTTGCTTATAGAGTTATGCCTTTGGGTTGTGTAATGCTCCAAAGAACATTCCAAATATTTGATGAATAGGGTGTTCAACCCTACATCGGGACCTTCATCGAGTATTTCGGATGATTTTTGCATCTATGGGAGCAAGTCGACCACCTCGCACTAAATGGAGACAACATTTCAAAGGTTAGATGAAGCACAAGCCTCACTAAACCCTACAAAGTGTGTCTTTGGATGTTCTAAAGGTGTTTTGTTAGGGCATGTCAGATCCAGAGATGGTATTGGTACTCGATCCCGATAAAGTTTCAAAATCAAAGATTTACCATTTCCTCTTAATAGAAGTAAGTTGAGATCATTTTTAGGCCATGTGGGTTACTATAGAAGGTTCATCAAGAATTTCTCAAAGATTGCACATGCCCACTAACCCAGCTTCAAGAAGGATGTTACTTATGAACCAGAAATAAGGCGCATGAAGCTTTTGGACAATCAAGGAAGCCCCGTGTCTTCACCTATTTTGAAGAATCCAGATTGAGCAAGCCATTCATTGTGTACACCGATGCCTCGATGCAGACTAGGAAGTACTTTGAGCCAAAAGGATGAAAATGGGAATGAACATCCAATTTACTTTGGGAGCAAGATAAATGAGCAAAGCATGAGGTAAATTATACCAATCAAAAAGAGGCTCTGCTATCATTTTTGCTCAGAAAAGAAGTTTAGAAATTACTTGCTAGGGAAAAATTTCTAGTCAGAATGCATCATCGTGCTCTAAAATATATTGTAAATAAGCCTAACCCATCGTGGAGGATAGCAAGATGGATAATTTTGCTACAAGAGTTTGAATTTGATATTATAGATAGGCCAGAAAGAAGCATGTCAATGCGTATGCACTCTCTCGAGCCTATGATGGTTTAGGATCATCTTGTGATGATGATGATTTCCCGATGCAAAGATTGTTATCCTCGACACAATCCCTAGTGAATACATAGATATTTGGAATTATCTCAATGAATTCAAGTTTCCCGATGGTGCCAATGCAAAGACTAAAGAGAAAGATTACTCAAGCCGCCGTCCATATTCTATTCTCGTATGGAGTATTATTTCGAATAGACTCGATGGACAAGACAAGAGGGCAAATGGACGTGATCAAGGGAAGGAACTCTAGAAGAATTCCACAATGGTACATGTGGAGGGCACTTCTCTGACAACTTACAAAGAAGGATCTTGATGCAGTTATCACCGCCCACTCTTTTTAAAGATTGTTATAATTATTGTAAGACATGTGATATTTGTCAAACACATGGTAACCGTAAGACTTCATCACCCATTATGTCCTATTCTTCCCTCGTCCCTTTGAAAAGTGGGGAATAGACATCAGAGGTCCACTTCCAACTACATCACGCCAAAATAAGTATATCAGAAGTAGTTGCCACACGATTATTTAACCAAGTGGGTCAAGCTAGGCCATCAAAACAACTTCCATGGATGAAGTGGCAAGGTTCATGTATGAACGCATTGTCACCAGATTTGGTTGCCCATTAGAAATTGTAATGATCAAGGAAGCCACTTCATTAATGAGGTGGTAGAAGCCCTAGTCAATAAGTTTTCTATTAAGCACAGAAGGCAACAACATACAAGCCAAGCACAAATGGACAGTGGAACGAACAAATTTTGTGTCAGTGTCAAATTCTAGCAAAAGATGCAGCCTTGCAGTACATAAATGGGATAAAAGGATTCATGCAAATTGTGGGCATATAGGGCAACATCAAAGTCAGCAACAGATACTCCCCATTTCACTGGCCTATGGCATTGATCCAGCTTCTTCCTATTGAGTTTGATATTCCCACCGTGAGAGTTATGAAAATGAAAGGATGGATGAAAGTGATTCAAGAAAAGAAAGGTTGGTACATCTTCATTTGCTGGAGGAAATGAGAGAAATAGCAAAGGATACAAGCCATAAGAAGAAAATGAAGCAGTAAGGAATACTTTGATCAAAAGATCCGGTGGTCTCCATTTCATGTGAATGACTTGGTTCTAGTATATGATTCCGTATACAAAAAAGAAGACAGAAAAATTTCTTCCAAAATGGATGGGGCCCTACAAAATAAAGAAATTGCATGAAAATGGTACGTACTGACCGAGGAATTGATGGCACTCCCATTACGAAATGGGTCAACCACGACAAGTCAAGATTTTCCAAGCACTAGAATAGTCTACTCCGAGGACTAGAGTAGAAGCTAGGAAGGGGGAAGATGTCGACACTAAAATTTTCCTCCGTAATTTCTATTTCATTAATGTATGTATTAGGAATAGGATGTTGTTAAGTATAATTAGTAGTAGCGTCTGATAGAAGATAACGGCGCCACAAGTATGGTGCCGCCAAATAATGTGGAGTACGGTAATACCAAAGTACAATAGGAATGTTGTAAAAAGTAAATATTTGTCGTAAGTGGTCCGGTAATGTTAAAATGTCAAAGTTTGGGTAATTAGAGAAGTAGGGTCTACATGATTAGGAATTAGAAATATTATATTGGTAATAAAGACAAGGAGTGAGGTCATAAATATTTTGTGTATTTTATTTGTAAAAAGTCTAAAAATGTGGAACCCATGTAAAATGATAAGGTTTATCTTATCTTAACAGATAAGCTTACATGTACATATAAGAGTTAAGGTATGGAATATGATTCGTCAGAGGGATTTCTTATCCTATCTTAGAGATAAGATGGATAAGCCTCGAAGTTCTATAAATAGAGAGGCCACCCCCTCATTTAGCATAGAAGGAAGTAGTGAGAAATATCAGTAGGAAGTGTGCGAAGGAAGCCATCAGCTTAAAGGTGTGTCAAGAAGCCATTAAGAGGTGTAATTGTAAAGTTTCTCCCATAGTCTTGGTGAAAGGCAAGTGAAGTCAATAACACTTGAAGTACCTCATGGGTGAGATTGTAATAATTTCATGTTAATATTATAATTTATTTTGATATTTCAGATTTGTCATCATTCTTCTTATCATAGTCGATGGTATTCTTGTGTTATGTTGTTGTTTTGTTTCATTACATCCACCAAACTAAAGGTCAGTGCATTAGTAAATAATCATAGCACAAGGAGTTCCCGTGAATCGGGCCGTAACCCGTAGGGTCACAAGAAGTCCATGGATGGACAAACTGATGGGCAGTGCGTTACATTTTGGCTTTGGCGGGATCCTCGTAAGCACCGTAAACAATGAATTAATGATGGTAGTAGCCCGATGCTATAACAAAGACACAAGATGTGTCCATAATGAGAAGGGCGAGGTCATAATCAACCTCATTGCCCGCCACTTTGAAATAATACTTGGCATTCCTCATCACCGGCACTTTGTGGCCGTAAGCTAGGAAGATTGTATCAAGGCTTGGGATGACAATGAGGATCAATGCATGTAGCTAATGAACGAAGTATACCTAAAGAACAAAAAGGTGGTGACCAGGTGGCCACAAGTCATTCATTGCAGTGACTTTTCAAAGGAACTCAGTGACACAATCACGTTCCTGAGCAGAGTGTTTGGGCTTCCTGATGCCCACTACTTTCACAAGTGGATGTTGCGATACCTAGAGACAATGAATAAAAATGTGCCAGATCAACGCTTTGAGTGGGCGGAGATCATAAGCAGCACAATATCTGAGCAGCTCCAACAACTCACCACAACGGGGAGGTTCTATATGAACTCCTACGTAGTCTATGTTACAGCTTCAGAAAGAGACTATCCAGCTCTAATGCGGTGCGGGGTTTGGCCCCAGGCTAAGATATATGAATACTATCCAGAACTGAAGCTGGAAAATAGTATTCCCCAGTTCACAAAGATCAACGATGCCTTCTTCTATGGCATCATTTGCCTTTTGAGGCCAAACATGACTCACGGTCGTACGACCAAGAGCATCGTAGTAGCTTTGCAGAGAAATGGGGGGCCCTGTTCACTCAATTCCCCACCTTCACCTATCTGAGGGCAGTTAACTTCTTGGGGGAGCCAACTAAATTGCCGAGATATGCCAGCCCCAAGTTGATCCTATTGGAGCTGTTGAGACAGCTTATCACCTACCATGAGAAGTGTCTCAAGAGAAAGAAGGGTGGAACTCCTTTCCCCCTCATAGTGGGCAGGTATGCGTGTCTCTCTCACCACAAGGCGAAGGACATGTTTGCAGAGTTGGAATTGCTGAATCAAAAGCACAACTTCCTGGCCAGGCCCACCTTCGACCCAAGGAATTGTCTCCCCAGGGCCAAGCTCGATCCGATCCACATCCCTCAGATCGAAGACATTTACATCAACATATATCATGAGGTCGAGCTCAGGAGGAAGGATCATTCCCGCTTGGCCTTAGCAGAAATCATCCAAGATGCAGGTGGCCATCGTCCCCAAAACGCTATGAAACTACTAAGCGAAAGTTGATCAAGTGTATCTTGACACGGGTGGGGATGATTGGCCTTTCACGATGATTGATAGGACCAAAGCACCTCAGACAATTGAGGAAAGGGTCAAGGAAACTCTGCGAAGAACAGAGCATTGGTGTAGAATGAACGGTCTCATCTACCTCGGAGTTGATTTCACCACATCTCCGTTAGGCAACACACCTCCTCGGGAAAAACAATAGCCAAAGGGGAAAGGGAAAGGTAAAGAGGGTGAATCCAGCTCCACCCAAGAGGAAGCTCCTGAAAGTCCTCCTTTCGCTACACCCGAACAAGTTATAACTCTGGCTTCTCTAGAGAAAGAAGTAGCGGAAGATGTTCCAATAGGCACATCCACTCAGGATGTCACCACTACTATAACTATTGAGGTCTCTTCTATCCCTTCTCCCTCTCCTCCTTCCCCTCCTTGAGTGACCCAAACGACCATTCCTTTGGTCGTGTCCTCTCCCCATCTTCCACTGTTCCCCCTTCTTCCTCATCCATCTTCTCTTCTCTCACGGACCTGTCCCCCTCCATTTCTTCCCTCATCTCTGAGCTCCCTTCCATTCCTATGTCTTCCTCCCCTACAGTATCTCTTCATCCTGCGAGCACTTCCTCGGCTTCCCTCTCCATGCCGCCTCCAAGTGTCTCCACTTTTTTCCCTTCTACTACTGCAGCTGCCCCCTTCTCTATTTCTGGTCCTTCTTCCACAAGTCTAGCCTGGATCTCCCAGCACCCTAGTCAACAGAAGAGGAAAGTTCCCATCGCCCCAATGGACTTCTCCGTCATCCCATCAAAAGGGATCAAGAAGCAAAAGCCTTTAACCCGCTTCTCGCAGAGTGCATCAGGGGAGAGAGTGAAGGAGATTGCGTACCCCAATCCTTTGAAGGATAAGAAGGATCTATCTCCCACAGATTACACAATGACTAAAGTCACGATGGGGACATCTTCAGAAAGCTTGTAAGGAGAGGCCCTATCTCTGCCGTTGATGCCCTTTGCAAGAAACTCGAAGAAGCAAAGGAAGAGAAAAGGCTGCTAAAGGAGCAAAATAAACATCTTCTCCGTGCCTTGCAGAAAATGGGCAGTGCGCCTCCTACAACTACCACCAAAACTCCTGAGCCTCTGAGTCAGGATAAGATCAATGAATATGCTAAAATTGGTGAGCAGGGCATGGCAGTTTCCACCTGGAGGAGCCAAATCCTCAAGGAAATCGAGGGAGTTATCGCTAAGTTCACTGGTTTGTACTAGAATATCAATCAAACAAACAGAAAAATCCAGGCGATAGCAGGACCCATCTTCGAAGAGCTTGATCATGCCAGGATGCAACACGAGACCTTTCAAAAATGCTCGACTATTCAGTCGATGATCTGGTCAAGTTTGGCATCTTTGGACACCCCAGAGCCCTCAACAAAATCCTTTCTACTCTGGATTATCGGGTGGATCAGCTGGAGTTTGTCCTAGAAAAGATCGACAAAGTAAAAGAGGTAGCCCTGGATGCGATGCATCAAATGGAACAGATCATTCTCAGAATGTCTCCAGGGTTGCTCACTTCTTCTTTCACCTTAAGGAAGGTGGAGGAAACTATTCAGATCTTCAAGGAGATCGTTTCACAGGGACTAGGGCCAGAGGTCACGTTCGACGCCGAATCCATCAATAACCTATTGGCGTGTCGTGACTTCATCGGGTACCTGATAGAGGCAGAGAATGATTATTCCAAACTCCCGAAAAAGCTCATAGACGAGCGGGAGACCTGCGAAGCTATCAGCGATAGACACAAGGATCCTTCCGAGGATCAACTTCAACCCATGATCAGCAAGTTCATGGAGTACCGTGCCCAGTTCCACATCTCGTCACCCGAGCAGCAAAAAGCAGATACCCCCTTCCAGCCGCGGGACGATGACGAATAGTTTCTTTCTTCCTAACTTTCTTTTTGTAAATATCTAAAGTATGTTGACACAAATGATGGCATCATCCATGTTGCACCATGGGATGATGTCATCCATCAAGTTGTCAAAAGTCAACATGACTTTGAGATATTTTGTAGATATTTTGTAATTAGGTGGTTGGTTTGTTTTGGCCTTCCTTTCTTCTCTTCTTCTATAAATACTTGAATACTTGTTGTATTCAAGAGGGTGGATATCTTTTAGATGAAAAATAGAAGTGAGAAGAAAAGGCTTTGTACTTTTTGTAATAGAAGAAGATATTAATGCAAATATTAAGAATTTGTGTTGAATATGTGTGTTATGGGCATCTGATCTTTCTTATGTCAGATCTATGTGTTTATTCTGTTGAATCTATCTCTACTTTTTTGTCATTTATTCATCAGTATTGCTTTATTTGTTTATGCAAGTAGGTTTGGCTCATTTACTACCAATCCCAAAACATAAACCCTCTGACCTTTCTGCTTTGGAATTCATTTCTTTTCTCCCTCCGCACTGATCATTCTTCATCCTCTCTTTCATTCCTTTGTTTCCGCAATGGAAACACCCATATTGGGATGAGATCCCAAACCCTCGAAGGAAGAATATTGTGAGACTTGCATGATTCCTGCGCTGGTAGAATAGCAATAAACCAGCTTTCGATTTGCTGACTTAAAGAGGGGCTATGCCCCGCACAATGTTGGCTCCTCTATCCTTAAATCGCCTGGCGGCATTTTTGACGAACAGCTGATTTTGGCGACTCTACTGGGATCGAATGATCTATCGATCTATGATGGTGGTATGATGAAAAAATAGTAAAATCTAAAAATCACTACCTTTGCAAACTTTAACTTTTTGTTAAAAATTCAAATTTTTGCAAAAGTGCTCTAAATCGAAAATTTTCTTCTGAGATCCATAGATCTGGCCTAGTTGGAGATCTTTAGTTCGCTGAGTTTTTATAAAAATATCTATTTTTCCGTAGATCTGAGTTTTTGACTGTTTACCAAAATTTTCAAATTCTTTGAAAAAGTCAACTTTAGATCTGAAAATCAACTTACTAAGCTTCACTATCATTTTATCCTCGTTGTTCTTTTTCATTAAACCACAATTGGTTTTTAGAAGAGGATAAAATTAAATATTCAAAAAAGTACATGCTGCTGATTTTTATCAGAAAAATCAGAAAATCAGCAAGTACAACCAAAAAGAGTTTTTAATCTGCTTCACAATATTACAGATTAGGAAGGTACACTGGTAGGTGAACCATTTACTCATAGCAGGAGAGCTTGTGGAGAAGTTGATCCTACTTTCGATCTGCTTCAAAGGCACAACTTCAGTATAACACCGCACGCTTTTCATCACTAAGTTTAGCTGATCGGTCAGCCAGAAGTGCCTCACCTCCACGAAAGAACCGGTTTTCACAAGGAGCCTCCACATCCCTTTGTAGTGCCTTGCTGCTCAGTGGAACTGTACTTCCAGCCCGTGTTCTTTTTCCACCCGTCCAGATGGCGGTACCATGGGGAAATGCTATGGGTCCCCTAGCTTTGCCGCATCCTGTTCACGCACTCCCACATGGAAACCGAAAGAATTTTCCCAAATTTGATGGGAGCGGGAACCAAAGCATGGATTCACACATATCTGCATTCATCATGTCATGCAGTATCCTAGATGTAACCCATGAAGATGTGTCGGTTCACCTTTTTCTGGAAACTTTACAAGGGCCTGCAGCAGAATGGTTTCAGCATTTACCAGCTGGATCTATTACCAGTTGGGCCACCTTGCAGGATGCTTTTGAAGACAAGTACAAGCCTTCGAAGATGCATTTGCATTGTTATCACAGATCACTCACCTAAAAAAGGAGGCCAATGAGACCATGCGTGATTTTATCGCCAGGTTCAATGCATTAATCAACCGTGTCCCTGTTGCCATGCTTCCAACACCGGAAAATCAGAAGTGTTTCTTCGTGAACGCTATGAGTTTGAAAGTAAGTTTCTTACTCCTGCAAGAACAAGTAGCTACCTTGATTCTCACCCAGGCCGCTGCCATCCGAATTGAAGATAACTTGCTAATATCTGGCGAATTAAAAGGGAATCATCTAAGCTTAAATCTTCGGGCCCTTCTCCCACTACTTCATCTGATCCGGCATTTCAAAAGATGGCGAACGACTTGCTTGCATTAAAGAAGCAGTTAGCCCAAGCTTCCCCTAGTTCCTCATACCGGGATATCCCACGAGGAATTTCATTTCCAACAATGTCCCACAAAGGTCACGCTTTCCTACAATTGCTCCGCGGTTGGCGCTTGAGGCTCCTCCAGTCAACGCCTTAGCCGAAATCGAAGAAGAGGAACAAGATTACAAAGAACCTTCATCTCAAGGTGAAGATGATCAAGACGTCGGTGAACCGACTGGTGACTCTACTATCGGGTATATGGAATTTGATGAAGAAGAATCTGATGAAGAGGAGGGTACACAGGGCTATGCAAGTGGACAATCATATGCTGTTTTTACCCGCTCGCAAGGAAAAGAAGCAGAGGTCACTTCCCATGTGCAAAAAGAGAAGGTTGTGTCAAACACACCTCCAACCATTGCTAAAAGAGGTAATCCTCTTCCTACTCAACTCCCTGTTAAGTCTTTTACAAGGAAATCTTTTCCCCCCATCTCTCCTCCAAATCAGCCTTCTTCTATTTCCATGAAGACCAGTAATCCTACTCTACCATCACGAAGTGAGGGACTCATTCCTTCACCAGCACAACCCTTAGCTGCGTTTGACATCATAGATCATGCTAAAAAGACTAAGATCCAAATGTCTGAAGCCAAATATCTTCAGTCAAATCCCAAATAGCTTGTAAGATTGACCAAGTATATTCAAAGTCAAGCTGTCATATCTCCCCAGATTCCCCTAAAAGGAATCCTTTCCACTCCTCCTGCATCCCACATAAATGTTACCTCAACATCTACATCAGGCAAGATAGAACCTTTCTATCTCTCCCTCCTAATCAATGGCCACAAGTTAAGTAACTGCATAATTGATTCTGGAGCTTCTGATAACGTCATGCCGGCAAAGTCGCCCATGCTTTGGGCCTCACCCTTACCAAGCCTTTTGGTAGATGTTATTCCTTGGAAACCAAGCAGGTTCCGTTGATTGGTCAAATCAAAGATGCACAGTTTGCATTTGCGGCGTTCCCAGAGAAAAGAGTAAAGATGACCGTCCTCGTTGCCGACATTCCAGCAGCCTATGGAATTTTGCTGGGAAGAAGTTTTTGCAGTGAAGTTGGTGGGGAGATTCATATGGACTGGTCTAAGGCTAGAATCCCCGTCAAAGGTGTAATGCAGACATTGGAGCCAGAATCACAAAAGAAGTACTTGGTTACTAACTCTGAGGACCCCAAAGCTCAAATTCTTTTTGAATCATCAGGAATGGGAACTATTTCTTGTCTACCGAGTTTGACAAAATGGTTGTTCTCGTCCAAGAAGAGGATCTTAACAAGATCTGGACTTTATAGTTTGATGGCAGCTGCAACCAGTGGATGTGGTGTTGGAGCCGTGCTAATATCTCTCGAAGGGGAGGTTATTCCTCTCTCTTTCAAGTTGCAGTTTTTCAATACAAATAATACTGCTGAGTATGAATCTCTGCTACTTGGCATGCAAGCCGCAAAGGAAAGAGGGATCAAAAATCTGAAAGTACAAGGTGATGCAGAGCTAGTCGTGAATCAAGTTAAGAGGATATATCAAGTAAAGAATGAGAGGCTCAAGCATTACCACAACGCGGTGTGGGACAGCATCGAAGAATTTGATGTTTTTTCAATAGAATCCATTCCAAGAGCTCAGAATGACATGGCCGATTCATTGGCCGTTTCAACATCCCTCATGCTCCTTCACCCAGGTTTGAAAATAGACAAATACACCATTGAGGTGGTTTTCCGCCCGAGTGTGTTAGACAATTCTTAGCATTGGCAAGTATTCAACGATGACAATCAACTCATTGCCTTTCCAGAAAAGGTGAAATTTTTAAGGAACTTCATTTTGAAGGATCCACTTCTACGTGCCGTGAATCAATTACCGGTCAAAAGGATGAATCCGAAGGGAACGACGGCATATGTTAGCTCAAAGGAAATAAAATTCTGAAGGGCCTGGTTTCTTTAGAGTGGTTGTTCGATAGGCATGATCATTTTGTAAAAAAGAAAAGGCGAGATGATGCTAGCTCATCCCCAGAAACCGAACCGGTTAATTTAGGATCGGTAGAACATCCTGTAGTTTGTGAACATTGGAAAATGTTACACACCTGAAGAGAAGCGGAAGTTTGTCAAACTGTTGAAGAAATACATGGACGTATTGGCATGGTCCTACGCCGATCTAAAGTCTTTTAAGCCAAAGGACGTCCAACATGACATCCCATTGAAAGAAGGCGTCAAAGCCTTTCGCCAGAAGCAGAGGCATTATAACCCTAAGATCTCAGGTACTATCTAGGCTGAAATTTAGAAAATGCTGGATGCGAGGATCATTTTTCCTATCCATCACAGTACTTGGGTGGCAAACATTGTGCCAGTGCGCAAGAAGAACGGTGAAATACGCATATGCGTAGATTTTCAAAACCTGAATCAGGCTTCCTTAAAGGACAACTACCCACTTCCTATAATGGATCAAGTTCTACAAGCAGTAACTGGATCAGAAATGTTGTCCATGCTTGATGGTTTTTCAGGCTACAATCAAATTGAAGTTTCCCCGAAGACCAATTTAAAACAACATTCACTACTCCCTGGGGCATGTTTGCTTACATAGCAGGATGCCTTTTGGCCTGACCAATGCTGGTGCCACTTTTCAGCGGGCCATGGACCTTGCATTCAAAGGTATGATGGGGAAGGTCATTGTGGTTTATCTAGATGACTTAACTGTGTTCTCTAAACAACGAAATGATCATTGTGATCATTTGGAGCAAGTATTGGCTGTGTCCGAGAACATGGGATTTCCATGTGTAGACACCAAATTCGTGTCTTACGACCCCTTGTGACCCGCATCCCATTTTGCAACCTAACCTCATTACCTAAACTTTACACAATTATTTATTAATTACCTTATAATTGATAAATCCACATCACCTTACCCGCCACCTCACTTTGCCACCTCATCATGACCTAGCCCTAACCCTAAACTAACCTAATTAAGACCTATGACTTGGTCTAGACTCACATCCATAACTAATGCCTCCTTACTCGCACCCAAAACCGACCTTCTAGCCACTTGACCAAGCCCGCAACAGATCTCTCAGGAGAAACGCAGGGAAGGTGGGCTATTTTACTAAAAATAGCCTACTTTTTCCTTACCGATGCCGGGTGGCTTCTACTCGACCGCCGTCGATTACGCAACCGCCATCGGTTCCTCGTAAATGGGCTCCCCAAACCAAAACAACGGATCAGAATTTCATTTTGGGGATCAGCAAAAGGATTTCTGGATCAACAGAGAGCATTGCGAGCAAGGAACAGAGTCCTGATCTTCATTTAATCAAGCAGAGACGAGTAAAGAAACCAGAAGTGCTTGCGGTAGAGGAGATCAACTTGCATCTTCGTCAAAACCAATAAGTCATATCTTGCATGTCCTCTCGTTATAACATTTCTTATGCTCTTTGAATCACAGTCCTCCTAAATCCGTCTCTAAATCTACTACCTAACGTGTCATTGCATCTAATCAATTATTCTTTTGCTTCTAATCATCCCATTTCCTAATATCATCCACAAACCAGCCTTACAAAACACCATAGCTACTAAGAAGATCCTAGAACCCACCGGTATCGGTTATCCATAACCGCATCGGTTGCAGAATCGCCATCGGTTCCTCATCAAAACCAAAACCAGCCTTTCCGTGCAGCTTCAACGAAACAATTTAATTGATATTTTGCAGTCTTTTGTGTTAATTCATATTAGCAGGGGAACTGACCACCTTCGAAAGGAAGTTTCATATTTCCTGGGCCCAAGGCAGTTTCCTCATTTATTGTTTAATCAAAATCTTGTGGTCTTGTGTTCTTATTTGCAGGTAGTCCTTCCAAGACAAAAAGGAGTTCTTCGCAGTCAACCTGATCTTTCTCTACGGTACGCGCACACCATCTCGACATTCAACAGGTATTCCTCCTAACCCTAACCTTATCTGTTTCTAAAAGGAACGAAACATTTCCGAGTGAAACATTTTGGCACGCCCGGTGGGACCCATTTTGGGTTTCTTTCTCTTGCTTATTTTCATTTTAGGAAGCATATTTGTTGTTGCTGCTTTTGTTGTATATTTTCGTAAAGAATTTGTCTTGCTTTCCTAGTTTCGCATTAGTGAAAGTCATCTCTCTTGCTTCATCGAACATAATTTTCGATTTGGGTTTAAAATACATGCATTGCATTCCTGCTTGTTGTTCTTCAATTCTAGTGAACATAGATTAAGTAACAGGTCGTACACGTGGGGGTGATATCCACGGTATTGACAGGAAATTAACCCTAGTTTCACTGCACAACACATACCGAATCACTTCACCATTAACACAACAGCTCAAACATCCCCCCTTTTCCGCGGTATTCCTTCGCCCGATTGAGGTAACCTTATAAGCCAAAACAAACTTGACATTTCCCCTAGGTCTTGTTGTTTAGGATTCTGACATCATCTTACGTCTAAAGGCATAAGCCCACGATAACTAAAATTAACCCTAGGATTAGTCTCTGGATTTGCGTGTGCATCTTGCTTGTTTTCAAATTCTGTTTTCTCTGTCATACTTTGTCTTCTGTGATCCATAAGTTGATAAATATACTCAACGTTGCTAAAAATCAAATTAGCAGCCTTTTATATCTTCTTATCCTAGACTTTTGACACCGGCATCGGTTAAGGGACCGACGTCGTTTGCTCTGTGACCGACACCGGTTACTAAACCGATATCGGTTACTGTCTTCATCAGCCCCTGACAAACCAAAGAACTCCGCCAAATTCATCATTCTGAGGTTGTTTTTGTTCTTGATAGATTAAAACTTTCCTGTGTGTTCTTGTCCATGGTTGTCATCACTCGGAAGCAAGCCGCCGCCATGGTTTCACATGCCTGCTCTGTGTCTTTGCCTGAATCACCCCCTTCACATTCTATAGGGAACCCTACGGACACCAGTGAGATCCCCCAAATTCCTGTAGGAGACAAGGACTTTGCCAAATTTCTGGATGCTAATCCCAGTATGCATAATACTATTTGTCTCATGCCCCTGACCGTATGCCTGATGGTTAGCTCCTTATTGGCATGCCTATTAGTATAGCTGCTCATTTAGCTCCCACTCCTCCTAATAACACTGCCTTACTTCCTGCATCTCTAGCCCCGTCTCCCAATCCGACGGCTTCAGAGGTTCATACGACCCCGATTAGCTTTCCTTTGGTTAATCTTGGACCCCACGTATCGTTACCACCAACTGCCCCTACCTCATCTCTCTTTCAGACCACTCCATTCATGACTTACTCTCTGCCACCTATTCACACAAGCTTTCCCTCTCAAGCTCCACCTACCTTTTCATTCCCATACACATATCCAAAGAACCTCAACACCTTATATGGGACATCCCTATTCTTGCTCCAACATACTCATCCTCCATACCTTATCAACACTTAGCCCCACCATTGTCCAAATGAAGCCCTTGGTCCAACTTGCCTCCGTTTACCACAACCGCACCATCATCTCATCCAACCACAGATTTCATCAAACAGATGATGGACAAAATGCAAAACACTGAGGCTTCTTTGAAGTCGTAGCGCCTTGACATACGAGCAAGTTTTTCGGGAGCCCATTCACCCTTCTCGTCCCCTTCATTCATTCATATCCTCCTCAATGGGAGTTGCCAAAATTTACTCGTTTTAACAGTAAAGAGGATCCTCAACAACACTTGCGATCATTTAGACATGCTTGTTATTTGATTGCCCATGATGACGCCTTGTTACTCCGCACCTTCCCCATGTCCTTATCAGGACCCGCCTTGGAGTGGTACAGTGCTTTAACCCAGCACTCGATCTTTTCTTTTAACCAGCTAGCCCAATCTTTCTTGGATCATTTCTCCATTAACATTGCCAAGAAAGTATCTATCACCGACCTCTATGCCATCCGACAATTTGAGGACGAATCTATCGCAGATTTCATTGGACGATGGCGGGGCCTTATCAACCAACTTACGTATGCCTTGCCTCAAACCGAACTTATCGAACTATTTACGCGGGCTGCGCTAAGCTAAGCACATCTCTCCTACCCTCCAAATTCAAACTTTCCGTACATTCGACGAGGCCTTTACTATGGCCCGAAAATTAGAAATTCGAGCCTTAGAAGAGAGAAATTGCGGTTGCGTAACAAAAACCCCAATTTCCGAACTCCAGATTCTACCAACAAGCCAAATACCACCACTCCTCACGCGTCCACTTCTTCTAAATCAAAGGAGCTGTCCACGCGTAATGGTCAAATCTCAAACACCGTCCAATACCCCAGTCGAAAACCACTTATAAGTACAAGGCCGAGCCCACCAATTACACTCCTTGGGAGAAACTTATGGCGTCATCCTGGAGAAATTGCTCAAAACCGGGGCTATCACCTTGCCCCTATTAAACCTCACTGGGTTTGACTCCACCCACGCAATACCTTCCTAGTACAAAGAAAATGACTTTTGTAACTTTCCGCGTAAAAGGACATAGTCATGAAAATGCAAGATGTTGAAAACGTAGTGCAAGAAATGGTTGGCCACGGGGGATATAACCTCGATAATCCTAACGCCCTCTGCTAACCAAAATCTGAAAATTTTCAACAAGCCATTCCCGAATCACTCGTCCAACAGTAACGTAAACCAAGATATCTTAGCCGAGGAGAGTGTTCATGAGATCCATGCAGTCTTCGATTCTCAGCCAAAAGCCTCTATTGAAATTTTTTTGAATCAAGCCTCTCCACCAACACAGGAGTCTGAACCTCCTTCACCACCATCAAGCCAAAGTGAAATCATTCCTCTACCCATAAAAGAGTTAACTGCCCGGACTTCTCTTCTCATCGACGAGTCTTCTTACACCACATCCCTACAAGACTGTGAGCGGATGTTATCTAATTTATCTATTTCCCAAACGTCCCCTTCTACCGCTCTTGCTGCACAAGAGGAAGGCTCGCCACTCCTTTTGACATCCTTAGACGAGAAATCTCTTACACTGACATCACCACATTCTTTAAACATGACAGATCCCCTTAAACACGCCCTCCTACCTATTAGTCCCTCATCGCCTAAATCTTTTCAACGACCGGTTGACCTCTTAACATCTATTGATACAGTGCCTCATCTACCTCCTGTGTCACACCCACAGTGGACTGGAATCACAACCCGTCGTTCCTCTGTACAAAAATTACAAATCACACCTGGAGACTGTCATTCCACAGAAGATAGACAGGCCCTATGGGAACGTTTGAGTACCCCTTTTTCTACTCAAATGCAAATGACTGATCCTGATGTCTCCACCATATACCCGAAGTGTTTACAGAAGCTTAAAATGCCCCTGTTCTCACCTTCACCCCCCTCACCTCTACCAAATGCCCCGTCCACTTCTATCAACTTAACCAGATCTTCCCCTATGCTTGGGACCTCACCAATGCCCAGTCTAACGCACCCGCCTAAGCGACTCGATCTATCCAAAAATAAATCCGTCCCACCACCTAGGAGACAAATCCAATCCGTGCCCCTATCACAATCGAAACCATCCTCGTCATACCTACCTTCCATATTGGGACCCCATCCCTCTACCTTACATCAATATATCATACCTCCTGCGTTTTCTTCAAAACAACCTACGCCTTCCGCACCCATACGAAATTCCGTGGTATAAGAACACCGTCACTCCGCGTATCCTGTCCACCTATCAACCCTAAACAAATTCCATTATCAAAAGATTTGTTTTCGGTCACTCCTATTTCCCCATGGTTGTTTTCTAATACCACATCATCTCGCGCCTCATCATCCAACATAGCTTCGTAAGCAAAGAAATCACGTTTAGTGAAAACCACGTATCAACACCCTCGCCTAAACCACCACCCGTCCGAACCTTTTGACCCACTCAAAGGATCTTACGCCAAAATCCTTGCTATGTTGGTGGAGAATGCGACCATTTCCCTACCTCCACTTAGACCTTATGACCCGTCTAAACCCCGACCTATGGGTTACGATGAGTCTAAAATCTGCGCTTATCACCGCACACCAGACATGATGTGGAGGGATGCAAAGCTCTTAAAACCATCCTTCGTCACTCACCTCTCCCGGATAGAAAGATTAAGAAAAACAACTTACGAAGGGAGAGACCTTTAGTTTCCATTCCCTCTCCTATACCATCTCGTCCCCGCCTCACCAAGATCTATCATTATTACAACCCCACCTCTTGAAGACCATGAGTTATCCCAACCATCTTTCTCATCTCAGGTCTATGAGATTAATATGATTAGTGTCGCTACTCGAGGGCAGAAAAACAATGGGAAAGCAAAAGAAAACACACCTGCGGCATCTCTTTCTCCGTCAAACATCCCGATTGCACCACCACCTAAAGTGGTCATTCGCGGACCCGCCTATCCCGTCTCTAATGGCATTGCCCACCGAAATATGATTAAACAGCTTCACCAATCACCCGTAAAAATGACACTGTATGATCTCATTCAGACTTCTGAATCTCATCGACAAGCTCTCGTTGAGATCCTTCAAGGGATAGAGGTTTTACCTAATGAAACCCTGCCTGTCGCCTCCATTCTAACACCCAATCACGTTGCTTCTCTCACCAAACAACCCACTGCCCCAACCACTTCTGTCTCTGTACAACAAGCTGCTGCAGTCAGTTTCTCCGAAGACGAAATTGTTGACTTTGGTACAGAAGATCCTGACCCTGCTCTTTTCATCTCAGCTTACATCCGGGACATTCGGGTACGTCGTGTTATGATTGACGGGGGTGCTAGCCTAAACATCATCTCTTCAAAAGCCTTCCAACAAATGAATATCCCTTCTAGTTGCATGTGTGCCAACCCCATCATGTTGTGGTCATTCAATGACGCTATTACTTCTACCTTAGGCACCGTGATCCTCAACATTCGGGTAGGACCACGTACTTTACCCGAACTCTTCTATGTCTTGGAGGGAGAGTTCCAATATAATATATTGCTGGGTTGTCCTTGGATCCGAGCCATGGGATGCGTTCCCTCAACATTACATAGATGCATAAAATTTGAGTATGAGGGGAAGTCCTACACCGTAAAAGCTGACCCTCCCCCCTTTAAAACCTGCAATATGTTATACCGCCCTAACGATGTGCTTATACCAATCAAGACACCCATACATTCAACCCAACCATCCTCTTCAAATGTACCTCAACCATCCACCTCAACCGCGCCTACGCCTTCAATTGATGAAACCACCATCGCAAAAACCACTTCCCTTCCCGCAGCTAACATTCCAACCTCCGACCCCTTAGTAGATGTTTTTCAGCGCCTTACGCTGGGGGAGTACCGCCTATATAACGTTAGTTCTTTCCCTACCCCGCAGGAGTACGGACAATTACATGCACATCCCACCTACGACCGTCGCGTGGGGGAGGTAATCTCTTACGGACCACCCCATTGCCGCACTAACCTAACGTATGGGGGTGTTGACGCATCCTCCATTACCCCTGAACCTCCTCTTGGTGTGGTTCCCTTCCAATCCGATTTTCAATACTTGACAAATCGTCGCTTTGCCCTCACCTTCTTGACTCGTTGTGCGTGGAAAGGCTTTGGTTTTGGCCTTTACGAACAAGGCCGACATACACTCATTCCCGTGACTACCCGTAAACATAATGATCGCAGTGGTCTCGGTTTTCCCGAAACACCTACACAGGAGACACCTCCATCACCGTATCTGGAAGAAGAAGACGTCGCCCCTACTACCAAACCATCATCACCCACTTTACCATCATCACCCACGAATCTATAGACCACCGAATCCATCCCTCCTAACTTTTTTTTTTTTTTTATAAATGCTATCTTCATAGGTCCTCTCACTTATCAACGCGATAATGAGGACCCATCTTCTCTTCCCCTTTTGTATCCAGACATGATCGAAGAGGATTCACCTTTGATTAATGTTGTTGAATGCCAGGATGACGACTCCATCCTCACTTACCTTGGCGCGATGATTATTATATTCAACAAGCCTTACCATCTCAAACCCAAACCATGCTGAACGAATCTACCATAGAAATCAACATCCACACGGAGGAGGATCCTCATATTGTGAAGATTGGACAATCCCTTAACACATCAGAATAAGCCGCCTTTACTACCTTTCTCCGTGCTCGCAACCAAGCTTTCGCATGGTCTTACGCTGACATGCCAGGAATTGATCCTACCATTGCCATCCATAACATCACCCTAAACCCCGATTCCAAACCAATCAAACAGAAATTGAGAAAAATGCATCCACGCATTGCTCTCTTGGTCAAAGAGGAACTCCAACGACTCCTTTCTGTTTCCTTCATCTTGCCTATTGACTATCCTCAATGGATTTCTAACATCGTACCTGTCACTAAAGTGACAGGGGGACTTCGGATATGCACAGATTTCCGGGATCTTAACCTCGCTTGCCCTAAGGATGACTTCCCCTTACCTAGCATTGACCAACTTGTTGATCTAACTGCAGGTCATGAGATGCTCTCTCTCATGGATGGCTTTTCAGGATACAACCAAATTTTGGTTGCCCCTGCCGATCAACACAAAACTGCCTTCATAACTCCTTGGGGAACCTTCTGTTATCGTGTCATGCCATTTGGCCTTAAGAATGCTGGTGCTACCTATCAGCGGCTATGACCTACATTTTTCATGACATTATGCACACTATCCTTGAAGATTATGTCGACGATCTTCTCGGCAAGTCTAAACATCGTAGTGAACATCTCGATGTTTTAACCATTATTTTTGATCGCCTGTTACAATATTCTGTCCGCCTTCAACCAAAGAAATGTGTCTTTGGTGTTCTTTCGGGAAAACTTCTTGGCTTTATCGTCTCTTTGCGTGGCATTGAGGTCGATCCATCTAAAGTCAAAGCTATCCTAGAAATGCCCCCACCCAAAAATCTCAAACAATTGCGTAGTTTACAAGGTAAGCTCCAATCTATCCGACGTTTCATCTCCCAACTTTCGGATCGATGTCAACCTTTCCATCACCTCCTTAAAAAGGACATTGCCTTTCAATGGAGCGAAGAATGTCACCAAGCCTTCGAAGCTCTCAAATCCTATCTCTTGCAGCCACCCGTGCTTATCCCACCCCAAGACGACCGCCCTTTCTACCTTTACCTTTCCGCCACCGACCATGCTGTAGGAGCCATGCTTGCACATCGTGACTCTGAGAATTGCGAACAAGCCGTTTATTATATAAGTCGTACTTTGGTGGACTATGAAACTAGGTACACGCATGTAGAAAAATTGTGCCTTTCCCTATCATTCATGGCCACCAAACTCCGACACTACCTTCTAAATCACAAGACTTTCGTCATCACCAATACTGAGACCCCATCCATTACATGTATGCCAAACCTCATCTAAACCAACGTATCGCTCGATGGCTTATGCTCCTTGCCGACCTCGACCTTGAGTTCGCATAAATGTGAAGTCAATCAAAGGACAAACTCTTGCAGACCAACTTGCGGAGGCCCCTTTACCTGGGGAACAATTTACCAATTTTACCTTCCCCGACGAACTCATCGCCACTCTTTCACTCCGGGAAGAGTTGTATCAAATGACCCTCTTCTTCGATGGATCTAAATGCCAGCGCGGCGGAGGAGCCGGCGTTGTTCTCATTCCTCTCGACGCTGAGCCTATGCCTCTTTCATTTCGGCTTGATTTCCCTTGCACTAATAATACAGCGGAATACGAGGCCCTTGTTCTGGGTCTCCAAGTTGCGTTACACTTAGGCATCAAATCTATCAACATTTTTGGCGACTCTCAATTGGTAGTCAATCAAGTTATGGGCGTCTACCAATGCAAAAATGAGGAACTTCAAAAATACAAACACTACGTGGATTCACTTCTAGCCTTATTTACTCACTATTCTATACAAACCATTCCACGCTCCACTAACAAATTTGCGGACACTATGGCTTGCCTAGCCTCATGAAATTCCCGCCGCACCAACCGACTCAATTATTCGTCGTGGTCCAGCAACTTTTTGCACCATCCTATTCAACCCCGGTAGTTTGCATGATAAATACTGTGTCTACTAGTTCGCAGGATACCTGGTATCACCAATTCCATGACTACCTTACAACCTCTGTTCTCCCTTCTGACCTTACTAGTACTGGTAAATGTGCTTTTCTTAAATGTGTTTCTCGTTATGTAGTTATGGGGGGACTCCTTTATAAACGTGGCTTTGATGGCATCCTCCTTCGATGTCTCACCGGTGTGGAGATCACCCATACCATCCAACAAGTCCATGACGGTATTTGTGGTGGACATTTTAGTGGCCTTGCCGTGGCCAAACGAATCCTTCGCCTTGGTTATTATTGGCCTACTCTCAATAACGACTGCTACGAATATGTTAAGCGTTGTGTTATGTGTCAACAACATGCCAACCTTCAACATACTCCTAGCCACCCGCTCCAGGTCGCTCGAGATCTTTGGCCCTTCTCACAATGGGGTTTAGACCTTATTGGTGAGATTCACCCATCCTCTTCACAACGTCACCGATGGATAATCACAGCCACCGAATATTACACAAAATGGGTGGAGGCTATTCCACTCATTTCAACTAAAAAGGAAAAAATTGTCGAATTCATTAACCATCACATTATCTGTCGTTTTGGTATTCCTCATCGCCTAATAACAGATAATGGTAAATCTTTTAAAAACAAGTTGTTACAAGACCTTTGTGACAACTTTGGTATCAAACTTAGTTTCTCATCGCCTTACTATCCGCAGGCCAATGGTCAGGCTGAATCTTCTAATAAAACCCTAACCAAAATCCTCATGAAAGTTGTCAATGAATCCGGAAGAAATTGGCACGATCACATTCCCTTTGCCCTTTGGGCTTATCGTACTAGCATCCGTACCTCTACTAATGCCACACCTTTTTCTTTGGTATATGGTACCGAGGCTGTTTTGCCTCTCGAAATACAAATACCCTCCCTTAGAATATCTCTTCAGGATATTCTCACCAACGATGATTTCCGCCAAGAACGGTTAGCCCAATTGGAGCTCCTTGACAAACGTCGTCTTACAGCTCTTGATCACCTTCAAATCTATCAAAAACGCATCAAACGTGCTTATGATAAGCGACTTCATGAGCGTACCTTTAAGGTTGGTGATCTTGTCCTCAAAGAGAATCAACATGTAACCAAACTAGAAAAGAGCAAACGTGGAAAATTTGCTCCCAATTGGATTGGGCCTTACATAATCACTCACACCTATGGATCAGGCGCTTATCGTTTAGCTTCGCTTAATGGTAAACCTGAGCCTGAGCCCCTTAATGCCTTGCATCTTCGACCATTCTATTGTTGAAATTAGTGTTATATCACTTCTTATCCGCCTACTGCTCGTCCCTTGAGCTCCCATACCACCACATGCACTTGTTTCCTACATCTCGAAATAAAATCAAGCTCACCTCTCACCTCCCCTTAACGATGCCTTCCCCTTTTTAGTCTAGTCCATGACTTCAAAGTTTTAAAATAAGCCGTATTCTTATGGGATTTTCTTGAGTCAAACTTCCTCCCAAACTAGATGCTTCACGCCAAAAGAACATCTAGCTATCTAAAATTATATATAGACTGTTCCCTCGAAGGACAGCTATATGCCAAAAACTATTGATGCTATTATATATATAGACTACTCCCTCGAAGGACAGCTATGCATTTAAATCATATCTGCTACTATAAATAGACTGCTCCCTCGAAGGACAGCTATACACAGTCAGCCTTTTTCAGAAGCTTCTCGCATTGATCAGCTTCGTGAAGACCTCAAGAATAATACAATCAATATCCCTTGTAGACTTCCCGCATCGATCAGTCTACATTCAATAAAATAAAAGCCTCATTCAAAAGAATTTTTGAGTCATGGACTTGTCTATTTAGGGTAGGTTCTCTTCCGTCAGAACACTCACTTTGTAATAAGTTCTCCGTACCTCAGCTATATCATCCACCTCACCTCACCATTTGTTTCAACTCAAGGGACGTAATGTACGCTCGATATATTGTGATCACACAACTCTTTTCACCTATTGACTTCTCGTCTATGCACGGTACCTAGGGCTCCAAGCTCGTTCTACGTGGTGTGGTTTGTTTAGCTCTTTTCACCTACGGAGCACTCTTTCCGCTTTGCCTCGCATCTAGGATTGTGTGTTGATCTTAATCAGGACATGATTCCCTTCTACTTGGGTAGGCTAACTTTCGCTTCCCTTATACCTTTTACAACATCACCAATTCATTACCAACACCATCAACCTTACCTTTACCAATCTTAATATTTTTACCAACCAACCAATTGCCTAAACCGTACCAAATTGCCTGAATTCGCCTCTCCCTGATCCTAAGGGAGAACTACATCGGTCTGAGGCCCCTCCTTGCTTTGTGCAAAGGGCTATGTAGGCAGCACTTCGGAGACATGGGGTCTCCCAAGGTTAGCTCGACCATCCCCTACCATAACCTATCATGTGTTGTGTTTTTCCTTAAAAATATAAGTATCTTCACGTATTTATATTGATAACACTCACCTCTGCAAGCAACCACTCAAAGCCCGACCTAAGGCCTCAACCTACCCATTTGGCCCGACCCAAGGCCTCAACCTACCCATTTGGCCCGACCCAAGGCCTCGCCTACCCCAAGGGCCTCGCCCAGGTTGGCCCGACCCAAGGCCTCACCCTACCCATCCGACCCGACCCAAAGCCACCACCCAACAACTTGGCCCGACCCAAGGCCTCACCCTAACCATTCGGCCCGACCCAAGGTCAGTAACCTAACAACTTGGCCCGACACACCCGTATCACTTCAATACCATACCCACAATCAACGTACAATTTTATCCACCCATCATGTAGCTTTTTGTTCAATCGAGCTCACTGTTCGTGTTTTAGCATGATTAGGGTCCTTGACTTGATCTGTCGACCAACTTTGCCTGAGACCTAGACCGTGACGTTTATCTCAACCAAACCAACCATTTGGTGCTTTACCAACATGCCTAAACGTTCCTGTACCTTACCTGTTATATACCCTGGAGCTACTTCCTATGCCTTGGATACCAGGATTATATCACCCTTGTTTGGATAAACTATCGACCTTTGCCTATACATCGCTGGTTTGCTCGTCAAATCATGTACCCTAGTCGTACTATTGCATTTCAACATGCGTCTGCTTCCTTGGACCTACCCCACCACCTTACCATCCTCTCTACACCATGTACCCTTTATCAACCCTATCCCTGATTTCCCGTTCACTCAATCTATGATAGATTTGAGGGGGATTACCTATATCCTTAACAGGAGAAACCACTTCATATTATTGTCCGCGCAGCTTTACAAAACAAGCTACACGACAATAAGGGGCTAATGTAGACACCAAATTCATGTCTTACGACCCCTTGTGACCCGCATCCCATTTTGCAACCTAACCTCATTACCTAAACTTTACACAATTATTTATTAATTACCTTATAATTGATAAATCCACATCACCTTACCCGCCACCTCACTTTGCCACCTCATCATGACCTAGCCCTAACCCTAAACTAACCTAATTAAGACCTATGACTTGGTCTAGACTCACATCCATAACTAATGCCTCCTTACTCGCACCCAAAACCGACCTTCTAGCCACTTGACCAAGCCCGCAACGGATCTCTCGAGAGAAATGCAGGGAAGGTGGGCTATTTACTAAAAATAGCCTACTTTTTCCTTACCGATGCCGGTTCCTACTTGACCGCCGTCGGTTACGCAACCGCCATCGGTTCCCTATAAATGGGCTCCCTAAACCAAAACAACGGATCAGAATTTCATTTTGGGGATCAGTCAAAAGGATTTCTGGATCAACAGAGAGCATTGCGAGCAAGGAATAGAGTCTTGATCTTCATTTAATCAAGCAGAGACGAGTAAAGAAACCAGAAGTGCTTGCAGTAGAGGAGATCAACTTGCATCTTCGTCAAAGCCAGTAAGTCATATCTTGCATGTCCTCTGTTATAACATTTCTTATGCTCTTTGAATCACAGTCCTCCTAAATCCGTCTCTGAATCTACTACCCAACGTGTCATTGCATCTAACTGTTATTCTTTTGCTTCTAATCATCCCATTTCCTAATATCATCCACAAACCAGCCTTACAAAACACCATAGCTACTAAGAAGATCCTAGAACCCACCGGTATCGGTTATCCATAACCGGCATCGGTTGCCTGTAACCGCCATCGGTTCCTCTGATCAAAACCAGAAAACCAGCCTTTCCCCTACCCAGTTCAACGAAACAATTTAATTGATATTTTGCAGTCTTTTGTGTTAATTCATATTAGCAGGGGAACTGACCACCTTCGAAAGGAAGTTTCATATTTCCTGGGCCCAAGGCAGTTTCCTCATTTATTGTTTAATCAAAATCTTGTGGTCTTGTGTTCTTATTTGTAGGTAGTCCTTCCAAGACAAAAAGGAGTTCTTCGCAGTCAGCCTGATCTTTCTCTATGGTACGCGCACACCATCTCGACATTCAACAGGTATTCCTCCTAACCCTAACCTTATCTGTTTCTAAAAGGAACGAAACATTTCCGAGTGAAACACCATGAACCTAAAAAAGTCTATTTTTGGAGTCACGAAGGAAAGTTCTTTAGGACATGTTGTTAGCAAAGAAGGAAGGAAGATCGATACCGAAAGAGTTAAGGCTATTCAGAGCCTTACTTTTCCTACAAGCAAGACCGACATCCATTCTTTCTTCGGAAAGGTGAACTTTCTTAGGTGCTTTGTTCCCAACTTTGCTGAAAAGACTCGTCATATATTAGACATGATGAAAGGGTCACCAACTTTCCGATGGAGCGAGGAAGGGAAAAGGTCATTCGAAGAAATAAAAGCTTCTGTCGCTCACGCACTTGATCCCGTATGTCTGATTTCTCCAAAGATTTTATCATGTATAGCTATGCATCTGAGCATACTGTATCTGCCATCTTGATGCAAAAGAATTCTGAGGATGTTGAATCTCCGATTGCATTCATGAGCTCTCCCCTCAAGCCTCACGAATTAAAAATGTCTCAGTTGGAAAAGCATGCCTTCACCATTGTCAAAGCAATCAAAAACTTCAGGTATTACATTTTAAATTCTCATACAGTAGTACTAGTCCCTGACACGGCAGTCAAGTCAATTTTAACTCAACAGGAGTTAGGAAGCTTGCGAGGAAATTGGATTGCAAAGGTCCAGGAGTACGATCTGGATATAAAACCAACTAAGTTGGTAAGAGGCAAAGGCCTATGTCAACTTATGGCCGAAAACCAAGGGTCAAAAGTTTCCGAAGGAAAAGATGGTTGCACCAATGAAGCGCAAAGCCGGTTGGAGAAACCCGATTCACTGCCTATGGTCCTATTCGTCGCAACCAGTGATGAGTGGTATTCCGATATCGCTTTCTTCCTCACCTACGGTGAATGTCCTGCTCACTCCGATCGCAAAGGAGAAGCGTGCTATAAATCTCAGAGCAGCCAAATATGTCATCTGGGATGATGGTTTATACAAACGCGGATAGATGGCGTCTTCTTGCGATGTGTTGACAAGCCATAGTAGGTGAACTTGAAAGTTTTCATAATTCAGCCTATGGGGGCCATTTCTTCTCCTCCGTGACAGCACACAAGATCATCTGGGCTAGGTACTATTGGTCGATGCGCTTTCCAAGATACAACTACCTGGGTAGCAAAGTGTGAGCCTTGCCAGCAGTTCATCGGCAAGCCCAAGTTGGCTACTTTTCCCCTCAGGCCGGTCATTGTCAACGAACCATTCAGCAGTGGGGAATTGATTTTATCGGTGCACTCAATCCCCAATCGAGTGCCGGACATAGTTATGTCCTAACAACAACAGATTACTTCACCAAGTGGGTGGAAGCCATACCTGTCAAACATGCCACTTCCGAGGTTGTTTGCAGTTTTATCAAAGAAAATATCATTGTCAGGTTTGGTGTTCCAAACAAGATTGTTGTTGATAATGCTTCTAACTTTTCTTCACGGGAAGTTATTAGTTTTTGCTATGAATACGGGATAACTTTGGCTCACGCCTCAGATTATTACCCTCAGGGAAATGGTCAGGCAGAATCTAGTAACAAAAACTTAGTGACCATCATACGAAAGCTAGTGGATGAGAATCAACAAATGTGGCACAAGTCCTTATATGATGCTTTGTGGGTAGATCGCATTACTCCCAAGAGATCTCTCGGCATGTCACCTTTTCAAGTGTTATATGGCACCGATGCTGAGCTTCCCATTTCCGTTGAAATCCCTACTCTGCGCTTGGCACGGGCAATCGAAGATGAGACTTTTCAAAATTCCCTTGAAAAGAGGATCATGTACCTAGCAGAGCTCAAAGAAAAGAGAGTAAAGGTGGTCGACAAGATCACCAAACATTAGAATCAGGTCAAAAGATTGTTTGATAAAAAGGCTAAGCAAAGAAACTTCCAAGTGGGAGACCTCGTCCTTTTGTGGGACAAGCGAAGAGAGCCAAAGGGCATGCACGGAAAGTTTGATTCCCTGTGGAGAGGACCTTTCAAGATCAAGCAGCTCAATGGAGAGAATAGTTTATATCTCTCGTATCTAGATGGAACTGAGCTCCCGCTTCCCTATAGCGGGCAACATCTGAAAATCTTCAGGAAGTAGAGCTTGCTCTCTTCTTTATACAGTTTGCTTGATTGTGTGTTTGTTTTTGTCGTGTGTTTGCTTTTGTTGGTTGTGTGTTTCCCTTTCCGGTCTCCCTTGTTTTTGACTCTGTTACCCAATGGATAGGCACGTGAGATCTGGGATTCTCTACCCCTGAGATTTTCTCAGGGATAGTCCCCAGAAAGAGCCAGCTGTTATCCCGTAAAATTGGCAAGGGAAATTTTACAGATAACCCTACCAAAATTTTGTTCCGGTCCCTCGTCAGGGACTCCTTGCATTCAAAACGTTGCAAAATCCCTTCCCGGAAATCTAGTTTTCCGAACTTAGCCATTTTTGGTCTTTTTTGGTCGGCGCACATAATGTCTATGCAACATCAAGTTTTCATGCGCCCCCTTTAAATCCTTTGGTGCACGGTTTGAAGTGTCAACACACCTTTTGATGCGCCTCACTATGTTGTGCCTTTCTTGCATGCACCAAGGCGCATGCGCCTTCATGTCAACAATACTTTTGTTGCGCCACTTTTTGGTGCCATTCTTGTGTCGACATCACTTTCGGTGCGCCAAAGGCACACATAACTTCATGTTGGCAAGCGTTTTGATGTGCCAAAGGGCGCATGCTTTCCATTGTCGACAGTGCTTTTCATGCGCCATTTGAAAAAGTTGGTGGCGCATTTATTACCACCTCGCCTATATATAGGTGCATCTGCACTGTCATTTTCATCTGACACAATCACGTGATTTTCTCTCTGTACCTGTCAGCGCACCTGCCCTATCATTTTCGATCACGTCGTGGACCCAGGTTTCACATTTCTTCATTATATAATCCTGGTAAGAGGTCCTCTGTGCTTTTGTGTTTTGGTTGCTTGTTTGTGTGATTAGAAAGATCTGTCAAAGCATGAACCCAACTACCAAGCTGTGAAATCATGAACTCAACCCCCTGTCTTGCTATTCTTCCCCATGCTTTTCCCCCTCTTTCCAGATCTGCTGGTAGGGGAAACTCTGTCTTGAAATGATTGCTTAAAAACCCTTTGTTTAATCCTCTTCATCACCCAAGGTACCCTTAAAAAGAAGCTTAAACCACATGTGAACCCCTCAGAGAAAGAATCAAAGCTTCAAAGAAAGACTGTAATTTTTCCTCTTTTGGCGCATCTGTCACCCCTGCAACATAATATACAGTCATGCCAATGGCGCATGTCCTCTGCTTGTTACATAAAGAATAGCTGTGCCCTCAAGGCGCACTTCCTTCGCTTGTTACAACCGCTTTCCCTGCGCCCTCTTGGCGCACCAAACTTGCGTGCAACATTACAAAACCATGTGCCCTTTGGCGCACCCTACATGTATGCAACACCAACTAAATATGCGCCAAGTACAACTGTTAAATCGGCGCAGCGCATCCATTGTTACAACAACATCATGTTGTGCAGACCTTCCATGCGCCGCGCCAAGTTCCCCTATGGCGCATGAAAAAATGATGTTACACGCATTAAGCTCGTGCCCTTTGGTGCATCCTGCACCCGTGTAACATGAAAAATATCCGTGCCCTTTATAAAATGTATACATATGGCGCAGGCGCACTTATGCTTACAACAACAAAAATGCAATCTGCAGTGTCCATGCGCCATGCGCCCTTTGGCACTGATTTATCCCTATGACTGCCCCTTTCCTATGCACCTTATTATTTAGCCCCGTGACTGTAGTATTCATGCGCCTGCACTCCGAGGGCTTAAAATCACTAACTCTTTCTTCTGTTGACGCTTTAATGGAAGATCGGACATCTGACATGACTTTCTTGCGTTGGGTTTCACTTCTTATTCTTACAGATCAGCAACTAAGTTCAGAGTTACATATGTCAACATCAAGCAAGAAACCTACCAAATCTAAGGGTAAAGCCAAGCTCACAGAAGAAGAAATCAAGTACAAGTATCAATGGTCAGGATGCCCGAGTCCCAAGTAGAATGTGACCTAGACATCAGAGACTCATAAACTGGGTCATATTGATATGGAGGATTTCTGGGCCAGAACCCAGAGAGTCACAAGAGGACCATGGATGGAAAAATTGATGGGCAGTGCGCTACATTTTGCTGGTGGGATCCCTGTAAGCACTGTAAACAATGAATTTATGATGGTAGTAGCCCGATGCTACAACAAAGACACAAGATGTGTCCATAATGAGAAGGGCAAGGTCATAATCAACCTCACTGCCCGCCACTTTGAAATAATGCTCGGCATTCCTCATCACCAGCACTTTGTGGCCGTAAGCCAGGAAGATTGTATTAAGGCTTGGGATGACAATGAGGATCAGTGCATGCAGCTGATGAATGAAGTATACCTAAAGAACAAAAAGGTGGTGACCAGGTGGCCACAAGTCATTCTTTGCAGTGACTTTTCAAAGGAACTCAGTGACATAATCACATTCTGAGCGAGTGTTTGGGCTTCCCGATGCCCACTACTTTCACAAGTGGATGCTTTGCGATACCTAGAGACAATGAATAAAAATGTGCCGGATCAACGCTTTCGGTGGGCGGAGATCATAAGCGGCCAATATCCGGCGGCAGCTCCAACAACTCACCACAATGGGAGGTTCTATATGAACTCCTACGTAGTCTATCTTGCAGCTTGAAAGAGACTATCCAAATCTAATGCGGTGCGGGGTTTGGCCCAGTGCTAAGACATATGAATACTATCCGAATCAAGGCTGGAAAATAGTATTCCCCAGTTCACAAAGATCAACGATGCCTTCTTCTATGGCATCATCTACCTTTTGAGGCCGAACATGACTCACGGTCGTACGACCAAGAGCATCGTAGCAGCTACAGAGAAATGGGGGGCCCTGTTCACTCAATTCCCCACCTTCACCTATCGAGGGGCTAACTTCTTGGGGGAGCCAACTAAATTACCGAGATATGCCAGCCCCAAGTTGATCCTGTTGGAGCTGTCGAGACAGCTTATCACCTACCATGAGAAGTGTCTCAAGAGAAAGAAGGGTGGAACTCCTTTCCCCCTCACAGTGGGCAGGTATACGTGTCTCTCTCACCACAAGGCGAAGGACATGTTTGCAGAGTTGGAACTGCTGAATCTAAAGCACAACTTCCCGGCCAGGCCCACCTTCGACCCAAGGAATTGTCTCCCCAGGGCCAAGCTCGATCCGATCCACATCCCTCAGATCGAAGACATTTACATCGACATATATCATGAGGTCGAGCTCAGGAGGAAGGATCATTCCCGCTTGGCCTTAGCAGAAATCATCCAGTACAGTGTGGCCATCGTCCCAAAAGGCTATCAAACTACTGAGCAAGAAGTTGATCAAGTGTATCTTGACACGGGTGGGGATGATTGGCCTTTCACGGTGATTGATAGGACCAAAGCGCCTCAGATAATTGAGGAAAGGGTCAAGGAAACTCTGCGAAGAACAGAGCATTGGTGCCGAATGAATGGTCTCATCTACCTCGGAGTTGATTTCACCACATCTCCGTTAGGCAACACACCTCCTCGGGCAAAACAACAGCCAAAGGGGAAAGGGAAAGGCAAAGAGGGTGAATCCAACTCCACCCAAGAGGAAGCTCCTGAAAGTCCTCTCCTCCTTCCCCTTCTCCCTCTATCCCTTCTCGCTCTCCTCCTTCCCCTCCTCGAGTGACCCAAATGACAATTCCTTTGGTCGTGTCCTCTCCCCCATCTTCCTCATCCATCTTCTCTTCTCTCGTGGACTGTCCCCCTCCATTTCTTCCCTCATCTCTGAGCTCCCTTCCATTCCTATTTCTTCCTCCCTTGTAGTATCTCTTCCTCCCGCGAGCACTTCCTCGGCTTCCCTCTCAATGCCGCCTCCAAGTGTCTCCACGTTTTCCCTTCTACTACTGCAGCTGCCCCCTTCTCTATTTTTGGTCCTTCTCCCACAAGTTCAGCCTGGATTCCGAGCACCTGAGTCAACAGAAGAGGAAAGTTCCCATCACCCCAATGGACTTCTCCATCATCCCATCAAAAGGGATCAAGAAGCAAAAGCCTTTAACCCACTTCTCGCAGAGTGCATCAGGGGAGAGAGTGATGGAGATTGCGTACCCCAATCCTTTGAAGGATAAGAAGGATCTGTCTCCGACAGATTACACAGTGACTCAAGTCACGATGGGGACATCTTCAGAAAGCCTACAAGGAGAGGCCCTATCTGCAGTTGACGCCCTTTGCAAGAAACTCCAAGAAGCAAAGGAAGAGAAAAGGCTGCTAAAGGAGCAAAATAAACATCTTCTCCGTGCCTTGCAGAAAATGGGCAGTGCGCCTCCTACAACTACCACCGAAACTCCTGAGCCTCTGAGCCAGGATAAGATCAATGAATATGCTAAAATTGGTGAGCAGGGCATGGCAGTTTCCGCCTGGAGGAGCCAAATCCTCAAGGAAAGCGAGGGAGTTATCGCTAAGTTCACCGGTTTGTACCAGAATATCAATCAAACAAACAGAGAACTCCAGCGATAGCAGGACCCATCTCCGAAGAGCTTGATCATGCCAGATGCATGCACGACGACCTTTCAAAAATGGTCGACTATTCGATCGATGATCTGGTCAAGTTTGGCATCTTTGGACACCCCAGAGCCCTCAACAAAATCCTTTCTACTCTGGATTATCGGGTGGATCAGCTGGAGTTCGTCCTGGAAAAGATCGACAAAGTAAAAGAGGTAGCCACTGGATGTGATGCATCAAATGGAACAGATCGTTCTCGAGAATGCCTTCGTGGTTGCTCACTTCTTCTTTCACCTTAAGGAAGTTGGAGGAAACTATTCGGATCTTCAAGAGATCGTTTCCACGGGGCTGGCCGAGGTCACGTTCGACGCCGAATCCATCAATAACTTGGTTGGCGTGTCGTGACTTCATCGGGTACTGATAGAGGCAGAGAATGATTATTCCAAACTCCCGAAAAGCTCATAGACGAGCGGGAGACCTACGAAGCTATCAGCGATAGACACAAGGATCCTTCGAGGATCAACTTCAACCCATGATCAGTAAGTTCATGGAGTACCATGCCCAGTTCCACATCTCGTCACCCGAGCAGCAAAAGCAGGATACCCCCTTCCAGCCGTGGGACGACGACGAATAGTTTCTTTCTTCCCAACTTTGTTTTTGTAAATATCTAAAGTATGTTGACATAAATGATGGCATCATCCATGTTGCACCATGGGATGATGTCATCCATCAAATTGTCAAAAGTCAACATGAATTTGAGATATTTTGTAGATATTTTGTAATTAGGTGGTTGGTTTGTTTTGGCCTTCCTTTCTTCTCTTCTTCTATAAATACTTGAATACTTGTTGTATTCAAGAGGGTGGATATCTTTTAGATGAAAAATAGAAGTGAGAAGAAAAGGCTTTGTACTTTTTGTAACAGAAGAAGATATTAATGCAAATATTAAGACTTTGTGCTTTGAATATGTGTGTTATGGGCATCTAATCTTTCTTATGCCAGATCTATGTGTTTATTCTGTTGAATCTATCTCTACTTTTTTGTCATTTATTCATCAGTATTGCTTTATTTGTTTATGCAAGTAGGTTTGGCTCTGTTTACTACCAATCCCAAAACATAAACCCTCTGACCTTTACTCTTTGGAATTCTTTTCTTTTCTCCCTTTGGACTGATCTTTCTTCCTCTCTTTCATTCCTTTCTTTCCGCAGTCAGAAACACCCCTATTGGGATGAGATCCCAAACCCCCGAAGGCAGAATATTGTGAGACTTGCATAGATTCCTGCTGGTAGAATAGCAATAAACCAGTTTCACTTTGCTAACTCAAAGAGGGGCTATGCCCTACACACTGTTGGCTCGTCTATCCATAAATCTTCCCAGGTGATAGATTTTCGGACTAACACGTTTGCATGGGATCATTAGGCGTAGGTGGAAGAGATGTCAAAGGATGAGGTTGTTGAATGTAGGAAGTGGATGGGTTAGATTAAGGATGGTATTGTAAAGGATATATAGAAACCTGAGGAGAAGGTTGATAAAGAAGAGGATGAGTGATAGGTTGAGATTGAATAAGCTATGAGATGGGTTGTTGAGGAGGAATATAAAGGTGGTTTGAAGGTGATGGTTGTTGAAAAAAAGGGATATTATATTGGGTTTGGAAAGGTTGCATTAGGACATGTGTGTGAGGGGGTTAAGATGATTGGATAGGGTGATGGGTAGATATGTTTTGAAAAGCACCTTGGGATGGAGGTTGTTGAGTTTGAGGAGATCCTGAAGGATGAGGTTGTGAGGCAACAACATTTGCATGGTTTTGGGATGTAGAGATGGGGAGATGGATGGACCTCCAAGAAAGATAATCATAAAGGGTGGAAGGAGACAAGGGTGTAGCTGGTCTAGATGGAATGGACTGATGAGGGATAGAAGAATCGGTTTCAGGATGGGAGCTATTTTGGATGGCATGGGCTTCATTAAGAGAGACCATGGAAATGATATATTGGGAAACTGAAGGCGTAGTAACCATGGGTGTAGAGGAAACTATGGTAGATATGATGGTATGTTGGGATGGATCCTTGGGAGAGGATACATCATCAGATGAGGTAGGTTATTCAATTATTTGAGAATGATTGATGACATGCATGAAGTAGATAAACATAATTTTATTAACAAACAAATCAAGAAACAAATTTTTAATCATCATGATTATTAGAAGGGTGTGTGAAAAGAAAAGAAAAAGGATCAAAGGGGAACTTAGGAAATGGCTGATCTAAGGTTGTTTTTAGGACGTTGTGGCTGTTGAGTCCTCGATATACCCAAAGGTACGTGATGCTTGATTCTGTGATAAAATTTATAATGCGGACAGAACACCACGGTGGCTTTCCTATTGGGTGATGAAATCCCAATAGTTTCACCTAGGAGGAATGTTTACATGTGTCAATCAATGCATTTTATTTAGATGTGTGTGGAAAGGAATGAATGAAAAGAGATTACCCCTAGTTATGCTACATGAGAAAGAAAACAATGAGGGTGTTCTTTTTAAAACCCGGAAATGAAGTGTGGAAATTTGATGATGATAGACAACCGAGTATGTGATGCGATAAAGAAAAGGAAGGAACAAGGAGAAGAAATGAGGAATACCGGGTGTTTGATTTTCCTTTTTATATGATCTTTAAGATGAGTAACTATTATCCCAATTTTTCCCCGTAAAATTAATCAAACACGACCACTCGCACATGAGATAATTGAAGGGTCACTCGATGTGCGATCCCACATTTCAAATCTAATAGTTAGGTTACAGGAGGGACTCTACAATGGAGGAGCAGGGTCGGAAAAGGATCAAATGATGCCAAAGTAGGCTAGAGGTTCACGGGAGGAAAATGGGAAAATGATCAAAGTTTTCAGACTTAGCCACATACAATTTGAATAGGGGCCAAACAACAGACTTGCGGAAGGTACCATGTGTCATCTCAGCACAATTCCAAAAGGTGCATCAAAAGGCGGAGTCCCAAATGTGCGTTGAACCTCCATGTGTCCAATCGGTGCAACTTCAAAAGTGAGACCCAAGGGATTGTCCTAAATGAGCATGAAGCTTCCACATGTCCCAAGTCGAAAAGGAGATAGTCGGTAGTTGAAAATTCTCAGGGCAGCAGAAGCCTCCACATGCCTCATCGGCACAACACCAAGGCTGGATGCAAAGAGTGAGTTCCAAAATTGCGCCCGCCCTCCACGTGCCCAAGAGTAAAAAAGGGGATAGAGCCAACTGTTTAAATCGACTAAGTATGAAAGGACCAGTAGAAGCCTCCACATGTCTCAATGGCGCACCTTCAAGGGTTGAAGCCAAAGGTGGTCCCCCAAATGAGTGTGGAGCTTCCACGTGTCCCAGGCCCAAAAAGAAGAAGTCAAGAGGCAAAATAATCCATTGAAAAGTCTAAATAGGGCAGAGCCAACGGAAGGTGCCATGTGCCTCAATGACGCAAACTCAAAAGGCGTGACCCAAAGAAAGACCACGAACTAGTGCCACCCCTCACATGTCCAAGGTCTGAAAAAGGGAAGAGTCAAACGTTGAAAAGTCCAAGCGAGCGGAATTCTCCACATGTCATCTCAACATAATTTTAAAAGTGAGAGCCCATGGCGGAGACTCAAATGAGTGCAATCTCACCACGTAGTCAAGGTCAACAGAAATCAAAGGGGCGAGAATAGGCTATTAAATCGGTTAAGTATAGTAGAGCCAACATAATTCTCCACGTGTTGTCTTGGTGTAATTTCAAAGAAGGAACCAAGAGTGGATTCCCAAATGAGCATGGGTTCACCTCGTGGTCAGAGTCAAAAATGGGATAGAGAAGGCCCGAATTGGCTAAGTATCGAAGGATCAGCGGAAGCCTCCACACGTCGGCTCGACATAACTTCAAAGTCAAAATTTGGAGGCAAGTCCCAAATGTGCGCTAAGCCTCCATGTGTCCTAGGTCAAACATATGGCCCCACCAAACAAAAGGGACTTAGCCAAAACACAAAGAAATAGAGAAAATCCATGGAAGGAGCCACGTGTCTCTTCAGTGCAACTTCAAAGGCAAAATCCAAAAGTGGTCTTCAAATGTGTGTCAATTCTACACGTGGCCATGTTTCAAGTCAAAGTGGGAAGGCGGGTCACCAAAGGTAGTTTGATTTTTTAGATTTTGTTTTGAAAAGGCGTAAAGTATAAAAGTAAGCCACACCTCTGCCGACGCCCAGAGAAGCCACGTGTCAAGCCTAAATTACATGCGGGAAGGTGGGCCTTGGAAGGATTTTTTGCCAAAAGCGGGCCAGCGGGCCTGGGGAAGACTTTTTGCCAAAGTGGAAAATGTGGGCTAGCGGGCCCAAAGATGACTTTTGGGAAATGTAAAGTTGCGGGGCTACGGGAGATTTTTTCATCTTTTTCCACTTTCATAAAAGCATAGTTTGCAAGTGTGGGCCTGCGAGCTCGAGGAGGTTTGTTCACCAAATGGAAAATGAGAAGGTTGTGGGCTTGTAGGGGCTTTTGGGAAAAAGTGAATTTTGGGCTTGTGGGGTTGTGAGAGGTTTTGTGATTTTTCCATCTTTTCACAAAAGCACAGGTTTGTATTTTCGGGCCCGTGGATCCGCTTTGCTAATATTACGTTTTCACCATTTTGCATAGTCTCGATGCAAAATCTTCAGACGACCATATCTTTTGACTAGAAGCTTGGATTTGAGCAAGAGAAGACTTTTTGGAAAGGTCTCAACATCCTCTATTCCATGGAAGCATAAAATATTATTTTCAGCAGGATTTGATGGGTGAAAATTAGGAAAACATCTTTCATGCCATTAATGAAGGATGTGATTACTTTAGCTACCGGATCAGATTCAATTTGATCTACCTTTCTTCCTTATTCAACATGCTAAATAGACGCAAGGAACTAGAATTGATAGATTGTAGGTGAATTTGCAGGGTATTGATGGTTGGTGGTTGAGCTTTAAGAGAAGAATCTAGTTTCTCTTCTTTCTCGCTCAATTTTTATTGTCTATATATTGTAAACACTTCTCATTTGAGAAGGGGAGACATTCTGGGTATGGGGAAACTCTGTAAAAAAATTTTCCCAACTCCATTTGAGCTATAAGCCTTATCCTAGGCACGGAAAGTGGATTTATGCCTCTGAGCATCCATGTAATGGTCTGTGCACCTCATAGAGCAATAAAATCATGTTTTTGTGGTGTTCTTCAACCCTTTCTCATGTTTTTTTGTTTCTTTGTGCCTCTCCATTTCATGTTTGTTTCTGTGCATGTATTTCATGTTTACGAGGTATAAGATGTCATGTTTCGTGGAGTTTTGATGGCGGATTTGGATCTGGGTCTGTGTCACTTCTGTCTGACCTCCCTCATCTCCTTTTTCCCTTGTTTCATCCTCCCTCAACAGAGTATCTCACCACTTCCTTTTCTGGTGTATCACCGCTTAGTGTTTTCACTCTCTCTCTCTCCCTATCTCCTTGGAATGGTTAGATTAGGATAGATAGGTTTTCCTACACTAGAGTAGCTTGTGGTAGGTAGTTTAGGAAGCAAGAACCAGCCTTCTCTGGAGGTCCATCTCAAGTCCACAAGTCCCACAGCTTGAGAGATGGTCCAATGTTGTGCAATCACACCAAATGCCCCACAAAAACCAAGGCCATTCGGGGTGTTGTGATTTTACACTAACATAATGAGTAAAAGTGATTCCGAGAAACCCAAACTCCAACACAAGCGAGAAAAAGTAAAGTCTTACCTCGCATGATAGTAGAAAAGGGATATGAAAGAAATTATGCAACGATAGAAATGAAGAATAAAGAGACCTCACAAAAGAAGGGTTGGTCCCATTGGGCATGCTAGAATGTTTGAAATTTTTTTGCGCTTCCTATTTTAGATTAGTGAAAACCAAATGAGAAATCAAGAAACCTCAAAGTATGGGAGGGTTTATGGAACCTCCTGATGCGGATAGTGATGGAATGGTATGGGCGCACAAGAAATGATCCTCCTCATTGTGAGTCTTCAATATGCACAACAAATAATAAACACGAAAAATAATTAGTGATGAATAGGTTGGGCTTCCCAACGAAGTTGGTTCCGAGAAGTGAAGGCTTCTTAGAAGGGATGTCATCCCATGTTTTGATAATAAAAGTAGATGATCAACAATGGAGTGGAAGTATGCGGTTAAAAGAAACTAAAATATATATAATAAGCTAGGATAAGCCAAAATGATAAGTGATGCTAGAAATATAAAAATCAGAATTCAAACCAGAGAGAGGGTCGATGGTGACCCAAGAGAGTAGAATGGTCAACGGTGGATATAACAAAGATGACCTGAAACTATGTAGGAGCACAATTGAGAATTTGATGCGAGAATGATAGAGGTGGGTACGAGAATGCGAGAAGAGGGAAATGGATTTGGGAAATATTGGATCTAGAATAGATACAATGCGGGTTAACAGAGACCGAAGTAGACAAACATATTGGACGATGAATTGTGTAGGGTATGTAAGATATATGCGAAAGCAAGGTAAGTACTAGTTTAGAGATGCTAGGGATAAGTGAAAAACATATAGATAAGATGAAAAATATATAAAAAGGAACATAAGGGTGCAAGAAAAATTGAATGAAATTCATAGGGATGCAAAGTAAGATGGATCTAGAGAATAGATAGTATGGGTTGACAATGTGACTAGACCCGGTCGAAGGCGACTAGACTAGGGATATAATATCAACAAAAGAAATGGGGTGGATGGCTGGATCTAAAAAATGGCTAAACTTGATTGGAGGTTGAAACAGAGATCAAGAAATACCTACATGAACGTGCAATACAAAACAATGGAATGCACGGATGAAATCTCCACAACACTCTCTAAACTCCAAGCTCCAATAATGCAAAGGATGGACAAGGTGGCTCAACTGATAATAAGAACTTCAAGAATAATACAAGAAGCAATAATCACAAAGCACACAAGAGATTCAAGATTTTCCAGCCATTTGAGAAGAGGGGTAGGGGTGATTAAATAAGCTAGGGTAGGGTTGACGGTGACTGAGTCAATCGGCAAACCCAGTCAATCGTCGATGGATCCCGACACATAATCTACCAAGAGATGTTGTAGTAATTATGTGGTTGCGATATTAGATTTTGAATAGCTAGTGGATTATTTTAGTCATGCACATGTGTAAGGGGTTTTGAATGGGTGGAGGGAAGTGTAAGGGATCTTATAAAGGGGTGAAATGAGTGGGGAAGCATAAGGAATACTAGAAAGGGGTGGAATGAGTGGGGAGAATCCTAGGAAATGATTAATAAAGGGTAATGATGAGAGGGGATGGGTATCCCATGAGGATTATTAAATGGGGGATTTATGAGATTAGAATAATTAAGGGATAAAGGATAGATGTAAGAATTAGGAAAATAATATGGATAAGGGGGGATTAAAATGGGGATAATAATAATAATGGTAAATAAATAGGATAATGGTGAATAAAATGGGAATAGGATGATTAAGAGGGAATATGGGATTGTTTTAAAATAAGGTGGGAAAGGGGGGAGTGCTAGGTGAGAGTGAGGGGTGTATGTAATACAAAGGTACGAGAGTGCCAAAAACAAGTGTCTACATTCCTACTCTAATCTTCCTAGAAAATTCCTCAGATAGAGTAATTGATTGAAAGGGGAGAGAGATTATACCTACACTTACCTACAATATTGATAAACTCCTCCTTTAATGTGTTGGATTTTCTCTTGGATGAAATTTGAATTGCTTTAGATTTGATGTGGAGACACATGAGCAACACCTCCCCTTTTCTTGCATTAGATGATTGCTTCATAAAAATGATGATGGATTGATTGTAGATGGATTAAAAATAAATGATGGATTGAATGATAAAAATGAAAAATTTTGGCTGTGGATTCTTAAGATATTCTTCCAACTAGCTCTCATGGAGGATGAGAGTCCAATTTATAGTTTGTGGGTGGAGGATTTAATAGCTAGGATGAAGCCATGTTGGATTTTGATCAAGGGTGGAGAATGAATTTGAATAATGGAGGATTCTAGAGTGTAATACTTTATAATTTTGAATTCAAAATTCATGGAGGGAAGAAGCTTCCATTGAATTAAAAATTCAATGGAAGTAGGGAGTTAGAGAGGCTTATAGAAATATATGCCTCTAGATTTAGAGGTGTGAGGATATGATTGGGATTATAATTAGATTAGGTTAATAAATGATGATTAGAGAGAGCTTACATGGAAATGATAGGTGTAAGGATGTGTAGGGTAGGTGGGTAGGTAGATATAGGAATATTAAATTCCTATAAAATGTTAATAAGGGTTATGATAGGATAATATGATATAATAATGAAATAAAAGTGATTAATGATAAAATGGGATAAAATAATGGATTAAAATGAATGATGGAATAAATGATGAAAAGGGGAAATATGATTAAATGGAATATTAGATAAATGATAAAGCGTAAATGTGATAGAGGAACTAATAATAATTAATATCGTAATTAGTTATTATATGGATAGTGATGTTGTTTGCGGGACATATTAATCATAATTAATTATGTCGACATTTTAGATGTCTACATTTCCCCCTCTTTGAATGGTTATTGCGTAGCAATGACCGTTCAAAGAAAAAGAATAAAATATGTTAGGATGGTGATATGATGCCCCCTCAGGGGTTAGGTAGGGAGGAATGAGGTGGGTAACCACTCAAAAAGAGGAGAGGCCCAAGGAGATGAGAGATGATTAGCGGTGAGAAGATTGGAGGATTCATATGATTAGGATCATAAGATTAGAGGATTAGAATATTTGATGATTCAAAGGATTAGGATTATAGGAATTAGAGGATGAATACTAGAGGATTAGAAGATTTGAGGATTTAGAGGATGAAGATTAAAGGATTAAAAATTAGGATATTAGAGGATTCGAGAGGATTCCTCGGTCGGCGATGTATGACAAGGGTGAAGATTTTTGTATTTTTGTATTTTTTTTTTCTTTTTGGTGTAAATCATCCAAAATCTAAATTCGACAAGCAAGCAAATACACATATTGCATTTTTGTATTTTTTTGTTTTTGGTGTAAATTTGTGATTTTTTATGGTTTTTTTTAATGTCCTAATTTTTAGATTTTGGATTTTGGATGTTTATATTATTGGATATTTTTATTTTTACATTACGGATTTTAGATTTTGAATGTTGAGATTTTGGATTTGGGATGGGGGAATGGTTGAGGATAGGTAAGATGAAATGATTCAGGATGGGATAGCTCATGAGGGGATGGGAAGGGATGTAAGGTGGGATGTGAATTTATCCTATAAGTCCCAAAGCACATTTGGTTAGCATAAAAGGGAAGGATTGAGGGAAATTGGATAGGTTGGATATGATAAGGATGGGTTGATAGGTTAGGATTAGATTGGATGTGGTATAGGATAAGATGGGGATATGGAAGATGATAAGATATGCCCTAGGTATAGAGTAGATGCATTGAGGGATAGATATGGTGTTACCCCAAGTGTAAAGTAAGGCGGCTTGTGTGGATTGGATAAGTTTGATTTTCCCCTAGGTGTACGGTAGGATGGGAAGTGAGGGGTATCTAAAATGGATGATGCCCCTAGAGGATGATAGTAAGGCTTCCCCCAGTCATGATGATGATAGTTCGAAAGGGACATTAGGAGGATTGGATGAAAAGGAAAGGATCATCATCTACCCATGGACGTTTGATTCAAGGGAAAAAGGATGTGAATATGATGGATGGAAGGACAATGACATCAACTATGAACAAAATATGAGCCTAACAACACATGTTGGAAGGAAACATTTGGACTAAAAAATGTTTGTGACTAAGTTTTCAATAATACACGGCAACATGTAAGCTCTATGTCTCTTCGAGATCGAAGTCTATGTGATTTTGATGGTTAATTATTGCTTAAAGTGAATACTTAATGGGTATTGTGTTAAGAAAAAATAGCCAATGTATAGGGAGTGATTATGTCAAATAGGTGGATGGAGGGTGAATGGAAGGCTAAGTTGTGAATTACTCTACTACCAACCAAGTGTCTATAGCCCCAATAAAGATGCATCTGATTCTTGTCAAAACATTAATCTACTATCATCCAGACATCCATAGTCTCGGTAGAGTTGCTGGAAACACCCCTAGAGAGATTCTTGAGGTGAATTTTATTTGATATTGTAATTTTTGTATGATTTTTTGGTTTTTGATATTTGAATTTTTTTGCATAAAATGGTTCCAATCTCTTGAGAAATTTCAAGGGTTAAGAATCACAATTAGCTTGATGGGGGTGGAAATGAGTGTGGAAATGACATTGGCTAGAGTGTCAAAATAATGCACCTAAGGTTCTTCACCACAAGTTGATTAATTGTGTGGATCTCTAGGAGGACAATGGTGCTTGAATGTTGGAGGTAATGATAGACCAAGGTCACATGGTTGTAGTAGGTACTATTGACTTAAAACATGTGTGAGAAAGCTGATCAAGTGTTCAAACGAATGGATTAGAAGAGGATATGAATGGATTTGATGATAATAATGGATTATATGGAAAAGGATTTAGATGTTGGATGGAAGGAGGATGGGTGGGAAGGAAATAATATCCATGCACAACCAATGAATTAAGTGCTCAATCTATTTTTAGGTGTTTGGTATTTGTAGAGGGATTAAATGATTTGTGATTGGGTTGAGTGGTTAGGATAGTAGGATCAACATGAGGAGTGGTAGAAATGGGTTGGGATGGAGTAATGGGGGACGTTTTTATCGTTAGGTTTGTAACCTAAGCCTAAAGGACTTTGATTTTGATGATGGGAGATGGGTTTGCGAGATGCCTTGATCATGGATGCATAAGCCTTTGTCTAGATGTTTCATATTATCAAACATATTTTTGGCTATAGGATATGAAGTGGATGGGGAGATGATGTCATCTGGTCATCATGAGATGTGGGGGTTGTAATGTTGTCATCCTTTAAGAGGCCAAATTTAACAAAATATGGGAGGTGAAATTTGTTTTGGTTTTGGTTGGTGAAGGATATTTGGATGTACGCTGATATTTTGATTGCTGAATTTTTTTGATGTCAAGTGGGATTTGGATGGTGGACAATGGTTAGGGATAGGATCAGGGTTCATTTTAAGAGACCTCTTGGAAATCAGAGGTGGAGAATACTTGGCGAATATCCCCGGAACTGGTTTCGCGGGAAGGTGAATTTTTTGGGGGTTGTATGAAAAAATTTTGCCTGATTGTCAAATCTTTGCTGCGGCGAAGGTTGCAGACGCACGACGGGAGATTTTGTTGTCGCACGTCAAAAAAATGCATTGACGCGCGTCAATAGACCTTAGTGACGCACGCGTCAACAATTCAGCGTAATGATGCACGCCATCGAGTGTCATTGGCGCACGTCACCGAGGGTATTGTCCTTGATGCACGATAGCAAAATCTCTGTCACGCGCGTCTGCGACCTCCGACCTCTGCTTTCTCATCAAAAAATCTCTGTGTCACGCATCAACAAACTCTTTGTCGTGTGTCTACTATGCGTCAATATCTGTTGTACCTCCTTGTCGCACGTCAACTATCCGTCAAGGTCATGCGTCAACAAATAACCCTCATTGACGCGCATCAACAGACCTCTTTGACGCACGTCAACAATGTTGACGTGTGTCAATGAGGTCTATTGACGCGCGTCAATGAGGTCTGTTGACGTGCGTCAATGCATTTTTTTGACGCGCGACAGCAAATATCCTATCACGCGCGTCTACAGCCTCTGCCCTCTTCTTGCTCATCAAAAAAATCTCCATGTCACTCGTCAACAAACTCTTTGTCATGCATCTACTATGTGTCAATATCTGTAGTATCTCCTTGTCTGCAAACCCTCCTTGTTGCGTGTCAATAACTTACCCCCTTGTCGCGCATCTATAATACGGGATATATCATATTGTTGAAAAATGTGAAGTAGAAGTGTTCTACCTGGCGAATAATCTAGGTTTATATAGGGGATATTTTTCAAGGGTAGGCGAAGCCGACCCCTAAAAAAATTAAAGTGTAATTTTTAGGCGAACAGGTCACTGACCCATGCCAAAAATTTGCCTTTTCAAAATTTTCAAAAATGGAATATTCACCATATTATGAATATTCGCCACTAAAATTTTCCCTGGATAGGATTGGGATAGAAAAGATGTGGATAAAGAGGTACAAGGATAAGAATTCCTTGGTTAATGAGGTTTTGGACATAAGACCTAAATTACATGCAATGATTGGTCAAATGTCCATGGAGTACGATGGAAGTCATAATAGTATCATTCTGATACTAAGATGGTTTGGGAAGATTTTTATTGGGGAATGGATGATCATGTTAAAGGTTTTTAGATGATGGAAGATGGTGGTCAAGGATTCTCCTAAATGAGTGAAGTGGTTTGGGTTAAATGGTTTTGGGGGAGTAGGAAGTAAAGGTGTAGGATTGGGTGGATTATGAGATGTTTTGGTTGATTTGGATTTAGGATTTGGATTGGATTGGTGTGGCTTAGAAGATGAAGGGGATAGGTTAGGCCTGGGTCTGAAGTGGATGGTTTGGTCTTAGAGGACGAAGTATATTTGGTTGATTTTGGATTGGTTGGAGTATGTGGTTTTGAGGTAGATGGTTTTGGCTTAGGATTATATTTTTTTGGATTAGTAGATGTAGATGAAGGGGATGGGTGTGATATGGGGGTCACATTAGATTTGGGTGATGTTGTGTTTGAAGGAGATTTGGGAGATAGGTGTGGTGTAGGAACCACATTAGATTCGATCAATTGAGGCGATGAAGTAAATGAAGGTGACATAGGAGCCTCATTATATTAGGTAGGATATGGGGTGGGGAGAGGATTGGGAATGGATTTTTAGGTTTGGGGAGATGGTGACTTAGGATTCACTTCAAATTTTTAGGATTGAGGGATGGGGAGTTGAAATGAGATTAGAGGATATGATAGTGTGAGATTTAGGTGATGAAGGGGATCTATCGGGATTAAGTGTGGATGAAGAGGATGATGGTGTACAAGATCCACATTGGATGGTTTAGTATTATGGGTAGAAGAGGAGAAGGGTGACTTTGAAGTCACAGGTGGATGAGATAGTATTGGGCGTAGGTGATGGAGGGGATGAAATAGGTTTAGAGGTTGAATTTGATGGTGGATTAGGGGATGTGGGACTATTTAGGAGAAATTCCATAGGATTGGATTGGGGTGATGAAGATGACAAGGATGGAGGAATAAGATGAGATGTGGGAGATGATGATTATAAATGGAGCTATTGGGGTTGTGGTGGATATGTGAATGGGACTCGATGATAAGTTTTATGATGATTGGATTTAGGAGTTGAGGTTTTGGATGATGGTGGATTATTTGTATGAGTTTTGATGGTAGGAAGATGTGGGTCATGATGATGGATATGGGATTTTGAGGTTGGGGTTTGGGATGGTTGTGTGGGTTTGGGATTAGTGGCTAGATTAGAAAGGACATAAATGAGGTCCTCTTGGTCTAGGTAAAGTTAGGCAAGATGGTCAAAGTTGATGAAATTGGTTTGTTGGGATAGTGATTTATGCTGATTAGGTCGGGTGTGGATTGAGATGATTATGTTTCCTCAAGGAGGAGGTCAATGGGATGAGGGTAGGGATTGTAGAAAGGGGAAATTGTTGACGGGTTTTCTTAATATATGATATTTTAGGGGTGATTGATTGAAGATCAAATATTTTTTTATTAAGTTGTTTAATGGTTTCTATAATGTTAGGATCAACATGGGATGGTTGATTTGGATGGGATTGGTTGAGGTATGATTTTAAGTTTGAGATTTGTTTATTAAGGTGTTGAATAGTTTGTAGGATAAAGTGAGATGGTTGAATTTGATGGGTGGGGTAGGATGGGATAGCTTGGTTGATGGATTTAGAAAATATGTAGGGGTTTGGATTTTGGTTCGGAGATTGAGGATCAAAGGACATGGTTAGATACGATGTGCGGGGGATTAGTTTTTATTAAAATTGTGGATTAAGGATGGTGATAGGATTAGGATTGGGATCATGTGATTAAGGATGGATGATTATGATAATGTTTTATTAATTAAAAAATTAAGGTGATGGGATGGTTTAGGTTGAAACAAACAAGCAACAAACTTGCAATACACACACTAACTAGTCAAGTGGGATTGCAATCAATTTATAGCTTTGCTTTTAATACCACACACCGATGATGGTGCCAAAAACTAGATCTCCACATATGTGTCAATGTGGGTTCACCTAGCAAGTGATATTGGGGAGTGTGGCCTCCTTGTAGTATAGCTTAATATGAGGCCAAGAGGTTGCCTAGTCTAGGATGTACATGCTCATTAAGGAGTCCCGATATACCTTGCAGTATGTGAGGCCCAATTCTATGTTGTAAGGATGTTGTCTAAGGCCTGGGTATTGGGACGTGGAATCCCCTCACTTCACGATGCTCTTAAAGTAAGAAAGTGTTTAGCTAATAACAATAGTTTTCCAAGAAAATATATACCCCACTAGAACACGGGGTGTGTCTATATGCGTGGAGGTGAAGCCCATGGTCATGAGACCCCTAGGACTATGGAAAGTGTGTGGATATCACTTCCACATCATGTTTCCCCTATAAAATAAAAATGGGAAGGCTAGTCACTTTTTATCCTCAAGATCATCCTAAGACATGAGAGGAGAGCATACGCGGTTTTGCCTTCGGGATGAACCAACAAAAAAGGAAGACACATAAAAGGTTGATAAATGAAAGATAATTAGATGATAAAATGAAATAATATTAGTAGTGGTTTGATGATTAGGTCTTCAAGATGAGGCCCTAAAAAACAAGGGTTGGTAGTTTTATTTTCGCCCCAAATGTCTTGGATCAAACAAGCTACAAAACAAAGGGTTAGTATTTTTAGATTGATTTTTATCTTTGGTAAGCATAGGAAGCTACACACAAAGTGTTAGTAGTTTGGAACAAGAAAATATAACTCAATGTGTAGTTAAAATGACAAGATTTAGGAAAATTAAAACCATGAATAAATTATATTATAAAATTCTAAATTAACACTTTCATTGCATAGATATTTTTGATACCTTTTCGGGAAAAAAAAATGGATTCATTTTGAGTTCGGGATCAAAATTTATGGCTCTCGGAAGGTAGATTAAAAAAGAAAAAAAAAAAAGTGCGAAAACACAAAAAGTGCCAATTCGGACATAGGCACTAAAATAGAACAAAAGCACTAATTTAGGAAATAGGTGCCAAAAGAGAAGAAAAGCACCAATTTAGGAGACAAAAGTCAAAACACAAACAAATGTGACAAAGTACATACAAACACACTTGATAAAATGAAATATTAGATAAATGATAAAGGGTAAATGTGATAAAGGGACTAATAATAATTAATCGCGTGATTAATTATTATCGGATAGTGATGATTTTTGGAACATATTGTAATTAACCATGTTGATATTTTAGACTTCTATAACAAACACAATCCTCCAGTCCACAACATTTTATCGATACAATTCGAGAACTATATTAGAACAATCGGTATGATAGGAACAACATGAACTAAATCAAAATGTACCATTTGTAGTGGTGCTTATCGGGTAGAGTCATAAAAGGAGAGTAAAACTAGACCTCTCTCCCCAACAGTTTCTCTTTGGCGTGAGATCACCCAAAACTTGCACTTGGCATGAGATCACCCAAAAAACTCATTATTGGTGTGAGATCACCCAAAAAATCATTCTTCACAACATTTCAAGACATATTTATATCCTTTACACTCTTTTACATTAGGTGCACACTTTCCTTTACTACTACTTTTACACACTTCTACATACTTTTCCATACTTTGCTCAAGTTTTTCATATAGAGGACTTTGACTACTCTTTCACTCCCATTTTTAGGTTCATCCGTAATATGCAACAATAAGAAGCCTACAACAATAAGTACAAGCAAAAACATAGGTATATGAAATGCATACGCTTCACCCCTAGGGCCACTTTCCTTTTCTAGTCTCTAAGCTCCACCTTGCATCATTCAACGCTTCACTTGTCCACTCCACACACATTTCTCCGCATGCTCTATAGAATCATAAGGTACACATATCTTATCTACTTTATGTTATTAATTATTCACCCAAAAACATAAAGTGGAGGTAAATGTAGACACAAAATCACGCACTTGGGTATATTTCTAGGTCCTAAAATCATACAAGCATTTATACAATTCCTAAGCAAGAAAACTAGTGGTTGACAAATATCTTTGGCCTATTCTATAATTATCTTACTTTCTATTTGGCCTACACACCCTACAACCCATTCAAAACTGAACTTATTTATCTTTAATGGCTTTAGACACCGCGCCTATCTAGGAAAGCGGTTCTCCAACACTCTTGTACCTATGGGCGCCCATGACCCTTTTATATCTTACGCAATCCTTTTGGGTCTCTTTTATCTTTTGGGCATATTTTTAACTTATGGGTCAGTCTTCTAGTTTTCAATTCTGAAATTCAAACAAGGGAATCATTTAAATACATAGTTATGTGTTCAAAATCAAGGACAAAGCACTAAAAATTTTTATCATCACCTAAGCTTGCATACAAAAGCACTAAATAACTCAAAAGATGTCCATCTAGCATCCATTCAAGGGATAAGGAATGCATCAACTCTGCATACATATCTGATTAAATAAAATAGACATATTCTAGTGTAATCTAATGCTATAGGAGTAGTAAAATAACTGAATAAATGAAGTAATAAAATACTGAAATAAACCCAAGAAAACTAAGCTAGAAAATATGAAACCCTAATGTGAAAGAAGGGTTAAGAAAGGCCTTAGTTGGTTCATAGATGTTGCAAGAATGTTTCACAAAGGTGTAGACCAGGTGAAAAGGAGGAGGAAATCATCACATAAAAGCCTAAGAGAATGCATATCGGAGTAGTTTGACTAGATTGGGGCGCTGAAAGGGGATAGGGGCACACAATGGGCGCCCTAGTATGAGATTTGGGCACCCTAGTATGTGGAAATGGCCAAAAATCTCCTATGAGGTATCATTGTAGGTTTTAATGTGTTTGTTTCATATCGCTTTGAACTACACCCGGATGTCACTTGTGAATAGGAGATGGAAGAATCACCCGCAAAACCCTAGACAAAACATCAAAAGCCTAAAAGGAAAGATGCATATGAAGGGGTTGGACTTTTCTTAGTGACCACAATGGTGGAATTATTAAGTGTTGCACTACATCTCAGACCCAATGTAGTTTTAGGTGTGTATGTGTGTTCAATCATGACCTAGGTTGCTCTTCTTCTAGTCATAATTTCTCAAGTAGCAAGAAAATAACTAAATGTAGAATGATAAATGTGTGCATGGAAATAATAGACTCGGCTCCTATGAAGTGTGATGCGGATGAACCACCTTATGTGTTTTTGATGGAGCTAGATTGATGTAAATGTAGCTTTAGATGCCTTTGATGGATGCAACTCTAGATAGTGATAGTAGATGCTTAGTGTTTGGTCCCTCATTATGGTCACATAAATTTATATTTATATGGTTCTCTTGTTCTAATTTCGTAATTAACCCCGAAAATGCCAACCACTAAAAAGATAGAAAGCTCAAATGGCTAGAAAGTGCCCAAAAGGTGAGAGTAAAGTGCAAAGAGGATCAGGGCACCCTAGAGGGGACCAAGGCGCCTAGGGCACCCCATTCCTTGTTGGTAGCCCTGATTAGAAATAGCAAAAACCTTGAATGACAATACAGACTAGGAAAGTGTAAGTGTAAGATCAAAAATACTATAGCAAGAAATGTAAAAATTTCCAAAGACAGTTAATTATTACTATTTTCACTTATGGACCATATGAATAGTAGTATGAGACCGGGACTAAATAATGACTCAAAGTGGGTGACTTTGTGTCTACATTTTCCCCCACTTTATGTTGGTGAGTGGAAATCTCGGCAATTTAAAGTAGATAGAGATGTGTACCTAATAAATCCATGTAGAGTGATGTACAAAATGTGTCGAAGGACTAGACAAAGCGTGGAGTGACAAAAATATGGAGCATGGAGACTAAAGATGCAAAATTGAAAAAATAAATGAGAATGAACCTAGGGAGGAAGCACGTGTGTAGATGTCAATGTGTGTAGTGTACCTTTATGGTTAGTACCATGTGTGTGATGTATCCGTCATGTGTGTGTTGTTGTTTGTCACTTCTTTCTTCCCATACTGAGATGGGCTTGCAAAAGAGAATACGATCAAGTAGTCAAATACGCATGTATATGTGTAAAAACAAATGTATATATGTAAAAAAATGTAAAAATAGTATGAAAATGACAATGAAAAAGAAACATGTGCACCTGATCCATGATGAGACAAAAGGGTGTAGAAAGGATATTTTGTAATTGTTGGTAAAGTGCATGTTTTTGGGTGATCTCACACCACTGTGGCTAAAGAAGTGTAGGGAGAAAGTTGTTGGTAAATTGCTTCGTAGAATGCTAACGACAATCTACCACCAGTAAAATCCATTATGTATGGAGTTCGTAGACTAGTCTCAACCCACTTAATGTATTACTCGGTATGTAATGGACAAAAACTTTAGCTTGAACTGTACTGCACTATGTTGTGTAGTGTGTAAACCAAAATGATTCCCCCTCTTTGGGGGTGCATGTGACATCATGGATAGGAGAATGTGGCCTCAAAAGAGGACCAACCATGTATACTTGAAACTATTCCCTGCATGGGGAAGGGAATGTTCTTGGTAAATACCAAGGCACACACAAATAAGTGGATAGAAAACAAGTGTTAGTATGAACATGCATGTAGAAAACGAGTGTAAGCCAAACAAACAATGTGTAAGCTAGAACATAAGTAGACAATGTAAACACCCAAAAAGACAATATAGGCCGCACAAAGTGGGTTGCAAACATGGGACACCACTCACGCTGTCACAAGAAATGCAAGTCCATCGTGTCCACGAACAAACAAGTAAGTGTGCACACCAGGACAAAGGAAAGGCCTACATACAATGATAGAAAATAAGAGTAGAAAATGTAACAAACAAGTATAGAAGGAAATATCCTCAATATAAAAAATGCTACACATGAAGCACCTATTAGCATGTTAGAAAAATAGAAAGTATGTCAAATCATGTATATCCTGATAATGGAAAGTGCTAAGTACAAAATGAAACAATAGCACCTGTAGTGTATGCGAGTTTGGATTCCCCAGGAAGGTAATGTATCAAGCATCGGTCCTATGTATATAATCTCTATATTTGTGATCATAACTAGAAATGATGTGAAAGTGTATGTGTGTATGGTAAAGGTAATGACATACAAGAGATCTATCTAACATGTGTAGTAAAGTGAACATGTAAAAACAAGTGTAAGAAAGAGTAAATGCAACCATAAAATGTAGTATGTTGTGGATGGATGGAATGGAATGTAGTGTGGATGATAGGATTTGTGTGCCCCTTGAGTGAATGGAGTTTTATGTAGTGAGGTTCATTTAGTATGACCCCTCAACAGATCAAGAACAAACCATGTTATCTGTAGAATTGATACTAAGCTAGAGGAGCACACGAGATCTTTGACACTTTCTCAATCAAAGTAGTTCCGCGAGCTAAAAATGACATGGCCTATTCGTTGGTCATCTCGGCCTCTCTCATGCTCCCTTACCCGGGGTTAAAAATAGATACATATACCATTGAAGTGGTTTTTCACCCAAGTGTGCCGGATAATTCACTACACTTTGGCAAGTGTTTAATGATGAAAACCAACTTATCACCTTTTTGGAGAAACTCGACAATTTCAAAGAAATCCATTTCGACAGATCAACTTCTACGTGTCGTGAGTCTCTCATCGATCAAGCACATGAATCTCAAAAAGACACAATGATACGGCACTTAAAGGAAATAAGATTCCTAAAGGTTTGGTTTCCTTGGAGCGATTATTTGATAATCATGACCGTTTTGTTAAGAAAAAGTGACGGGATGATCCTACCTCTTCTCCGGAAACTAAATCATTAATCTGGTGCTTGTAGAACATCCTTGTTCCGTGAATATTGGGAAGTGTTGTATGCCTAAGGAAAAGTGATAATTCGTTAAGTTGCTGAAAAAATACATGGATGTATTAACATGGTCTTATGTTGATCTGAAGTCTTTCAAGCCAAAGGACATTCGGCATGACATTCCACTCAAAGACGACGTCAAGCCTTTACAGCCAAAAAGAAAAGACATTACAACCCCAAAATCTCAGGTACCATCCAAGCTGAAATTCAGAAAATGTTGGACATAAGAATTATTTTTCCAATTCATCACAATACCTAGGTTACAAATATTATGACTGTGTGGAAGAATAATGGTGAGATACGCATATGCATGGATTTTTGAAACTTGAACCAGTCATCCTTAAAAGATAACTATACATTGTCGATAATGGATCAAGTTCTACAAGCAAGATCGGTTTAGAAAATTCGTCATGCTTGATGGTTTTTCGGGTTACAATCAAATTCAAGTCACACCTGAAGATCAGCTCAAAACAACATTCACCACTCCTTGGGGTACCTTCACCTCTGATGAGAATGTCGTTCGGTTTGATCAACGCTGGTGCTATCTTCCAACGAGCAATAGATTTTTCAATCAAAGGTATGATGGGAAAATTCATCGTAGTTTATCTAGATGACCTGACCATGTTCTCCAAAAATGAAGTGATCATGCGCGATCATTTGGAGCAAGTCTTGATCGGATGGTGAGAGCACGAAATTTCACTAAATCCCAAGAATTCAATTTTTGGGGTCATCAAGGAAATTTGTTAGGACATTTCGTCAACAGAGAAGGAACTAAGATAGATGTCAAAAGGGTCAAGGCTATTCAAAGCCTTACTTTTCCTACGAGTGCAAGACCGGTGTTCATTCTTTCTTCGGAAAGGTAAATTTTCTTAGACGCTTTGTTTCTAATTTTGCTTGAGAAGACTCATCATATATCTAACATGATGAAAGGGTCCCAAACATTCGATGGAGTGACGAAGGCGGGGCATCATTCGAAGACATAAAACCCTCTGTCACTCATGCTTCATTCGTGTGTCCCGACTTTAGCAAAGACTTCATCACGTGCGGCTACGCGTCACGCGCATCTTGTATCAACTATCTTGATGCAAAAGAACTCCGAGGATATTGAATCCCTGATTGCTTTCATGAGCTCTCCTCTCACGCCTCATGAACTAAAGATGTCACAATTGGAAAAGCATGCCTTTGCCATGGTAAAAGTAGTCAAGAATTTCTTCTACTATATTCTGAATTCTCATTTAGTAGTGTCGGTTCACGACACAACTGTTAAGTCTATCCTAACTCAACAGGAGTTAGGGAGCTTACAAGGAAATTGGATCGCAAAGGTCGAGAATATGATCTAGACATCGGACCAACCAATTTGGTAAGACATAAGGGCTCGTGTCAGCTAATGGCTGAAAATAAAGACTCGTGAGGTACCTAAGGAGAAATTTACTCGCGTTGATGGAGAACAAAATGAACTGGAGAAAGAAGATTCTTTGCCTATGGTTTTGTTTGTCGCAACCAACGACAAATGGTATTCTGACATCGCATTCTTTCTCACATATGGAGAGTGCCCAACTCACCTAACCACTAAGAAAAAGTGAATGGTGAAACTCAGAGCCACAAGATATGTCATATGAGATAATGGATTGTACAAACACGGAATCAATGGCATTTTTCTATGATGTGTTGACAAGCCGCAGCAGATAAAATTGTTGGAGAGTTTTCATGACTCAGCCTATGGTGGTCACTTCTCCTCATCAGTGACAGCACACAAAATCATTTGGGCGTGTACTACTCTTGGTGACGCTATTTAAAGATGCAGCCACATGGGTAGCAAAATGTGAACTTTGCCAACAATTCGTTGGCAAACCAAAGCTGGTTGCATTTCCCCTCAGGACCATCATCATTGATGAACCATTCGTAAAATGGGGAATTTATTTCATTGGAGCACTCAATCCTCAATCGAGTGTTGGACATAGTTACATCCTAACAGCAATAGATTACTTCACGAAATGGGTGGAGGCCATACCTATCAAGCATGCCAATTTTAAATTTGTTTGCCACTTCATCAAAGAAAATATCATTATGAGATTTGGCATTCGACACAAAATCATTCTTGACAACGCTTCTAAATTTTCTTCACGGGAGGTAATTGGTTTTATTATGGATACGGAATAACCCTAGCTCATGCTTCGATTATTATCCTCAAGGAAATGGTAAGGTAGAATCCAAAGAACAAGAACACAGTGACTATCATACGGAAGCTAGTTGATGAAAACCAGCGGTCCTGGCACAAATCATTATACGATGCTTTGTGGGAAGATCGTATCACTCCAAAGAGGTCTCTTAGCATGTCACCTTTCCAGGTGTTATATGGGATCGATGTTGAAATCCCTATCTCCGTAGAACTTCCTGCTCTACGCTTGGCTCGAGCAATTGAAGATGAAACTTTTCAAAATTCTCTTGAAAAGAGGATTATGTACCTGATGAAACTTGAAGAAAAGTGAGTGAAAGTGGTCGACAAGATCACTGAACATTAGAATCAAGTTAATAGGTTGTTCGACAAGAAAGCTAAGCAAAGAGATTTCCAAGTGGGAGATCTTGTTCTTCTGTGGGACAAACGAAGAGAATCAAAAGGTATGCATGGGAAATTTGACTCTCTTTAGAGAGGGCCATACAAGATCAAGTAGCTCAATGGAGAGGATAGTTTCTATCTCTCATATCTAGATGGAACCGAGCTCCTGCTTCCCTATAGCAAGCAGCACCTGAAGGTATTCAGGAAGTAGAGCTTTCTCTCTTCTTTGTATAGTTTGCTTTCATTGTGTGTTTGCTTTCTATTTGTTGTGTGTTCCCTTCCTCCCCTTTTTGGTTGCCCTTGTTTTTGACTCACTGTAACCCAATGGATAGGCACATAAATATATGGGATTCTCTACCCTTAAGTTTTACTTAAAAGATAGTCCCCAGAAAGAGCCAATCGTTATCCCTGCAGAATTGTGAGGAATTTGTAGGTAACATACCAAAATTTTCGTTTTGACCCCAAGGGAGTTTGACAATGATCGAAGTAGCCCAAAACTTCCTTTCAAAAATCTGGATGTTGCGAAACTTAGTCAATTTTTTAAATACTTCGGCGCACACACACATCTTCATGTCGACATGACTGAAGTTGTGCCCCTTTTTGCACAAGGCGCAATTTTCCTTGTGTCGACATACCGAAATTTACACCCACTCTTAAAATCCTTGGCACACTCATTATTATGTTAACATCACAAGAGTTGTACCCCTTTGCACTTTGGAAATATCATGTTGACACCATGAAATGTGTGCTTAGGCACTGGAAGTATTATGTCAACGTCCATAAAATTGTGCTAAGGTGCATGTTCGCTTGTGTCAACGCTCTGAAAGTGTGCCAAAAGAAGTTGGTGAAGTAATAAATGCCAGTTTTCTTATAAATAGGCACCCGACACCTATCATTTTCATGAATTGAAAATTAAAAAAGTTTTCTCTATGCCTGTCAGCCATCCTTGTCACCCATGTGTGCCATTTTTGAGCTTGTGGATCCCACGTCGTTCTTCATCTTTTATAAATCCAGGTAAGTGGCTCCTCTCCTGGTTGTTTTTGTCTTGTTTGTATTAGGTATTAGGGTTGGTGTAGAAAGATGAAATCTAAAGAAACACACCTAATAAATTATCAAACCAAATGAAATCCCTTTTTACCTCTCCTTCCAAATCTGCAAATCTCTAAGACCCCTACCTCTAAAAAAAAAAAAACTCATCTTTTCCTACCTGTTGCCTTGCCAAAACAAACCCTCTCTTTACCATCTGAGATATCCAAAAGAGAGAGAAAGAGAAATCAAGAAAAATAAGCCAAACTGTCAACTGAGAAAAATCATGGCACACTATCCTTTCTTGTAACATGACTTTAACCTGCGCCCAGATTAAAAGAGCACTTAGCAGTTTTTCCTAAGGTGCAGTGCCACTTGTGCAACATCAACATTGGATGTTGTGTACTGCAAATCCACACCACACATTTTTCCCTTGGTGCATTGTTTCTTCTTGCAACATCTCTCAAAGATGCACCTTGGCGCACTTTAAACCCATGCTACACAAAATTTTTCAAAGCACCCAGCCAAGCGATTTTTCCTAAGGCGCAGGCACAACTTCTTTAACATAAACATGTCATGTTGTGTGCTGCAAAACTATGCCCCGCGCCTTTCTCCTTGGTGCTGAAACTTTTCATACAACACCTTGCAAAATTGCACCCTTATACTTGGCGCAATTTTTCCTAGGTCAACACCAAGCGAAATTTTTCTTATGTTGACACCTTCCTAAATGCGCTTTACCCTTTAGTGCCAAAAATTACATGTTAACATCTACAAAACTGTTCCCTTTCTACTTGGCACAAATTTTCTCCTATAAACATTAGGTGCAACTTTTTTCATGTCAACACCCCAGAAAGTGCACCCAACAATAAAAAGCCTCTGCAGTATGCTGTGAACCTATGCCTTGTGCCCTAAACCTTATAATTGCTCATTCTTCATTCTGTAAGCTTTCATTATGAATAACATGATGGTTGACATGGCTCTTCTGTGTTGGACCTCCTTGATTCTTCTTGCAGAGCAACAACATCCATCCTCGAGCTCACACATCTTCATCAAGCAAGAAACCAACTAAAGCTAAAGTTAAAGCTAATCAGTCAGAACAAGAGATGAAGTACAAATATCAGAAAGTCAGAATTCCTGACTCATATGCAGAATGCAACCTCAACATCAGAGACTCTGAGCTAGGACATATTGACATGGATGATTTCTAGGCAAGAACCAACCAAGCAAGTAGTGGCCCATGGATGAATAAACTAGTCGGCAATGGATTACACTTTGCAGTTGGTCTTCCAATCAGGATCGTAAATAATGAGTTCATCATGTTGGTGGCTCGGTGCTATAACAAAGACACTAGATGTGTCAAAAATAAAGAATGAAAACCCATCATAGACCTCACACCTCGTCACTTCAAAATGATCCTGGGCATTCCTCATCACAAGAAATATGTGGAGATAAGCCTTGAAGACTGCAAGAAGGCCTGGGACGACAATGAGGATAAATGTATGCAGATGATGAATGAACTTTACCTAAAGAACAAAAAGTTGGTGAGCAGATGGCCACAAACCATCCACCGTAGTGATTTCAATGAAGAGTTGAGTGATATAATCACCTTCTTAAACAGAGTATTTGGGCTCCCTGACACTCATTATTTCCACAAATGGATGCTGAGGTATCTAGAAACCATGAACAAAAATGCACCTGATCAGAATTTTGGCTGGGGTGAAATCATCAGTGACACCATCTCCCAGCAGCTTTAATAGGTTTTAACAACTGGGAAGTTCTACATGAATTCCTACGTTGTATATGCTACTACGACAACAAGGGATTTCACAGGCTTAGCTCGAAATGGGGTATGGCCCCAGGTCAAAATATATGAATTCTACCCAGAGATGAGGCTCGAGGCCAACATCTCCCAATTCTCTAAGATTAATGATGCCTTCTTCTATGAGGTAATCTACTTGTTGAGGCCGAACATGAGACACGGTTGGACCAGCCCGAGTGTGATTGTTACCACAAAGAAATGGGGAGCATTGTTCACACAATTCCCCACATTCACATACCTCAGAGCTATGAATTTTGAGGGTGAACCAACTAAGCTGCCAAGGTATGCAGGGCCAAAGATGATCCTCTTGGAGTTGTCAAGGCAACTGATCACTTACCATGAGAAGTGCATGAAGAGAAAGAAATGAGGAACTACATTCCCCCTTACAGTTGGCCGATACACCTGCCCCACACTAGCTAAAGCATGGGAGATGTATGCTGAGCTAGAATTGCTAAATCTAAAGCACAAATTTCTAGCAAGGCCGACCTTCAACTGACCGAGTTACCTCCCAAAGGTAAAAATTGATCCCATCCATGTTCCTGAGATCGAGGACATTTGGATTGACTTGACACATGAGATAGATATCGGCGAAAGGATCACTCTCGACCGGCTTTGAGAGAATCATTCACTATGGCGTAGCCATCGTCCCAAAGGAATTCCAAGAGACTGATAAGGAAATTGATAAAGTTTACCTTGACACAGATGGGGACGATTGGACATTCGCGGAGATCAATAGAACCAAATCACCAAAAACCATTCAGGAAAGGGTTAATCCCACGTTGTAATGCACCAAACATTAGTGCAAATAGGATGGTATCACCTACCTCGGAGTAGATTTCACTACTCCTTCGAAAGAGAACCTCTAAGATCGGCCCATGTGCCGAAAGGAAAAGGAAAAGACAAGGAGGGAGAATCAAGCAAACAAGAAGAATCACTGAATGCCTTCCTTCTACTTCTGAGAAGCAAGTAGTCAACTTGTGTCTCCAGGTAAAGAACAGGAAACAACAGAGGTTCCAATGGATACATCTACCTAGGATGTTATCACAACTACAACTGCAGAGGTACCCATCGTCCCTTCTTCCATTTCCTCTCCTCCTCCTGTCATTCAAGCACCATTCCTATGGATGTGTCTTCTCCTCTCCTAGGTTCCTCCCTTCCATCTCCCACCTCTTCCATCTTATCCTCCCTATCGAATCAGTGCCCCAGATTCCCTCCATCCAATTGCATATCCCTTCCATTTCCATGTCCTTCTCTTCTCCTGTAGTAAATTCAGGTCCCACAAGCAGTGGTGCATTAGACTCCTTATCAATGCCACCACCAAGTGTTTCAACATTCTTCCCTGAGGCCTCCATAGTTGCTTCCCCTTTCACTCTCGTTTCTTCTTCTATTCCCTCTACTCCCACTCCCATAAGTCCTAGTTGGATTTCTGACCATCTGGGCCAACATAAGAGAAAGGTTCCCATCACACCCATGGACTTCTCCGTCATTCCAAAGAAAGGACCCAAGAAGTAGAAAGTGATAACTCACTTTTCTAAGAGCACTTCAAGGGAGAGGGTCATGGAGATTGCTTACCCGAATCCCACCAAGGAAAAGAAGGATTTGCCTCCCAAAGACTTCACAGTGACTCAAGTCACAAAGGGGACCTCACTGAAAGCCTGCAAGAGGAAGCCTTATCTGCAGTAGATGCTCTCTACAAGAAGCTCCAAGAAGCTAAAGAGGAGAAGAGAATACTATAGGAACAGAACAAACATCTCCTCCAAGCATTGCGAGAAATGGGTAACGCTCCTCCAATAATCGTCACCAAACCCATTGAAGTTCTCAGTCAGGATAAAATAAATGAATATGTTAAGATTAGTGAACAAGGTGCAGCAGTATCATCCTGGATCAAGCAGATCCTCAGAGATGGTCACGAGATGATTGGGAAATTCACAGTGCTTTATTAAGATATAACCCAAGCAAATAAGGAGCTACAAGCAGTAGCAGGTTCCCTCTCCGAGGAGTTGGATAATGCCAGGTTGCAACATGAAACATTTCAAGCCATGGTTGACTACCCAACTGACGACCTATTGAAGGTCAGCATTATCAATCACCCACATGCACATAACAAAGCTCTCATCGCTTTAGATTACCAAGTTGATAAAATGGAATATATCCTGGAGAGAATAGATAAAATCAAGGATGAAGCCCTGGACGCCCGATACAACACAGAGCAAACAGTCACAAAAATGGCTCCAGATATGCTCAGTGAGTCGTACAACTTGAGGGAAGTAGATGATACATTCCAGCACTTCAATACTATCGTCACTCAAGGTTTGGTGCCAGAGGTCACTTTCAACCGAGAATCAATCAATAACCTCCTGGCTTGTCGCGACTTCATCAAATTTTTGATCGATTCATGTGAAACTTTCACCGAATTACCTAACAAGCTCAAGAATGAAAAAGAAACTTGTGAAGTCATTGGAAACCATTTCAAAGGTCCGATCATGATCAACTTCAAGCGATGATCAGCAAGTTTATGGAATACCGAGTAGTGTCACATCGACTCTCCTGATCAAAAGCAGGATACCAAGTTCGAGCAGAGAGATGATGAGGAGTAGTTTCTCCTCTTATGTATGCTTTGATCATTTTTGTAAAAATATTTAAAAAGTGTGTTGGCATTTACGATGACATCATCCATGTTGCACCATGGGATGTTGCCATCTAAAAACTTGCCCCAAAAAGTCAACTTTTGAATTTTTAGATATTTTGTAAATATCTTGTAAGATATTTTGTAATTAGTGGTTAGTTTTCTTTTGTCTTCTTTCCTCCTCTTCTTCTATAAATACTTGAATACTTGTTGTATTCAGGGGTGGACATTTTTGTATGAAAAGAGAAGTGAAGAAAGAAAGACTTTGTGTTTTCTTGTAATGAAGAAATATTAATACATATGTTCGACTTTGTGCTTAATATGTGTGTTGTTTGCATCGAGATCTTTCTTAAGTTAGATCTATGTTTTTATTTTGTTGGATTCATTCTTACTTTTTCATATGTTCATCAAGTATTGCTTTAATTTTTATGCAAGTAAGTTTGGCTCTTTTTACCAAAAGCACAAAGCATAAACCTTCCGACCTTTCCATCTTGGAATCCATTTCTTTTCTCCCTTCGTATATATCCTCCTCCGTTCCTTCCTTCTTATTATTCATTCGTTGTTGGAACTACCTCTACTGGGATGAGATCCCAAACCCCCTGAAGTTAGAATAGTGTATATTTGCACGATCATTGCTTGATAGATTAGCAATAAACCATTTTTGCTTTGTTGTCTCAAATAGAGGCTATGCCCTGCACACTATTGGCCTGTTTCCCCACGACCTACCTAAACGCAGCTTTTTCGGGCCAACAGATTTTGGTGACTCCGCTATGGATCGAACTAAGGAAATAACTAAAAAACTATAAATATCACTACCAGATTGCAAATTTTAACTCTTTGTTAAAAATTAAAATTTTTGCAAAAGTGATCAAAACTGAAAAATTTCCTTATACAAATCCATAGTTCTAGACCAAATAGGAGCTTTTAGTTCATTGATTTTTTACAAAAACTTGTATATTTCCGTAAATATGAGATTCGACATTTTATGTTATTTTCAAAACCTTGCAAAATTCAAAGTTAAAGATCCAAAATCAGCTTTCTAAATTGATTCACTTTTTATCCTTATTAATCTTTGTCGAAAACCGTAATCGGTTGTTATTAAAAAGGGTAAAATTAAATATTGAAAAAGTACATGCTTTGTTGATTTTTGCTAGAAAAATAAAAAAATTAGCAAGTACAAACAAAAAGATTGTTGTAAATCTGCTCTTAATTGTTGCATATTTGAATAGGTACGCTGGTGGGTGAACAATTTACTCGTGGCGTAAAGAGCTCATGTAGAAATAGATCTAATTTTTGATGCTCGCAAATCAAGGCACAATTTTAGTTTCACTCCATTTCACATGGTGCTTCACATCAACTTGCGGTGCTCTTTTGTTGAGTGGAACCACACTCCCGCTCATGTTCTTTTCCTATTTTTCAAATGGCAATAAATATTCCCGTACCATGGGGAAATGCCATGGGTCCTATGGCACCGCCGCATTTGGTCAACCCCTCTCTCATGGAAATCACAAAATTTTTCCAAAATTTGATGGGAGTGAAAATCAAAGCACGAACAGCGCATATAGTCAGTGTTTATTATGTCATGCAACATTATGGACATGACTCATGAGAAATGTATCTGTATGTCTCTTTTTGGAGACCTTGCAAGGGCCTGCAGCAGAGTGGTTCCAACATTTACCAGCTAGATCCATCACCAATTGGGCCACATTGTGGACTACATTTGAAGACAGATACAAACCTTCAGAAGATGCATTTGCGTTATTATCACAAATCACTCACATGAAGAAGGAGGCCAATGAAACCATGTGTGATTTTATCACCCATTTCAATTCACTAATCAACCATGTGCCGCTTTGTCATGATGCCAACATTAGAGAATCAAAAGTGTTTCTTCTTGAACGCCATGAGTTCGAAAGTAAGTTTCTTACTTTTACAAGAACAGATACCCACCTTGTCCCTTGCTCAAGCTATGGCCATTTGGATAGAGGAAAACCTTCTTATATCCGGTGAGTTAAGATGTGAACCGTCAAAATCAAAGGCTTCAACCTCTTCTCAGGCTACCTCATCAGATCTAGCATTCCAGAAGATGGTGAATGACTTGATCTCATTAAAGAAGCAATTGGCTCAAACATCGTCTACTACTCCATACCGGGATATCCCACGGAGGAACTTCACTCCCAAAACACCCCCAAAGGCCGCATTTATCTGCATTGCTTCTCCAAGGTTAGCTATTAAAGCCCTCCGCTTAATGCTTTGGTTGAAATAAAAGAAGATGATCTAAATTACGAAGAAACTTCGTCGGAAGGTGAAGATGATCAAGATGTCGATGAACCAACCGGCGCTCTACTATTAGGTATATGGAATTTGAAGATGAGGGTACCCAAGGGTATGCGAGCGACAATCATACGCAGTTTTCACTCGCTTGTAAGGAAAAGAAGCAAAAGTTGCTACTGAATAACAAAAGGAAAAGACTATGGAAACTCCTCCTCTAATGATCGCTAAAAGAGGTAATCCCCTTCCTACTCAACCTCCTGTTAAACCTTTTGTAAAGAAATATTTTCCTCCTATTTCTCCTCCAATTCATCCTTCCTCCATTCCCATAAAGATCGGTAATCCCCCTCCACAAACGTGGAACAAAAGGACTTCTTCCTTCGTTAGCGCAACCCTTGGTCACATTCAATATAATCGATCACGCCAAAAAGACCAAGATCCGTCATGTCCGAAGTTGAATACCTTCACCAAACACGAGTAGCTTGTAAGATTAACTAAGTATATCCAAAGTAAGGTTGTTGTCATCCCTCCTATCTTCCTAAAAGGAATTCTTCCCACTCCTCTCACGTCTCACGTAAAAGTTGCCTTAACTTCCACATTAGGGAAAATTGAACCTTTTTACCTATCTCTCATGATCAATGGTCATAAGCTAAGTAATCAGTATATATGATTCTCGAGCTTCGACAATGTTATGCCGCAAGAAAAGGTCACCCATGCTTTGGGCCTCACACTTACCAAACCTTTTGTCGATGCTACTCCATGGAAACCAAACAGTACCATTGATTGGTCGATCAAGGATGCATAGTTTGCATTCATGGTATTTCCCGAGAAGAGGGTAAAAATGACTATTCTCGTAGTTGATATTCCAAGAAAGATATAGGATATTGCTAGGGAGGAGCTTTTGTAACAAAGTTGGTGGGGAAATTCAAATGGACTGGTCCAAAGCCAAGATTCTGTCAAAGGGGTGATGTAGAGATTGGAACCAGAATCACAAACGAAATATCTAGTCACCAACTCGATGACCCTAAAGCTTAGATTATTTTCGAATCATCAGGGATGGGGAACTACTTTATGTCCATCAACTCAAATAGAATGGACATTCTCATCTAAAAAGAGGATCTCAACAAAGTGTGGACATTGCAGTTTGATAACAACAGCATAATGAGTGGATGTGGTGTTGGGGTTGTTCTAATATCTCCCAAGAGGAGATTTTCCTTTTTCTTTCAAGTTGCGCTTCTTCAATACGAATAATACTACTGAGTATGAATCCTTATTACTTGGCATGAAAACTGCAAAAGAAAAAGGAATCAAGAATCTAAAAGTACAAGGTGATCTTTGAGATGATTGTTAATCGGGTAAAAGGGGTATATCAAGTAAAGAATGACCAGCTTAGACACTACCACAATACAATATGGGATAAAGCATCGAAGAGTTTGACACTTTCTCAATCAAAGCAGCCCCGTGAGCTCAAAATGACATGGCCGATTCGTTTGGCCATCTCAAATTCTCTCATGCTCCCTCACATAGGGTTAAAAATAGATACATATACCATTGAAGTTGTTTTTCGCCCAAGTGTGCCGAGATAATTCACAGACACTGGCAAGTGTTCAATGATGAGAACCAACTTATCACCTTTTTGAAAAAGTTGACAATTTCAAAGAACTCCATTTTGACGGATCAACTTCTAGTGTCGTGAGTCTCTCACCGATCAAGCACATGAATCTCAAAAAGACACAGTGATACGAGATAAAAGGAAATAAGATTCCTAAATATTTTGTTTTCTTAGAATGATTATTTGATAATCATGACTGATTTGTTAAGAAAAAGCGACAGGATGATCCTACCTCTTCTCCGGAAATCGAATCTATTAATCTGGGTACTGTGGAACATCCTCATTCCGTGAATATTGGGAAGTGTTGTATGCCTAAGGAAAAGTGAAAATTCGTTAAGTTTCTGAAAAAATACATGGATGTATTAGCATGGTCTTATGCTGATTTGAAGTCTTTCAAGCCAAAGGACATTCGGCACGACATTCAGCTCAAAGAAGACATCAAGCCTTTCCATCAAAAGCAAAGACATTACAACCCCAAAATCTCAGGTACCATCTAGGCTGAAATTTAGAAAATTTTGGACGTAAGAATTATTTTTCCAATTCATCACAAAGACATGGGTTACAAATATTGTGCTCAGTTTAAATAAGAATGGCGAGATACGCATATGTGTGGATTTTCACAACTTGAACCAGATCATCCTTAAAAGATAACTATCCACCGTCGATAATGGATCAAGTTCTACAGTAGTAACCGGTTCAAAAATGTTGTCATGCTTGATGGTTTTTAGTGTTACAATCAAATTCAAGTCACACACAAGATCAGTTCAAAATAGCATTCACCACTCCTTGGGGTACCTTCGCCTACAAAGCAGAATGTCGTTTGGTTTGATCAACATCGGTGCTACCTTCCAACAAGCAATGTATTTTGCATTGAAAGGTATGATGGGAAAAGTCATCGTAGTTTATCTAGATGACATGACCGTGTTCTCCAAAAAATGAAGTGATCACTGTGGTCATTTGGAGCAAGTCTTGATCGATGCCGAGAGCAGAAATTTCACTAAACCCCAAGAATTCAATTTTTGGGGTCACCGAAGGAAAGTTGCTAGGACATGTCATCAGCAAAGAAGGAACTAAGATAGATGTTGAAAGGGTCAAGGCTATTCAGAGCCTTACTTTGCCTACAAACAAGACCGGTGTTCACTCTTTTTCATAAAGGTAAATTTTCTTGAACACTTTGTTCCTGATTTTGCTAAGAAGACTCGTCATGTATCTAACATGATGAAAGGGTCCCAAACATTTTGATGGAGTGATGAAGGTAGGACATCATTCGAAGACATAAAAACCTTCATCACTCATGCTCCTATTCTAATCTGTCTTGACTTCATCATGTACAGTACGCATCCGCACATACTTGTATCGCTATCTTGATGCAAAAGAACTCCAAGGATATTGAATCCCCGATTGCTTTCATGAGCTCTCCTCTCAAGACTCATGAGCTAAAGATGTCACAATTGGAAAAGCATGCCTTTTCCGTGGTAAAAGTAGTCAAGAATTTCCGCTACTATATTCTAAATTCTCATACAATAGTGTTGGTTCCTAACACAGCTGTTAAGTCTATCCTGACTCAACACGAGTTAGGGAGCTTATGATGAAATTGTATCGCAAAGTTCCAAGAATATGATTTAGACATCAGACCAACCAAGTTGGTAAGAGGTAAGGGCATGTGTCAACTAATGACTGAAAATAAAGACTCAAAGGTACCTGAGAAGAAAGTTGCTTATGTTGATGGAGAACAAAATGAACTGGAGAAAGCGAATCCTTTGCCCATGGTTCTATTTGTCATGACCAATGACGAATGGTATTCTGACATTGCATTCTTTCTCACCTATGGAGAGTGCCCAACTCACCTAACCACTAAGGAAAAGTGAACGGTGAAACTCAGAGCCACAAGATATGTCATATGGGATGATGGATTTTACAAACGCAGAATCAATAGTGTTTTTCTATGATGTGTTGACAAGCCACAACAGATAAAATTGTTGGAGAGTTTTCACGACTTAGCCTACGGTGGTCACTTCTCCTCATCGGTAACACACACATAAAATCATTCGGGCCAGGTACTACTAGCCGATGCTATTTCAAGATGCAACCACCTAGGTAGCAAAATGTGAACTTTACCAATAGTTCGTTGGGAAACCTAAGCTGGTTGTGTTTCCCCTCGTGCCCATCATCATTGGCGAACCATTCGATACAATGGGGAATTGATTTCTTTGGATCACTCAATCCTCAATCGAGTGCTAAGAATAGTTACATCCTACCAGCAACAGATTACTTCACGAAATGGGTGGAGGCCATACCTATCAAGCATGCCACTTCTAAAGTTGTTTGCAACTTCATCAAAGAAAATATCATTGTGAGATTTGGCATTCCACACAAAATTATTGCTGACAACGCTTCTAACTTCTCTTCATAGGAGGTACTTGGTTTTTGTTATGGATACAAAATAACCCTAGCTCATGCTTCTGATTATTATCCTCAAGGAAATGGTCAAGCAGAATCCAGCAACAAGAACCTAGTGACTATCATACGGAAGCTAGTTGATGAAAACCAGCGGTCTTGGCACAAATCATTGTACGATGCTTTGTGGGTGGATCGTATCACTCCAAAGAGGTCTCTCGGCATGTCACCTTTCTAGGTGTTATATGGGATCGATGCTGAAATCCCTATCTCTGTAGAACTTCTTACTCTGCGCTTGGCTCAAGCAATTGAAGATGAAACTTTTCAAAATTCTCTTGAAAAGAGGATTATGTACCTGAAGGGAACTTGAAGAAAAGCAAGTCAAACTGGTCAACAAGATCACTGAACATCAGAATCAAGTTAAGAGTTTGTTCGACAAGAAAAATAAGCAAAGAGATTTCCAAGTGGGAGATATTGTTCTTCTATGGGAAAAACGAAGAGAACCGAAAGGTATGCATGGGAAATTTGACTCTCTTTAGAGAGGGCCATACAAGATCAAGTAGCTTAATGGAGAGAATAGTTTCTATCTCTCAAATCTAGAGAGAACTGAGCTCCCGCTTCCCTATAGAGGGAAGCACTGAAGGTCTTCGGAAGTAGAGCTTTCTCTCTTCCTTGTACGCTTTTCTTTTGTTGTGTGTTTGCTTTCGTTGTGTGTTTGCTTTTTGTTTGTTGTGTGTTCCCTTCCTCCCCTTTTTGGTCGCCCTTATTTTTGACTCACCGTAATCTAATGGATAGACACATAAATATCTAGGATTCTCTACCCTTAAGTTTCACTTAAAAGATAGTCCCCAGAAAGAGCCAAATTTGTTATCTTGTAGAATTGACAAGGGAATTTGCAAGTAACCATACCAAAATTTCTGTTTTGATCCCAAGGGGAGTTTGACAACGTTCGAAATAGCCCAAAACTTCCTTTCAAAAATTTGGATGTTGTGAAACTTAGTCAATTTTGTTAATCCTTTGGCACACCCATCTTCATGTCGACATGACTGAAGTTGCGCCCCTTTTTGCACAAGGCGTAGTTTTCCTTGTGTCGACATACCGAAATCTGCGCCCACTCTTAAAATCCTTGGTGCACTCATTATTATGTTAACATCACAAAAGTTGTGCCCTTTGGTGCTGGAAATATCATGTTGACACCATGAAATGTGCGCTTAGGCGCTGGAAGTATTATGTCAACATCCATAAAATTGTGCTAAGGTGCATTTTCACTCGTGTTGACGCTCTGAAAAGTGCACCAAAAGAAGTTGGTGAAGTAATAAATGCTAGTTTTCTTATAAATAGGTGCCCAACACCTATCATTTTCATGAATTGAAAATTTAAAAAATGTTTTCTCTGCACCTGTCAGCCATCCTTGTCACCCCCGCATGCCATTTTTTGAGGTTGTGGAGCCCACATCGTTCCTCGTCTTTTATAAATCCAGGTAAGTGGCTCCTCTCCTGGTTGTTGTTTTTGTCTTATTTGTATTAGGTATAAAGGTTGGTGTAGAAAGATGAAATCTAAAGAAACACACCTAATAAATTATCAAACCAACTGAAATCCCTTTTTGCCTCTCCTTCCAAATCTGCAAATCTAGAAGACCCCTGCCTCTAAAAAAAAAAAAAAACTCATCTTTTCCTACCTATTGCCTTGCCAAAACAAAACCTCTCTTTACCATCTGAGATATCCAAAAGAGAGAGAAAGAGAAATCAAGAAAAATAAACCAAACTCACAAACTGAGAAAAATCATGGTGCTTGTCCTTTCTTACAACATGACTTTAATCCGCGCCCAGTTGAAAGAGAACTTAGCAATTTTTCCTAAGGTGTTGGCACCACTTGTGCAACATCAACATTGGATGTTGTGTACTGCAAATCTGCGCCATGCTTTTTTCCCTTGGCGCGTTGTTTCTTCTTGCAACATCTCTCAAAGTTGCGCCTTGGCGCACTCTAAACCCATGCAACACAAACTTCTTCAACGCCAAGCCAAAGTAGTTTTTCCTAAGGCACAGGCACAACTTCTTTAACATAAACATGCCATGTTGTGTGCTGTAAAACCATACCCCACGCCTTTCTCCTTGGCGCTAAAACTGTTCATACAACACCTTGCAAAATTGTGCCCTTATACTTGGCGCAACTTTTCCCAGGTCAACACCAAGTGCAATTTTCCTCATGTTGACACCTTCCTAAATGCGCTTTACCCTTTGGCACCCAAAATTGCATGTTAACATCTACAAAACCGTGCCCTTTCTACTTGGCGCAACTTTTCTCCTATAAACATTAGGCACAATTTTTTTCATGTCAAAACCACAAAAAGTGCACTCAGCAATAAAAAGCCTTTGCAGTATGTTGTGAAACTGCGCCTTGCACCCTAAGCCTTATAATTGCTCATTCTTCATTCTGCAAACTTTCATTATGAATAACATGATGGTTAACATGTCTCTTCTGTGTTGGACCTCTTTGATTCTTCTTGCAGAACAACAACATCCATCCTCGAGCTCACACATGTCTTCATCAAGCAAAAAACCAACTAAAGCTAAAGCCAAAGCTAAGAAGTCAGAACAAGAGATGAAGTACAAATATCAAAAGTCAGAATGCCTAACTCATATGTAGAATGCAGCCTCAACATCAGAGACTCTAAGCTAGGACATATTGACATGGATGATTTCTTGGTGAGAACCAACCAGAAAGCGAAGGCCCATGGATGAATAAACTAGTTGGCGATGGATTACACTTTACAAATTGGTCTTCCAATCAGCGTAAATAACGAGTTCATCATGTTGGTGGCTCAGTGCTATAACAAAGACACTATATGTGTCAAAAATAAAGAACAACATCCCATCATAGACCTCACAGCTCGTCACTTCGAAATGATCCTGGGCATTCCTCATCACAAGCAATATGTGGAGATAAGTTTTGAAGACTGCAAGAAGGCTTGGGATGACAATGAAGATAAATGTATGCGAGATGATGAATGAAATTTACCTAAAGAACAAAAATCCGGTGAGTAGATGGCCATAAACCATCCACCGTAGTGATTTCAATGAAGAGTTGAGTGATACAATCACCTTATTAAACAAAGTATTTGGGCTCCTTGACGCCCATTATTTCCACAAATGGATGCTAAGGTATCTGGAAACCATGAACAAAAATGTGCCCGATCAGCATTTTGGCTAGGGAGAAATCATCAGCGACACCATCTCCCAAAGAAAGCTTCAATGTGTTCTAACAACTAGGAAGTTGTACATGAATTCCTATGTTGTATACACTGCTAACTGCTGTAGCAGGATTTCACAGCTTAGCTCGAAATGGGGTATGGCCCCGCATTAAAATATATGAATTCTTCCTAGAGTGAAGCTCAAGGCTAGCATCTCCCGCTTCTCTAAGATTAATGATGCCTTCTTATATGAGGTAATCTACTTGCTGAGGCCGAACATGAGACACAATCGGACCAGCCCGAGTGTGATTGCTACCACAAATAAATGGGAGAATTGTTTACACAATTCTCTACATTCACATACCTCATAGTTTGTAAATTTCAAGGGTGAGCCAACTAAGCTTTGCCAAGGTATGCAAGTCCAAAGCTGATCCTCTTGGAGTTGTCAAGGCAACTGATCACTTACCATGAGAAGTGCATGAAGAGAAAGAAAGGAGGAACTCCATTCCCCCTTACAGTTGGCCGATACACCTGCCCCACACTAGCCAAAGCACGGGAGATGTATGCTAAGCTAGAATTGCTAAATTTGAAGCACAACTTCCCAGCAAGGCTGACCTTCGACTGCCGTAGTTGCCTCCCAAAGGCAAAAATTGATCCCATCCATGTTCCTGAGATCAAGGACATTTAGATCGACCTAACACATGAGATAGATACTAGGCGAAAGGATCACTCTCGATGGCTTTGGAGGAAATCATCCACTATGGCGTAGCCATCATCCTAAAGGAATTCCAAGAGACTCGATTAAGAAATTGATTAGGTTTACCTTGACACGATGGGGACAATTGGCCATTCGTGGAGATCAACGAGCCAAATCACTAAAAATCATTCGGGAAAGGGTTAAGCTCTGCGTTGCAATGTACCAAACATTGGTGCAAAGCGATTGCAACACCACGAGCGGTTGTTATTTTCTCCTAACAATTCAAGTGTTGATATATGATTTCTCCTGTATTAGGACATGTTCCTTTGGTTTAGGGAAGTCATGCTTGATATGGATTATATCCTTTCTGCTCTTAAGATCTTGACTGAACCGGAATGTGTTTGGACTCTTTTGTTTCTTTCATTCTGACATTTGAGTTCAATTTGATTTCTAGAAGATTGTGGATTTATCCACCTTTATGACTCAGCCTTGGATCAGTTGCATTGATCCAAGGAATGTTTTAAGTTTATTCAAGATGAAAAAATTTTATTGACCTTTCGATAGTTACAAAGTTTGGTTGAGCTTTGAATGATCAATTTCGAGGTTAACTCAGGCTGATCATGGTAAATAGAATTTGGTTCCAGATATCCTAACATCAGGAAAGACTTGGACCTTAAGCCAAGTAAGATGTATATGTTTTATATATAAAGATTAAATTATTGATGCCAAACGGAATCTAATACAGGAATGTTTTATCCTATTTGAACTCTAACACTGATTAGTCCTATTTATGGGACCTAAACTAGAATCAGTACGGTTAATAGTTTTAACCTAAAATATAACCTAATGTTACAAGATTTGTTAATCTAACCTAGTCCTAAACTATTAGCTTAATACTCCTAAGGGTTAAGTAAACCTAGCGCTATGGAAATGAGACTAATGTCATATCCTATGATCTAACCTAAGTCACTAACCTATCTTAACTAATGCTAAGAAGGGGGACCTAAGGAGGGTCGCAAGTCATGGGCGGTGGTTTCCATGGCATTTAAGAGGGGATAAGGTTGAAGGACAGGGAATGCTGTCAGGTTTAGCGGAGGATAAAAATTGCTAATATAGTCTTACGTGGTGGTATCTCTAAGGATGGGAATGTTTGTTTATTTTGTTGTGGCAATCACCAACTTTGGTAGTCGGTGGCAATGGAAAATAGGCGGAGAATAAAAATAAATGCAATTAATGAGCATTGGGCCTCGAGCGCGGATTGCTTGGGAAGGCATGCAAGTGGAATTTTGTTTGGTTGTTTTGTTTTCCATGCATTCCGTTTTTTTCTGCATGAGCACTGGTTCTTCGAACTAGCCATCTACTCTTCGTTGCATGGCAATTTTGAGAGTTTCTAGTTTACTTCTCTGTCGGGGGAAATATATAAGGCATGGAGGTAACAATATTTTTTTGTTTAATCTTTCATGGAAGAAGAAGAGAAGGTGTGAGCACATTCAGAGGTCTTCTTCGAATTTTTAGCAACACTATCAGGCATGATAGGCCCTAACTTTTAAAAATCTTGCTTTCCTTTAAATGCTTTCATTAGAACAACTCTTTTCAAATGATTTTTGTACATCGGCTTATTGACCGTAGCAATGTATGTATTTTTTCCTTTTTGTTGATTTGGGAATTTTGGGTTATACGTAGATCCTAATGAAATCTACTTCCTTAATCTTCTTTCCATGTTGTGAATTCAATATGGGCTTTAATTTTTGTTGGAAGTGTTTTATGTTTTATTGTTTGGCTGAGGTATTGAATTTAAAGACTGGCACCATGATAGACTTCATGCTTGATGATTTCGTGTTTGAAGACACTACTATAATAAACTGTTGTTTCAAATATGGTTGGTTTATATGATTGTTGCTTAGCCGTATGAACTCTAACTATTACTGGACATCTTCAAGAAAGTAAATAGATGGATTTATGGTGAAAGTGTTAGTTCATTCTGTAAAGCTCGACTAGTTTAGTCGCATGAGTTGGAAATAAAGTTAAATTCTAAGCATGTACCTTTATTTTAAAAGGGGTATGAATGTTCTTATGTATGCAGAGTTTTGTGAGCAGGGTAGTGTTTTATTAAACTGTCGTTTTTACGATTTGACATGGATACAGGAAGAGAAAACATATTTGTTTAACCTTTGTATCTCTGGCGCAGTTTTGCGGGTTAACTGGGACTGCCATTGTGAAAGTTAGGTGATACGTGTGGTTGAGTTATGGCTGTGTATACCCTGAGATGACTGCGAAGTCTACTTTTTAAAGCCGCATTTTACAATGTTGGGAATTCTACTATATAAGTAAAACAATGACTTCAGCGTCGTTAAGTTATTTAAGTACAACTAATGCTTTTCCTTTTTGTAGTGGAGAATTGGGTTGAAATGATCCATATACCACAGAAGGATTTATTTATTTTGCACAGTTAAAGCATGGATAATTACTATGATATAGGTAGTTTGGATTTTGAGGCATTGTTGAATCTGCATTTAGAATCCTATTATTGACTCTGTACATGCATTTCTAGTTTAGTATCTTGAAATGATATAACGACTTAACTATGCAATGGTAGAAATAATGTAGTTTTGATCTATTAATAATAAATAGATAATGGAAGATTATCCTAACTCTTAGACCAAATGGTTCGAGAAAGGAAGGAAATGTAGACTGTTGCTTTAGAACAGGATGGTGGTATGAGATTAGATTGTTTTTAACATTTTATGTAAAGGAAACGTTATTGGCATTTGTTTAAATGTATAGTTGTAAGATCACAATGGTCTATTGGCAAATCTGAAGGTGATTCTATTTGATCTAAGCCTGAGGCTAAATGTACGTATGGCTTTACTTGCCTTCTTTTTCCTGATGGGATTAGAGTATAGGTATATTTCTTCTTGGAAGTTATACAGTCTTGAACTCGGTTAAAATAGAGATCAGAAATTCTCTGTTCCTTCCTCTAGGTAATGGAAGACAGATGTGATAGAATTTTGAAATACGAAGGTACTCTCTCCGTCTCTCTCTCCCTCTCTCTGAAATTATGAGTGATCTCTTCTTTAGAATTTCTAAAAGAGCTCTACAAGTATGGGTATGAGATGATTAGACTGTTAAAATTAGGTGGAAAGAGTGGAAAGTGTTGAATCTTAACTAGAAGTCTCATTTCCTTGTTTTTAGCATCATTATTACCACCGAATGAGAATTTCGTTATTATCCATTGTATGTAAGTAGCACTATGCATAAAAGTTTTGTATACTTATCAATGTTTATGAATTGATATGAAAAAGTTAGAGGAGATCCATTAGATGAACTTGCTTGCAGGCAGTAATATATCCTTAGCTTGAATTGTTTATATGTAAATATGTAGGTTGCATACCTTGAAAAGGTTTCATTCTTTTGATTAGAGTGATTATAACATGATTGATATTGTTCTTGGTTTTCGGATGGCTAGGAACTTAAGATTCACATCGTTTCTTCTTATTTTCTTGTATAAGATGAATCATCTGAAAAATATTTAAGTTGAAATAGTAGCTACAATATGAGTTATGTTATAAAGTCATATTAGAATGGTAGAAAGAAAGTTAGCGTGATTCATGGTTATGGATTTGATGAAATAGATTTCATTTAAATAGGTTGTTTAATGGAAACAATTGGTGGAATGCAATTGTTTTAAGAATTAGTGCTTATCGTGCTCAGTTCACTGAACTGACCCATGCTAGCAAATTTTGCAGATGGTCATCGTAAGTGGTAAAGGCTGCGCAGATATGATTTGATGCATAGATTGTTTAATCTGGTTTTTATGATGAATTCCGACATGATTTCTCTAATTGTACTATAAGAAGAAAGTTACTCTTTTACTAGTGATTATTGTATTAAAATATGCCAAAGTGCATAAGTTGTAATTGTATAGGCTTGGAAATAAATGAAATGGGGACATATTACTTACATGGCTGTGTTCTTATTTGTTGAATTGATCTTCTCTTGTCTGAATGAATGAGAGTGCATTCTTATTATTATATGCAATGGGGTCTAGATGGATTCCCTAAGTAAGCCTTGTAAAATTATGTGACTGAATACTACATGTTTGATTAGTAATTCTTATATATTATGAATATGGCTAAATTAGAAATTAGACCACTGCATTTTTAGGGAAGTTGAGGTTGAACTATGCCCTAACATGTAGCTATAACTGGAAGAGTATTCTATTACTCCCTAATAATGTTCTAATTCAAAGCAATGTAATTGATGGCTATAAATCACCATGTCTTAATGGTAATAAGTCTGATATATTTCAGTCTCCAAGGTTGATACGAACCCTTACAGGTTTAGTTACCTTCCTTATAGTAAAACTTAGGGTTGTTGCCCTATTATGAGGAAACAAGGTTATTAGGAACCAATTGGCACCTTGACACAATCTTAAATCTTATTAAAACTTTTCTCTGCGAAACTGAACCTAATTACGTATGGTAACTCAAAGTGTGGGACCCAGGGTTGGGGGAAGGCTACCCAAATAGGAGGGCCTATAAACTAATTATAACTCAACATAAGTAACTTCTTGGAGGTATGTATATCTTTTGAGGCTGTTTCGTAGGATGTTGACACATGTCAACTGCAGGGTTGTACCCTCGAGAAGATTAGGATCTTATCGAGGATACAACAATGCAGATGACATATGGCAATACCCTTCTGCTTTGATCGTTAAGATTTATACCTGAAACTTGATCAAGACTTCCCTTCGGAACTGTTTAAGATCATAGGAAGATTATGAGGCAGCCCTCTTAGACTCATGATAGCCTGACACACGGGGTGAACATTGGTTAACCCAGTATGTCAGCTTACCCCTAGTCTTCAAGGGTATCCTTATAACATGAATTATGATATTAACCTGATTCGGAGTAAAAACTTGGGACAAGGAGACTGACAAAAGTCAATATAAGATGTTCTATATAACATGGGAGTGGGGTGAAGGATGTATTCTGGATTGACGAGTATGTCATCAAGGAATAAGTAACATGAATAGTATGTTTCAAATCTTTAGCCAAAGTATCGCAAGTTGCTGATTGCGTTGTCCTATGTCACCTAGTCTAAGGGACGTGATGCCGATGAATAATGGTAACAATTATTCAGATAGGTTCCTTAGACAGAGCACTCAGAATCCCGGATTAGGGAAGAGAACCACAAGAGTGAAGTGTTCTGATGAAAACACCAACTCTAAGATACACATGAATAGATCGGTAGTTCACCGAGTCATGGAATGAATAGATCGGTGGTACACCGAGTCATTATAGCTGCATATGGTTATCTGTTATAAGAATGATTGTTATGATCTGTGTGTTCTAAATTATGTATTTAGAACTAGCAAACACAAAAAAAAAATTACCTTGTTCTAATGTATTAAATTGAGGATGTTACAAGAATGCTCTCACCTTCCTCGGAGTAGATTTCACTACTACTCCTTCAGGAAGAGCACCTCCAAGATGGCCCATGTGCCGAAAGGAAAAGGAAAAGACAAGGAGGGAGAATCAAGAAAACAAGAAGAAGCTCATGAAGGCCTTCCTACTACTTCTGAGAAGCAAGTAGTCAACCTGGTGTCTCCAGGTAAAGAAGAGAAAACAAAAGAGGTGCCAATGGATACATCTACCCGGATATTATCACAACTACAAGCTGCAGAGGTACCCATCGTCCCTTCTTCCATTCCCTCTCCTCCTCCTGTCATTCAAGCATCCATTCCTATGGATAAGTAGTCGACCTAGTGTCTCCGGGTAAAGAAGAGAAAATAAAAGAGGTTCCAATGGATACATCTACCCGGGATGTTATCACAACTACAACCTGCAGAGGTACCCATCGTCCCTTCTTCCATTCCCTCTCCTCCTCCTGTCATTCAAGCATCCATTCCTATGGATGTGTCTTCTCCTCTCCCTTCCTCCCTTCCATCTCCCACCTCTTCCATCTTCTCCTCCCTTGTGGATCTATCATCCAAAGATTCCCTCCATCCATTTGCAGATCCCTTTTGTTTCCATGTCCTTCTCTTCTCCTGTAGTAACTCTAGGCCCCACAAGTAGCGGTGCATTGGACTCCTTGTCAATGCCACCACCGAGTGTTTCAACATTATTTCCTAAGGCCTCCACAGTTGCTTCCCCTTTCACTCTCGTTTCTTCTTCTATTCCTCTACTCCCACTCCCATAAGTCCTAGTTGGATTTCTGACCATCTGGGCCAGCATAAGAGAAAGGTTCCCATCACACCCATGGACTTCTCCATCATTCTGAAGAAGGGACCCAAGAAGCAGAAAGTGATAACTCACTTTTCTAAGAGCACTTCGGGGGAGAGAGTCATGGAGATTGCTTACCCGGATCCCACCAAGGAAAAGAAGGATCTATCTCCCACAAACTTCACAGTGACTCAAGTCACAATGAGGACCTCATCTGAAAGCTTGCGAGGGAAGCCTTATCTACGGTAGATGCTCTCTACAAGAAGCTCCAAGAAGCCAAAGAGGAGAAGAGAATACTCAAGGAGCAACAAACATCTCCTCCAAGCATTGCGAGAAAATGGGCAACGCTCCTCCGATGTATCACCAAACCCATTGAAGTTCTCAGTCAGGATAAAATAAATGAATATGTTAAGATTGGTGAACAAGGTGCAGTAGTATCATCCTAGATCGAGCGGATCCTCAGAGATGGTCATGAGATGATTGGGAAATTCACAGTGCTCTATCAAGATATAACCCAAGCAAATAAGGAGCTACAAGTAGTAGCAGGTTCCCTCTCTCGAGGAGTTGGATAACGCTAGGTTACAACATGAAACATTTCAAGCCATGGTTGACTACCCAGCTGATGACCTATTGAAGGTTGGCATTATCGATTACCCACATGCAGATAACAAATCTCTCATCACTTTAGATTACCAGGTTGATCAAATGGAATATATCCTAGAGAGAATAGATAAAATCAAGGATGAAGCCCTAGACGCCCAATACAACATGGAGCAAATAGTCACAAAAATGGCTCCAGAGATGCTCAGTGAGTCGTACAACTTGAGAGAAGCAGATGATACATTCCAGTGCTTCAAGACTATCATCACTCAAGGTTTGGCACCAAAGGTCACTTTTGACCGAGAATCAATCAATAACCTCCTAGCTTGCCGCGACTTCATCGAATTTTTGATCGATTCATGTGAAACTTTCACCGAATTACTTGAAAAGCTCAAGAATGAAAAAGAAACTTGCAAAGTCATTGGCAACCATTTCAAATGTCTAGATCATGATCAACTTCAAGTGATGATCAACAAGTTTATGGAATACCGGCGCGTGTCACATTGAATCTCCCGATCAAAAGCGGATACCAAGTTCAAGCGAGAGAGATGATGAGGAGTAGTTTCTCCTCTTATGTATGCTTTGATCATTTTTGTAAAAATATTTTAAAAGCATGTTGGCATTTACGATGACATCATCCATGTTGCACCATGGGATGTTTCCATCCAAAAACTTAGCCCAAAAGTCAACTTTTGACTTTTTAGATATTTTGTAAATATCTTGTAAGATATTTTTAATTAGTGGTTGGTTTGCTTTTGTCTTCTTTCCTCCTCTTCTTCTATAAATACTTGAATACTTGTTATATCAAGGGGTGGACATTTTTATATGAAAAGAGAAGTGAATAAAGAAAGACTTTTTGTTTTCTTGTAACAGAGAAATATTAATACATATGTTCGGACTTTGTGCTTAATATGTGTGTTATTTGCATTAGATCTTTCTTAAGTTAAATCTATGTTTTTATTCTTTTGGATTCATTCCTACTTTTGTCATATGTTCATCGTATTGCTTTAATTGTTTATGCAAGTAAGTTTGGCTCTATTTACTAACACCCAAAGCATAAACCTTCTAACCTTTCCATCTTGGAATCCATTTCTTTTCTCCCTTCAGATCTACCCTCCTTCGTTCCTTCCTTCCTAATCTTCTTTTATTTGTTGGAACTATCTCTACTAGGATGAGATCCCAAACCCCCCTGAAGTTAGAATAGTGTAGATTTGCATGATTCTGTTTGATAGATTAGCAATAAACCGGTTTCACTTTCTTTGTCTCAAAGAGGGGCTATGCCCGACACTGCTGTTGGCCTATTTCCCCACAACCTACCTAACCGATAGTTTTTCGGGCCAACAAACCATAAACGAGAGTGCATCATCGGAAATGGTCGAACTATCTATTATTTGTGGCACGCTATGGTGAATGTGTAGTGATGATGTGTGACATACAAATGAAGTGTGCATGACATTATAGCCTAAGTGTATATCACTACAAGATGAGTAGAAAGGAGTGATAATTTATCCTAAAGCATACACCACTAAAAATGTAAGTGAAAGTGATGATGTAGCCTATCACGAGATGATGTTAGAAGAAGAGACCTATACTATGAAGTGTATAACACTAACCCTAGGAATATCGCATGAGAGAGAGATTGAATGATGAGCATGTAAAGGTGATGAGGTCCATTTGTGGTGTATACCCTCAGCACGATCTAGTATGGACTGCGAGACTAGAGTGCATCATTGAGTAGTGAGTGTAGCACATAGAAGTGAATATGCAAAATGTGTACTATGTGTGGTAGGATGAACAATATGTAATGTAGTATGTGTAGATGACCTAAGATGTGTATATTTCATGTATGAGGTGTAAAAACACACAATATGTGATAGCTATGGGGTGATGTATGTAGGATACAAAATGTATGAAGGCATGTAATTTCTATAGCATGTAATGTGGTGTATAATGTGTAGATGATGTAAGATCATGTGATTATATGTGGTGCCTAATGTGTAGTGATTATTGAGTAGTGTGTGGGGTTCATATATATAGAATGTCCTCAATAGTCAAGCATGAATCAAAGCACAAGAGTGTGTCATTGGGTAATGATGATGTAGATGCATATGCTAATATGTACGTGCTAGAAGGTATGTGTGTAATAATGTCAATGCTAGGGGGAACTATAAATGTATTACCCCCCAAGTATGTAAGTGATGAACGTTTAATCAAAATATACTAAGTGGATCAATGTAAGGAGTAGTTTCATTAACAAAAATGATGTGGTGATGAGGTGATAAAAGAGTGTGACCATTAATTGGTTCATCATCATAGTAAGCTTCATTCGGGTCCCAGTCATCGACATAGGTATGGTCTATAGTAGATGGCATAATTACAAGTTTAACTATAGGAGGTGGTTGTTGAGCATGACCTGGTGATGTCATAGATACCTTTAATGGAGGAGGAATAAGCACAACCTTAAGAGGAGGTTGATTAGTTTGACTTGATAGCACTATAAGTGACTGAGGAGGAGGTGAAAAAATAAAAACCTTAAAAGGAGATTGTGTAATTTGAGTGGATTGAACAGTCGGTGCTTGATAGACCAAAAACGGCACATGAGAAGTGGTAGTGTGATGCCCATTAGATGTAGGAGGAACAAACCTAGGATCCCATTTGGGTACATTATTCATAGGTGGGAATGCAAAAAAATGTTGTGTAGTGAATGAGATACATCCTTTGATGCGCAAGATGCTTGATTCTTTGTTTTAAAGCATAGAAATTGTTGTCAATATGTCCATTGATTCGATGATAATGGAAATATGGGAAAACCTGATATTTTTCTAGTCAATAAGGAGGATAGTAATGAGTATGAAGTAAAGTGATAAATTGATGACTAAGGAGATCAGTAAGAAGTTCATGTTGCTTATTATTTTGATCAAAGATGAGAGGTTCTAGTAATGGTGTGACTTGAGGCTCACGATATGAGCATAAGTAGTGGACATAGCATGAGGATGAGATGGATAGGAGAATAGAAATGAGCTTGAGAAGTGTCCTTAAGATGTTGGATTTCAGATTTGAGAGATGTAATCGTGGATTCCATAGTCTTAAATTTGTCTTGAAATAAATAATGTAAATCTTTAATTGAGTCTAATATAGATTGATTAGATGGGGGATCACTAAGGCTAGGGTTGTTAAATAGACGATAAAAAATAGGACTTATTTTGTGTGATGAGATATTGCGAAAGAGATACATGGTGCTAGGGATTTTAGTAGAACAACTTGGAAATTGGGATGAATCTTAAGTAAATAAGAAAAATAAATTTGAGGAATTTTGGGAGCCATGATAGAGAAAAATGAGGATCCTAAGCATGAAAACATTCGGGTTCACCAAAATGATTAAATAAAATAGAGATATTTTAGTGTAATCTAATGTTATAGAAGCAGATAAAATAAATGAATAAATGAAGTAATAAAATATTGAAATACACCCAAGAAAACTAAGCTAGAAAATATGAAACCCTAATGTGCAAAAAGGGTTAAGAAAGGCCTTAGTTGATTCACAGATGTCATAGGAGTGTGTCACGGTGTAGACTAGGTGAACAAGAGGAGGAAACCGTCACACGTAATCCCAAGAGAATATAGATCCCGGTTATCGGCTAAACTGGGGTGCTTGGAAGGGGATATGGGCACCGTGGGTGTCCTGGTCGAGAGATCTGGGTGCCTCGGTCTACGAAAAATGGCTGAAAACGTCCTCTCGAGGTATCGTTGGATGTTTTCCTATGTTCACTTTCTATCACACTTATGTCATTAAAATGCACCATATGTTGTTGTGAATAAGAGATAAAAGAATCATCTGCAAAACCCCGGAAAAAAACATGAAAACCCTAAAAAATAAAGATGCATATGAAGGGGTAGAACTATCCTCAATGGCCACGATGGTGGACTTACTAATCGAGCAACGCACTTTTTCACATCTCAAACCCAATGTAGTTCTAGGCACGTGTGTACAATCATGCCCTAGATTTCTCTTGTGTCGATTGCAATTTTGTGAAGTAGCGAGAAAATAACTAGTTGTAGAATATCATAAATGTGTGCATGGAAATAATAGACTCCCCTCCTATGAAGTGTGATGTAGATGAACCAATCTTGTGTGCTTTGTGATGGAGCTAGATGGATGCAAATGTAGTTTTAGATGCCTTTGATGGATGTAACTCTAGATGGTGATATAGATTATTAGTGCTTGGTTCCTCATTATGGTCACATAACTTTATATTTATATGGTTCTCTTATTCTAATTTTGTAATTAACCCCGAAAATGTCGAGCACCAAAAAGATAGAACTATCAAATGGATCGAAAGTTCCCAAAAGTTTAGATTAAAGTGCAAAGAGGATCAGCACACTCTAGAGAGGACTAGGTCACATGGGGCAACCTAGTCCTAACTGGGCACCCCAGTTAGAAATAGGAAAAACAAAGAATGAAAATACGAGACCAGGAAATTACAGGTGTAAGATTGAAAATACAACATCAAACAATGTAAAAATGGCCAAAGACATGGGTTGATTATTAATCTTTTCACTTGAGAACCATATGAATAGTAGTATGATACCGAAACTAAATAATGACTCAAATTGTGTAATTTTGTGTATGCATAGCATAAGAAGGGGAATTTCATTCTATTCCATCCAAACATTCTAATACTTAGCTACATACTAGCTACTGACCCGATATCAAGTGAAACTTACCCAAGGGCATCCTAGGATTCATTTCTATACAAACATACAAGAACTACATGGAGTTTGAGATGTAGTGTAGCACTCGGTCATAAGTTCACTCTCAGGATGACCATCGAGGTCAATCCAACTCCCAATTCTATATTTTCCTTTTTAGGTTTGATGTGGTTTATGGGCTTGCGCATGTGAACTTTTATTTTGTAGGTTACAAGTACCTTTGTTGATTCAAGAGAGACTACCACACAATCAACGGGAATAATTGTGACACTCTTACAACACAACAAAAACCATATCCAGAGCTTTTGTGTAATCATGGGCGCCCAAATCTGGTCATCGGTGCCTAGGTTCCCATGTCCTATTATAGGTGCCTTGCCCATCCATTCGTGATCTCCAAAATTTATAGAGGTAAGGTATGATATTTCTTACATCTTTTTCAGCACTTATCTTTATTCGATCACTTCTGTTCACTCAAAAATCAACTAAGCATTCTTATCTCATCTTCTTTCTTAGGGTTTGACATTTGTATGCTAGTTTGTGTGTGTCATTACTTTTTTTAGTATTTATACATAAATTATTACAATAGTTACTCTATAATTAGATTTAATTAATAAAATTTAAATTAAATCATCAAGTCCTTCCTCCTTTGAAGTGTGATCACACTACTGAGGTTCGAATGAGTGTTTAAGAACACTACCAGTGAGTGACATTAAGTGAAACTTAGACGATTTCTCATTCTTGCATACATGGTGCTCTATATGAAGATCATCCTCTTACCCCTCTTGGCATCATAATTATCCTCGGATGTAATCAACTTCAAGATGCTCATACATGTCTTTGCTCATATGCCTCTCATAGAGATAGATAATGTCTTGATCCTTCACACATGTGTAGACACAAAATCACGCATTTGATTACATTTCTAGGTCCTAAAAGCATACTAGCATTTATATGATTCCTAAGAAAGAAAACTAGTGGTTGATAGCTATCTTTGGCCTCTTTCTTTGTCTTTTGTTTTCAATTTGGTATTACACACCATACAACCCCATTGGAAAAAAATTTGTTTATCTTTTAGGACTTGAAACACCGATTGCCTAGCAAAGATAATAGCGCCCGTCTGCCCGAGTTGAAAATTTTTGTGTTTATTTTTCAGGACTTCATACACCATCACCTAGCCAGGACAACAACACCTAGGCACTCTTGTCCCCTTTAGATGCCCCTGACCTTTATTACTTTACTGGCTCTTTTTGGGTCTCTTTTATCTTTTGGGCATATTTTTCACTTATGGGTTGGCCTTCCTGTTGTCAATTACAAGATTCAAATAAGGGAATCATATAAATGCATAGTTATGTGTTCAAAATAAAGGACCAATCACTAAGCATTACTATTACCACCTAAGATTACATTCAAAAGTAACCTAAAACACTTCAAAGCATCCATCTAGTATCCATTCAAGGGATAAAGGACCATATGTTCTACATACACGACATAGGAAGGGGAAGTTTATTTTATTCCATCCACACATTTGAAATTTAGAGAAAATATAGCCTGCTATATAGTGCAACTTGTCAAAGGGCATCCTAGGGCACAATTTCTACACACACATATACATCAAAACTACATGGATTCTAAGATGTAGTGCAACTCTCGATCGTAACTTCACTCTCGGGTGACCTTGCCGAGTCGATCGACTCCCCATTCTAGATCTTTCTTTTTAGGTCTAATGTGGTTTGTGGGATTGTGCGGGTGAACATTCTCTTTTTGAGTTACAGTACCTTGAAATTTAAAGAACGACTATCGGTTGATTAACAAGAAACAATTATGACACTCTTGAGACATAGTGTAAAACAGATTCCAACCATTTACGTAGTCACATGCACCCATTAGTAGTATCCAGGGGCCAGGTGCCCTTTCCCTAGTGTGGGAACCCATGTACGAATCATTTCGTGAGTTACATAATTTATATCAAGCACTTATGACACTCTTCCTATCCTGTTTAGTAAATTTCCCGATCCATATCAGTTCCAAATTGAGCATAAATCAACTAAGTCTCTTCATCTGTCTCTTAGTTTTCTTCATCTATCTCTTAGGATTTCATATTTTAAATCTTAGTTTTCTTGTGTCATTTATATATTTCATCATTTATACATCATTTACTCTGCAATACTTAGATTTAATTTAAATTAAATTAAATCAACATGATGGTCTCAAATGCCTCGATAGCTTGACTATATCATCTTGGCTTGTTCCTTGAAGAGGTTTGAACATGATAGTAGAGTCAAGATATGATGATCCTTAACTTACTCCATGAGCTTCCCATTTCACCTTTGAACATGATGACCCCCCTTTTAACTTCACAATTCACTTCCTTGACCAGACTGTCACATGAGTGGAAACATTCGTATAGTATCTAAACACCTATTCGCTTGATGTCTCCTCATGGAAATAGGTTTCCTTCGCTATATGGAATGATTGATCCTTGAATGAGACTTGAAGTAATTTTTGATGGTGAGCTCCATCTTCTTAAACTCCAACTTCATTGAAGCATTGTGAAAGCCACTCCCTGAATTGTAAGATGTGAGCACATTGCAAGTATTGATTAAATATTTAGAAACACTCTCAAGAGATATACACGTTTGTGAGCTTGAGATGACTACCATCACCACTCATGGTGATCCTTTATCATCATTCTCATGATGTTCATTCCCTTGATTACTTTAATTTTAATGAGGTTCTTGATGTTTCAGATCCTTCACAAACCTCATGATTCTCCTGATTGCACCCGTTGTCCAAGTGATTGTCTTTTACACACATTGACACCCTAATATGTTCCTTGTCACACTATGATCCCCATGATTTCCCTTTTCATGAATGGATTTAACCAATATGACTCCCTTTTTCCACAATCAGGATGAGGTCCCTCTTGTCCCCCTTGTACCATGGGGACATAGGGGACAATGGGGACACCTAGGACACCTAGGTGTCCAAAGTGTGACTGGGGAGGAGGATGAGGTCAAAATTTTATTTCCCTCATGTCCCCTTTATCCCCTAAGGGTGAGAGGGGATGCAAGAGTGTCAAAAGTGTGATTGTGCTTTATTTGGAAAGCCAGTTTTTCCTTGGATGTCCATTTTTAGACATCGAACTTGATTTTTCACCACGGGAGCTTAGAAAAATGGTTTGGGGTAAAATATTATATGATTTTGAATCCAAATCACATTTCAAGATTAATGAAATCTTTCCAAAAATAAAATTATTCCTGCAACACAAAATTTAAGGCATATTCCTTCTTGAACTAAAAGGGTAGTTGAAGAAGTTTGAAATATATTAGGAAATAAGTAAGCATTAGATAAAATTTGATATTTACCCCTTATAGAGGTTTCTAATATATTTCTAGTGTATGTTTTTTTCCTCTTAACTCATTCGATAACTCTCGCAATCTTCCAGAGAAGACAACATTCACCGTTGAATCTCTCATTCCCTACATTATGAATACCCATTGTTGAACAGATGGATCCTAAATGAGATTTTATTTCATACATTTTTAGGTAAATTACTTCAAAAACATTCGATTCTCTTCAAAATCAACCTCAAATGATTTATAGTTTCCTAAACATTCTGAAGTGTGTTTACTAGCTGCAAAATGGCCAACATGGAATTTTTAGGTCTTCGGAGGAAGTTACCTTTCAATGAATCTTCTTGAATTAATTTATCACCTTGGGTATTCATCCTTGCACACTAAAACAAACTTGAAAACCTTATTATATATTTTATGAGTCGGGGTGAAGGTTGAACTGAAGAAAGGATGGTCATAGGAAGGATGGATAATGACTGGAATGATGCACATATTGATGTTTATCAAGTGGAAAAGGATTGAATATTGCTACACCCTAAGTCCTGCAGCTTATATAAGATATGTAGTGCCAACTTGTGGATTACATAATCTCTCTCCTTTTCATATGTTATTCATTTAGGATTTCATATGTTTATTAGGTCAGCCTTGGTGTTGGCCATAACATAGGAATGGTACATATAGGTGGTAGTAAGGAGTAATTAATCATCATATTGATCACTTGAGTCATATTGTATGGTTTGGAGGCTTACCCCTCAAAGTGACTAAGCTATTATAATTGCATATTTTGATCATTTATCTACATTTTTGTGTTTTTGTGTTATTTTGTTGCTAATATTCGTATATATATTTGAAAGGAACGATAAGAAGATTGTTCCAAGCCGCAATCTCAGATGATAATAGCACACCACATTAGATTTGAAAAGCAGAAGAGCTAAAATACCATATATGGAAATCCATCATAATCCATAATGCTCAATACATTACAATAGAATGACTTGAATTATTCAATAAGAAAGATGTACATATAGGAGGAGGGAAGTGCAACTACTACCTAAATCAATAGTGAAGAACTTCCACTAATTGATATTGGTAGTTAAGTTAACTCCAAAAAACTAGTAAGCTAACTTCACATAACTGAGAAACTAACTCAACACAACTAGTAAGCTAACTCCACACAACTAGTACACCTAAGCAAGCTAACCCAACAAGTGTAGGGATAACACAAGTGTAAGAATTATCCTAATAAATAAATAAAAGGATAAATAATAACCTACACTAACACCCTCCCGTAAGCATAACTTAGGTGGGTGGAAAGAAGGTGGGTCCCTGACAACAAGGCTTGATGAGGTACCCACATACAATAACTGGGAAAAATGGACACTATAAGGTACCCAAAACCAGTAATAACAAAGTAGAGAGCAAAATCCTGCTGCAAGATATCCTTAGAAGCTCGGCTCCAAAAACTTGTACAATGTTGAAGAAGTGTGGTGCACACTATGGTGCGAATCCACCGATCGATCATATAACTCAAAAACAAGCGACACTTTGGGCTTCACTGAAACAACTCCATGCAAGGAGATCATCAATGGAGTGATGTCGAAAAAGTGAAAAAAACATCAAACATAATTTGATCAACTTCTACTGAATAGGTGTGCCATGATCCAAGAAAAGCCAAGGTAACAAAGCAAGGACATGAAACACGAAGAAGCAGATGCTCAACACCACACCCTCCCATACTGCTGAATGAGTAGAGTGATACCACAGATCTGTATGAGTTGCCAAAATCAACTACTCGAACACTGACAAACTAACACTGGGCTCCACCAGAATAGCTCCCCCACAAGAGAGACTGTCAACATGCCAAAAAAGTGTCGAAAATACAGATCCAAAATATCTCAACAAACAAGAGAGATATAAATGTATACACCCCTAGATACAATAATGCAACACCCAAAGGTTTAGGACGTCGGGCTCAACCGAAATTGCGTCCACAAGTGATCATAACACCCTCCCAAATTGGCACTTTATAATTGAGTGCATGTAAATATTACAATGAGTAAAAGTACCTTTTACATTTGAAATATGTGTATAAAAGTCTCACCAATGCGTAGATCTCGAAAAAATACACAATTTCAAAAAAAGATCACCTTAATCCGAGCTACGGATCAAAAGTTATGAGCTCTAGAAGGTTTTGCTATTAAAATAATATTTTAATGTTGATCTTCTTTTCAAAAGGTACACGTGACACCCAAATGTCCAAAGGGTAAAAGAGTGCATCCACACGATACAGGCTTGCGACCAAAGGATAAAAGCCTGCGCCCAAAACTGAAATATCCAGAGGGTAAAAGACTGCATCTAGAAGGTACATGCTTTTATCCAATGGATAAAAGAATGCACCCAGAGGGTACAGATCTGCGTCCAGTGGATAAAAGACTGCATCCAAAACCAAAATATCTAGAGGGTAAAAGACTACATCTGGAAGGTACACGCTTTTATCCAATGGATAAAAGAATGCACCCAGAGGGTACAGATCTGCGTCCAATGGATAAAAGACTGCATCCAAAACTGAAATATCCAGAGGGTAAAAGACTGCATCTAGAAGGTACATGTTTTTATCCAATGGATAAAAGAATGCACCCAGAGGGTACAGATCTGCGTCCAGTGGATAAAAGACTACATCCAAAACCAAAATACCCAGAGGATAAAAGACTGCATCCAGAAGGTACACGCTTTTATCCAATGGATAAAAGAATGCACCCAGGGTACAGATCTGCATCTAGATTTGACTGTCTCAAAACATGGTCGAGTTTACAGTCGATTCTATGGTTTTGGCACCTTCCAAATCCAATGGCGCACTTCGTTTTGCATAAAAATGCATGCTGCAGAAAAGTGCTAACAAAATCCAAATACATGAAAAAATAAACTCTTGCTTGCAAAGAAAAACTTACATATGGATGTCTACATCATCTATAGCTCTGATACCATGAAAGGAACGATAAGAATATTTTTCCAAGCCACGATCTCAGATGATAATAGCACACCACATTAGATTTGAAAAGCGAAAGAGCTAAAATGCCATATACGAAAATCCATCATAATCTATAATGCTCAATACATTACAATAGAATGACTTGAATTATTCAATAAGAAAGATGTACATATAGGAGGAGGAAGTGCAACTACTACCTAAATCGGTGGTGAAGAACTCCCACTAATCGATCTTGGTAGTTAAGTTAACTTCAAAAGACTAGTAAGCTAACTTCACATAACTGAAAAGCTAACTCAACACAAATTAGTAAGCTAACTCCACACAACTAGTACACTAAGCAAGCAAGCTAACCCAACAAGTGTAGGGTTAACACAAGTGTAAGAATTATCCTAATAAATAAATAAAAGGACAAATAATAACCTACACTAACAATATTAAAGTAATTTCATTACAAATATATATTGGTAGTTCATGGCATCTTACATTTACTTCCAACCTTGATGTGTTTTTTTAATTATCACGATTTTTCTCACCAAGTTTAATGTTGGAAGTATATGAGGCATCCACAAATCTAGGTTATAAAATAAGAAACTTTAATTTAATACTTTTAAAGCTTATTCAATAGGTAAGTGAGTCAAGAAGGGTGCATGTATGATAAGAAATCTGAATTTTCTCCCTATCATATTATCTAAAACCCTATTTTGGGGTTTCAACAAGGAAATCTTGATATCTTAGCTAATAAGGAGTCTTAGAAGATAAATCTACCTAGAATTGGGTTATTAAACATAGGAGTATTTTTGAGTCGCACCATTGCAGAGAAGACTATGATACCTTTGCTTTGACTACAACAAGGACTTTTGAAGTGCTTTGAGGCTCCCAAAACCTTCCATTGAAGTTGATCTTTGAAAATGAGCAATCTTGGCAATTTGGGACACTCTAGAAAATTTGACTAGAAAGGAAAAAATGTTTTAATAGAGTTTTCAAATAAAATGTAATGACATTTCATATGAAAATAGCTGGCTCATAATTGAGGACTTGTTTCAGATTGGATGAAGGAAAAATGAAGAAAGCATGAACCTCAATTGTCTCTTGGGGGAGTAAACCAATGCCTTATCCATTGGGAAAATAGAGTCACATAGCACACCAACAATACATGCAAGCCACACAAACAAGATAAACTAAAACAAACACACAATGGAAAGGGAAAAACACCACATACGGTGACCCTTGACTCACTCCATGAGCTTTGCATTTCACTCTTGAAAATGATGATACCCTTTTCACTTCGTGACTCACCTCCTTGATCAAGATACTACTTGAGTAGAAACATGCCTACAACATCTGAACACACTTTTGATCAATTTTAAAAATGTATAATTAGAAATTGAAGGTGAATCACATGGTTCCGACCTCCACAATGTATTGAGCTCATTACCAAGTATTGATTAAGTGATTAGAAAAACTCTTGTGAGGTATACATTGATTGAGATGATTTCTAGCATCACCTTTGGTGGCCTTGGATAAAAATGGATGCTCCTGATTATTCAAGATTTTTTGTTCCCTTCTAACTCCTTACTGGGCTCCTGAAATCGATCGGAGAAGTCAAGGTTCACAATTTGACTACTCATTCCTTGAACTCCGAAAAACCCACTATTGAAGAGGTTGTCCCTGAATTATCAAACCTTTCCTAAATCTTCCTAAAACTATTCAAACACCTTCAAGGCTCTCCAATAACAACTTTATATACTTAATACCTTTTCATATCCCTCCGAAGGATGCACACAGAGCTTTAAAGTGGCCAAAATTGTCCTTTCTAGGCTTACCAGGAGAATTAGTATTTTACTTGCACTTCACCGAATGGAATAATGGAACTTGTTACAATGTTTTGAAAAGTTATGCATGTTCACCCAATGCACTAGTACTACCTTCAGGACAAGGAGATCATGACACGGGAGGTAGGTTTTCCCAGAGAGGGATTTAGGCAGATTTGGGAGCAATATTTCACATTATGGCTTGGTTGTCATGGTTTAAGTTTTACATTTTTGGGTTAGTCAATTCACATGACAACATCTCCATATGAAGATCATCCTATTACCATTCCTATCTTCAAAATCCTCCTTGAATGGAATCATATTTAGGATGCTCATACACTTCTTTCTCATATCTCTGTTGCAATAATTGGTGACTTCTTTATCCTTCACACATGATGGTCCTAGATGCCTCAAAGATCCTAACTAGATCATTTTAATTTGTTTCTCAAAGATATTTGGAAATAATGGTAGAGTCAAGATATGATGATCATTAATTCACTCCTTGGGCCTCATATTTCACCTTTGAACATGATGATCTCTTCTTAATCTCATGATTCACCTCTCGACAAAAATATCACATGAGTGGAAGCATGATTATGATGTTTGTGCACCCTCTTTCTCAATTTCTCCTCATGGAGATGGGATTCCTCCTCCTGATAGAAGGATTGATCCTTGAATGAAACTTGGGGAATGCATGTGAATGAATATCTTGTTCTTGACCTCCACACTGCTGCACTAAAACACCTGCAAACTCCACCTCCCGACTTGCAAGATGTGAGTTCACTACCAAGTGTTGATTAAGTGTTTAAAAACACTCCCCTAAAATATGATGTATTTGTGATCCTGAGGTGATTACCACCATCACTCATGGTGAGTTTCTCTTATCATGCTCCTGATGACCATTCCATTGATGATTTGAATCTTGATGAAGCTCTTGATGTTTCAGATCCTTCATAGACCTCATGATGACCATTCCCTTGATTATTTAAATCGATAAAAACTTACATATGTGTTTTGATTTGTTATGTGTTATAAGGAATTGCATGAGTCCATATATTTGAGAAATTGTTACTACCTTTAGGAGTTGTGAGGTTTATAAAATATAGTTTTGACACATCTAAAACTCCTACAAATGTCAATAACCAATCAAGAAGACCCCAAAACCTAAACAATGACTATATTCTTTCCCAAAACAGATATCGATTGTAGAATTTAAACCCTAAAAGCTTTAGGTGAATGCTAAAATCTTGAAAAATACCTATATACTGACCAGATTAGATTATTAAAAAATATCTCCTAAACCATGACTCATGGAGCTACAAGACTAGTTTCATAAGGTGTAGAGTGACCCTAATTTCTTATAGTTACTAAAATAAATTTAAATTATAATTAATTTTTGTTGTTGTAAATATATACCTCCCAAATGCACATTTATAACATTACTTACAGGAACGCGAGTGCGTTATAGCGCACTTGCAATATAATGTGAGTGTGTTTTTGGATTGGTAAATCTAATCCATAATGTGATCACATTAGAATGGAAGATTGATTTTTCCTGTCATGTTATAACGTGAGCACATTATGGCAAAAATGGCCAAAAAGATGCTTTTGGCCGCTTTTCTCTCCCCGTCTTCATGCACATGTCCGATAGTGTATTTCATATTTTTGAAAAAAAATTGGTACATAGGAATCAAAAAATTATAAAAATAAAGTGATTAAGTATGAAGTCTTACATAAAATTATGGAGTCTTTTATAAAACAAGAATCTCTCGTATATAATGCTTCATTGGGTATTACAAGTAAAGTCACATGAAGTGATTATTTACTTAAACACAATGTAAATAGTCTAAGGAGTTTACAAATGAAATAATTAGGTTGTTAATAAGTGGCATTACAAAATAGGTTTCATTATAAAAACATGCAATAAATTCTCAATCCTCCTTATTCCCCTTCAGGAAACTTTAAAATGCCATAACTATGTCAAATAATCTTATCTCATCTAATTCAAAGGTGAATATCAATGTCATTCACATGATCATTAGAGCCAAACAACATATGCTCATTTGATTCAAAGGTGGAGATCAAGGTCATCCACATGACCATTTGAGCCAAATTTTGAAATGCCCAACATAACACACAATTTGTAGAACTTTGTAGCACACATTAGCTTTATAAAAATGTCTACAACCAGATCTTCAGTAGAACAAAACTTGAGGTCTATGTCACCATTCAAAACTTTCTCGAATGAATTGTTTATGAATCTCAATATGTTTGGCTCTTTGATGTTAAATTGGATTATTTGTAAGAGTAATGTAACTTTTGCTGTCACATAGAAGAAGATTGCTTCCTTTAATTCCCATATGAGGTTCATCTAACAATGTTTTCAACCACATAACTTCCTTTGTCAAGCTTTTATAACACTTTTATACCTTGTTGAACAATAGAAGAGATAGATTTTGTTGGTCACTTCTTACTACTCCAAGTGATTTCACCTACACCCAACTTGATAACATATCCAGTAGATTTTGTATCCATAAGATCACTAGCATGGTCGAATCACAATAACCGAGATAAATTTACATCATCACAAGAAGAATAATACAAATCATAATTGATTATACCTTTGACATACCTTATAATATTTTTTCATTTTGCAATGGTCGTCATAAGGATCCTGTATGAATATAGAAACAATTCCAATCAGTATAGGATATATTAGACCTAGTGATGGTTAAATAAATAATACCACCAAAAGTTGTCTATATAAAGAATGATTAAATTTAGCATAAACAGGTTTTGGATCTAATTTAACTCCAACTTCTATAGGAATCTAAACAGGGCTTACAATCAGTCATGTTAAATATTTTAAGAATGTTATAAGTATCTTTGTACAACTTAAAATGTAATAATAGATTTGTTATTTTGACAAATAACCATGCCTAAGAAATGATTTAACAGTCCTAAATCAGTCATTTCAAAACATTGTCTTAACTTCTCTTTGATTCTAAGAATTAAATTCTTATCACTACTAGTAATTAAGAGATCATCAACATATAAGACAATAATAATAAAATGATTGCTTTCAAACTTTACAAATAAATCGTTATCATCGAACAATTTTTGAAACCAAGATCTTGAAATAAACTATTTATCTTAGCATACAAAGCTTTGGGAGCTTGTTTAAGACCATACAAATATTTTTAAGCTTACACACATATAATTCCTTACCAATTTCTTCAAACCCTTTAGGTTGATACATGTAAATTTATTCTTCCAAATCACCATTTAAGAAAGAATTCTTAACATTCATTTGGTGAATCTCCCATCCATGTTGTGCAACTAGAGCTATAATAATTATAATGGTGCTCATTTGGGCTATAAGAGAAAAGGTTTCAACATAATATACACCAGGTTTCTGAGTAAACCCTCTAGCAACTAATTTTTCCTTAAATTTGTCAATATAACTAGCAAATTTATGCTTGATTTTATATAGGCATCTAGATTCTACAATGCGTTTTTATGAAGAAGATGGACTAATTCCTAAGTATTAATTTTTATTAGAGCATTGTATTCAAATTTTCTAGCATCAACCCACCTTTCATATATGCTAGCTTATTCAAAATATTGAGGTTCAACCTCATATAAAGTTGAAAAGGCATGATAAGAATGTTGACCGTGGGTCATCTTTCTCGAGTTATTGGCACGAGAATCGAAACCAAATTTTGAGCTCATTAATGAATTCTAGACGAGACACCGATTGGGAAGACTCCCCCTCAATATCTACATCCATTGTATTAGAATAAGTATGATTGACTTCTTGGAAATACATTTCCATATTGTCTCACGAAGAAGGATTATCAAAAGAAGAGATTCATCCTTAGGAAACATTGAGGCATGAAAAGTGGAAGATTCAAATAAAGGTTTCTTAAGAACATGAAAATTCATATTATCTATAACCACATGTTTCACTAGATCATATACTTTTAATACTTTTTTGCAACCTCCATACCCGATAAAAATTCAAGAGTAGGAGGTAGTATCAATTTTTTGCTTTTGAATTTAGGAATGAGAAGGGAAGCAAGAATCTTGAATATATTTAGATGAGATATATCATGTTTTTTTTTGGTCCAAACTTCATGAGGTGTAGTTTGATGTAAATCTTTAGTAGGAACTCTGTTTAGGATATGAACAAAAATGTTTATAGCTTCAGCCCATATAAACTTAGGCACTTTAGAAGAATGAAGCATAGTCCTAGTCATTTCAATGTTGGTTTTGTTATTCCTTTCAACTATGCCATTTTTTTTTGTGGGGAATAGGGATTTGTTAACTCTCTTTGAATTCTATAAGAAACAAAAAACTGATCAAACTTCTTATTGACATACTCACCTCCATTATTAGTTTTGATTCTCTTTATTTTTCATATTAGCCATGTTTTCAACTAAGGCTTTAAACTCTTGAAACTTAGACAAAAATTCATATTTTTCTTAATGTAATAAGACCAAGTCATTCTAGAAAATTCATCAATGAAACTAACAACATACAAGGATCCACTAAGAGAAGGAACTTCTAAAGGACCTCTTACATCACTATGGATTAACTCAAGCAAGTTAGAGGAATTAGACTCATGATTTTTATGAAATGGTTCAACATGTTGCTTACCACACAAGAAACATTCAAAAGATCTTAAACTTAGGGATACCTATAACAAGGTTAAGGCGGGACATTTCAAATAAACTTTTAAAGTTCACATGCCCAAGCCTTTCATGTCATAATTGAACATCATTACAAGAAGAAGAAGAAAGACAAGATTCAACAACAAATCCTTCAAAAATATACAAGTCATTCTTCTGAAAACCAACAATAATAATCTTACCAAGCTCATTCTTTACATACCATTTATCTTTTAATAACACAACTTTGTAGTTTTCTCTAGTAGTTGAGAATAAGATAAAAGGTTCTTCTTTAAGTTAGGAACAAATAAAATATTACTAATGGTTCCATTTGCTAACTTAAATACATGCAAATTAGTAAAAACACTTTAAAAAATGTATGAGAATAGATAAGGGAGGTTGAAAAACAAACAAACAAGTCGTAAGAGGCTACAAGGAAATAGATAAGAAGATAAAAATTCTAAGTTCACAAACCGTAGTACAAAGGAACAAAGATATGCGGGATTTTTAAAATTTTAGTGTTCCATGGAAATTTAAGGTAAAAGTCGAGGAACATAGGGATGTCACGAGAAAAGAAAAGTATGCCAATCACAGGGAGCCCCGTGAAGAAAATAAAATAGTTCGTGAGAGACATATATTCCGTGGAATAAAGAACATTGACCACAGACAAAAGAAGTTCGTAGAAAAAAGAAAACAATCCATGCAAGACCAAGGAAATATGCATAACAAAGAAAACATTCTCGCAAGATAGAGGAAGTTTGAAAAACATAGAAAACAATGTGGAACAAGGAAAAGATCATCAAATAAGGAAAAATTCACACAAGGTAGAATAATGCGAAACACGTAAAAGAGTCACACAACACTCAAAAATACCGCGCAAGGATACAAAAATGTTATACAACAATTAACAAGCCACACAAGAATTATATAATCCATACAATACAAAAAAATGTCATGCAACACTTAAGTAACTTGCACCAAACATAAACACGCCACATAATACTTAACAATTTGTGCAAAACATAGAAATGATGTGTAATGCAAGTGACAAGTCAGTACATAAAGTGTAGAAATGTTGTGCAAAGAACAATTACCATCGTGAAATAAAGAAGAGGGCATGAAAGAGAAGGATCCGTGAAAAAAACACATAAGTCACGAAGCATGTGAATAATCCGCATAACACGTGAATAAGCCATGAATCATGTGAATAAGACGTGAAGCACATGAAAATGAAAAGGAAGGCATGCGAAAGATTAAATTTACCAAATCAAATCATACATAAGACTTGATAAAGATAGAAAGTTAAGAACAACAAGGTTTTGATCATTCATAATAATTTAAAGCATCCAAGCACTTGACATTTATCTTAATTCACATGAATTGGGGTTTGTGCACCTTATAGAACTGAAACAACTACACAACACTAGTTATGGTGTCAAGGATCTTGAAAATTTCCAAGTTCTTTAGATCTACAAGATTCTTTGTACCTACAAATAAAAACAACCAAATCTATCTTGCACAAGCATAAACAAAAGCTCGATACCATATCGGAAATAAGAGGATAAATAATAACAAAAATTTATATATCCACCAAAATAAACAAGCCAAAGATTATAGTTTATGTTTGAACAATAAGTTATGATAGATTGCATTGCGAATGAATTAGATATAAGATTCCATACATAAAAATGAAAATAAATGAACACGATATATAAAATTTAAGTCGGAAAACCTTTTAGTAAAAAAACCACTGAAAAACCACTTATCTTTATTGAGAAAATATGTTTCACCCAACACTCCCACTATTTCCTTAATCAACAAAATTTACACCTTCAAGGAAGAATTATAAACTATCAATTACATTCACTCATGTGAGTAGATATCAATCTTGACTCCATTTGCATCATGTATATTTTACATTCTTGCATAATTTGTTGTTACATTTTGTGTCCATTATCGAATATTATTGTTGTTTTTGTTACCAATCTTTAATGAGATCAACTTGATTTATATCAAGGCGGGTGGCCTTGTTTGGGTCACTCTTATACTTTAACTTTAAATATGTGTCGACCCGATATGGAAATCCACCGCACACTTATATTTCAAATTTAAGGTATATGCCATGATCGATTAGTCTTTGGTGGGTTTCTATTAAGTCAGTTTCGCTCTTAATATTACAACCCCAATAGAGAATTACATTAGTGTACAATATTTCCGGTTTTCAAAAATGGGATCCTCCCCATTCCCAAGATGAGGGACTTAGTCACGAGTGTTGGCAAAAAATTGCATATTTTGGCCTTGAAAAAATATTTTACCGACAAGGAACTTTTGTTCTTTTCCCCTTTTCTCATGTTTAAAATGCCACATTGGCCTTTATCTTGTTTGAAAATCTTATTTTTCTTTTACGTTGTTAATGATGAAATTCAAACAAGGGAATCATATATATATATATGAATTACTTACCATTCTAAGGGGCTGGGAAATTCGAGCTATTACTTCCTATATATTACTTGGGAAAGGAGCCACATTCAAGGACTATATTTAGGTTGCATCATTCACTTTGTATAGCGGTGGAAAATTCTGAATTCCATCTCACACATTCATCTTGGGGAAAAGTAGTTTAAGATCGCTATCTTCGATGACGTGACATAAGGAAAACCTAGCTTCAAGCGACACATTTCAATCTCTCTCTCACACACACACGAACAAAATTGCATCTAAAATGTAGTGTAGCGCTCTATGATAATCACATTGGGGTGACCGTCGAGGTCAGTCTCACTCAAGTATATACATTATTTATTCCATCTAATGTGTTCTTAAGCCTTATGTAGGTAGATAGGGTTTTTTTGTAGGTACATGTGTGACATTGAAACCCTACAAAAAAGCGAGTGACAAAGAAAGAAGTGAAGGTGAGATTTTTAAACCATAAAAATATCATATCCGAGACTCTTTGTCAAGACACTAGCTCCCGATTGAGACACTAACACTCGGGGTGGTCCTATTCTCCTTTGGATGGTATTTTACGAAGGACGTTCAAATATCTTTTATCCAGGACAAAGATTACTCGGTTCGAGATCTAACATGTTCCACCCATTCTCTAGCTCGAGTCATTCCGGTCAACAACAAGATACAAGCTAAGTCACTCTCATCTTCTCATTGTTTACGCTTGATTATTATTACATGTTATATCTTTCTTATTTTAGATATACATTTTTATCTCATTCCTCGATAAATATTTAAATTATGTTAAATCAATATGTCGATATGTGCTTGACACATCCATGGTGTTTTTTTTTTGTCCCTTCGGTCTATCGATGTGTTAATGACACTCATTTATTTTATTCTTGTTGGCATTGTAACACATGAAATCCCTTTCTTTTTTGTTGTATTCGAAATTTATGTTTACAATAACATAACAATTAGGAAATATGTGTGTGTTTATAACCATATACTATTTAAGGAAAAAGTAAAAAGGAAAACATATAGCAATTACATATGTTGTGCTTCGATAAAGGTACTCAACTTTGCAAATGTTGTTAAGGGTTACACAGATAAGAGTATGACCATATATGGAGCGAGAACCATGCATGTATAGAACCAATTGAAACTTAATATGAAGATTTGGTTTGAGAAAATAAAAATAACACATTTTTATTCAATAAGGGATCTCACTTTGCATTACATGGGAGAAAGCACGTAAAATATGAAGGAAACTACATTGTATAATGCATGTCTACAAGTCTTCATAAATGCATCTAGGAAATCTACATGGTTGAATGTATAGTCATCTTTCTACACCTAAAAAATGGCACAATAGACTTGTTCTTTTCTATTATACAACTCCTTCGTTCACAGAATTGTAAAGTGGTATTTTTAGAAGAGCAATAACTTGAGAACATACCAAAAATTTTCGGTGTCGACCCACCATTTGTAAATTTTGTGCGGTGATGCCCATGATATTTGTAGTGACGTCTTCAAAGGTAGAGACACACATTGTACTTGTGTCATCCTTTATCAAGAAATTTAATACATATTTATTATCACATTTGTTGATTTCTTTTTTGAATTTTGCATAGTACCAGGACCTATCTGGGTTTTGAACAAGTTTTTTCTTGTATTATCTATTTTTGTTAAAGAAACTCAAGCGAGGTAGCAATGTTTTGACATTTTTATGTGGATGATCATTGTTGTAACTTTAAATCCGATTGTGTTTCCTAGAACATATGATGTTTTGATGCTTGCAATATCATTAACCTTAATAACATCGTAGCTAGTGATATAGATGGTATGGTAGAACTGTAAGAATCAAACCAAGTTCTCATATGGTGTTCTTCCACCGCATCTAGAATGATGAAATACTATGTTGGAACCAATGCCAATATTTTTTACCTTTGTAAAATGTTATCTTGCCCTTCTTAATTGTGATTATTAGTTTCAACGATTCCTTGGATGCACAAAGGTCTACAAAAACCTTTACCTCCTCATCATAGAAGACACCCAAAGGGTTGTGTTAATGCAATAACCCGAGAAATCTTGTAGGACAAGTGTTCTTGTTGGTTGTAGGTGTCATCTAGTTTCCTAATTGTCGAGTTTGGAGTAACAAACAAAACAACAACAATGATGTCTACTATAGAGTTGGCAAAGGTCGTTATGATCTCCTTAATTGGCTTGAATTGAAACTAGTAGGTTGGTATTAGTGGCATTTATTTTATACTTAGTTTGACATATGATGTTAAGCCAAGGAAAACAATCCATAAGATTTTGAATCATTGTACCCGTTTGTGTACCTTAAGGTGCCACTAGAGACTATGTAAACCTTACCATATTGCACATGATTGTAGAACACTTCGCATCTTGGTCAAAAGAAGTGATAGTTATGCGATTGCCATCCATGTCTACAAGACCAAAATTGAAAACTTGTCCATTTTTTGTTGAATCTACGAAGAAATCCCTCTTTATGATGCAACCTTGAATAGTCCAATCATTCTCGTAAGTATTCAAACTCTTTACGCTAGTGATTAGTTCCATCCCTTTTTCATTTGTGCCCGTGCGATGACGTGATAGAGTGCTATTGGTATTTAGGTCTTTCGTATTTCCATTGTTAGAATTTGGAATCTTTTGCATGAAGGTTAACAAGAGTAGGGAACGTGTAACGTATGTATGTTTCCTTTAAAATAGTGGCAACACAATTTAGGCTTTAGTTTCGGGCATTGAAAGTGCTAAAAGGGTAGAAGCAATGGGGGAAAATAACTCAATGTGAAAGTGAAGCACTTGTAATATGTATGTGGTCGTTGAGGGCAACCACGCAAGATTAGGAAAGGAAAGTGTTCTAAAGATTAACATGAGGAAACAAGAAATATCAAGCAAATGTAACTTTATATTTAGTAGATAAGAACTTTAAACATGATATGCACAAGCTCAATTGTCTGTACATTCAAGAAAAACATGTATTTGAAGATGTGTTTATTTTCATATTATACATTCATAACACTACAAGGGTAAAGGGTAGACCGAGAAATGCCTTTCTATGACAACAAAGGAGTTAAAAGCTCCAATAGCGTACTAAATTTGGAGGATGGGATTGCGTAAGTACTCGCTTATGTTGAACTTTTTAAAAACAACAACAATGTAAGTTATACCTTTCCCTTTATACTTATTAATCGTAACCTAATTCTCGTAAAAATGTTTTCATCCCTTATAACTAGAAATAAGTTTTTCAACCTTATCCATTAAATCTTTGTAATCTAAATTTTCCATTATCAATAAAATTCACCTTTTTATGTGTTAAAAAAAAGTAATTTTCATTAGAATAATTTACTTGATGTACTTCGCACCTTCTAATATCTTTTCCTATTGACAACACTTTTGGACTATGTAACGTTTTCTAGTCACCTTCCCTTAAAGAGTTCCACAACAGTTAAATTAGATTATTAAGTTTTGATAGGAGTGTTTTTAAAAAAACAAGACCTTTTCAACAAAGTCAACGTCAAAGTACTTTTCTTCTCAACATAACTATTCTTCTCGGACATAATTAATGGCGAGCTTCTTCCTTCGACCTTCCGTTTACCATTTATTCACAGATGTGAGAGTGACTGTTAAAAAAAAAAACATGTTCATCCCTTATGACGAAGAATTTCCCCGTGAATTTCCCTCCCATACTTAGTTGGACCACTGATGCAGATGTGACAATGACTCCATGACAGACCCCATCTTCTTTGAATTTTCCTACCATCTTTTCTTTCGACTTTCTGCCCCCTTCCATACGCCTTCTGGATTAGAGCTATTGACTCTGCATAGACTTTCTGTGGAAAATGGAGCCCCCGTTTTCCATTAAATTCTCTCCATCATTTTTACACCTCTCCATACAGAATTTGTGCGCCTCTTTTGGATAGTAAGCCATGGAAGAGGAATCGCAGAATAATCATCGGAGCCTTTCTTCAGTGCAGTGTATAATATTTGGTGTTGTATCTGTGCCACTCTTGTATTGGACTGTGTCTGGGCTCGGGGAAATCATGAAGCCAAGAAGCCTCTGGATATCTTTCGTTGCTTTGTTTTAATGTGTTTGTATTTACGTTCAAATTCTGCTTTTTTGCTGGTATTGTGTAACGTGATCATTGGTGCGCTCACGGTTCTGGGTAAATCCAGTGAAAGCCATGATTTTTACAGTGCATATCTCAGGGAGAGCGAAGGCATGAGAAGCAAGCAGGTGATTGTTGCAGAGCCGTCTGGAATTGAAAAGAAAAGAGACATTGTTAGTGAATTTACAGAGATTTGCAGTGCAGAAAATGTAATGAAGCCTGGAACAAGTGGTGGGGATTGTTGCAGTGAAGAGACCGAACCCAAAATGTGGGTATCAAGTTCAAGCTCAAACATGGCGGTTGTTCCATATACAGAGATCAGCGACAGCAACGACGAACTGAAGAGGAAGTGTGATGAATTCATTGCTCAGTTCCGCCGCCAAATGAGTCTCCAAAGCCGTTCTACCTGATGAACTGCTGCAATTTGCTACAATTCTGACATGCTGTCATCAAAAAATCAGAAGGGATGTTTTTTTAGCTTTTTTGATTTGCGAACTAGGAGGGTTATATGGGGAGTCAGGCTGTGACTCGAATTATTGTAAAGTTCCAATGAGTTAAGTTTTTTTCTGGCTAAGAATTTAGCGGTTTGCTAATGGATAAAATTATATATCTCCATTAGGTTTTGGGTGAAGAGGTTTTTTTAAAGGATTTGACGGTTTGCTAATGGATAAAACTATGCCAGTAACTCTAGTGTGTAGGTTACCTTAATATTCTATATGGATTGAAGTGTTTTCCAGAAAATGGATTGAAATGTTTCCCAGAAAACTCTGCTGTGAAGGTTACTTTAATATTCTATATGGATTGAAGTGTTTTCTAGGAAAAAGATTTTTTTAAAATCGAATGGGTATTTCGAGATGATGTATTAGGGTTAGTATACTTATAATTTATGAGAGGGATTATTAAAATTAAAAAATGAATTGAAAATTAACATGGATTGTTATTGTTTGTGTATAATTAATATGTTTTTTTAAGTATTTGAAACTTTTATGATATGGTAAATTTTGTGGAAGTGGATGTAATTTAATAAAAAGAAGAAATTACACTATGGATAAAAGAAATTTTATGTAAGTATATTTGAATGTAAGAAGTAGAATGTCAAATGAGTTAGTGGGCTCATCCATTGGATTGTTTCAATAGTGCAAATATCTTTTTAAAAAATTATTTGAAATACATTGAGAGTAATCAATTTTATGGTGCTGAGTTTAAAGGTTAAGATATTAGTATTTTCTAATCGACTTGCATAAATATCCATTTAACATGTGCAATCACATTATCCTATATCCTTGCATGAACGAGTCATTACATGCTCACAAGTCCACACTTGTAATATTTTTTTAGTAGGGTATATGGAGGTGATGCTAAAACTTTGAGGAACTATGGCCACCATGTGAAATCATGCAAACCATTCATTTTCATCAAAAGATTGAAAAATCTCAATTGTTGATATGACTATCAATAGCGGCTCCATCATTTTCATTTAAACAAATACTTATCAACATAATAAAAGTCCTAAAAAAACATAAAAATATCTAAACATATGCTAATATTTTTTCAAATCTCATAATAAATAAAATAATAAAATGAAAATCATGCTCTAGGAATCAAACCTTATAAGTGCACTCTTGTTAAAAAAGTGGTGATTCCGATCATTATTGTTTACAACCACCCAATCTTATTACAATAACTCACTTGATATACTTTTCACTTTTTGACTTATTTTCTTATTGACAAAAATTTTGGAGTATGTGATGTTTTCTAGTCACTCTTTTTTATAAATTAAATATGACAGTTGTATAGACTTTTTTTCATGATTTTAATCATAAAATACTTACAAATATTTTAATTAAACGTTTACTTGTGACCATCATTTTATATATATATATGTGTGTGTGTGTGTGTAAATTATATAAATATATATTACAAATAATTGATTAAATATAGAATACTCATAAAAGAAAAGTCTTTTTGACGATTAATTTCACCGTTAATTTACCTCCTGTAATACAGATGTAAAATATTCCTCACCCATGACAGAGACCGTCTTCTTTGAAGTTTCCTAACATCTTTCTGCCCCCTCTCATACGCCTTCTGGATTAAAGCAATTGACTATGCATAGACTTTCTGTAGAAAATGGAGCCCCCACTTTACATTAAATTATCTGTCATTTTTAAGCCCTTCAATACAGAATTTGTGCCCCTGTTTTGGATAGTTAGGCATGGAACAGGAATCACAGAAAAATCACTGGACCCTTTCTACAGTGCGATGTATACTATTTGGTGTTGTATCTCTGCCACTCTTGTATTGGACTGTATCTGGGCTCAGGGGAATCCATGAAGCCAAGAAGCCTCTGGATATCTTCTGTTGCTTTGTTTTGATGTTTTTGTATTTACGTTCAAATTCTGTTTTGTTGCTGTTACTGTGTAACCTGATCATTGGTGCGCTCACGGTTCTGGGTAAATCCAGTGAAAGCCATGATTTTTACAGTGCATATCTAAAGGAGAGTGAAGGCATGAGAAGCAAGCAGGTGGTGGTTGCAGAGCCGTCTGGATTTGAAAAGAAAGGCGACATTCTTAGTGAATGTACAGAGACTGCAGAAAATGAGGGGATTGGTGGTGGGGATTGTTGCAGTGAAGAGACCAAATCTATAATGTGGGTATCAAGTTCAAGTTCAAGCATGGCGATTGTTCCATATACAGAGATTAGCAACGAGGAATCGGACAGGAAGTTTGATGAATTCATTACTAATTTTCGCCGCCAAATGAGTCTCCAGAGCCGTTCTACCTGATCAACTGCTGCAATTTGCTACAATTTTGACATGTTGTCATATAAAAAATTCCAAAGGGATGTTTTTTTCCTTGTTTTTCTTTGTGTAGGGGCCATATGGGATTGGGGAGTCAGGCCGTGACTCGAACCTGGGCCAAAGGGATGTTATTATAGAGCTCCATTAGGTTTTGGGTGAAGAGATTTTTTCAAGCTAGGATTTAGCAGTTTGCTAAAACTCTGCAACTAACTCTGGTGTTTACGCTACCTTAATATTGTACATGGATTGAAGTGTTTCTCTGAAAGGAGTTTTCTAAATCCAATGGGTATTTTGAGATGATGTGTTAGGGTTAGTATACATACAACCTATGATGTGTACTGTTGGGGAGAGCAGGAGATTATTAAAATTAAAATTAAATAATAATTAATTTGTGTTTTTGTTGTTGTTTGTGAATGATTATTATGTTTGTTGAGTACTTGAAGTGGATGATTATTATGTTTGTTGACTATGTAAAAGTATGTTACCATGTGATAAATTGTGAGGAAGTAGATATGATTTAGTAAATTGTGGATGAAGAAAATTTAATACATATATCTGAATGTAAGAAGAAGGGGACCAAGTGAAAAGTAGAAGTTAGAAAAACAATTTGTTTTTTTGCGTAGAAAGTGCTTATCCTTTTTCAAAGTATTTAGAAAATATGTCGAATATATTGTTGCACTTGTTCAAGCAAGTGTATATGTAATAAGTGTTAGTTAAGTGAAAGATATATATTTTGCAAGAGAACCATTAGTGCATCTATGACATGTCCATGGAGGAGGAGAGTTAAAAGATCACAAAAGCAAAAATTGTGGTCATTATCAATTTGTCTAGCTTCTAGCACAACTTAAACAAGAACTTTATTGGTGAACTTCCAATGATTAAAGAAGTTTGTAGCATCATTCAAATCACACTTAGATCCATTCACACATGAGGCCTATGTAGAGTAGTATATACACTTGATGAAAATTTTGGATGCATCCATCATTGATTGCAAGTTCCCACAAATTCTAGACATATGGCCAACTTTTGAAATTCATTGGAAGAGGAATGCCCCTTACCTTGAATGAAGAACAAGAAATGTTACTTCCATTATTCATTGGTGTTTATTTCTATTTTGGCCCAAATATTGTAGATCTTAAGAAAAATCCCATAGATTAAAGGGTTATTATGTAAGTTGATCACTCCTAGGCTCATCATAGACCAATACCCATATTGCTTGTATATGTTTAATTAGTTTTGTATCGACATTTCCAATTTACTTATCTTGAAGCCAAATTAATGCAAGAACATCCAAGATCACATGCAATCCTAGATCAACGAATTTTTTTATCAATTGGAGTTTGTTGTATGCATTTTGTGTTGTTGGCAAATCACGCTATGAAGGAAGTATGTTGTTGATGGGCCGCAAAGTGTTGTGTTGCATTTTATGGAGTCTTTGCACAAGCCACACAAGATGTGGCAGTTAGTCTTACAAGCATTGACAAGTTGGCGTATTCCATAGAACTCTAAGGAAGCCACACAATATATAGAGTACTGCAAAACACTAAAAGGAGTTGTGCAAGCTTAAGTGGGGCGACATAATACTCCAAAGGTTGAATTGAATCCGTGAGTCTTGTTTGTAGTAGTGAAATACTTGAGAAGTTGTTTGGAATCCAAAAACTTTAAAATGTCGATTGAATCTGTAATGGGTCATTCATGCCATTATTTCATATTAGATGTAGAGTTAAGTTGTGGCATTGGTCATCTCTATAAATAAGGTTGAATTGCCTTAGAGAGCTCGGTGTGAAGTTTTTACCAAACTCAATAAGTGGCGTGAGCTTAAAGCTCAAGTAACATGTCTTTGTAGGTGAGCTAACATGACACGAGTAAAGAATGTTTGAGTGAGTGAATCATTGATGATCAATCTGTATATGTGTTTTTTTCTCATTGAGTATACGAATAAATCTTGTTGAGTTGTGTTATTTTGTTATTGGATTCTACTATGTGTTTATTGCATGCATTGTTTGAATGTTTTTGCATCTAGTTTTGAAGGTTGTGTGGTGTAAGGCAACTCTTCATTGAGCGTCGTGACCGTGTTTTCCTTATTTCGTATTAGAGAAAGGTTTTGGTCCTTCCATTTGATGCCATAACAGAGATTAGTGGTTTTCTACATTTGCGAGTGTGGGTAGAAAATCCTTGCAAACATTTTCCAATGGGTAGCTATTAGGTAAAAGGTGTGAAGATTACAAATCAAGATTGGCGGTTTTGATCCGAAAATGATCAAGTTTCTACTCGATCTCGGACCCGTATAGGCATATTTTATTTGCCAACTAGTTCCCCCTTTTAAGTAATCAATTTAAAATTAATGCAAGCATATAATGACAAATTGCACAATGATTGATTATGGAGTTCGGCAATAGCCTACGTCTCCGGGTTCTTTCAAACTGTTCCACTAGTAAAAATTGTAAGTACAATGTTATTTCTTACAATAAAACCTAATGGAATTTCCACTTGCCTAGTAGTACGCCAGTCCTTCGAAGAACTTCCGATGATCAGTCGAATCGTTCTTCACCTTCCTGATGCACAAACTCCTTCGGAACTCGATCGACCTTCCCAACACTTCCCAACATCCTTCAGCTCTCCGGTCGATACTCCAGGCGTCGCAAGTGAAAAATATTGTGGCTCAATGGGCCTATTGGGTAGTGTGATACTCCCAATCACAAATATTTCATCTACTATTTCCTAAAAATAATAGGCCAATAAACAATATTTTCCTATAGTAATTTTAGGATTTTAATATAGTTCCCACAACTATATTAAAATTATCCTATTACTATATCTCATAAATCCCACAAATAAGCTTAAAAATAATAAGCTTCGAGTGTTCTTTACAATGGAGAGGGGTCCCCTATTTATACTAAAATAGGGCCCTTAAAATAATGCTTTAAAATTTATCTAAAGGCTATTATTAGCCTAACTCGTAGCATTGTGGATGGGATTATAATCCCATAGGGGATGACATATATTTTTAAGTGGGTTAAATCCCAAATTGGGCACATGTTAAATGGGATAAAATCCCACATTGAGCGTGTTTATGTTTTGATAAGGTTTTAATAAACCTTACCCATCCTCCATTCACGTGGAACCTTCCATGCATGGGCCTTTGCCCCACCATTTATCTACCACGCACGCACCCCCATATATGGGGGTCGGCGGATTTTACTGGGCGACCACCGCATATATTTGTGGTTCGAGATAAGCCCGCTCAATTTGACCTTGACATGTGGCATGGCCACATTTGCACTTAGCTAGTCGGTTGATGTTGGATGTATAAACCGATCTTCGTGGCTTTGGCCAAGGTAATGTGGAAGGTTGGCATAAAATATAAATGCAATAATTTCGATCTCAATCATTGTGGATAGCTCACCGAGCTAAAATGTAACTCGATCCTTGCATGACTCGACTAATAGCTTGATGTTGATCCTCGATTTTCAAATCAATCGTATTTGATTCATGGTGGCAAGCCATGTGGTGGCTTAAGGACCCACCATGTCGGTGATAATACCATAGTCCTCATGGCGCCCGGCTCCCCTCGTAACAAAAGTTGAGCCTCTTGCTCCCACGAGCTATATCATTTTACGATCGTCGAAGACCAACGGTAAAAACCTCTCTAATTTTTCCAACACCTTTTTGCCATGTGTCGCAGTGTTATTGGTCCACTATTGACATGTTGACCAGAGTTGACTTTCCCATTGATTGAACTTTGACCAGACATAACTAGAGCTCCCAATGTCCATTTGTCGCATTCTCATAGTCGATGGAAAGATCTTGAAAATATCTTCTGCACTGACACAATTTAGGGATGTTTAGGGAAATTTTGATATAAAAAATGATCCCCTGATCACACCTCCCTAATGAGAAAGGATTTTTGTCCCAAAAATCTTATATTGGAACATTTTGCCATCCTATCCTGAATTTGGAAACTCTTTGCCACCTTGGAAGTGCTGTTGTAGTAGACCCTTTGGTCTCTTCCTCTGTAACCTTCTCACTTCGACAACTTTTTTCTGATCCTGACCTGTGGGTTATGGGCCCATGACGCTTTTGCTGCGCTACTCTGATATCCGAAGAAGACCTCCACGACTCTACGTGGTGCGGTGCTAGGCTTCCAGATATCTGAAAAAGGTTCTTTGAATCTATAACACAGTTCCTAACTCCTAGTTGATTCCGTAGAATCCAAACTAGTTTGAAGGAACTCCATGTTACTTAGAGCTATGATTGATCTGATGTCGATGATGGACAATGACTTGTCAGGTACCATCCTACTATAGGGTCATAAGAGACTCTACACAGAATGAAGTTATGACCTGATGTCACATCCCTTTCCAAACTTTAATGCCTCCAATGCACGATGCTAAACCTCTTTCAAGACCTCAAGCCTCTAATGCATGATGCTAGTATGATGATCAACTACCATTCTGCTACATGGTCACAATGCCTCTACACAAAATGACGATTCGAGCTGATTTCTCACGAGCTCAAAAATGGTGACTCCAACCCCGCTGCATGGTTGTTGCCTCTACATAGTACAAAGCCTCCAGATGACGATGTCTATCTGGTACCACTCTGCTGCACAGTCATAATGCCTCTACACAGTATGAATTTCTGACCAGTTGTCAGATGCCAACGGTGTTCAACTACCATTTTGCTTTGCATGGTCACAATGCCTCTACAAAGAATGAAGTTCCGAATTGACACCTGCGAGCTCCATTATATGCACAAATGGCTAACAAATCTCCAAACTCATAGATATGAGTATCCAACTGTAATGGTCACTCAAACATTTGATTAGGAGATATGTGCCCTTAAAAGGGTCTTTATACAACTTTCAAATACAAGTGTAAGGAAATTATATCCTAATACATCATGCAAATTAGTTGTAAAAATGCTCCATTTTTGGAGTCTTGGTACAATAAGCTTAGTTACCAATTTTATAGGAAAATAATTTCACATGATAAACCTATCATGAAAAATTTCTCCTACTTGGTGGCTTATGTACTTGGTCTTCCCCATTACATCACAATCGTGGTTGACCTCATTTGTCTCTTTCCTGCTAGAAAAATAACTCAACAAGGACCAAAACATACTTGCATCTCCTAGTATTAGCAATTTACCAAAATAATTGCCCTCTAAGGGGTCTTACTAATGCAAGTATAAAAGAGTACAAACATTGCCCAAGAATTGGGTCTTTTACTAGTGTGTCTTGATCGGTTAGATGTATACAAAAATTGACCACACATGGGTCTTATTCATACATTCTACCTAACACAAAATTTATGGTTTTATTACAATAAGAGAAATAAATAATGCTCAAAAAAACCAATACAATAGCTGAACAAAGTCAACTTTATTTGCACCTTAGATTTCTTACCAAATGTAGAATCCTCGGTGTCTATCTAGGATACCTCAATAGGTATCCTGTGGATCCTTGAGCTCTCTCTCCTTTGCATACGGATCCTCATGGTTCGTTGGAATGTACGCGACCTCGGTGTTAGGATCTGGTTGATCAACGAGGACATATTAGCTCGAATTTGTACTAGGATTTGCATGATTCCTAGGTACATATAAGTCGATGTCTCACTGTCTTCACCTTGTGCAAGACAAATAACATGTCCTGTCGCGAACTCAATCCTCCATTTGTACCCAATGCGAAGCTCCACTCCGCTCTTATCATCAATCATATAACTTTGATGAGAAGTTAGGTAGAAGTTTCCTAATACCATTTCATCCATCTCCAAAGGGATGATGTTGAGAGTGATATTGTCAAAACTCGTCTCCCAATTATGAAGCTTAGAGTGTAATAGCTAATAGACACTCCATGCAGAGTACCATCCTCTATACCAACTATCTTGGGTCGAGGAAGTGGTGTCGTGGGAAGTCCCAATCGACGCACCAAATCAACAGTCACGTACCCTACTCTGATAGTCCAATCAAAAATAAGGGTGACTAATTGACCTCGTGCAATCATTGGAATCCACTATCTCGAGGCACTCGCATGTCGCAGTATAATATCTGGATGTTCTGTTGGTGCTCTCCATCCCAATGGTGCCACTGACTGGCCGGTGTTGGGTCCTGCAATAGCCTTTCCCTTCTTCTGCATCCACTTAAGCCTCTTTTCTAGATACAATTTCCAGCATTACTCAGTGTCATGCCCTTTGCCACAATGATGACACATGACCGAGTCTAGTGAAGGTAGCCTCTCCAAGCGATGCTTTTGAAGCTAACTTGCTTCAGTACCTTTCCAAGTGGATCATTTAGGCTTCTTTATAACTCTACAATGCGTTGTTACTTTGCTGGGCCCGATGCTTTATCGAAATGCAATAGCCATGTGGGTTTATAACTCCACGATCTGGAGACCATGTTCTCAATGTCGAGTCATCATCACTCGAACCATGGTGCCCAATAACGCAAGAATAACTAGAAACTAGAAGAAGAGGTATAGATCCATTTCTGTAAAACCAACTCTATAAAACCAGCTCTGATACCAACTTGATCCAAAATGATCAAGTTTCTACCGATCTCGGACCCCTATAGGCTTATTTTATTTGCCAACTAGTTGATCCTTTTAAGTAATCAATTTAAAATTAATGCAAACATATAATGAAAAATTGCATAATGATTAATTATGGAGTTCAATAATAGCCTACATCTCTGGTTCTTTCGAACTATTTCACTAGTAAAAATTATAAGTCCATTGTTATTTATTACAATAAAACCTTATGGAATTTCCACTTGCCTAGTAGTAGAACTTCCGATGATCAGTTGAATCATTCTTCACCTTCCTGATGCACAACCTCCTTCGGAACTCGATCGGCCTTCCCAACGCTTCCTAGTGTCCTTCAACACTCCAGTCGATACTCCAGTGTCACAAGTGAAAAATATTGTGGCTCAATGGGCCTATTGGGTAGTGTGATACTCCCAATCACAAATATTTCATCTACTATTGCCTAAAAAATAATAGGCCAATAAACAATATTTTCCTATAGTAATTTTAGGATTTTAATATAGTTCCCACAACTATATTAAAATTATCCTATTACTATATCTCCCAAATCCCACAAATAAGCTTAACAAATAATAAGCTTCATGTCCTTTACATGGAGAGGGGTCCCCTATTTATAGTAATATAGGGACCTTAAAATAATGCCTTAAAATTTATCTAAAGGCTATTATTAGCCTAACCCGTAGCATTCTGGATGGGATTATAATCCCATAGGGGACGACATATAATTTTAAGTGGGTTAAATCCACATTGGGCCGCTTGCATGTTAAAAGGGATTAAATCCCACATTGAGCGGTGTTTAAGAATTGATAAGGTTTTAAAAAACCTTACCCATCATCCATTCACATTGAACCTTCCACGCATGGGCCTTTGCCCCACCATTTATCTACCACGCGGAACCTCCCATATATGGGCGTCGGTGGATTTTACTTAGGCTGACCACTTCGCATATCTTTGTGGCTTAGATAAGCCCGCCCAATTTGACCTTGACATGTGGCATGGCCACGTTTGCACTTAGTTGGTCAGTTGATGTTGGCTGTATAAAGCAATCTTCATGAATTCTGCCAAGGTAATGTGGAAGGTTGGCATAAAATATAAATGCAATAATTTCGAGCTCAATCATTGTGGATAGCTCGCCGAGATAAAATGTAACTCGATCCTTACATGACTTGACTAATAGCTTGATGTTGATCCTCAATTGTCAAATCGATCGTATTTGATTCATGGTGGCAAGCCATGTGGTGGCTTGAGGACCCACCACGTCGACAATAATACCATAGTCCCCATGGCACCCGGACTCCCCTCCGTAACAAAAGTTGAGCCTCTTGCTCCCACGAGCTATATCATTTTACGACAGTCGAAGATGGGTGGTAAAATCCTCTCTGATTTTTCCAACACCTTTTTGCCATGTGTTGCAGTGCTATTGGTCCACTATTGACATGTTGACCAGAGTCGACTTTCTGTTATTTGGACATAATTAGAGCTCTCAATGCCCGTTTTCGCATTCTCATAATCGATGGAAAGCTATTGAAAATATCTTCTGCAATGACACAATTTAGGGATGTTTAGGGAACTTTTGTTATCAAAAATGATCCCGCGATCAGTTTTCCACTTTTGCAAAGGGGGTAGAAAATCATTGGGGACATCTTCCAACAAGTCATTGTTGGGTAGAAGGTGTGAAGGAGTTTGGAGTCCATATTTATATGAGGAAACATAATGGAGAACTAAAGGAATTTTGTTGTTGGGCTTGCTGAAATTAGGGAGCTAGAGTTAAAGATTTGGCCAAGTTAAAGTAGATTGCCGTTTGGAGGGCATAAAAGACACACAATGCTAAGGTGTTAATGTGGGAGATCACAATGATGATGGAGGAGGACCCTCCTAACAAGGAGCATGGGTCATGAATGCAAATGAGGAAGAAGAAAAAGAAGATATAGAAGAAAGGTTTTGCGATTGGTAGAATGAGGAGTAAGGCTAGATTGGATTACAAAACTCAAAAATATTTTAACTATAAAGATATGGAAGATACTAATAAACTCAAATTCACTTGTATGAAATTGAAAGGTCACGTCTATCTTTGGTGGGAGCATACCAAAACAAAAAAAATGAAATAGGAAAACCGAAGATCAAGACTTTGAATAGGCTAGTGGTAAAGTTGAAGGAAAAAGAAAAAGAAAGAAAACTTGAACATTAAGATGAGAATAACCTTATTGATGATGAATTTTACCATAAATTTCACTCCAATAATTGGGCCACTAATGTAGATGTCACTTTATGCCCCCTTTTGGATTAGAGCAATTGACTCTGCATAGACATTTTGTAGAACATGAAGCCCTCACCTTCCTTTAAATTATCTCTATAATTTTTACACCTTTCAATAGAGAATTTGTTCGCCTCTTTTGAATAGTTCGCCATGGAACATGAATCACGGAAAAATCACTTTGGACCCCTTTTTTAGTGTAGTGTACGATATTTGGTGTTGTATCTATGTCACTCTTGTATTAGAATGTGTCAGGCTTAGGGGAATCTATGAAGCTAAGATTCCTTTGGATATGTTTCATTTCTTTGTTCTTTGGTATTGTGTATGTGATCATTGGTGCACTCATGCTTATGGGAAAATCCATTGAAAGCCATGATTTTTACAGTTCATATGTCAAGGAGAGCGAAGGCATGAGAAGAAAGAAGGTGGTGGTTGTAGAGCCTCCAAGAATTGAAAAGAAATGTGACATTCTTAGTGAATGTATAGAGATTTGCGATGCGAGAAAATGTAAGGAAATCGGAATGGAAGGTGGGGACAATTACGGTGGAGAGACAAAATCCAATGTGTGTATCAAGTTCAAGTTCAAGTTCAAGTATGGTGGTTGTTCCATATACGAGAGATGAGAAATTGAATAGGCCAAATCCTTCTCATTAGGCACATTACTGGAAGAGTTTCTCTTCCACTCAACTCCTATTCTCAGAAATAGGGGAGATTGTCATGAGGCATCCTTATGACTGGGTGGAGAACAATGGTTTTCACAAGGAACATTCCCTAGAGACTCTAACTATTTTGCGTTGGTTTGGTATCGCTAGATGTAAACATCAAAGGGTATTTGTTGCTCGATATCTTTGGCAGGGAGGAGTGACATAGACTAGGTCCCACTACTGGGTGCACTATCAGACTTGTAGAAACTGAAGTTGAGGGGTTATTCCCGAAGACTGTGCTTGCCCCTTACCGGATTGAGCAAGGAACTCTTCCAGTTCAGGAAAACTAGGAACAAATATGAATTTTGATGAATTCATTTCTCACTTTATCTGCCAAATCGGTCTCCGGATCCATTCTACCCGATCAATTATTGTCATTTGTTGCAGATTCGACATGCTCTCATCAAAAAACTCTAAAGGGATGTTGTTATATATCTCTATTAGGTTTTGGGTAGAGAGGTTTTTAAGCTAAGGATTTAGAGGTTTACTAATGCATATAAAACTCGCACTAACTCTGGTTTTTACGTTACCTTAATATTGTACATGGATTGAAGTGTTTCCATGAAAAAGGAGTTTTTTTAATCCAATGGGTAGGTTGAGACGATGATTTAGGGTTAGTATACATATTACCCATGTTGTGTATTATTTTTTTTAGGGAGGCGGAGGTTATAAAAATAAAAAAATTAATGTGTATTTTTATTGTTTGTGAGTGATTATTATTTTTGTTGATTATGTACAAATATGCTACCAAATAAATTCAATTAAAGTGGATATGATTTACCAAAAAAGAGAAAAAATTGCAAGTGCGAATGAAGAAAATTTAATACATATATCCGAAGGTAAGAAGAAAGGGTAACAAGTGAAAAAGTAGAAGTTAGAAATAATTTTTGTTTGTTTGTTTTCATAGAAAGTGATTATCATTGTTTAAGTATTTAATATGTTTCTACAACCATTGTCCTAATAATAGAAGGAGAAAGATTTGCATGAGAATAAGATCAACAATAAGAATAGTTTTCATTATCGGTGAATTATGGAATGTTACGCAAGGAAAATATTTATGTATTATGGAGTTGCACTAGTACGTTTATTAGATAGATTTTTGTTTTTAGAAAACATGTTGAATATGTTGTCTCACTTGTTGAATCAAATGTATATGTAATAAGTGTTAGTTAAATGAAATAGATATATTTTTCAAGATAATCATTAGTGCATCTATGATATATCCATGGAGGAGGAAAGTTTAGGACCGGAACAACAATTTTTTTGGTCAATATCAATTTGTCCAAGGCTTCTAGCACAACTTACAAAATAACTTTATTGGTGAACTCCTAATAATTAAATAATTTTGTAACATCATTTTAATCTCACTTATATCCATTGACACATGATGCCAACTTGATGAATATTTTAGATGCATACATACTTGATTGTGAGTTCCCACAAATTCTAGACATATGACCAACTTTTGAAATTCATTGAAATAAGAATGCCCTTTACCTTGAATGAAGAACAAGAAATGGTACTTCCATTATTCATTGGTGTTTATTTCTATTCGGCCCAAATATTGTAGATCTTAAGACAAATCCCATAGATTAAAGGATTATTATGTAAGTTGATCACTCTAGGCTCGTCATAGACCAAGATCCATATTGCTTTTATATTTTTATTTAGTTTTGTATCAAAATTTCCATTTTCATATCCTAAAGGGAAATTGATGCGGGAGCATCCGGGATCACATGCGATCCTAGATCAACAAAACATAATTTGAATAGTTGGAGTTTTTGTGTGCATTTTGTGTTGTTGGTAAGTCACGTTGTGTTTAGGAAGTATGTTGTTGGATGGCCGCAAAGTGTTGTGTTGCATTCTATGGAGAATATGCGCAAGCAAAAAAAAAAATTGTAGCTAATATTTCAAGCATTGACATGTTGGCGTATCCCGCATAACTCTAAGGAAGCCGCACAAGTCTATTGGGAGCTACAAAACACTAAAAGGAGTTGTGTAAGCTTAAGGGAAGTCACATGATACTACAAAGTTTGTATTGAATCGGTGAGGTACTACTTGAAGTTGTAAAATACTAAGAATTCACTTAGAATCCACAACTTAACATTGGAGAAAGATATTTAGAATCTACAAAACAATGAAAAGGTTGATTTGAATCTGTAATGGGTCATTCATGCCATTATTTCATATTAGATTTAGAGTTTAGCTATGGCATTGGTTGACTATATAAACAAATCCTAATTTCCTTAGAGAGCTCAGTGTGAAGTTTTTACCAAACTCAATAAGTGATGCGAACTTAAAGCTCGAAGCAACATGTCTTTGTAGGTGATCTAACATGACACAAGTAAAGAATGTTTGAGTGAGTAAATCATTAACGATCAATCTGTATATGTGTTATTCCTCATTGAGTATACAAATAGGGGTAAGTGTAGCAAGTTGGGGGCCAAAAAGGGGTCATAAGTGAACGTCATATTGTAAAAACAACGAAATCTCAACTTTTAAGGATTATTAGCAATGTGTACACTCAAAATTAGAAAAAAATAAATAAATATGAATCGTAGCATCCATAATCTAATTTCTAAACTACTATTTTTTTTTAAAATAGACAAGTTTAGCTATATTAAACACTCACAATTCAAATACTTGGTATTTTTTAAAAAAATCTTATAAGATTGTAGTCCGTTTGCCCATGATTTGGATGACCAAAACTTGATATTTTTATTTTCCTTAGTTGAAAAGTTGGATGCATTGTCTATTTTGGGGATAAATTCTATTTTGAATTTTTTTGAGAATTTTTTTAATGATTTTTTCCGTGAAAGTAGTCTGAAAACATAAAGAAAACGAAGCACTTTTTCTGTTTTCCCGCCACAACTTCATCAAAAAATATTGAAATCAAATACTTTTTTAATGTGTATATAATTTCGCCATGGTTAGGATGTTATGGGTTTTATCACATTCTGACAAGTGAAACAAAAGTTGCAGTCTTAAACGTAGACATGAACATTCACGAGAAAAGTGTCTTAAAGACCTACTATTAGTAAAAAATTATAAAATGATATTGATCATATTCTATTCACTTCAACATTAATATTTATACAAAGCTAACAGTCTTCCCTATGCGATGGTACCATTTTTATGACATGTTTTCAATTTTTTGGCATGGTTTAAGTCTGTGGAAGAGAAAATTTGATGTTTTTGTCCTTTCACATGCCATAATGACCTCCTAAATCTCAGGTTCGGGAAAAATAGAGATTTCCTAAGCCTTGAGGGTCGTATTTGATGATGCAGTGAGGACTATGATCGTTGTTTATAAACCGTGATCGCAGTTCTAAATTGACCTATTGGTAAAAGAACCACGATCATGGTTTATAGACCACAATTGTAGTTCTTAGAATCCTATTCACATGAATCATAGCTATTTTTTTTGGTATCAGAGGACCACGGTCACGGTTTATAAACTACGATCATATTTTAAAACCATGATCATGGTTTATAAACCGTGATTGCGGTTCATAAAATTCAGGATTTGATGTCCACTTTTTGGTCCCCTAACTTGCTGCACTTACCCATAGGTAAGTGCATGGAAATGGGGGCCAAAAGGGGGTCTTAAGTGGACACTTTTTCTGAAAAATAAAAAAATTCAACTTGTACGAGTTATTTGAGATAGTTACACTCAAAATTTGAAAATGTTATAAGAACATGAATTGTAGCATTTCAAGTCTAGTTTATAAACTATTGTTTTTTAAAAATGGTTAAGTTTGAGTGGGTTAAAAATATAAAATGCCAATAGGTTCACTTATTTTTGTAAAAACGTAGTAAACAATCAATCATGCCCCCATTTTTAAGCACTAATAAATATTTTTGAAAACCCCTTGGTAGAAAGATAGATATGAGCATCTAGTTTGGGATATATATATTTTTAGATTTTTTAGTGAGTATTTTTTTAATGGTTTTTCAAGTGCAAAGATTTTAAATTTTGAAAAATAAGGGATAATCGACATTGCCCCCATAACTACTTCAAAAATATTGAAAATTTAGTTTTTTTAATATGTATAGAATTAGTCTTAGTTTGGGACTATATAATTTTTATTCAATTTCGATGAGTCGAAAAAAAGATACAAGATGAAATATAGACATGTATAAAATTAAACAAAAACTATAAAAATACATAGTTAGAAAATAATTACTATGGAAACCTTATACTAGTCGAAAATTTGAAAAATCGTATATTTACAAAGAAGATAGGTTACTCGACCTTGTAGTCATATTTTTAATAATTGTTTTGATCGTTTTAGTTGGATTTATTATGGAGGAAGACAAATTTTATCATTTTATTCAAAAACATGTTATCATTTGTGTTTTAAGCGAGTTATGCCTTAGGCTCGGGGACCCAAATCGAGATCCAAGCCAAGAGGTTTGCCTTGGAATATGGAAATGGAAAAATGTGTAGGTGTTATAACGCATACACACTTTGTTTTTTATATACTTCATGCCCTCCAATGTCATTTTCACCTCTTTCATGAGATTTATGTCCCCACTTTGTCTACTCTACACATTCATGTACATTCTTGCACGAATTTTGAGTAGTTGAGGTTGTCCCCTACCCCACTATCTATATTTTTCTAATCATGGGGGATAAAAATGACGTAAGGACATGAAGAAGGTCAAGAAAAAGACACCGAGAAATTGGAAGAGATTAGAATAAAGAAAGTGAAGTGGATGCAAAAACTTCGTGGAGGGCAAGGTACATCTACTATATCAAATATACCTAATGTTTTAGAAAATGAGGATGAAATACATAATGAAAATGAGGAGAATAATGATTTTTCAATGAATATTGATAATGTTGTTTGGATAAAAAAAATGGTATGAATCCAAATGTTGAACCTTTACCTCAGAATCCAAATGTTAATCCTGAAATTTACATGGAAACACTGAATGAACAAAGTAACCTTGGTAATGAATCTTTACCTCTAAGAACACCTCCTTCCATTTTGCATAGGAACCTAATTTACTTAATTGAAATTGATGAAAACATTGTAAAACCAACAAAATGTCCTGAAAGAAATGTGAGAAGAAAAGATATGGGAATTTTGGATAATTAGTTTGAGAAATTAAATAATACACAAAGATGTCAATTATTTGTTAGGTTGATGACATTAATTAATATGAGACCTATAATGTGTAGAGCCCACATTTTACACACCCAAATACAACAATAAAATACCAGGATAATTTTTTTTTGACTTACACTGCTCACTACACACAACGCAAATTAGCAGGGCTCCAAGTACAGAAACTCGACTTGCATACGACAATCACATAAGTCATCGACTCACATAGACACATGAAAACAACATAGGCATGTCGATGCCACACTTTTCCCAATGAATGAATACTAGCAATGCCCCAACCACAAAAAGAAGACTCAAGGAATGGCGAACCCACAACACATCATTTCTTTAATTGTATTTTAGTTACGATTAACATTCCAAGAACATTATTGTACAAGGATAAATTCCTCATTTGTCCACCTACAGAAACTTTAAGTTCATTCCACATTTAATTTGCAGTTCGACCATTTTAAGTTGGTTGCTTATTCTTTACAAAAATTTCCATAACTTGCATACTTATTTGGCATAATTCGAATGCATATAAAATACTTAATTATCTTGTTCTTATGTTAAAAATATTCTTCTCGAACATATATTCATTGTCTACCTTTTTATTCTTACAACTCAAGTGGATGTGACTTGGTGTCCATATAGTGATATTAGGTTTTAACGGAGATTTAGATGTGAGATAGCTTATTACCGAAAACATACCTCGATCACGGGTTAGTTATTTCCCTACCATAGTTATTCCAATTCAATGACTTGAGGAATACCATTTTGATTTATATATGTATTTTGTTTTCTCAAAGGTTGATCACACCAAGGCAATTCATATTCTTTGATACAAAGGAATATATTTAATTGAATTATAAGGTCTCCCAAAAGTGGCATCATTCCGAACCTCAAATCTCTTTTTTTTTTTACTCTTATATGCTTTATTTTCTACGTCACATTATGGTCTTATTATTTTTAGCATTGTCTTGTAAAAGAGTTATGAAATGTTTGTCTAACCTCTTGAAGACATATATGATAAGGAGACTTGAAGCTACACACGAACCCTAAGTTAACATCCAAATCAACCGAGGTTTAGATTAATTCCAACTTCACCTAAGGGTCTACCCCTCAACTAAATATGAGTTTTAAGCGAGAGGACCAATTTATGCTAAACCATCTTCCAGAAGGGACCAAGGTGTTACGTTGAGAGAATACCAAGGTAACACATTTAGTTGAGCGGAGCTAAGGGGTTCATTAACAGGAGTTTAAGACCTATAACAACTAAGTCACAACCTCCATCTATGACGTCTGGATCCAACAGGGTTTTCACTCGATGAAGAACTTTAATTCTAAATCTATCTTCGGAAGGCAAGGTAGTTCACTAGGATATGAAGGAGGAGTTAGCTCTACATACTCCAATTTTTTTTTTTGGTTGTGTCGCTCTTATTAGGCAGGTTAAAGACAATGTCACTAAACCTCTGACTAAGATGATAAGCCCATTTCTTGGGTCCTTGTTTACTCAAACTAGGAGGTTCCATCGAGTGCAGAGTTTAAGTTCATTCTACGGTTTTCAAATTCGTCTACGATAAGGAGTATCACACAGGAAAAAAAGTTATGCTCTGATACTATACAAGGGTAGAGTGTTTCGATTAAATCTCCTTATTACATTAACAAGTATGAATGCACAAGATGACTCGTTAATCATTTATTGAACACTAAATATGCACTACAAGATATTACTTCAAATTCATTTACCTTATATAAATATCAAACCCTTTTTACCAGGTGTACTATAAATCAAAATTGAACTATGATTAAATGCACATTTCCTAGATGTCCTTGAAACTAGCATTTCATACATATCAACAAATTATCAATTATAACCTTCTGTAACATGAGACTACATTATACATTTATTCATTTAACAACGAACTATCTAAATTACAATGATAATTAATGAATTACACATCACCTTTTTGTCGTCATTCTTTCATCCTGCAAAACCACGTGAGCATGATATTAGCGATAAATCACTGGCATGGCATCCACCCTAATCTAACATAATTATCATTTTTCAGTTTCCCATTTACATATGATAATAATTTCAATTTGTAATCGAAATAAAAAGGTTTAGAGACATGTATTCATTACATTTCATTTTATTTCATTTTGTAACCCAGGAGAGAGAAAAGAAGGGAAGAGAGAAAACACCATTTTGTCAAAAGTTCTATTTCACACCACAAGTTACACTATAGAGTTTTAAATAGTTATTTGCATGTGTTAAAAGTTTCCAGGGTGGTTTGGCAACCCTACGAGGGTCCCGAACTTTCTATTTTTACATTTTCTCACTAGCTACAAAACGTTCAAAACGGGCTCGAGAGGCTAAGAAACCACTTCCAAAAGTTATCTTCTGATGAGAATGCACACCACGATTAACTCTCTACATGTCCCCAGATATACCAAGAGTTCATAAAGAATCCGATGCAATGGGAAAAGTGAACGGTTTGCGTTTGGCTAGTTCTCCTGGGCTACTACTAGTTGTAGAATGACCCGATTGCAAATGAACAAAATTTAGCTCGAGGGCCTAGAAAAACACGTCCATAATCGGCGTTAGATGGATGAGAATGCAACGAGATACTTCCTATAGTTTCCCCTATATAAGGAGACTTCATCGAGTCGACAGATTCGGAGAACTAGAAAACCATTTTCAAACGATGACATGTTTTCTAGAGCGACAAGTCAAAATTGGTCCAGTTTGACCTCATCAAACTGCGACCGGAGGCCTACAAAATGGCTTTGCCAAACTATCCAGAAAAGTGTTTTTCCCTAAACTGAATGTTCCATGCAATTGTCTAGTATAAACACTAGAGGTTTACGAAGATGGGAAATAATTTCTCTATCCAGGTTTTAAATGGCGGTTCAAAACAAAAGCCAACTTTCTAGATTTAACAACTTTCTACTACTATACAACGATTGTGTAACGGGGCTCCTATAAGAGCGTCAAAAATATCTCATATGTTCATTCGGGTCAATCCAAAGGTCAAGGTGACTCCTTGCATACCAAGGTACATGAATGAAGCTTAACATCTCGTTTTCAGAGTTACGAAGGGTACTTGAATGAGTCTCTGAAAAATGTAAAAATTAACTATTTAAACCGGGAAATGATCAATGTTATTACTTTGGAAAGTCGGTTTCTTACAGTCGATAAAACAATGTTGTAGCAATCCAATTGGGTAGGAAGTTTTCTAAATCACCTCAGAATGAGGGTGGAAGTTCATGTTTTAATGCAACCGGGTTATTTTGACTTCATGAGTTTCGACATGACATTTCATTATTTTTGCACGAGTTGAAATAAACATTTAACGGTATTAAAATCCTAATATTTTAAAATTCTATTAAGTTACAAAAGAGAACTAAAACACGAGAATTATGAGAGGTAAGGGAAGATGAACCATGCCTGGAGAAATGAAGTCATCGAAGTTCTAGGGTTCGGTTCAACATCTCACTAAGGCCTTTCGCCAAATAGTTCATTGTCCTGACATAACTCCATTTATTTAAAAATCAAGGGTGTGGTTAGAGGAGAAAAAACCACTGTTCATTGTCCTTAGATGCGTTTCCATACAACGACGGGGGTCCGATCATATGCAAACTTAGAAGGTCTGACAAACGTTGTGGGCCAAACATCATTCCCACCCACAACCTCTCATTCTACACAGGCTGAGGCATGTAGATCTGCCACAAAAAGTAAGGGCCTCTATACAGCCTTCATAAGCAATATATTTGAATGTACAGACAATACAACTCTTATATTCTCCACCAGAACTCTGAAACTGGTCAGAAGTCTTATTCTTCATCTTCCTAAACTATCAAATATCAAAAGGAAGCTAGCGACAGCTAATTTCTAATTCGATTTAGTTCAAAGGGGTTCAACCATTTAAAGTTGTGAAGCTGCTATCGTATCAAGTTAATCAACATTGAACCCTGGCAGAAGCTTATCCAAATCACTGCTTTCCCCTGTAGCTCAAATACCCCCATGCCATTCCCACTTTGGATGCGTGTGCAGATTTGCTAACGAGAAGAAATGAGGGACTCTGAGTGTACCACCGCATATCACCAAAAATGGCTACCTCCAGGTTGTAAATGGTCACACTGGTCCATATCTGCATCTCGACCCTGTCTCCAAGTTACCCCACTCCTTTGCTGCCAAGGATGGGCATATTTCCCTTTGAATACAAATCTTGGCGTATCGCTGGACTCCATTCCAGTTGTCATAGGTGGTGTAGTGCTCCTATCAATCCCTCGTAGTTGTAGGATTATTTGCTAAAGGTCCATGCAAGTCAAGGGTTTTGTGATTGGCACAAGCTGGGAGAATGCTGGCACAGGCCAAGAGTGCACTTGGTAAGTGTAACTCATTAGGTTGGAGACCTGTTTGCTGATGAGAAATGGTGCGACTGTCTCCTAAGGAAACCCACGCATTCCATGCACAGCTGAAATACTCCATGAGAGGTTGTCTCCCTCTTTCATTTGGTCAAACACTCTTTGGATGCGGAAGCAATGCAAGCATTTGCTATGATCCACATTTCATAGGAGGTGATGGTGTGATGTTCTACTTCCATGGCAACAACAACCAGGATTTTGCCATAGTGTTTGATAACAACCTATAAATAAATGCTCATTTTATCGGCAGAAGGCAAATACCGAACATCTTCTCTTGTGGCCGCAGATTGCAAATCTTGCATTTTCAACCACCACACAAGCTTCTCTCGAATTCACTTCCAAAATCTGATTACTAGCATGTATTACTGGGAAAGGAGGTAAAGGAAATGGTATCCTCTACGAGAAGATAAATGCATAGGAATCACTTTTATAAGTCAGCTACCTCAGTAGCATCAAACAAACAAAACCACGGCAGGATCAAGAAACCCTTTGTGACAAACTATCTTGTTTCAGACGCAAATATAGATCCATGTCAGTTAAATTTGTGACAAGTGATGTGACAAGACATTAGAGTTGTCATGTGCAGGCAAGTCTAACCCACAATAAAGTGATTTTGGGCGGCTAAAATGAGAGCTACATTTGACGTAGTACTAAATACTTTATTATTTTATTTTAAAATTTGTGTGGGCACTACATATTGAAGACCCTAACATTAATAACATATAATGTTGATGATCAAAATGCAACAATTTTTGAAAATATACATAAAGCATACCATATTATAGGTACCCAAAAACACACCAAAGATAGTAATGTTACATGGTGTGCACTTACTAGTTGTATAGTAAGTGATAAAATAGTTAATAAATGCTTGATTAGAAAAACAAGTAGAGATTTGAAGCTAAACAGAAAAACACTAATGAAAGCAATAAGGAGACACAAAATTCTTGAGTCAACCAATAACACTGACTATTAGGAATTCTCTAGTAGACTCCCACAGAAAGATAAGGATACATATGATATTCTAAAATAATTACTTGTAATTTTTGGAATGAGAACATAAGGGTGTCACCGAATAGAAGAGATACAATAAAAATAAAAATAGGTTCTCGTAATCGTGAAGTGTGTGAAAAAAATTTCTTGGATATAACTCAAACACAATTGTTCTCTAAGTTTAAGAATGAAAATCTAGAAATTAACATTAGCCAAAGATTTTTGAAATGAACAAACCATTTTATGTGAAAATCAATCACTCACATACCACTTGTTGTTGTAGGCATCATGTTGAATTTTCAATACATTATGATGTTTTTGTCAAGTACGTTGTGTTTTTCATACTAAAATCATGTTGCAGGAGTGTGGATTAAATGTCCCACCAAAATTTGTAAGAGAATTTATTCCTACAATATTTTGTGAAAGATCAATTGCACAATTTTTTAATAACAAAACATGTTTGGATGGAACGTGTACAACGTATGTGGTGGCTTGCCAAAATTTAAAATTTGTATCCATGAGGAGAGTACACATTCAATAGGAAAATAATTAGTTGGTTTCAGCAAATATAAATTTGTGGCATATCAATTAAAATATGGAAAAGAATTTAAGATGTGTGAGCTTATTACATAACAATTACTTATATCAGAATATATGGTCAAATTCAGAGAGGAAATTGTTTATTAGTATGAAAGGCATACACATAGAGTTCGATGGTGGGATAAAAATTCAAGTTAAGAAATGTCACATTCCCACTTGGTACTATTGTTTTAGTAGTTGAATTCATAGATAATTACTCATTGCAACCATAAATGGAGGTTCACTCATGATATTATAACTCAGTGCAAGTTCTATTTTTGTGCATATAACATTCATGCACTCTCCAAAAAGCACTGAGAAAGATCAAAAAATATTAAGAGAGTATCATTTCTACATCAGTGATGATCAAACACATTCTACATAATATGTGCAAGGGTGTTTCTAGTTGTTTTATGTGAACTTGGCTGAGAGGAACATTATTTTCAATCAACATTACATTTGGTTGGACAATTTGCACATCACAATTCAAGAATGCATGGATGTTTTATTGGCTAAGTAGGATGCACATAACAACAGGTGTACAACATATTTGGAGTTTTACTTGAGGCAAGACATGGGAAAGGAGAGCATGATGGTGCAAGAGCATGTGTGAAAATATCCCTTATAAGAGAAGAATTAAAGTTCAAAGATGGTGCTAAATTTATAGGTGCAAAAAGAATTGTTGATTGGTGTATCAAGAACATGGGCCATGAATCTCAAAAGAGTTCATGGTTTGTATATATTTCTAGTTGATAGAGGAACAAATTTTGGCGAGCTATACAGATTGTATGCCAGTTATAAGATCAAGTGATATGCACTCATTCCATAGTTCAAATGCAAGCTATTGCACTATTCATACTAGGTGCATGACATGTTTTTGTATATCATGGATTGATTTTGTGTGGAATGAATGTGAGTTACAGTATTGGGTGAATGAATGGACTTTTAGACCTCTAATTCCACTAGACACATATAAAGTTCCATGAGCATTACAACTTCCAGTGTCTTCAGATCATATGAAAACATCACTTGACTTTGACCAAGTCTCTGATTTAGTGCAACAAGGTACATACATGTCATGTTATAATTTTATAAATTATTAAATGATAATCTCTTAATGTATTTTATGTTTGAATTGAGTGTTACTTTGTGATGTAGGGCATGTTTTTGTAGTTATTGTGATAAAATTTAACGAATAGGGAACATACTACTTCTTCTCTCACCGTGTAGAGGGGAATTTTTTTTGACTTCCACAATCATTGATGATGAAAATCTTGAGTATTCCACTTGGTCAGTGGTAGTCACTAGAACTTGGCTTCGACGATATCCTATCAAAAAATCAAATACTTGGTTGTTTGAAGACTATGAAATACATAGAAAGATACTTCACTATCCACATTTGGTTTTTACAACAAATAATCAATTGATCAAATATTGAGGCATGACATCAAAAATGAATCATGGAAGGTTTGTGAATCGATCATGAAGAAATTTTGCTCCTGTCAAAAGTAGAGTTGATCCTTGCGGTTCATTGGATTGAATTTTCAAAGGTATGTTCACTTAAGGTTAGATATAAATATACATGAATTTAATCTGAATATTTACTTTAATGATTTTATTTAAATTTTTTAAGTTTTAAATTTATATTTAATTTCTTACTAACATGTTTACGTAGGTCATTGGTGCCAAAAAAGATTCCACCTTCATGTGGTTGGAATTATTAGTAGAGATTTCATTATTTTCGAAGCTAAGGGAAATTAAATATTAGAAAAGAAAAAAAGAATAAATTCTAATTTCACCACCTATATTGTATGATAAATCTCTTCTTACAATTCTCATTTCACCACCTATATTGTATGAGAAATCTCTTCTTAATATGTTTCATAGTACTTGTTTTGCATTGAAGGATTTTGGGAATTGAAATGAATCCTCACCCACCGTTTATTAGGACACCTTGACACATGCCTTGGAGTCCCAATGTGGAAGTGTAGGATCAAAAGAGACCTTTCAGGTGCCTTGAGACTCGAGAAATCACCCAATGAACTTATTGCATTTTTACTCTAATGGATCTTAAGCGACTACACCCGGCCGACATATCTCGGAAGCACCGGATAATTGGGAACTGAAATAAAACCTCCCAAAGTGTTTACCGGCCACCCCAATATGTGGGTGTAGTCGATTCGGTGCCAAGAGCTTTCGTTTGCAAAATATTACATTGGGAAACCTTACATTAAATCACACTTGCATTATTCAACACAGATTCTAAACAATAGGACATTGAGATGACCGAATTAATATGGGGAAAATCAATTTAGGATTTCATATAGGGTCCCAATACTTGAGGTGTAGGATCGGACGAGACCTTTCAAGGTGCCTCGAAACCAAGAAATCACCCTGAACTCATAGGATTTTTTTCTCTCTTAGGGCTCTTAAGGGATTAGGCCCGACCGATGTAGCCTAAAAGAACTAGGATCATTGGGAACTAAAACAAAGCCTCCCAAGAATTTAATAGGTCACCATGATGCATGGGTGTAGTCCATCCGTGCCATAAGCTTTCATTTTCAAAATGTTGCATTGGACAACCTTACACCGAATCATACTGCAATATTTGACACGGCTCTAAACAACATGACATCAAGAGGACTGAATTGATATGGGAAAAATGAGACAATATTTCATAGAGGGTCTGAAAACAAAGGTGTAGGATCGGATGAGACCTTTCAAGGTTCCTCGAGACCAAGAAATCACCCTGGTGAACTTATTGCGTTTTTCTCTCTCGGGGATCCTAAGGGACTACACCCGACCGACATAGCCTAGAAGCACCAGGATCGTTGGACACTAAAAGGAAGCCTGCCCTAGTGTTTACCAATCCAAATCGATGCATGTACACAATCCGTTTGGTGCAACGAGATTTTTTGTAAAATATTACATTGGACAACCTTATATTGACTCACACTGGACTATTCAACATAGTTGTGAATAATAGGACAATGAAAGGACCAAATTGAGATGGGGAAAACTCGAGACGAGATTTTTTTAGAGTTACTTACGTGGAGGTGTAGGATTATACGATACCTTTCAAGGTGCCACGAGACCAAGAAATCACCCAGGGAACTTATAGTCATTTTTTCTCTCAAGGCTCTTAAGGGACTACACCCAACTGACATAGCCCGAAGCACCAACATCATTGGGCACCGAAAAAATATTGCATTTGACAACCTTACACTAACTCACACTTTGGACTATACGACACGATTGCAAAACAATAGGACAACGAGAGGACTAAATTTATTTGGGGAAAACTAAGACATGATTTCGTAGAGGGTTTGATGCGTAAGTGTAGGATTAGACAAGAACTTTCAAGGTATTACAAAGACCTAGAAATGGTCTAATGAATTTATATCCTTTTTTTCTCCCGAGGATCTTAAGGGAATACACCCAAACGACATATTTTGGAAGCACTGATATCATTGGGCACCAAAACAAAGCCTCCCCAAGTGTTTACATGGCCACCCCGATGCATGTGTGAATTCCATTCGGTGTCATGATATTTCATTTACAAAATATTACATTGGATAGCCTTACACTGAATCATACTTTTGAATTATTAGGCACAATTGTAAACAATAAGACAACAAGAGGACCAAATTGATATGGGAAAAAATTACACAAAATTTCATAGAGGGTCCCAACGTTGAGGTGTAGGATGAGATAAGACCTTTCAAGGTGCCTTAGAGATCGAGAAATCACCAGGGGAACATATTGCGTTTTTGTTCTCGGGGATCTTAAAGGACTACACCCATTCGATGTAGCTCGGAATCACCGAGATCATTGGAAACTGATACCTAAGTGTTTACCATGCCACTCCAACACGTGTGCTCAGTCCATTCAATAAGTGCAATGAGCTTTTGTTTGCAAAATATTGCATTGGATAGCCTTACATTGACTCACACTGGACTATTAGACAAAGTTGCAAACAAGAGGAAAATGAGAGGACCGAATTGAGATGGGGAAAAATGAGACAAGATTTTATAGAGGTTTCTAACATAGAGGTATAGGATCATATGATACCTTTCAAGGTGCCATGGAGACCGAGAAGTCTCCTAGAAAACTTATAGCCTTTTTTGCTCTTAGGGCTCTTAAGGGACTACGCTTTGAAAAATGTAGCCGGAAGAAGCTGACATCATTAGGCATTGAAACAAATCTGTCCCAAGTTTTTACCATACCACCTCGATGTGTGTGCATAGTATGTTTGATGCAATGAGATTTCGTTTGTAAAATATTACAATTGATAGCCCTACACCGAATCACACTAGACTATTTGGCACGATTGAAAACAATGGAACAATGAGAGGACTTAATTGATCTAGGGAAAATGACACAAGATTTCATAGAGGATTCTAACGTGGAGGTGTATGATCATATGAGACCTTTCAAGGTATTATGGAGATGTAAAAACACCCAACAAACTTATAGCCTTTTTTTCTCTTAGGGATTTTAAGGGACTACACCGACCGACTTAGTCTGGAAGCACCAAAATCATTGGGCACTTCAAATGAAGCCTCCCCAAAATTTACTGGCCACCCCAATGTGTGTAAGTAGTCCTGCATTCGGTGTCCCGAGCTTCCATTTACAAAATATTTCATTGGATAACCTTACATTGACTCACACTGGACTATTTGCCATGGTTGCAAATAATAGGAAAACGAGAATACAAAATTGATATGGGTAAAACCTAGACATAATTTTGTAGAGGTTCCTACTGTGTAAGTGCAGGATCAGACGATATATTTCAAGGTTCCTTAGAGACCAAGAAATCACCATGCAAACTTATAACCTTTTTTCTCTCAATGCTCTTAAGGGACTATGCCCGATTGACATAGATCGGAAGCACCAGGATCATTGGGAAATGAAACAAAACCTCCCAAGCATTTACAGGTCACCCGACATGTGTGCATAGTCCATTTTGTGTAAAAAGATTATGTTTGCAAAATATTACATTAGATAACCTTACACCGACTAACACTACACTATTTGAGACGATTGCAAATAATAGGACAACGAGAAGACCAAATTGAGATGGGGAAAATTGAGATAGGGTTTTGTAGAGGATCACGACGTGGAGGTGTAGGATCAAAAGATACCTTTCAAGGTTTCTCATAGACTAAGAAATCACCTAGAAAACTTATAACCTTTTTTACTCTCAGGGCTCTTAAGAGACTACCCCGACCGATAACCTAGAAGTACTAGGATCATTGGGAATTGAAACAAAGCCTCCCAAGAATTTACCAGCCATCCCGATGTGTGTGCATAGTCCATTTGGTGTCACGAGCTTCCATGTGTGTAGTCCATTTTGTAAAATATCACATTGGACAACCTTACATTGAATCGCACTAGAATATCTCTCTCTATCTCTCACCTTGTCTCTCTCACTCTATCTATATCTATTACTCTCTCTCTCTCTCATCTTGTATCTCTTTTTCAAGTGTTATTGGTTGACTCAAGAATTTTGTGTCTCCCTATTTATACTATCCTTCTATTTATAATGAGTAATTGATTTGGGATCTAGTCATTCATGTCATATTTTATCTAGGGAAAATCATAGCCCATAATTGGCTTGGAATCTAGTTGTTCATGTCAATTTTTATATGGAGCAACTCAAACCACACAGGGAACAATATCAATAAGGTTGTTTTTTAGGTTACAAAAACATAGATGACTAACTAACCTAGAGCCATCTATCTTGACGACATGATCGCATGACCACCATAAGATAGACCATAAGATGTCATACATGCAACACCCATGTGTGGGACCCAATTCTACGAGACATGGAATCAAGTTAGCACAACCTAGTTAGTGACTACTTTGCCAAGACAAGGCGGAGAAAGGAGGAAAGAAAGGACAATAAAATTTGACATGCATTTAAGAGGTTTAATACATCCCTCTAGTTTTTATTACGTAACTACCAGACTCTCCATTTTGATTATTCACTCCAAGGTTAATAATGTTAAGCGCCGAAACACTTTCAAATTTCTTTGAAGGTCAATATAACTCCATTTTCTGCCAAAGTAAGGTGCCCGCATCCTGAACATGGGAGAATTGAGAGGGAGGAATTTGAGGGCATGTATAGGAGTTACTGAGATCTGCAAAGGTATTTATTTAGAGCATTTTTATGGATCCTATCTGATAAGTATAGAAACACAAAAGCCAAATACTGAAAAATATATAAGCTCCATGAACTAGTGAAGTTACAAAGAACAAAGTTTTATAGTACATATTTTATTCTATTCACAACCAAGTAAATCATACCATATGCAATATGGACTAATTCATGTGAGAAATGGAACTCACACACCCCTTTTTGGTTGGCATTTTCCCTAGCCAAGAAGGATTATATTCTACCAACAACCATTTATAGATTATGTAAGATACCATGTTTACTCCCTTCAAACCTTTACCAAGTTATTGGTAATAAAGAAACTTTGGATAAAACACCTCAACAAGAGGATTTATGGTTGCAGTTATTAGGGAAATCAAGACTTCTAAGCCTGAAAAAAGGGAAATAAGATTATATAATCCAATACAAAAATGCTAAATATTGCAAAATATATAAGCTCCATAAATGAGTGAAGTGACAAAGAACATATTTTTATAGTACATATTGTCTTCTATCCACAACCAAGTAAATCATACCATATGCAATATGGACCAATTCATGTGTGAAATGGCACTCACACACCCCTTTTTTGGTTGGCATTTTCCCTAGCAAAGAAGCATTATATTCTACAAACAATCATTTCTAGATTATGTAAGACAACATGCTTGCTCCCTTCAAACCTTTACCAAGTTACTACTAAGATTTTTTTTGGATAAAACACCTCAACAAGAGGATTTATTGATGCGATTATTAGGAAATCTAAAATTCCAACCTTGAAAAAGGGAAATAAGATTATACAATCCAATACTCTATTTGAATTTGAAAAAATTCATTTGGGGTCATAGTGTTTGGAATTGTCATAGTTCTTGGGATCCTCATAATGTTTTGGATTCTCATACCACTGGGATCATAATAAAAATTGTCATATTATCCACTTCCCTCTAGCTCTTGTTCAATCCTTGGTGAAAATTCATCTTCCTCATTATCATCATCCTCCCACAAGAAAATATTGGTAGTCTTCTGTTGTGGAGGGGTTGTTTTTTCCTCTTTTAAGATCTTGACAATTTCTTCTAGACTTTGAGGAGGGTTACTAGGATCATCATATTGGTATTTTCTTTTGCACCTTCCATGAGTTCCCTAGGCAAGTTCTTTCTGAACCATGGGTGAATCTTTATCTCTTGAATGGTAATCCTCTAAATTATTATTTTGGCATATGCATGCTTTTTAAACGAAAAATGTGTATACCACAAAATAAACATAACAACATAATCGTTACTTGTATTAGCACATTTATTTTGTTTGTTGTATGTATACATAAAAAATAGTTTGTATACCATATAGTACACATAAAAAACACATTCATTCCTACTTTCATACACAGATGCATTTTTTCATATACACACTATAAATAAATTGTGTATCTGAATCAATACATGTCCCAAACATTTTCACTACTAGTATCATATTAGGGTATTGGCGTCATTTAGAAGATATGTGAAAAAATATAGCTGTGTATACCACATAATTTTATAGAAAAACATTTTCATTACTACTATCAACCCATTGTTTTGTTTTGTTTTGCATATACATGTTTAAAACAATAGTGTGTATACCATAGAATACACATAACAATATAATCATTACTAGATTTATACATAGCTGTATTTTTTTCATATACACAATATAAACAAATCATGTATACCACACAATATGTGTCCGAACATTTTCACTACTAGTATCATATTAGGGTGTTGGCATTGTTTAGCACATACAAAAAAAAATAGTTTGTGTATACCACATAGTTTTACAGAAATACATCGTCATTACTTCTATCAACCCATTTTTTTGTTTGGCATATACACACTTAAAACGACAATGCATATACCACAAAATACACATAACAACATAACAATTAATAGTTTAATACATAGCTGCATTTTTTCATATACACAATACAAATAGACCGTGTATACCACATAATACGTGTCAAGAACATTTTCACTACTAGTATCATATTAGGGTGGTGGCATCGTTTGGTGCGTACACACAAAAAACACAGCCTATGTATATCACATAATTTTATAGAAATACATTGTCATTACTACTATCAACCCATTATTTTGTTTGGAATATACATGCTTAAAATGATAGTGTGTACACCAGAAAATACACATAACAACATAATTGTTAATAGTTTCATACGAAGCTACTTTTTTCATATACACAATATAAACAGACAATGTATACCACATAGTACGTTCCCAAAACATTTTCACTACTAGTATCATATTAGGGTGTTGGCTTCATTTGGAAGAAACACACAAAAACACATATATGTATACCACATAATTTTACATTAAAAACATTGTCATTACTACTATCAACCCATTGTTTTGTTTGCCATATACATGCTTAAAATGACAATGTGTATACCAAAAATACACATAACAACATAATTGTTGCTAGTTTTAGACACAACTGCATTTTTTCATATACACAATATAAACAAACCGTTTATACCACATAAAAAGTGTCCAAAACATTTTCACTACTAGTATCATATTAGGGTGTTGGCGTCGTTTGGAACATATGCACAAAAAACACACCATGTGTATACCACATAATTTTACATAAATACATTGTCATTACTACTATCAACCCATTTTTTTGTTTGGCATATACACACTTAAAACAATAGTGTGTATACCATAGAATACACATAACAACATAATCATTACTAGTTTCATACACAACTGCATTTTTTCATATACACAATATAAATAGACCATGTATACCACATAATACGTGTCCAGAACATTTTCACTACTAGTATAATATTAGGGTGTTGGCATCATTTGGAAGATACACACAAAAAACACATATGGTGTATACCGCATAATTTTACAGAAAAAACATTGTCATTACTACTATCAACCCATTGTTTTGTTTGACATATACACACTTTAAACGACAATGTGTATACCAAAAATACACATAACAAAATAATCATTACTAGTTTCAACCCATTTTTTTGGGTGTATGCACACAATAAAAGACATTTTGTATACCATATAGTACACATAAAAAAACACATTCATTCCTACTTGCATACACAGTTGCATTTTTTCATATACACACTATAAATAGATTGTGTATACCACATAATACGTCTCCATAACATTTTCATTACTAGTATCATATTAGGGTGTTATTTGTTTACAAAAAACATAGTTTGTATATCATTCCATGCAAGTTTCTTTACAAATATCTTAAGAGTCTAATACTTATGTTTTGTTTATTTTATTTCATCATATATTGATATGATTAATACCATGCTTATTGTTTATACATTTTTATTTACATGATTTTGTTTAAAATGCCTTGAAATACAAAGTACGAACATTTTCTTTCCTAGATGCTTAAGACATGGGAAATGGGAAATCTCATTTTCACAAGATGATCTTGAATGGACACCGATAGGTGAAGATAATGATCATTTGGATATTTTTGTGGTGATCCCTATAGTAATGAGTGATGCCATTATTAAAGGGTAAAGCCTTCTCGATAGCACCGAGATGACCTTCATATGCAATAAAAAAGGATATCCATGGATACGATGGAATACATAACACCACATGCTACCATTATGTACTGTAGGTTTTATTATATTAACTTTATGTTTGGTACACCTTAGAAATAATGTTCACATATGTTACTACTACATTTTTTATATTCCATACCTAATATTAGTTTGTATTTCCTTCTATTTCAGCTAATGGTGTGCTTGTGGCCCTGAAAAATTGAGGAACAAACCACTACAAGTGAAAGAATAAGGAGGCTTCGAAAAAATGTGGATGTTAGTGTCATTTCAATGTGAGGGTTATGTTTGGTAGATCAGATGTGGCACATATCATATACATAATATGTATCATTGTGATATGAATGATGAGTTTTTCCATGGTGCAAAGGACACATGAGTAGATGCATGAAGTGGTTTTGATCCTAATTTATCAAATTTGAATTCAAGTAATACATTGAATCTCTTTTTCTTGCTGGTATTTCTATTGACACCATTATCGAAAGGTAGTACTTGAATCTAGAGTTGGTGAGGATTGTCAACAAAAGGAATGAGTGCATAACCATGTTAGATGTGTTGAATGCATGAAGGAGGGTCAAGTGCATAAGATACCAACAACACCAACACGATAACACTAGTATATAATTATGGCATGTCATAGAGAGGGATACATTTTTCTATTATCAGAGGTCATGTGGGTGACGAGCCTTTCATTATGGGCCTTTAAACACCATGTATTCTTGAAATGATGGTTCACCATTCCCACAACTCCATCATTGCAATGGATTCAATGTTCTCAACTAATAAATATGAGGGAAGCTCATTGTTATCTCATTTCCAAGCATATTTGATATTTGGATATTCTTGTTTATGTCATTCTCATTCTAACCATATTTTTGTGTACACATTTTCCTTAGTCCCAATTATACATGCTTCTTATTTTTACTAATAAGAGCATGGGGTTCCCATTGCATGGGAAATTTTGTCCCATAATAAATTTGACAACATATATGTATGACTTGATGAAGTATACATAAGGGGAAAAGGGAAAAAGATAAATGGACATTTCAATGCATTCATTACGTATGGTGTGGATTCTAAAATACAAGCTATAAGGTACAAATCTACTAACATTTTGTTGTATATATTTAATGCACATAATTTACAACCCTAACAACATTTTTTGTGTGTTAGGGATGTATTTAGTTGTCATGTTTTGTTATGCATTTGGCATGTTCACAGGGATTGGATAAAGAATATTTAAAGGTTTTTCTTCTTCATTTTTTGATTCAATATTTATAGGATTGGGTTGGTTTTTGTTTTTTTGCATTACTTATTTTATAGGAAATGTTTATTTATAAATATACGAAGAAGGAGGCAGGGACAATTATGTTTCAGAAACTAGGTGACATCATGTGCACCATCACCATAATGAGCACATGACCTTTTTCCTCATCAATGAATTCATGGAGGAGACAATGTGTATGGATTATTTTAGAAATACATGGCTACAAGAGGGACATGTTGGTAAGAGTTAATAGCAGTTCTTATGATTCTATTTGTAGCTATGTATATAGTTAACAATTTTTTGGTCGTTTCTAATGGTTTTATTGTTTTCGAGTGCAACTATGTGGTCAACAAAAATTTGTAACTTCATCTATGCCAATTAGGATACATGCATCTATAAAATTGTATCATTATTTCTTGAAGACCTGATAATTGTACGATCGAAGACAAAAATGCACTTGAGGATAATTTATTGGTTGTTGTAAACGTTGGTGTTTCAAATTGGACCACATTATAAAAATAAAAGGAAGTTACAAGTATCAATATTATTGAAAAATTACAACAAGGAGAAGGAAATTTTGGCCGCTATTGAGAGGGCGAGTGATATCGATAGTGGTCATTATGCAAACAATACAATTCTTGGGTCTTACATAGTTATAAATCAAACATCTAGGGATTGATGGTATTTTCTTTGGATATTCGGCCCTAATTTTCATGTTTGCGACTTTCATTGGGCTACCCAAGGCAACACCTGCAAACATGTTTTGAAGGTGGTGCAACTTCGATGACACATGATGGTAGTCCATCTACAAGGATCTAAATTTTAGTGGTGAGGGTGCATTTTTCACTTTCATTATTTCAACTATGTTCTAGGATTTTTATTTTGATAAAAATCATTGTGCATTAATAAAAGTATTATTGTCATTGTAGATGACCTTGATGTTTGTGTTGTAGAAAAAGATGAATGCAATGCACCTAAAGAAGTTGCATCATAGAAGCATTGCATCGTCATTGTCATTGATAGTACATATTTTATTATTATTGAATAGTGTTTGTTATGTCAACTATTTCACAATTACCAATACACTTTTGTTTTTGTGACAATTGAGGGTGATGATAGAATACAACAGACAACACATTACCTCATCCTGAGCAACATGATTGAAAACATGGGCATGTATTATAAGTGCTTTACTAATTGAAAGTGTTTTTGAATGCATTGTTGGATGTGGAGCCGATACTGATGAAAATATATTTTATTTTGGAGATTGTGTGTAGAAATTTAAAAATATTATACCGACTTAGGTGTGTTTCCATTTGAGTTCATTCCATATTGTAGTGTAAATGAAACTTATACCACCCGCTTGCAGCCATAGTTCAAGTGCAAGTAGAAACCTTGAAAGAGAAGAAAAAGAGGTCATGGTGGAGGATTTAAATAATGATGCTCATGAATATGAGGAGTACACATTTTCTCGACACAACTTGTGGAAGAAAAAACACAAACAAACATAGAAACAGTCTAATACAACAATTAGAGATAGTTTTGAAGCTATATCGAGAGTTTGGGTGAGTATCAATCTTATGTGATTATAGGATGAATTTATTATACTTGAAAACACTTAATTTTATGTTTGATGAATCACAAGGAAAACCCCCTTGAATGAAATTCAAGCTCCACATCGTTAGTTGTCTTTTGGAACATTGAATGCATCTTGAAGGTATTTTTATGTTTTATGACCAATAATTATTAATGTTGTTTTATATGTGTTATGTGGTTTACACAATATGGTTTTAGTGTGTATATGAAAAATAATGCTTCATGTTGTTTTCGGTATGTTTTATGGTATACACAGTCTGGTTTTATTATGTGTATGAAAAATAATGCTTAATGTTGTTTTCTATGTTTTGTGGTTCACAGTGTGGTTTTATTGTGTTTATGAAAAATAATACTTAATGTTGTTTTTTTGTGTTTTTGGTTTACACATTACGGTTTTTTTGTATTATGTGATATTTTTGATTTTATATATGATAATGGTGGTATCTAGTTTTTCACATATTATATGATGGAGGAGTGTGCGAAAGTATTGAACTTTTAAATAATCTTGTTTTCAATTTATTAAATATAGGCTCCAAATTAATGATCCCTCCAGTTTATAAAGGGTCATCTACATTATTTATGCATTAGTGCTTAGGATTCATCCCATAAAATATGTGATTCATACAATTTAGCAAATTGTGCATGAAAACTCGGGCTTTAACAATTTTGGCTCCTTTCTCTGGACTCCATATTTATTTGATCCTACATAATCACAAATTTTCATATTCGTATCAAAATCTGTAAGATCATTAGTGCTAGCCCTATTGTATAGAGGCAATTTTATCTCTAAATTTTATGGAGATGACTCTAAAATTTATGAGTATATGTTTACACATTGAGCTATTCCATTTAGCTTCATAAAATGATCTCATAAGATTTTTCATCAAATTCCATGTTTAATCTAGTATTAGTCTATTATGCAAGCATTAACATGATCAAAGCATAAAGTCAGGGTGTTTAAGTGCAAATTAGGATGTTTGGGTGAAAATTCAATTCATCTGCTCATAAGCAATGACTAGTATATCTCTAAACCCTCAAGATTTAATCCACGAGACAATGTATCTCTTTATTTACACATCTTGAGAAGTTGAATCGCATTAAGTGTATGAAAATTTCAATTAATGGTATTTGAGAAATTGGTCCAAAATATATAAAATAGAAAACAATTCCATATTTTAAAAATACTAGATTAAGATCATGGATGTTGCTTAGAAGCCAACTACTTGTTTGATTTTTAGCTCAATATAAGGAGACCTTCTAGGAGAAACTTTTCATATATCGATCGGGGCACATGGATATAAAAAAGTAGGCAACTAGTATGCAAGTAGGAAGATAATTAAATGGAACTTCTCCATTGATGTACTCAACAATTTTGGCATTGTAGTCCCGGATCTAGGCTCACTTTGAGTTATCAAGATCCCCATTCGACTAAACATTGAACTTGATATGGATTGTATCTCATTGACAACCTCCTATCTACTAACTCGCATCATCTTCTATCTCTCATGGAGGCTCTAAGTAAATTCCATCAATTCAACCTCCTCCTTGACATAATATCAAGCACCATCACCACAAAGTTATAGACATCCATATTTTCGGATATAGGACATGGAGGATTTTAGGAATATTTTGATATTCAAGCATCAATTCACCCAACCGTTGTCATTTCTTAGTAGAGGAATTAATCACTCCAAAATATCTTATCATACACCTGAATGTAATATCAAGTAACACATGGCTGATATTGATATTTTTATGCACTAAATTCTTCTCCCAATAATTGTGCAAGAATAATATTACCTTAACAACATCCTTTGCCACCTTATATTTTCTAGGTGTTGGCGAGAAAATATTTTGATGGGAAAATTGGTGGATTTCCACCAACGCTCTAGGACTAGGTCCCTCCGCTTGAATGGGGTAGCTCCATTATTGTGTGAAATGAAAATAAAATTTTGCTGTTGGAATTAGAGGTCGGGGATCCAACACGCACACTTCTATATAATTGTGGAAAATTCTTGTAGTTTGTGTAAGGGAGGAATTTTATAGGAAGGTGGGGAAGTAGGAGTGGGAAATTAGGAGAGGGATTAATACTGCAAGTAGAAAAATCATATTCTTGTAGGGATTAACTACGAGATATTAACACACAAAATTAGAAATAATCACAACCTTGCTAGTTATATCAAGACAAGATGAAACCATGAAAAAATAATTCACTTATTTACTCATACAAAAAATCATGAAACTCCTTTCTTTATTGACATGTTGAAAAATTTGTACAATGAGAGAGATGGAGGAACATATGAGAAGGGAAATGGAGGAAATAACTCTCTTTCTTATTCTAAGTAGTTATCTACTCTTGAACATACAAAATTGAAAACCCTTTAGAATGGGGAAGTCATTATACTATATATATTTTAGAAAGATTCTTCACCTACCCCCCACATAAACTTTCATTTCTCTTTTACAACATGTGACTCTTCATATTCCTAGGAATAAAATTAAGTCTCATTTTCATTAATTCAGGGTGACTTATTACATTATCAAATATAGTCACATAAGATAAAATAGAATAAGGCACAACATGAATAAGATAAAATGATAGTGTTTCACCTCAAAGTAATGCGATAAAATAGATAAGAAGGTAATGGGAATAGGAGGAATACATGTGTTATGTAAACAAAAGAAGGGGTCGCACATGTTATAGAATGTTGATCAAACTGATTGCGAGAGATTCCTTTTGGCTAGGAGGAACTACCTATAAATCACAACAAGACCACAAGAGAATATTAAATAATATATGGGAGTGGAATTCTAGAAAATGCTAGTATCGGGAAGTATGGTACTTCTTAGATGGATTTCAAACCAACTGTTTAATACAACTTAATTTAGGAAGAAATGAAAAAGAAACGATTCCTATTGTAATTAATAAGATTTAGGTGTCTATTATTAAAATAAATAAAAAAATTTAACTTAAAAAGAAAGGTTAGGTTTGGTCCGGAGGGTTGATGGATTGGCTTGATCTGTAGGTGCGGTAGGGATTGTGGCGAAGTCTGGGTGAAGTTAGGAAATCTTTTGGGTTATTTTGGGAAAGTTGTGAGCTTGTTGGTTTAGGTAAAATTGTGAGTCTTAGAGACCAACGTTGGTTAGGTGACTGATTCTAGATATGTGGATAGATCGACGTTGGTTGGGTGACCGGTGTCGGTAGGGAAATTAGGTGATAATGCAAAAATTGAGAATTGGGCACTCTCTATGATTACACAAAGAGTGATGGGGACTGAGATAGGTTCATGAAATTCTTGTTAAGAATCAGAGATACTGATAGGTGGGTTTAGGTAAGTTATGGAAGGTAAAAAAAGTAGAAGGTTGTTGAGGCACTGAGCATCAAATGCAGGGTAAGGCCGAATAAAAGTAATGGTAGATAACTTAATAAAACAAATTAAGTAACTAGAAATGACAAAGGAGAGACAACACTTACTTTTGAATGTAGCCTAGAAATTTATGGTGGGGGTGGTTGCAAAAGGTGGTGATCCAGAGTGAATATAGCAAACAAAGAGACATGGTTCCATCTGCTCCATGTGTTAGAGCTCTGGAATAATTTGTGGAAGAACCAGATGACATTTGAATGGTGTGATAGGCTCTGGAAGGTTGTAAGGTCATAAGAGTGCTTGAACATGTGAATGCAAGGAGCGTAAGCCAAAGAAGTTACAAACTCTTATTTAACCTAACTGACGATGGTTAGGGAACTGTGTCGACCAGGGATAATCGATGTTGGTTAAGGTGAATACGTCCCAAGTTGACAAAAAAACCCGATCTTTGCTATTTTTGGCATCATTTGAATCCTCATTTCAGCTCTCAAGTGGAGAATGGAAGTTAGATAAGTAGGAGTGTTGTTGGAGAATAAATAGGGAATTAATGTTAGGGTTAGACTAAGTCCCAGTTTGTTGGGATAAGTAGGGACTTAATCTTAGTTAATCAATAGGCTAGGAATAGGTATTGGGATGATGTGGATATTAATCTAATTAAAGTAATTAAATTAATAATAGTATGAGGATGAGGATTAATTTAATTATAGGTGATTAAATTAATACCAATGTGGTGAAGGGGACCATAGCTAGGTATATGTGTCAAATTAATGAATCAAAAGGGGTTAAAGGGATGTGTCCCAAATTTGGGTGTCTACATTTTCCCCTTTTATTCACATAGCTTGTATTGATGAGAAACGACGATAAAAACATGAGTGGTTGCCCCAAGTATGGGTGGAGATGATCCCCCTCAAACCCGGAATTGATGAAGTAGTAGGTTGAATCGGTGAGGGGTTTGATAAAATGGTAGGTGATGAAAAATAAGGTAGGGTACAGCACAAAAAATGGTGATTTTGGGTGTAGGTAATAGGCGGGGAATTCAAATGCATGCACACATGTAGAATGCAAAAATGCACTAGGATGAAGAGCTCACAAACTCTAAATTGTCAAAGGTTGATAGTTTTATCCAAACAAGGTTGTTGTGGTTCAGGTATCCAAGGTATATGATACGGTCCTGAAAACACAAAAATGCTAGGTGTGGGAACATGCATTAGGTGTGTTCCAAAATACCAATGGGTTTGGTCAATATAAATGTCATGCCATTAGGAAAGGAAAGGTCAATAGGCTAAACAACATGTGTATTATCATCACAAGGTACATCGAGTAAGCGAATTCGGGTGTTAAATTGGTGAGGTCGGGTTGGGTCTAGGTAAGGATGTGGGTAAGGTCGAGGTTTTGTAAAAATATGCCTCAAAGTACACTAAGATCGAGGTCGGTGATAAGTCTATTAGGTGAGCCCGTAACGCTTGGGTAAGGCTAGGGTAACAATAAAATGACATCTTAAATAACTAAGTTTTGAGTTAACTTCCAAGTTATTGTTTTGATGGAGACTAACTAATTAAGTTTTTGTTTGAAGGGGGAAATGATGAGGGGGAAAAGAGTGTATGAGATAAACTCAAAGGGCCCCATGCCCTAAGAGTGCTTCCTATATAGCCCATGTATGATCAAATGGGTAAGCTAAGTTATGCATGATTGTGTCTAGGTTGATTAGGCATGGTTGTGTTAATGTTGTAGGATGTGTAAGATGAGTTTATTGAAGTATATGATGAATGTAAATGTAGGTGAAAGGAGAAGAAATCCTAGAAACTAAGTGTCAAGGGTCCTATCCTATGTAGAAGAAACAATAAGTAAACAAAGGAGTGAACTAAACAGAAGAAAAATTCCCCAAGTTGGAAAAGACTCTAAATGTCATATCCTTAGACTCATTGAACATAAGTCCCTAGATACACTGCACAATCAATATGTCTAAAGGTGAAAGAGTTTGCGTGATCACAATGTGTAAAGTACATGCTTCATCCTTTGAGTTGGTTTAGAAGATAATAAAATAATAGGTAAGGTGGAAGGGTTTGTTTTTAGTGTAACCTTGTTGTGGGACAACATGCCCCTTATGCAAGATACCAAAACCATAATAGATAAGTCCATGACCAAAAGTTTGTATTTTTATTGACTTTTTTTTTCTTTTTGTAAAGATTGATCAATGCGGGAAGTCTATATTAGGATAAAATGACATCTCCTTGAGGTCTTCATGAAGCTGATCGATGCGGGAAGATCTAGAATTAATGTATTTAAGTACATTAGTCCTCTTTTTGGATAGAATAAATACAATATGAGGCTGGCTTTTTATAGTTGTCCTTCGAGGGAGCAGTCTACTTATAATAGTAAGAAAGAGAATTGAATGTCCTTTTGAGGGATTCATCTATTTGTAAGAAGTTTGACTCAAGGAGTTGAGTTTTTGGTTATCCCATGTATATTTGTTTGAGGTTTATTGTAAACTTAAAGTCATGGACAAGACTCAGTAAAGGAGTATAGGCCTATTTTGTGAAGGCAAGACCATAACACAAAGAGGTTAGCTATGAAAGAGGAGCTTTGAGTGATGAATGACCATGAGATTCCATCCTAAAAAGGACAAAAAGTATCCATGAGAATCATGCCATGAGTAGAGATATGGTACTCATGTTGAAGACAAGGATAAATGGTAATGGGTAATCACACAATTCTTGTTTATTTGTTGGTTATTAAAATAGGTAAATGGAGGAAAGGTTCACTAAAGGGATTAAAATATAGGTGACATACAGTGATGTAATACTTTATTCAATAATAGAATGATGAAAGATGCAAGGCATTGAGGGTCTCGGGTTTGGGTTTACCTTTAAGAGAAGTTAAGCGATAAGCACATGATCTATAGGCATGGGTAACAATATAGGGTTCAAGCCAATTAGGAGAAAATTCTGCCCGCTTTATTTGCTCTGCTTTGGTTATGTTTTGATTTTCCTTTAGAATAAGATCGTTGACCTTAAATGTGTGTTCATGAACACATTTATTCATAGGAACATTTGATACATTTTTAGTAGATTTGAAGATGGTTGAGAGAAGTTAAATGATGTTCATCTAATAGCTCAAGTTGTGCCAAATGTTCTTGGTGAAATTCATTGTCAGATAGCATATATTTTAGTGAGATCTGAAAGGGATGGAATTTGGACTTCGAGAGGCAGGACGACCTATGTGCCGTAAACCAAAGAAAAAGGTGTAGCATTGGTAGAGGTACAAATGCTAGTATGGTAAGCCCATAAGGTGAAAGGAATGTGCATATGCCAATCCTTTCTAGTATCATTGACAAATTTCATAAGAATTTTGTTTAGGGTTTTGTTGGAAGATTCATCTTGGCCATTGGTTTGTGGGTAATAGGGTGATGAAAAACTTAGTTGAATGCCAAAGGTATCACATAGTTTGCATAGGGTTTTGTTTTTGAATTGTTTTCCATTGTCAGTGATAAGGTGATGAGGAACACCAAAGTGACAAATGATGTGGTGATTGATGAATTCACATATTTTCTCAGATTTAGTTGAAATGAGAGGGATGGATTCTACCCATTTAGTATAATATTTGGTTGCTTTGATGATCCATTGATGACATTGAGAAGAATGAGGGTTAATCTCTTGACGAGATCCAAACCCCATTGAGAGAAAGATCAAAATTCCATAGCGACTTATAAGGCGTGAATAGGAATATCGTGAAAGCTAGCATGTTTCTGACATTTCACACAACGTTTCTCGTATTGATAGCAGTCTTGATTAAGGGTTGGCCAGTAATGGAAAAGATGAAGGATGTGCTTGGAAATAACATGAAAATTGAAATGGACACCACAAACCCCATCATGGATTTATTTAATGGTGTAAAGAGTTTCAAAATTGGTGAGGCACACGAATAGGATACCATTAAAGCCACATTTGTAGAGAAGACCTCCTATAACAATGTAATAGGAAACCTTATGGTGGAAGGCACGCTGACCATTGTGAGTGAGGTCTAGAGATAACATTGAAAGGGAAAGGTAGTCAACTTACTGCTTATACCAAGTGTCACATGGGTTAGTTTCAATACATCCCACAAAATTAAAGTCATGAATGATGTAGGAAGGTGATTGAAATCATTGGATTGTGACAGAGTAAAATGTCGAGATCCATTGTGGATATTTAATGGGTAAAATGAAAGAAACATAAAGGAGGCAATTGATTTATTATTTCACAAGAAGATAAATGCGTGGATGCATTTTTCACAAATTTTGTTTCACGGTTTAGCATCGTGGATAATAATGATATTGTGCACCACGATATATGGGTCAATAACGAGGCATATCACCATAAGACAAAGCAAAAGAGTTGCTTTGATCTTAGAGGAAAAAGGTGAAGGCTTCCTATTCGGTGGAATCAAGAGATTTTCATATCTTCAACATGTGATGGTCGTCTTGAGTGTGAATTTTGATCTCTATGGTCAATTCATTCAACATGGTTTATGTCTCAGAAGGTAGAACCATGAATGTAAGAATCTTCCGCACCAAGATATGTGAGAATGGAATCATCATCTTGACATTGAACAACATTGATAGAAGGTGTGTCTTCTTCCAACATGTTAGGATAAATAAGAGGAAGGGAAGAAGATGCCTCGCCATCATGATGATAGGTCAAAGGTCCCAAGGAAATGGTGTTCATGAAAAAAAAAGTTAGGAGGTATGGATTCTGGATCCATTGACTCCGTAGGTGATGGTGGTGTGACAGGTGAAGATGGTAAAGAAGGTGAAGAAGGTTGATCTTCCTCTATGAGGTCGAATCTTGCCTTCTTAGGATTAGGTGGTTCAAAAATCCAATACCACAATGGTCCTTATGTTTTGCGGGTAGTACAAGGAATAACTATGTGATGACCTTTTTGTAAAGACCAAAGCTGAAGCCTTTCCAAGCACAGTGATAGAGAAAGGTGTAGGAAAAATGGTGGTTGGTGAGGTAACAAAATTCGGAGGAAAAAGGTCATGTTTGAGTAGGTGGTTCAGGAGAATAGGAAGAAGTATCAAGTCCCCCAAATGTTAGGTTGGTGCATAGGTGAGGGGACCATATGGAAAGGTTTCTCCTACATGATGGTCATAATGTGGGTGTTGATGAAGGTTTCCATACTCTTGAGGAGTTTGGAAGGTATTGATATTGTATAGGTGATACTCCCCCAATGTAAGGCATTGAAAAACACCTTCCAAAGGGTTAAAAGTAGGCACTTGGGTGGCGGGAATGGAAGAAGAATAAGAAGAAGAAGGGTTAAATTTTGATGTTGTGACAACAAGAGAGAGAGTGTGCTAGTTAATGAAGGCATAGTAGCATAATTAGTAGAGGAAGAAGTGACAAAATATGAAGCGAGTGCGGTAGTAGACAAGACAACAACGGTAGTAGAAGATGAAGCAAAAATGGAAGTAGGTAAGGTAGTGGCGGTGGTAGATGCTTTAACTAGAATAAGGACATCATTAGGTCGATACAACATATTACAGGTTTTTAAAAGTGAAGGATCTTCTTGAATAGTATAAGGGTGTCCTTCATATTCAAACTTGATGCAACAATGTAAAGTCGAAGGTACACACCCCATGACACGAATCCAAGGTCGAATAGTAGCATGTTGTATTATAATCCCCCTTTGAGAACATAGAATGATTCAATCTTCAAGTGCGAGGGCCACGCAGATGTGGCGAATGAAAGTGCCGAGGGTAGTGATTATTGCATTTTGAATGATTGCAACATAAGCTGGGATATTATGCATGTAATGGGAGGGTATGCACCTTTTTGTATGTACGGGAAGAAATGATATTGATGTTTGCACCTCCATCACCATAATGTGTCCGATGTAATTATCATTGATGTAGATAGAGATGAAGTGGGTGAGGTCAGGATCCTTTGAATGGAAAGGAGAAATTTCTGAGTCAGAGAAACTGAAAACAAAAATTTAGTGAGTGGTAGTAGAAAGAGAGGTCTTGGGTGAAGCAAGAAGAGAAAAACATGATGAGGGGTGAAAATGGTGGCAACGGGTGAAGGGTCATTCGGTAGCACCTCAATGGTTTGCAAGATTTCAAGAAGGGCCTGTCGATGAGATTCAAAGGTTTGGATGAGGTCATATAAAGACATTTTAAAAGGTGATTGATGCATTGGTTGATCATGGTGTGATGTGTAACACCATCATAAATTAGATAGGTCGATCCACCAATGGCTATCTTAGGTGCGAGTGCGAGATGGAATGTTGGGTAAAGGTGTAGTGGATGGGTTTCATGTTTTCTCTTTTCCTTTATCTTTCTATGCTCGAGTGGAAACTCAAACCATATTGATTTGAGGAAGAGAGGGAGATGAGTCGTGAAAGGTATAACGATAGGATGGAAAAAACCTAGTGTGGGATAAGAACCTTGTGAAATGAGTATGGCGCATTGGAATTTTGGAGGGGTTGGGCTAGCTCTCTAATCTAGACCATGTTAATCTCAAAGGTTGAGAGGAGGAAAAGAGGACTATGGAGGTGGAGGTGAAGGTCACTGAATAGTTATGGGTTTAGGTCGTATGGTGATAGGCGAAGGGGAATGTCATCCTCCTCTAATTGGTCATCTTCTTCCAAGGGGTTTTTGCATTACAAAGCTGAGGAGAACATTTTTAAGCACCTTACAATCCTCAATATCATGTCCTAGAGAATGATGATATGCACAGATATTAGTATCATCAAACCCTATTGGTTTAGGTTTAAGCGGGTCATAAGGTTTGATGGGAGGCAATGTGATAGTTGAGGTTTCTAACAACCTAACAAGGACATTAGCATAGGATCCTACTAATGGATCGCAATGTGAAGTCAGAGTGGGTTTGGGTGAAGGCATGGGTGATGGCTGTGAAATAAGTGTTGATTGAGGTGGTGTAGGTGGAGTTACCTTTTTGGTAGGTAACAAAGATTTTATTTTTGGTTTTGATTTAGGTTGCACCTTCTTAGGTAAAGGTGCAGATGGGGCATGTGAGGCAGAAGGGGATGTACAAAAGATGAAGGAAATTTGAAGAGCCAGGGTGAAAGTGACTGTGTTGGTAGTGGTGTGGTAGCAAGTAACATAGATGATGTATGTAAAAAGGGAAATGAAGAGGAGGGTGTAGGTGTGGGATGAAAATGTATTGTAGGTAAAGGTATGGATGTGGGCTGAAGTGGTGATGAAGGTATAGACACGGAGTGCGGGTTGAGGGTGTGATGACGGTAAAGGTGTGGGTGTGGGCTGCCGCACGTGGGGTTTGTTTTGGTGAAGAGGTAAGGGCATGGGAAAAGGGGCTGGTGAAGGTGCGGATGTAGGTTTTCATACCTTAGACTTTCCTTGGTGAAGTGGTTTCTTAACCAAGGTTGATGGATGTGGGCCTAAGATCGATGGAAGAGGTGAGGGTGAATAAGGCCTAGGAGAATGTGGCTTCTTCTTAGGCACAAAAGTTGACTTCATGACAGAAGGTTGTGTAGTATTCAGGTCTAATTTGACGGTGGGATGCACTAGACTAGGCATAGGGTGGACCCCCAAGTGTAGCAGTGAGTTTAGTTGAAGATTTGGATGTTGATGAGGATTTAGGTGCAGGTGAAGGTTGGGGTGAAGGTGAAGCTGATGAAGAAGGAATGGATATGACTAGTTTAGGTTTTACGGTCTTGGTTGAATGGAATACCTTCGGATAAATGGTGGAGGTATCTATGGGAAATATTTTCATTTGAGTAGATACTGAGAGTCGCAGGCACCCCTAGAGCGTGGTGTGATCAACATACTCCAACTAGTCTACCAAATGTGAGAATTGCTTTGGTTTAGAAAGTGAGGAACAAGTTGTGAAACCTATCAAAAAATCTGAGTTATGTGGCATAGGGAAGGCTTCTACTTTGGATACAACCAAGAAAAGTGATACTAGAAGATTGACAAGATCCTGGAAGAACCTTGGTGAAGCATCAATTACAGGAAGAAGAGATACGATCGGCTCTTCAATGGGGTGAGGATACGGAAAAATGCGTAATATAGACTCTTCTTCGGGTAGAAATTTTAATAGGGTAAACCTCCTGTGGGATTGAGGAGAAAGTAAAATGGGTTCCTCCTTAGGTAGAGTCATAGGCAAGATAATTTCAATGATAGGTGAAGATGTAGATGTAGTTGGTTCCTCCATGGGTAGAGGAATATGTGTGATAGGATCTACAGTGATTTGGGACATAGATGAGGTAAGATTTTCTATAGATGAAGGGCTAGATGCAAGGATTCTCTTTAGGTAGGGGGTAGAAGGATTAGGCTCTTCCGTGGGTAGGGGAGCTCACGTAAGGATTTCCTCAATAGAAGGGATGAGAGGAAAGTAAGTAGAACAACCGGGTATAATGTTGAAGATGGATTGGACCTCATGAACATTGGTGTTAGAAGTCTCACCCATTTGATTTGATGACTGATTGTGGTTTGGGAAAGGATTTTTAAAGATTTACAAGTTTTGGTTTACTCCGAGCATTAGGATTGTTGAGGATGAGATCTCCATTATCTAACATCTCCTGGACAATATTCTTGAATGTTTTACAGTTGCCATCACTATGACCCCTAATGCGATGGTAGTTGCAATAGTCATTTTATTTATACCATGCGGGAAAATGATGGGAAGGATCAAAACCAATATATGGTTTGATCGGTGGAAGGACGATAGCCCCTACTTTCAACAATTTCTCTAGCACAGAGGAGTAAGGTTCCCCTATGGGAATATATCATCATTGTTCATACTTATATTGAAAGTTCTAAATAGGAGAAAGAGTAGAAGGAAGTTTTGGTTGGTTGGATGGATGAGATGGACCAGATTTCAACCACCATCTTTGGTGGATCCCTTGGGCTTTGAGTTTGGAAAAAGAAGAAGATTCATTTGGTTTTAAGGAACACTCTTGTTGTGCAATTGCAATTTCCTCTCTTCGATAAAACAGGTTTCAAGTTTTGAGCCATTGTGAATGCCACATCAAATGTTTAGAAGGTTTGGACTTGGATTGTTGGGATGATATGTACGACACATAAGCCCAAGTAAAAAACTCTATTAGTTCATTTTGAGGAAATTGGAAATCAAGTTTATTAATAAGACTCCCCCGAATGTGTGAAAAATATGTGATAGACTCATCTTCATATTGGCATATCAAATACAAGTCATCATGGTAACCTTCTTGATAATGTTGATGGAGAAATGATCGAGAAAGGCCTAGGCTAGTTGGTTGAATGAAAAGATAGAGTGCCTAGGTAAGGCACTATACCAATCTAAGGCAAGTCCTATCAAGGACATTAGGAAAGTTTGAAGAAGCAGGGCATCATCATGGGAAATCAGATAACATGTGTTTAAAAGATCACAAATTTTGTTGTGGATCCTCCTTGCTATTAAATTGATTAAACTTTGGCATTTCCCAATGTGCAAGGTATGGATGAATTGGAATAGAAGGGTGAATAGGATCATTACAAATCTCGTCGTAAGTCAGAGAATTGTGGGAGACGGAAACAGATGCTTCTAGGGTCTGCATCTTATCCATCATAACCTTGATTAATTTTGTGGTTGGATTTGATTAAGGTACATCTCTAGCAGTATAAGGAGGTAGATACAATGAGTAGGATGTAGGTGGCATACTAGTATATGGAGGTGCTTAGGGTAAGTGAATTGAGAAGGGGAATATAGGTGGCGACAGATGATGATGGCATATACCCTAAATGGAAGGTGTAGGTGACTGGTGGTGGCTGAGATGGGGTATAGGTGGGAGGGATGTACGTTGAAACCCTCATAGTGATAGGTAGCAAAGTAGCAAGGATAGACATGACTAGACTCTGAAAAGGGGTTGACGTAATCTGGAGGTTATGAAGTGGGGATCCCTACACTAAGATCCATAGATGATGGTGGGGTAGACATTGTAGGGGCGACAAATGTAAAAGATGTGATAGATTTTGTAGGTGTAAAAATTATCGATGATGTAGGGTCAATTTGAAAAATGACAGGTGATGAGGCTCGAGTAGGCAACACTACACTGAGTATGCTTGGTTAATACAGAAGTGGGGAAAGAGTTGGAGACACGGAGGTAGGCATCCTCAAAAAGGCTGACTTTGACGAGTCACGGGTAGAAGAATGGCCTAAGTAATACTACAGGGTGGCGGTATTATGATCAAAGAATTTTGTGAATTCCTCATCACCTGTAGGTACAACGGGAGGTACATTGGGGTCCATAGGCAAAGAAATAGAAGGTGAAAATGGGATAGGGGGTAACGGCTGATGATTAGCATAAAAGACTAGGGCATTGACTTGTCTATGATTCAAAACCATGTGAATAGTGGTAAGACAGGTGATCTAAGCTTTGTTGATGGTGTAGAAACATAGAAACAAATGATAGAATAAATATGGAAAATGATAATTGGTCCTTTTTTTTACAGAAAAATAAAAACAGAGAGACCAACGTTGGTAGGGTAACCAATGCTAGTGGAAAGGGGTAACTGATACTGGTTGATGGACCGGTGCTAGTTACTGTGAACAAATAGAAATTTTGAAAAACTTGAGATGAATAATGTAAATAAGGTGGAATTGAACTCTGTTAATGGTAAAAAAGACTCAGGAAGGTGATCAATGACAAATAAATGGTACAAAAAATATATTTATGTGAATTGAATACTATTTTGGGAAAAAATAACCAAAAAAACAAGGAACCGATACCCGCCAATCAACCGATGTTGGTATGAAGAGGTAACTGATGCCGGTTGCTGGACCAATGCTGATTACTGTGAAATTTGAGAAGATGATGAAATTTTGAATTTTAAGTGATTAAGTCAAATGAAAACACCAACCCATAAATTGAGAAGGGTAGTGATGAGTCCTAACACACCCAAAATGAACTGGAATACACCAGTTATGATGGTGGGGTTTGAAGGATAAGAAAAACAAGAGGAAACGAGATCACACCTCAAAATACATTTAAGGAAAAAACTAAAAAACCCGTAAAATTCTATGTTTCATATTTCAATGTTATGTGGTTTATGCCCTTTATAAATGACTATGAGTAGAATAGAGTTTTTGGTCAATGAGGGTTCCTGTAAATATTCTATGGCTGGTTTCAAGATTTTTTTGGATAAAGGGAATTGATATACCTTTCGGTACGTGTGTGTACAACTCGATATGATGACCGCTAGAACACTAGTTGGATTCGTTGCTAATCCAATTATTAGTCATTAAGCGTAATTATCGGGGAAGGAATATTTTAAAGAAGTGTATAAATTATTCAAGTGATTTGATTTGGGGTGTGTGTGTGTGTGCAAGAAGTCAGGCTAAGCTTAATTCTGCCAATCATCAACTAGTCATGACCTTTGGTATATAGATTACAAATAAATTTAAGCGATCAAAATGCAACATAAACAAGATGAAATAGAAATATTTTTATGCCCAAATCGAAATTGAAATTGGATGTAGAAAATAAAGAATAGGTCAATAGGATGATCCTTCACTAAATGCTAGACAAAATAAAAAGAAGTTTTATTTTTAACCAAAAATATGAATTTCACTTAAACAAGTAGAAGAAGAAGAATGTTCCCAGGGAGAAAGTTTAATGTGCCTTCTTTTGAAATGAAATAAACACACAAAGATTCCATAAGAATGAACAATGCAAAATAACCCAAATGATAGGGTACCACCGAGCATGCAAAAATGTGTCATCTCATAGTAATGTGATAAAATAGATAAGAAGGTAACATGCGTAGGAGGAATAAATGTGTTATGTAGACAGAAGAAGACATTGCACACATTGTAGACTTTCGATCAAATTGATTGTGAGAGATTCCTTTTGGCTAGGAGTAACTACCTATAAATCACAACAACACCACAAGAGAATATTAAATAATATATGGCAATGGCCTACCTAGAAAATGCTAGTTTTGGGAAGTATGGTACTTCCTAGATGGTTATCAATCCACTGTTTAATACAACTTAATGCAATAAGAAATGACAAAGAAACAATTCCTATTGTAATTAACAATATTTAGGTATATTTTATAAAAAACAATAAAAAAATTTAAGTTAAAAAGAAAGGTTAGGCTTGGTCGGAGGGTTGTTGGGTTGGTTTGGATCTGCAGGTGTGGTAGGGACTGCAGGTGAAGTCTAGGTGAAGTTAGGAAAGGTTTTGGGTTGTTTTGGGAAATTTGTGAGCTTGCTAGTTTAGGGAAAATTACCATTCTCGAGACCGATGTCAATTAGGTGACCGATGCAGCTATGGGGATAGACAGATGCTGGTTGTTACCGGTTTTGGTTGGGGAAATTAGGTAATAAGGCCAAAAGTGAGAATTGGGCACTCTCTGTGATTGCATAGAGAGTGATGGGGACTGAGATAGGTTCATGAAATTCTTGTTAAAACTCATACAAACTAAAAGGTGGGTTTAGGCAAGGTATAGAAGGTAAACCATGCAGAAGGTTGGTTGGAGGCACTGAGCATCAAATACGGGTAAGGTAGGAATAAAAGTAATGGTAGATAAGTTAATAAAATAAATTAAGCAACTATAAATAAAAAGGAGAGACAACACTTACTTGTTTAATGTATCCTGAAGTGGATGGTGGGGGTGGTTGTAAAAGGTGGTGATCCAGAGTGAATATAACAACAAAGTGGCGTGGCACCTTCTGCTGCATGTGTTGGAGATTTGGAAGAATCCGTGGATGAACCGGATGACATCTGAATGATGTGATAGGCTTTGGAAGGTTGCAAGGTCACATGAGTGCTTGAACGTGTGAATGCAAGGAGTGTAAGCTAAAGAAGTCAGATTCAAAGCCTGAACAAAAAGTTACCAACTCTTATTTAACCTAACCGATAGTGATTATAGAACCAGAGAGATGACCGTGAGGGATAACTAATGTTGGTTAAGGTGAATAAGTCCAAGTTGCCAAAAATAGCCCGATATTTACTATTTTTTACGTGATTTATATCCTCATTCCAGGTCTCAAGTGGAGAATGGCGTTTAGATAAGTAGGAGTGTTTTTGGAGAAGAAATTGGGAATTAATGTTAGGGCTAGACGAAGTCCCAGTTGGTTTGGATAAGTAGGGACTTAATCTTAGTTAATCAATAGGCTAGGAATACGTCTTGGGATGAGGTGGAGGGTTGATGTGGATATTAATCTAATTGAAGTAATTAAATTAATAATAGTATGAGGATGAGGATTAATTCAATTTTAGGTGATTAAATTAATACCAATGTGGTGAAGGGGACCATAGCTAGGTATATGTGTCCAATTAATGAATCGAAAGGGGTTAAAGGGGTATGTTTTAAATTTGGGTGTCTACAAAAACTACAAACCCCTAAGTAATAAATAGAACATGAATGAAATGAGGGAGGGGGAAGAGAGAGATAACTACTGAGATGGAGACAAGGCCCTTGATGATTCCACTTTGCTCTTAGGTGGAATTTTTTTGAGTACCTCCGAGAAGATATCTAGTCCTTTGAATTCTCTATTATATTGGGTTGTCGCATGTGTAACTTCCTCGGCTTGGGAAATGTGAATGAAATTCAATGAATTGATCTAATTATATGATATAGAATTGATATTTTTACACTTTGTGAACCAAGACTATTTTTTTTTCATAGTGCTTGATATCATGGCCCTTATCTCAGCAAGAGAATCCAATGTGTTCTCATTTAAGGAAAAGGGATCCAAACTTTGTGTTTGACAAGTTCTGAAAAGGCTGAAAAAGTCATCCGTGAAGGTGTTTTTATCAATTGCGGGAACTCTAAGATTTAGTAACTTGATTTTGACATCATCTTGCATCTTAGAGGAGCATTCCTAACTCAAATCTAACTCTTCTAGAGCATGATTCATCATCTCGTACTGGGTGACCAGATTTCTAGCCCATACTTGTGAAAAATCTTCGAGATGGAGAGTTGAACACTTTCCTTTCTATAAATATTTTAGATTTAGATTTGACCATCTCCATGACAAGTCAAAACACTTGATCCCAATGTTCCTTTTCTTTCTCAATTTCATCCCTTGTCATTTGAGCCTTGGTGACTAGCATGCATACATACTTGAACAATGAGATCATCTCCAACAACAACAATTTCCCCTTTTCCACGATCTTTTGAAATCCTATGTCTTTCCCTTATATGGTGAAACCATGTGTCTTTTGAATGGAATCTAGATCAAAGATACTAATGGGGGTAAAGTTTCTTTAATTGGAATATATGAAGAGGAATTTAGGTCCATGAAAATTTGCACTTATGAGGTGATAATTTTCATGTGATCTTCAAATTGATTAATCTTTTCTTTGTACTCCTAATTCCTCACGAGAAGGGAAGTGAAATATTCATCGAACAAATGTGCGTCTCCCTCAAGAGCTTCGGGACTAGGGGATAGTGGTCATCTAATAGTCAACCGGGTCATTTCTTGATAATGAGCATGATTACCTTAGGTTGGAGTACTTCTACATATTGATTTCCCAAAGCACATCTAAAAAAGTTTGAAGATGATTGGGCCAATTTTACTTTCTCTCCTTTTGTCATTTAAGCTATAGTTGAGAAGTCAAGGAATTCCTAGCCTAGTTCTAGGTGGTTCATCTCCTATGAGCCCTAAGGTGGTGGCATTTGCAATCTAGAATCTCCATGATGAGATGACGATCACATTGTCTGATCTAGTCAACTAAGATGGCATTTAAGATCTAGATATGGACCTACATGTGGCTAGATGAATGTAATCCATGTCCCTCGACCCACTTGGAATGACCCCATGATACAATATCATGTAATACATGGCCTCCCTAGTAATGGTAGCACACTCAAAAAATAAATCATGAACTCCATCTATTGTACTTCCTTGGTGGAGCACATCGCACTTTGCTCTCACGCTCACGAACTAAACTCAGTAACTAGGTCATATCTACAAGAGTTGATCCCTATCGACATTCACCTAATCTCTATGGGATGTCACTTACTATAACTACTGCATCAAGGCATCTAGATCACCTCAAATATGTGTAGCCTACCATGGCAGAGATCCTTGTGAAGAACTAAAGTCGATCTCCATCCTCCCCCTCTTTGGACTATCCGGTGGGGACCCCCATCCATCCTAACCATCTCCATTTCCTCCATCCCATCTACCCCTCAAAGGGATGTGTGGTGGACTCAAGTACATACAAAGGTGATAAAGGAACTTGTAATGGAACCTTCTGTAAGGGTACGTGGAATGAAATATACTCTAAGGGTACTTGTAATGTAACTTGGGGCACCTATGGAACCTTTCCTGTGATTGTGTGGGTATCTAAACCTATTTATTTGCACCCAATCTACCACGGCTCCATGCCTATGGGTCTTCTTGTACCTCTTCATGTGCATGTTCTCTAAGAGCCTTTCCCTATAGGTCCTGTGCTACTGTTGCAATCCCGGCTTGTATGCTTACCCGTGGTATAATGAGCTATTGTGGTAACATTGTTGCATACCAAGCTGCATAGTCTCTAGTCTCCCGATGATCCATTATCTATGGCTACGTAACCCAAGGTTGTGGGACCACCTATTAGAATTTTTCCCACACTCATCATGTTCTAATCCATAGCCCAATGTCGAAGGTATCCTTGGACCTGTTCACGTACCACATCTCATCTCCAGGAACCCCTGGATGTGACCTAACTATCTTTGGACCCTATCGACTTTGTACCACTCAATGATATAGTCCCTACTTTGCTAATGATAAAATGGTCAAACTCTATTGTGTTGAGTTACGTAGCATCCTCGAGCCACTTATATATAATCTATATGGGTACCATGTAACTATGCGCAGAGCTATATATCATCAAGTGCATGCCTATAGTATGCTATGTCTCCAGTGTGTCCTTTTACATCCTCACCAACCGACACCCAAACCATTATAGATGGATTTTTAGAGCCCTAAATCATAGCACTCCTAATGGGTGTCTTACGGTAATATGATCACATGCCCATATTTGTAATAATGTAGCTCAACCCATGGTCTTCGATGGCGGTATGCTATCAAGTGCATATCTAAATACAAGTGGTCTAGTAAGCACTTGCCTTAGAAATAAACTTATCCACTAATGAGACCATGAATAACTTCACCAGACCAAGAGAAAAGGGTGCGCGAGTATTTTCAATAAGTAGGATACCATCGACAAGATCCATTAGGTAAACCAGTACCCATACAATCCAATGATCAATGAAACATCTATATAATTCATATGACATATCCTAGTGAGGTATGTCATATAATTTGAACATATCCATAATCCACTACGAATATTGCCATGGTCGCCATCATATGTAATCAATTGAACCTTGATAGGAACTCTTAGTATGTGCCAAACATCCACCAATGTGATGATCATCTCGTCGGTCACAAATCTGAAGGTCCGAATCTCACTTTAACATCTCTCTGTTAAGGCAACGAGATGACTATGATCCAAAGTAATCTATGGTAGTGAGCCACATGAGAAAATCATGACATTCGGCGTAATCTCCAAGAAGATATGCTTATGAAGTGAAAAATTAGCCTCATAGGCTCACATCTACCCATATGGCTCCCATGTCTCTAATCTCGGTAAAGGTAACCTGTTAAATCGGGCAAGTCACTTGTTAACATCATTTTCTTCTAGGGTACACCATCTAATTTATTTTATTCATGACTAACTTCTTCTAAAAATCTCCTAAATTCTTATAAATTTCGTGAAAAATGTCCCATTCACGCCAACGTTTTTATTTTAACACAATAGCGCCTATTTTAGCATCAGGCGCACCCTAGTGCTCACACTCCCATTTTCACGTCATTGCCTTCGTTTTCACGTAGGTGTGCCCCTATTAACCCCCATTCCTCATTTAATGACAACACCTCTATTGTGAAGCCTACATCTACAAGCATACGCGCCCACATATGTGTAATTTCCATGCATACAAACTCATGTATGCATCATTTCCACGCATATGTTCCCACGTATGCGCTTCTCTATGCTCACGTGCCCCTGATCACACTTTCACGCCTCAAGGGCCACGCTGGAATTTCCTCACATTTTTCTAAGTGTAATAAATGACATTAAATAAGCTCAAATTTCAAAAAAAATTCTTTGTGTACTGTGGTCCATCCCTGGGAAGCCTCATATAGTCTCGGACAATGTCAAGACAAGTACGTACGGTCCTGAACTCATGCCATTCCTCTCATATGACAGAGCAAAATCATAAATAGAAGGGGTAAGGTAGGGTAACAAATAACTTTCCGCGATGAACTTTTATCCTCTAACCCTACTATTTATAGTCGTTGTGACCTAGATTCATCATGTCTCTTGCCCCTAAAGCACTATGGGACCCCCATGTTTGTTCTACTTTCTTCTAGCACTCATCATGATGGTTATTTTTAATAAATAATCAATTTTTCGCACGTTTTTGCTATGTTGGGGCATGTTTTTGCTTCCTAACAACTCTTTTCTACTACCTGGGGCATATTTTTGCTTTCCAACATTTTTGATGATGTCACACTACTTTTCCATTTCTTCTAAAACATTTTCTTCTCAAAAATTTAATCAACCAACAAAATTGCAAAATCCAAAATTTTCAAAAAAATTGGTAAACATTTTTCAAAAAAATCCACAACATTGGTAAAAAATTGAAAAATCCAAAAAACATTTACCATTTCAAAAAAATTCACAAATTGGTAAATGACATGCACATAGATGAAGCCTATATCAAATGCATTATCCTCAAACATCAAAATTTGTCCTATAAAACATCTTTATGAGGTTCTCACTTGTTCTCGCACAACGACTCGCGATTCATTTTGATCTATCTCCATTTACAAAGTTGGTTTGCTTACTATGTCTATACTATCTTGGCACGAGTTTCTTGGTATTTTTTCATAACACACAAATGCTATTTCATAGGACCCATGTGTCCTATGTTATTCCCCTATATGTATCTTTCCTTAGGGCACCATTTTTAACCCTTGTCGTTAAACACGAACATTCGAAACTGAAGCTTGATAACAAAAACATTGGTGCAACTGTCTTGAACATTGTTTGTTTGAGTATGTGTGTTTGTACTTGTTTCCCTGTCAGGTTATCTTGTTTACTTTCTCGTATTGCATTGCATTATGTATGTTGCATGATTTAAGCATTTTTAGCAATGAATAAATGTTAGTATTATAGCTTTTCATGTTATTTTCCACTGTTTATTATATGCATAGATTTTAATAAGGGCCGATGATGTTGATCATTTAAGAAAAGTGATGAAATAAAGTTATTTATTGAATGAGATGGATGCACAAGCTATTTCCATTTTCATCTATCAATTCTCATTACTAGCAGAGTTTCTTCCATCTGGATTCTTCTATCCATTTCCTTCATATTTTTGATCATCGATTGACTTCTTCTATCACCCCATTGACACTCAAGGGGCATCCTTCATTCTAATAATTTTTCTTCAAAATTCACTTGACTATAATCATCTATTATCTTTGAAGTGGCATCACTTATGCCACCTCAAAGAGGGGAAAATGTAGACACCTAAAATTTACTTCTGTAGTTTTAATGCTAAAGTGGTACTAATTATCCTCTATCTCATCATTTCCATTATAATTAGTGATTTCTGCTAATTAACTAATGTTTCCCTCTATTTTGGTCAATTAATGACACTTTGTTAATTAACTAGCCTTTATCACATTTTGGATGCCAATTAATGAAACTTCGTTAGTTATAATCCTCTTCCGAACAAATAATTAGCTATTATTAGCTAATTAAGCCTATTTACCCTTGTATTAATCAATAAACCCTCTTATTGGCTAAATCCCTCTTTCAAATGCTTCAAATCATATCAAATTCCTCCTAAATCACCTTCAAATAGCCTAAAAATCTTATTCTATCCTATTAATTAATCCTAATTGATTAATTAAAGCATCCTAACTCCCATGAGTTTCTAACTCACTAGTTAAATCATCTAATCATGGTTAATTAGTCTAAAGTTACTTTATCCTTTATCCCACATTCATTGGGATTCAATCTTTCTCAAATAGAAAGCTATAAAAATGACCAAGCTCTTATCTTGACACCTTACACCATACTTTGAATAGTATATCATATAAAACATATGATCAAGAGCCTTACTCCATTAATGGAATATCTTGCATCATCCATTTGCATCCATTCTTCATGCTTGGTTAGTAAGAGAAGATCTAAACATGGCCTTGTAGCCATTTTAGAGAGATCTCTTCACCATATTGAAGTAGCAACATCTAATTTGATTGCTTGTGATCTTCTTAGGTCCATTTTTAGAATGCAATCATATACTAAGTAGAAATGTTGTAATTAGATGAACAATTTCATGTTAATTCATTGTAGGCATTTCAATAAGCTATGATCTTGATGGTTCATTGATAAATTTGAGCTTAGCTCTAGACTACTAGGTGTTAGTCTATTTTAGTTAGCTATTGCAAAATTTTAACATGTTCACATTTGACATGCCCGATGGGACATACTCCATTGTCCTTTGCATTCATTTTCAATCTTTTTAGATTAGTTTCAAATTTTGATTTACTAACCCTCTTTTACATTTTTAGATAAATATGAAGTTTCTTAACTAGTCTAGTTAGGATTTCTTTGTTTTTGTTCTCTTTGTAGGATCAAAGGGGTGAGGTGCTGTCAAATTTGGACCAAATTGAGAAATTTTTAAGATTTATGACAATATATTGTAAAAATTCCCATGTTTTGATCATCTACATGAAGCCCGTGCTTGGTGTTATCTTGCTTCACATTGCTTTCATAAGTTAAGAGTTGATGTTACAAAGGTCACGCTGCTGTTACAAGGGCCATATTTCTATCAATAGGGCCATGTTGTTGTTTCTCTAGCCATGTAACCATTGCACTATTTTCTAGCACTTTGTGTCCTGGTCCGTGTTCTTGTTACAAGGGTCACGTAGGTGTCTCTCTAGTTGCGGTGGTGTTGCATTGTCTTACTCGGTTTGTGTTTTTATTAGAGGTGTGTTACTGTATTGAAGGCCATGCTGGTGTTACTAGGGCCGCATTGATGTTCTATTGGCCACACTATTTGTTGAAAGGGACGCGCTTATCGTGATCTATCAAAATTTGGAACTAATTTCGAGGATTTGAATTTTTGGTGTTTTGTGTTTTTGTTGGTTACAGGTTTTCTTAACTTTTTTTTGTAGGTTTTAACATTTCTAATCATATTTCTAATAAATTTTCTTAATTTTTGATGAATGCTTTTTTCCATGCTTTATACAAGTTAGGCTAAAAAATTTGTATGCTCTTCTCTTGCACCTTAGGGTGATCTTGAGAATCAAAAGAAACTTTTAGTTTTCATTTTCTAACATTTTGGTTAAATTGGAAACTTAATCTTTCATTTTTGGCTTAAGGGAATGAACAAATTATCAAGCTTTGTTTAAATTTCATTTGATTTAAATTTTTCCTTTGCATTTATCTAGTTGAATCAAATCATTATATATGCTCTTCTCTTATGTCCTTGGACGATATTGAGAATCAAAAGAAAATTTGGTTCAATTTCTATTGGAAATTATAAAAATCATTTGTGCGCAAGACCTAATGCTTACCAAAGACTTGGGATCTAAACAATTTCTAACTAGACATGTTTTGCGGGTTTCCAATTGTTTAATAAACCTCATTTCCTAATCTAGAAGATAAAAATGTACTACATTATTCAACACACTTTGTATTTGCGGTTTCGGTTAAGGGTTGAAACCCATCTGCTTTGATTTGGGGGAAGTATCTTAGCATAAGCCATAAAACTGATTGAGAGGATTACCCCAAAAACCCTAAATTAGTTCACACTTGAGAGAATGCTGAAAAAAATAGGAAGTGCTCCACTACTCAATTGACTAGTATGCCTTTGTGAGATTAATGTTAAAACTATCTTCACGTGACCCCAATGTGATACAACTAGAACACAATTTATTGCTCATTGTATGAAATGGGTTAAAGTAAATTCGGGATACTCCATAATTTAGTCAGTGTGACTTTCTTGGCACACCGTGCTCACATAGATAATTTGTGATACCTAGAAAGTGAAACAATAGGAAGCTTGTGGCTTGGATCCAACTAGACTTTATCCATCGCATTATACAGAGCTCTCACAATTTTTTTTTCAGATCTATAACCTTGTTATTCAAACAAGGGAGAGTCCATTTAAGTTGGAGCCTAGTCTTATTCATTACGAAACTTGTGAGATGTTACTTTTTCCTAGTTTTTCACTTGTCCTAAGACAAGGTGAAACTCTGCAAAAGTTTTGCCTAGTATTTTTCATCACCACTTGGTCTAATCATTTTTTTCTTTTTCCCATTTGGGAAAAAGAGAACATACATGCACGTATTCTATCAAAGATTTTGTCTACCACTTTTTCTCCCACTTACATCCTTCCTTATTGCGACTGCGATAGTAAGCATTGAAATTATGTTGGTACATCTTTTTATCTTGGTTGTCATCATCTCGATACCCATATCCATACTTCATTGTAGTTAGGTTGTCTTATCATTGACTTCCTTTAAGTTGTTATGCTACCGCATTATAGCCATATAATTTTGATACTTACGTCTTGTTTCCTTTGTGAAACTTGATCTAAGTCTCTAAGTTGTATTGTTATGTTACTCGCATAAATAACAACTTCTTGATATACTTAGACTTATTTTTGATCCCAACATTTCCTTGAGTTTGAAAAATCATCGTTACTCTTCTCGTATTGTGGCAACATCATTTTGATACTAAAATCTTGTTTTTTTGTAAAGCTTGATTAACGTGTCCAAATAGTGTTATTACATTTCTCGCATTTATAGCCTCCTTTTTCATAACTTGGACTTTGTTTGTTTCTAAAACTTGTTTTAGTATACCTTTTTGGGAGATCGTGTCAACACCTTCTTAGTATTTAGGTCTTGTTTATTTTAAAATTGACCTAAGTGGTGATATTTTGTTTTCACTATTTGCACTAAAACTATACTTGAAAAATGTAGGGAGTAACTATTTTGTGATTGGATCATAGTCTTGTACTTGATCATTGTGTCCTAGATATTTTTTGTTGCACATGCCTTGTCAAGTGTGTCATTCTTTATTCATTATTTTCCTTGGTGTATATTGTCTTTGGACTTGTTGCCATTCTTTATTTGACATTATTTGTGACGAATTGACGTCGTTATGCTGCTTTGGTTTTACCTAGGGTCCATTTTAATCAACATTAGCAAAATGTTTCTCACTATGCCTCCTATGACAAGAATGGGGCATCACAAAATTAGGTCAAATCCCTTTACATATGACAAGTTAAATCCACTTTTTGAAGAAAAATTTATGGTTGATCATAGTGGTGGTGAGGATAATTCTCCTCGAGTGGACTTTGAATTTATCCCCACCCAAATAGATAACTTCTTGTTCCAAAATAGAAATGAGGTTCTTATGCGCGTTGTAGAGTTAGGGGCCAAGTTTCCATCTACGGTTGATCCCTCTCTTCTTTTAGCATGGTTCAAGGAGAGGAAGAAGTGGAGCATCCTCCGCATAATGTTGATGAAATCTTAAACCCAGGACATGCTTCTACTTCCAGCCAAAGGAATGAGGAAGAAGGGCCTTCTCAAAATGATGGTGGATATCGCATCCCCATTGTCAAAATACATTGTGAGGATCATGAAGAACATGCTAATCATGAGAAACCTCCCTCTCATGAAACTCATAAAGAGATACCAACTCAATAGGTTACCTTAGAAGAACAAATACAATCCTTGTATTATCAATTGGAAAGTCTGGCTTCACACGTTAATAAGGAATCCATGAAGGCTCTTAGACAAGAAAAACCTAGAGCTTCATATTCAAATTTTTATACCAAGACTCCTAGGCAAGAAAAACCAAAAGCGTCATATTATGAGTCTTATACCAAAAATCCTAAACAAGACAAACCTAAAAGGGGTTATGAAGAGTTATATATGAACAAAAAGGTGAAGAAACAACTAGACTTAATAACTTGTATAGGTCCAACCCATTGACACAAGACCAACTCTTTAATCAAGAGTTCTTATCCATGAATAACACCCTTACTTCCTTACAAGAAGGTAAGTTAGGACCTAATAAGAAATATCAATTTGAAGAGTTGTGTCCATATCCTTTCGATAGGGCTATGTTACAAGTTCCTTTCCCTAGACACTTTGATTGTCCAAAATTTGACAAATACAAGGGCAAGGGTGATCTAAGGGATCATGTCAAAGAATTCTTCATGGCTTTCCAAGAGGTCACGTTCAGTGAAAACTATCTTATACACCTTTTCCCATGGATTTTAGGGGGTCAAGCACTCGAGTGGTTCTTGCATATACCAAAAGGATCCATCTCTACATGGCCATAATTGACGAAAGCTTTGTACGCCACTTCTCCTTCAACATGGAGAATGATGTTACTATGATTGACTTATGTAACACAAAACAACATAATAATGAGAAATTTATTGGTTTCTTACAAATATGGTGAGGGTTAGCTAGTCGCTTCCCTTGCTCCATACCAGAGAAATAGTTAGTCAACATCTTTGTACCCAACTTACACCCCGATATCACTTTCCACTTACAAATGCATTGTGGTAATACATTCAAGGAGGTTATAAAACAAGGTAGAAAAATAGAAAAAGTGTTGTTGACAAAAGGGACTTTGAAACCCTTATCGTGAGACAACCGTGATTCAAAACCTAATCATGATTCAAAGCCTATTAAAAATCAAATTTCATTCCAAACAAGAATAAAAATGTCATAGGTGATGGTATTACTTGATTTTAAATGGGTGTAGGTGGTTCAAAACCATTCTCCCTTGAAACTAGCTAAGGGACCTCCAGTCCTTGAGAATAAATGTCATGTATTTACTCCTCTATCTGACTTTATGTCATTGATACTCAAATAGTTAGAGGCGGTTAACATGGTAAAATACCTATAAACAGTACCCTATGCCGATGATGCACCTAAACCATCATGGTTTAGAGAAAATGGATATTGCACATTTCATTGTGGGAAGGGTCATAAACTGAAGCACCATATCCAGGACCTAATTAATAGTGGTGATGTAGAAATGGATTCTGCTGTACCTAATAAATCTACCAACACAAACTTGGGGATTTACAAAGAACATTTCCCTAAGCATAACAAAGGAAAGGAGAAGTCAGATCAAGGACAATCGTCCCAAAATAAAAATTCCAACTATGTTGTGAAGACAAATAATTCTTTTGATTCCCTAATTGGTTGTGTTAACCCACATTTTGAGCATATCAACACTATTAAGATTAAAAGAAAGGAGTACATAGTGATAATGTGACGTGTTCACCTTGTTATTTAAGAACTTCCTCTGCCCACCCATAAGGAAAGTCATTATGATGTTTTAGAGCAACTTGAGAAAACTAGTGCTAATATTTCAATCTTAGATCTTCTCAAAATATCTAATGTTCACAAAGACATCCTTTGTAAAACATTATAGGGGTCAATATTTTTAGTCAATATTTACCCTATGTGCTTCCAAGCCATGGCTGCGTAGATTTCTCCAATAGAGCACATAACCTTTAGCCATGAAGAGATTCCTGAAGAGGACCCAAGCCATAATTTACCCTTAAAAATTGAATTCATCATAAGCCATAAGAAAATAAAAAGGGTGTTTATGGATGATGGATCAGGTTTGAATATTTTCACTTTGAAACTGGTTTAACACCTAGGTTGCATTGAAACTGATCTAGAAACTAAGTTCATCACCATTGAGGCATATGATAATGAGGAATGACAATTGGACGACATGATCACTTTCTCGAGAGTAGGGCCTACAATTCATGATACTAAGTTCCACGTATTATATTTGGATCTTCCTTACAATATATTTCTCGAGTTTCCTATGGATTCATGCCATGCAAGTCATACCTTCTACATATCATCAGTGTTTGAAGCTATACCATGAAGGAAAAATTATCACTATTTAGGGGGATTCTCAACCCTTTTCTCATTGCAAAGCATTGTTGGGTTATTTTCCCACAACTTATGAATTTCCTTCTACGAGATATGGTCGAGTCGAGCCGATTCAATCAAATGGGATTACTTCAGGAGTTGATCTAGATACCTTTTCTACCAATGATAATGGTGCTTCTATGTCAGATTCTCCTTTTGCTTCATGGGAGATGAAAGTTATTGCAAATGGATGTGGAGAATATGATCTCCAATAGGCCCTTTTAGTTTCTAACCTTCCCTTATCACCCAAAGCGCATGGTAGGCCTTGTTACAAATATCAGTGGTCAAGAGAAAATTGTAATGTCAAACCTTTTACTCCTGGTGGTTTATTAACAGATGAGAATATACTTAACAATATTGTATCCCATCTTTGGATGATGAGGTGGCTCCATGCTACCAATCACCCAAGTATGTTATCCCCAATAAAATGATGTATGCTATGGGATACAAAGGATATGGATGCAACATAAACAACCAAGGTATACGAGAAGCTCTTTTGATACCCCATCACAATGTTTGTAAGTATGGTATTGGTGTTCATTCGTACGGGTCTCATCCCTGAGAAGTCAAGGCTTCCTCTTCTAAATGCAAGGATAGTTTGCTCGAATATGAAATAAAAAAATATTCCCAGTGTAGTCTTTATGAAGACCTTTCCTCCACGAACATGTTCTTTGACACGACTATCTTGACTATAAACCTTGTCATATCCACTACCATTCCAAAATTAGATATTTTCTACCTATCACTTGTTAACTGGGACCAAAAACAACATGTACCAATCGACATTTTTGAAAATGATGAAGCTATTGGTGATTTTATGGGTCTTCATGATGACATTCCAGTGGGTGATCATAAGAAAGGATTCTCCATCAACCTTAATGCATACACATATTTTTGGAGGAGGATGAGTTATGTGGTCATCTAAGTAAAAAAAGAAAGGAAAAATTTCCACAAAAATCCTTGCAAAAAGAACAAGTCCAAGTCTTACAGTGAAAACCTTTTTGAGGCATTGGTGGACAAACAAAAAGAACAATCAATGGACAATGAAGTTGACCCACTTAAAGATGAAAATTTCATTGAGACACCTTTAAAAGAAGAAGATCTCAATCTCCCCCCTGATCCTATGCACATGGAGGAAGAATTCAAGTTTCTTGTGGAGGAGACCATAGATGTCAATATTGGTACAAAGGAATTTCCTAGAATGGTCAAGTTGGGGCTTCACTCTTGGACTAAGAATTAAAAACCTTTGTTCTATTTTTGCATGAATTTACAGATATCTTTTCTTTCTCATACACATACATGCCAAGGTTAGATCTAGAATTAGTAGTGCAAAACCTATTTGTGCACAAAGAGAAAAATTCCTATGAAAAAGGATTAGAAAAATGCATCCTCGTGTCACCTTGTTGTTCAAAGAAGAGCTGAAGAAATTATTGGCGTAGGATTTATTATGCCTATTGATTATTTAGAATGGATTTCAAACATAGTCCCTATGCAGAAAAAACTCATTGGTATTAGAATCAGTACATATTTCATATATATAAATAAAGCTTGTTCAAAGGACGACTTCCCTCTTCCTAACATTGAAATGATTTTTGATTCAACAAATGGTTATGAAATTCTATCACTCATGGATAGATTTTTAGGGTATAATCAGATTAAGATTGCAGAGGAATATCAACCCAAGACAAATTTTACAACCCTAAGGGGAACATGTTTCTATCAAGTCATGCCCTTTAGCCTAAATAATGCAAACGCCACATATCAACATGTTATTACTGTAATCTTTAACGATATGTTAAGTGACATAATGGAAGACTATATGGATGAAATATTGGGTAGATCCAAGACTAAAGAAGATCACCCAATTATCTTAAGGTGCATCTTTCATTTTCTTATAGATTATGAAGTTTGACCCAACCCAAATAAATGTGTCTTCGGGGTGCTCTCGGAAAAATATTAGGATCCATTCTATCATGGAGAGGAATTGAAGTAGATTCTATAAAGGTTATTTCCATAATAGATATTCCTCCTCCAAAGAACATTAAACATCTACACACTTGTAGGGGAATATTCAAGCAATTAGAAGATTCATCTCTAGCTCATGAGACAAGTTCCACTCATTCATTCGTCTTTTGAAGAAAGATGCCAATTTTCATTGGGGTCTAGAATAACAAAGAAGAATTTTATTTTTCTTAAGGAATATCTATAAAAACCCCATGTTCTAACACCACCCATGACAAGAAAACCACTACTATTATACATTTCTGCTACTCAATTTGCAATTGGTGCACTATTGGCCCAATATGACATAGAGAAGAAATAAAAAGTTATTTACTATATTAGTCGTACATTGATTTCTTACGAGCTAAACTACCCACAAATTGAGAAGGCTTACTTGGCCTTCATTTTTACTTTTCAAAACTTTTTCATTATTTACTGAATAATAAGGTCAAGCTCATATCAAAATTAGATCCATTGAAATACTTGTTATCAAAGCCAACAATCACCGAAAGATGGACAATTGGATCACCTTACTCACCAATTTGATATCGAGTATGTTCATCATAAATCAATTAAAGGGAAGGTATTGACAGATCAACTAGTTAAGGCCCCTTTTCTAGGTACTTGAACCATTGAGTTTGGAACTTCCAAATGCTTCTATACCTTGAGGAATCTATTATATGACAGATATACGTTGATGGCTCCTTTACATTTCATAGATCAGGTGCAGGAGTTGTGCTTATTACACCTTTAGGATATTTGATCACCAAGCATTCAGACTCGGATTCCCATGTACAAATAATATAGCATAATATGAATCCCTTATTGTAGGGATGAAACTAGCTATCAAGTGGTACATTAGATAAGTGAATATAATTAGTGATTTTATGTTGATCATCAAATAGGTAATTGATGAGTATAAAGTTAAGGATGAAAAACTTATTCCTTAAAAAATAGTTGACACTCTGAAGGAGTTCTTTGAGAAAATTACATTTGAACAAATCCCTAGGGGTGAAATTGAGTAGTGGATGTTATGGCCATAGTAGGGTCTATATTATGCATCCCACCTAGGAACAATGACATGCCATTCTTCGTTGAGCATCTACGAATACCAACATATGACATGTTAGAGTCTTGTTTGGTATGTGAAGTTATTGGTCCATTTTCCCCTTGGTATAGTGACATTTTTACTACCTTCATAATGGAACCTTTCCTCCAAACATTTCATGTTCTAAAAAATAAAAATTATCCAGTGTATAGCTACACCTTACTTGGAGGCACTCTCTACCATAGAGGCTATGTCATGAATCATTGCGTTGTCTCAATTCAAATGAATTTGTCTTAGTGGTTAAGGAGGTGCACAAAGGAATTTGTGGGGCCCATACAAATGGGATAGTCTTAGCTAAAACGATACTAAGAATATGCTATTATTTTCCTACCATGGATAATTACTATTGAAATCATGTAAATAAATGTTTGCAATGTCAAAAATATGGCAACTTGATACATGCACCAACACAATCATTACAACCTATTACGACACCATGGAATTTTTCAAAGTGGGGACTCGATCTCATTGGTAAACTCTCCCCTACATCCTCTGATGGACATATGTTCATTATTACTGCCATCGAGTATTTCACAAAGTGGGTAGAGGTTGTTCCTCTAACCTATGTCAAAGGTGCACAGATATCCAAGTTTATAATGAACCATATTATCTGCCGATACAACATCCCCTCTGCCATTGTAGTTGAAAATGGTAAATCATTTTAAAAAACTATAAAAGCATTATGTCAACACTTTCAAATCACCCTCAAGTATTCACCCCCTATTACCTGAGCAAGGTAATGGGTAGGTTGAAGCCTCAAATAATTTTTTTTCCATATTATGGAGAAGATGGTTAATACAGCATGTTGTAATTGGAATTTTCATATTCACTCTACCCTCTGGGATTATAGAACATCTATTTACACCCCCATGGGTGTTGCTCCATATTCCCTAGTATTCGGCACTGAAGTCATATTACCTCTTGAGATCGATCTCCCCTATTTACACATAGAGCTGAGAAACTACTTGGATAAAGAGCAGGAATACAAAGTATCTTGGCTAGCAAAGCTAGAAATATTGGATGAGAATCATCTTCATGCCCTTGACTAGCTCGAGTGTATTAGAATTGAGTGTTTCTAAGTTACAAAAAAAGGGTGATACCTCACTAGTATGAGGTAGGAGACCTATTTTTAAAAGAAAATTTGTTTAATACCACTAAGAACCATGAAAATAAATGCAAGTTCGAGAAAAAATGGTTAGGGCCATATGTTTTGGTTACTAAATTTGGTTCAGGTGTATACAAGTTTTCTCATTCGATGGGGAGGAACTTTAGGAACCCATGAATTCCATGCATCTTAAGAATTCATATGCTTGAGTATGGGTCCCTCAAATATTATAAAAATCAACAAAAAAGTATAAAATAAGAATAATAAAAGAGAAATCAATGCATCCAAGTGTGAAAACCACATAATTGTGGCACTTTGGACAATTACTTTGGTGAAAACCAATTTTTAGTACCATTGGAGGGTTTATTGTTCTCAAGAATATAAAAATCTAGGATTATGATGGCTTTATCCTAAGCTAGTATTTTCCTATGTTTGAGATAATTTTGAGCCTATACCTCTTGGCCTTGATCCAGCTGATCCTACTTCTATATGCAAAGAGTTTTCCTTTGTACATTCCCATATAACACTTTGGGGAAATAGTGCACCATAAATTCTTGAACATATGCGTGGCATTATTCCCTTGTACATCCCATCTATCGCCGAGGCCATCCACCATTCTTTATTTTCTTGCACATAACTTTGGAAAACTTCTAAAAATCCCAAAACATTCGTATAACTTTTGTAAATTCCAAAACATTTATACATGTTATTTGGAACATTCAAAACATTCAAATATGTTTTGTAGAAAACTCAAAACAATATAACATTGTCTCGAGATAATACCAAAACAACGTAAAACATTTCAAAATTTTCCCGCAAAAATAAAGTAGTGGTTTGCTTAATTTAGTTTGTTTACTATACATAGTTTTGTTGAGTTGATTTATGTCTTGTGTTATTTAAATTGGATTCATTTTATTGCTTAGATTAAGTTTTACTTTAATATTTTTGGATTTCATTGAGTTCATTTTTATCTTGCATACTTGTATATAGTTGTGTTGTTTTGATTATATTTGATTAAATTGTGTTTGTTGTTTTCTTGTACATTTTGTTGTCATCTCATCATCATATCATCTATCATCACATCTATACATCATATATCAATAAATTCTAAGCTACATCATCATGAAATTTAAAATTAAACATGTATGCTAAGCTAACATCATATGATATCACCAAGAGGGGCAAGAGGGATCACCTTCTATCCCCCTCAAACATAGACCATAATAAAAATGTGTGGACTAAACATGCTATCTCATAACACAAAATGCAATAAGTAAACATATTCCATCATCATCATATATCCATATAAATATCAAATGTCCATGTACAAAACAATGTGTCTCTATAATACATCAGATACAATAAACCGATCATGGGCATGTATAAAAAATGTGCCTTCATCATGAGGCATACATAAAAATATACATCCAAGTACAATAAAAAGAGTCAACCACAACTCTCGCCTACCCCTAGACTTCCCGGCCTAGGTCGATGGTGGCATCTGGCCGTGTAGAAGCTCCATGATGAGTGTAGTGCCCACTTCCCTTTGACACTTTGTCTGAATCGACCTTGTTAATGTTGACCTCATTCTATACATTATTATGTTTTGATTTTAGTATGATGTGTAGATGTAGATCATGGATTATTATGGACCTTGATTCAGTTAGCATGCATGATGATTATTAGAGACATTATTATATATGGATGATGATATACTGTTGACATGGATATAGTATTGATGTTGATTTTAGACACGCGACATCCGATGTTAAAGGTAGCTCTAGTATAGAGATTAATTAGATGATGATATAATTACAAATTGAATTTAAATGATGATGTTGAATTCTTGATGTTGTGATTTGGATTTGATCTTTATATGTTGTTTATATCATTTTGGATGTTCTGATATGGCCATGAGGTGAAGGAGGTATTGTTATTTTGTAGGTTAAAATATCACAACAATGTTGGGGACTGGAGACTAACCATATTAGAATTCTGGATGAATTCAACGAGGTCACCATGGCAACTATAATTGTTTGTATGTTGTGTTTGTTAGGGATTCCCATGGGGGAATCACCTTTAAAATGTGACCAAGGGATTTCATGTATTACTTTAATGTGTTTTTTTTGTAATGTTTGCATGTATTTTATTTGTGATGTGTTACCCCTTTCATTAGTTGTTAATTAATTTGGGTTTATGTTATTTATAACCATATGTTAAATAAATAAATAATTGAGTCAAAAGAATTTAATAAATGAAGTCATAGATATGTTAGGATAAATTTTATTATCCTATTATTTAATTATGCATAGGTTGATTATTTAATTAATTTTAAATAGTTATATTGTTATATGGTTAATCAACCATATTTGTTTGTATTCAGATTGTTATATTGTTTTAAACAATATATTTGTCTTTATGTAATTTTGCTTCCCGGATGTTATTGGAAGCTTGTTTATTCTGGTTTGTGGTTGCACCTGTGCAACTCATTTTCCCAGATGTATTTGGCTATGCAATATCTATAAATATTGCAGCCCATCCTCTGTAATTCTTTGCTGATTGAGATTAATAAAATATCACAGGCTTCCGTCCCTGTTTCTCAATCGACATTTGGTACCAGAGCGAATTGAAGCTCCTGGCAAGGTTGGAGAAGGTTGCAGAAGAAGGAGAATTCATGGAGAAGTAATTGCACTGAAGGAGAGCAGTCTTTGCCTCCCCCGCAGCTTCCCGAACCCCATCCGCCTCCCAACACCTCTGTTCCTTCAGTGTTTGGAGCAGCAAATTTTTTACCTTTGGTGCACTCGGCCTGAGGCAAAAATTACTACTGGTATTGAATTTTAAATTTATTTTTTTTCCCCAATCAGGGTTTTGATTTTACTGCATTTAGAGGTATATTTTGTTTTGGAGGATTGCTTTGCTGTGTATATGCACCTGCAGTGAACAAACAGAGCAAAGAAAATAAAAAAAAAAGAAAGAGGTGCCCAAGCTGGAAAATATACAGTGGGAGGTGAAAAAAAGAGTTTTTTTGAGCATATGCGCCCATACTCAGTCCCTGCGCGGCCTGCATTAGGAAAAATGTGTTTTTGGAGCTAAAAAAACGTCATTCTCCTCAAGCCCGCGCCCTTCTCCATCTGCCACGCCCTGCACATGCAAACAACAAGCAAATGAAGCTTAGATTGTAAAAAATACGGCCTGTACAATCAAAAACGCCTCCAGCATCAAAAAAATGTGCCCAGCATTAAAAAAATGCCTCCAGCATCAAAAAAATGCGCCCAACATTAAAAAAAACGCCTCCAGCATCAAAAAAATGCGCCCAGCATTAAAAAAACGGCCCAGCAATAAAAAAATGCAGCCACAAGTCAAAAACGTGGCCTGTACAGTGAAAAACGTGGCCTGGCATTCAAACACGCGCCCAAGAAGAAAATACAGCAAAAAATACGGCTTGATCAGTGCGTGGGAAGGAGAAAATGAGGCCTGAGCAAGTAAATGCGGCCTGAGCAAAGAGATAAAGCCTCAGATCCGTTTTTTGGGCAAATAGAACCCTAAAACGCCCCTTCACCAGGCATGCGCCACGTGGCATTCATTTTTCAGAGGTAAGTCAATTTATTTGACATTAAATACAAATTTCTTCCATTCATAGTCCAAGCGCCCCAAGTGGCCAAGTTGGTTATTGCATGTGCCTTAGGAGTGAGAGGTTTGAGGATCAAATCCCACAAAAAACACTCAAAAACTCTCCTTTTGCATTTGGCGGAAATTCAGGCGGAACTGCTAAATTTAGCAGGCTTTTTGAATTTAGTTACGACTAACTAAATTTAGCGGAGAATCCCTAATTTAGGGTAAATTTTTTTTTTCTCCTATTTGGTCTATTTTCTCATTCCAGACATTTTTTGCAAAAGGAGACCCACCTAAAAATTGCATTTTCAGCTATTTTTTTGCAATTTTTAACATTTTGGGTTCGGGAGGTCACGGGACCCCAAAATTGTAAATTTTACTGTCATTCAAATTGTATTGTATATTGTACTAATTTGCAGGTTGCCATAGTCAACTGCAAAACTTTGTAACTACTCAGAAACTGGCAGAATTGTAATCAAAAATAGTAAATTTGGTTCTGTAACACTCACGAGATCCTAGATCTCATTTCGCGTGTTCGGTATATACATTGCCTGCAGGAAGCGCTTACGGGTAAAGACGTCGCGACTACTCTTGCACACTTAACGCCTAATATAGCTGCAACAACGTCAATCGTCAGGGCATCGTCCCTATAAATCGAAGGGGGGAGTAATAAGGTCACAGTGCACACACTATGAACCATCCCATCCGTCTGTGAGCGATTGCAAGACATAAATCCGGGTGAGAAATTATCCGAGTATATAGCGAATTACGCGCGTATGTAGAGGATATTTCTTTGAGCCGGTGTCAATAATCACACGACCCCATCGATCTTGTCTTGGTACCACGTATCGAATTCTTTCACGTGCGTTAACGCCTCTTTCACGTCTGCTGGGTATATAGAAAGGGCGAGCTTCTTCCACGTACTGCATGGGGGTATATCGGAAGGCGCGTATATAGAAAGGTTCGGTATATCGGTTGGTATATAGATTGGGAGACCTAATACAGGTGATAAGAGCCAAACCACATCGGTGATCTCTGCAAAATGGGCACCAATGCCCCCAATTTTTCTTCTTCCGGATTCACAATTGCTCGGAGGAAGCAACTATCTTTGCTTGGAAGACAAAAATCAAGACACGACTTGAGTTTGAAGAAATCGCTGTTGTGGTAGGCACTCTAACGAGATCACCAACGGATGGAACACAACAACGACAATTTGATAGAGCGGATCGAGAAAGCAAAGCTCATCATCTTGTTTGGAGTATCGACGATGTGCAAGCCCACATTCGAGATGCTACATCAGCAAAAGAAGCTTGGGATAAGTGAGCACAATATATGAGGCCAAGAACAAGAATGTCATACTCAATTTGCGAGTCGATTACATACATTGAAATTCAAACAGAATGAGAAAATTGAAGCCTTCTAAGAAGAGTTGCGAGTTGAGGGCTTCACTTCTAGCCCTAGGAGAAGAGGTCAAAGATGAGTCTCTCATTCCCATTGTTAAGAGCTCTCCCTTCTTCTTACCGAATTTTTGTCACAACTCTAAACTTGTCGAGATACGAAAATTAGTTTTGACAAGCTAGTAAACCTCTCTGCAACAAGAGGAAGCAATGATGCACAACAAGGATGATGAAGAGGAGCAGACACTTTGTCTTCACATCAAAAATGGAAAGGAAAGGTAAAGGAAAACCTAAATCCTTTCAGAAGTCCCCACATCAGAATCAGTATCATGGGGACAATCAACAGAAGAAGCAATGTCCAATTTGCAAAAGAGGACATGACTTACAAGATTGTTGGTTTAACACATATAAGAAAGGTTCATCAAGCAATTCTGGACCACAACAACAACAAACTTACAAGGGACAGTCAAACAACTATCACGGGCAGAAAAAGGGGAACTGGAAAAGAAGACCCCACCAAAGAAGTAATATTCTTTGAGCAAAAAAAAACGATCGACAATGAAGACTTCTTGTTCACTTTGCTCGATCAAGTGAACCATCCACGTCATCTAGTGACGTCTGGTATGTTGATTAAAGGAGCCACTCGACACATGACCGAAGCCCAGTGGTTTATTTCAATGAGGACACGCCATCGAAAAATCATGTTTCGTTGGGAGATGATTCTTCATATACATTTCGAGGGATTGGAAACATTTCTCTACCCCTTGGTTCACGCATTAATCTGAGACTATCGGATGTTACTATATGTCCTGGTTGAAAAAGAACCTTCTTTCGGTCGATCGACTCCTAGATCACAACCTGAAAATTGACTTTGATAGTCAATCCGGCAAGAAAATGTGTTTAATTCGAGATAAATCCGGAGGCTCGAAAATAATTGCAAAAGCCTCAAATGTGGGGCGAATGTTTCAACTTGATTTCATTCACAAAAATGATCAAGCACTTGTGGCTAAAAACTCCACCTCGGCTCGGTTGTGGCATCGGAGATTTGGTCATGTAAGTTTCAAATATCTCGAAACACTTCGCGGGGTAATATGGTACATGGGCTACCATCTCTTGAAAGGATACGAGACAAGTGTCCTCACTTTGCTTAGCAGGAAAAACAACACGAGTTTCATTCCAAAAAGAGTACTTTTGAGCTCATGGTAAACTTGACTGGTTCATACCGATCTTTGCGGTCAATGCAGCCAAGTCATTCGGGGTTCCAGTACTTCATGCTCTGTGTTGGCGACTATTCACGAAAAATGTGGATTTTTGTCTTCGCAAAAAAAGTGAAGCCTTTGAAACATTCAAAAAGTTCAAAGTGGCAGTTGAGAAAGAAACTTGTCGTCACATCACATCGAACTCTCCGCTCGAGATCGAGGGGGAATTCACCGGTGATGAGTTCGAGAGACTATCTACAAACTCACGGGATTCGTCGAAAAATGCCTCCTCCACACACACACAGCAAAATGGTGTTGTTGAGAGAAGAAATCGTACTATCATGGAAATGGTGCGATGCATGATCGATGATTCCGGACTTGCAAAGACATTTTGGGCAGAAGCAGCAAAAACAGCAGTGTATTTGTTAAACAAAGCGCCCACAACTGCTCTTGATGGAATTACACCACAAGAAGCATGGTCAAAAAGGAAACCATCCATTGCACACCTCAGAGTATTCGGGTGCAAAGCCAGCATGCACATACCCAAACAGAACAGAAAGAAATTGGACATGAAGTCACAAAATCTCATCTTCATTGGATACAGTGAAGAGACTCTTGGGTACAGACTGATGGATCCTAAGACCAGAAAAGTCTACACAAGCAGAGATGTTGAGTTTTTCGAGAAGAAGGAAGCAGAGACTCCTCCTCCGGACTCGCAAGATGTAGATTTTTCACCTACTGTAAAAGTTGAAGCTAATGTTCCCTCAGAATATGAAAGTGATGATGGGGATGATGGTGTTGATCAGATAGAACCACAACCCATGGGAACAGTTCAACGTATGCCTAAATGGTGTACAAGTACATTACGAGATGCAAGATTGGATGCTCCACTGGATACATCCACCCCTGGACCACGGACTCGCAGTAAAGCAAGAGAAGAAGTTAACTTTGCTTTGATGAGTAAGGTTATTGAATCAGACGAGCCCTCTACAGTCCAGGAAGCCCTACAGTCAAAAGCTTGGAAAGATGCCATGGATTATGAATATCAATCAGTGATAAAGAATAACACTTGGCAGCTTGTTGATCTTCCACCAGGGAAGAAACCCATTGGATGCAGATGGATATTCAAAATGAAATACAAAGCAGATGGGACAGTGGACAAGCACAAAGCAAGACTTGTAGCAAAGGGGTACATACAGAAAGAAGGCATTGACTATGAGGAGACATTTTCTCCCACGGCTAAGATCAAAATGATCGGGATGATCTTTGCTCTATTTGCTGATTTGGATGGAAAGTTCACCAAATGGATGTAAAAGTGCCTTCTGAATGGAGATTTACAAGAAGAAGTCTACATGACTCAACTTTGAGGGATATGTAGTACACAGTCAAGAAGAAAAGGTATGCGACTCGGGAAATCTCTGTATGGCCTAAAACAAGCACCCCGGGCATGGTACATCAAGATTGATGAGCATCTCGTACAACATGGATTCATCAGAAATCCATATGATCCCAATCTCTACCTCAAAAAGCAAGGGGGGGAGATGGTGATTGTTGTAGTTTATGTCGATGATCTAGTCATCACTGGCAGTTCAGTGAAGATGATTGATGAAACGAAGACAGATCTTAAGCGATCATTCGACATGACAGATCTCGGGCTTATGCACTACTGTCTTGGACTAGAAGTATGGCAAAAAGAGAATCACATCTTTGTTTCTCAGATGAAATATACCAAGACAACGCTCGAGAAGTTTAGGATGATGGATTGCACACCAATTGCTACACCTATGGAGAACAGATTACAATTATCTCGTTCAGATCCATCTCCTGAGGTAAGTGCCACTCTCTATCGGCAGCTGATTGGGAGTCTCATTTACCTGACCTACACTAGACCAGATATCAGCTTTGTAGTGAGCTATCTATCCAGGTTCATGCAGGAACCCAAAATTTGTCATTGGAAAGCAGCAAAACGCATTTTGAGATATCTCAAAGGATCAGTGGATCTTGGTCTAGAATACAAGAAGAATGAAAACTTCTTCTTGGTGGATATTGGATTCGAGATCATGCGGGTAACATTGATGATAGAAAATCCATACGGATTTGTATTCTTTATGGGATTTGGACCAATATCATGGGGAAGTAAGAAACAACATTTTGTTTCTCGCTCTTCCACGAAGCGAGTATCGTTACTCCAGGGAGAAGGCATGTGTGAAGCGATTTGGCTACGTCGCATACTGGAAGGACTTGGAATACCACAGGACAAACCGACCACCATGAATGTTGACAATGAAGGTGTTCTCAAACTTGTTCGCAATCCAGTTTTTCACGAGAGAACAAAACACATTGAAGTTCAGGTTCATTTCATACGTGAACATGTGTTGAAGCACAACATCCAGCTTCAGTTTTGTCCAACGGCTGAACAACGAGCAGATATTTTCACAAAGTCACTTGCACGTGACAAGTTCGAGTTGTTCAGAGCATTTCTCTCCTCATCTCTTCAGACAATGCACAATTAAGGGGGGGAATGTTAGGATAAATTTTATTATCCTATTATTTAATTATGCATAGGTTAATTATTTAATTAATTTTAAATAGTTATATTGTTATATGGTTAATCAACCATATTTGTCTGTATTCAGATTGTTATATTGTTTTAAACAATATATTTGTCTTTATGTAATTTTGCTTCCCGGATGTTATTGGAAGCTTGTTTATTCTGGTTTGTGGTTGCACCTGTGCAACTCATTTTCCCGGATGTATTTGGCTGTGCAATATATATAAATATTGCAGCCCATCCTCTGTAATTCTTTACTGATTGAGATTAATAAAATATACACAGGCTTCCGTCCCTGTTTCTCAATCGACAAGATATTAATGCATGTTGTAAGAATGTGTAAGAGAATGTAAGAGAGTAAGTGATGTGTAAGTTGTGTAAGTTAGATTTTGGAGTGTTGGACACTCCATCCTCAAAGGAATTCGAAATTGTCCTTGAGGGCTGCATTTTGAGGTTTGTGGGACAAGTTAAACTTGTCCCACGCCTCTTAAAATCATCCACCAACCAAACCTATGGTTTTGGAGTCAAAATTAGACTTTTTAATTGTATTTTGAAATGAATATGTGTAAGTCTTTAATGCACTTTACTTACAAGTTTTTAATTCAGTCTTTGTTAAAGTATGGGTTAATTTTGAGTGTGTAAGTTGATTGTCATCTCCATTTAATGTGATTATTTGTGAAGTTGACTTTCTCATTTTGGGGTTTAGTAAGAATGATGTGGCATCTCACTTGGAATCCACATCATCCTCTCCCCTCCCTCTCCTTTAAAATTCGAATTCTTCTCTTGTTTATGGTTGTTGAAACTTTTCTCTTCCTTCCTTGGGGTCAAATTTTATTGTTGTGGGAGTCTTGCTTGTGGAGAGAGTTTGAAAATTCCTTTGCATGCTTGGTGTTGTTGTTTCTTGGACTGTTTTTGGTCATTGAAGAGCTTGCTGTTTTGGACTATATTTTTGAGCATTGAAGGAACTTGTTGTTTTGGAAACAAACTCCATAATGGAAAGGTAGGATCTTGTCCTTTTTAAATGTTGTTTTTCCCTTTTCTTGTATGAATAAAATGGTGAATGTGTTGTGTATTGTTGGCTGGTTGGGTAGAATGCTTAGGGCAAGGTGTAGGAGAAGGCTATGGGGATTTCATATGGGGGGGAATAAGGGATTGCCAATGGAACTCGTTCTATATTGGAAGGAGTTTTGGATTGGGATCCACCTAGGAAAATAAATTTCTTTCATTTCTTACTATTGGGGGGGCATAAGGGAGAAACTTTGGGGGCATAAGGAGGGGTTGGGAGATATAAGGTTTATGGGATTTGATATGTTTATTGGCGGTATGATTTAGGTGGATGCCCAATTCCAAATAGGGAGGCATAAGTAGTTTCCCCATAGTTCTTGCTCTTGATGGCTTGCTTGATCAAGCCCATGTGCTATGTGTATGATTCTTATTGCAGTTGTGAACTGCTATCTTTGTTTGGACTGTGTATTTTGTTGTGTTATACATGTGAAAAGAATGTTGTTTGTTGTGATAGAAGCCTTATTACCATGTGTTGATGTTCATACTCTATTTCAATATGGTTGGGGCTTGGGGGCCAATGGGGAATGATGGCTTCTCATTTCCCATTGGATGTCTTGGTTGGGTGGAGAGAGTTTCCTTTCCCCCTTCCTTGTTGTGATCAAATGAAAAGATGAAGTAATCAGCATGCTACTATTTTGGAGCTTGGAGAAAATACAGTTTGACAGTCCCTTCCTTTGAGAAAAATTAATGTAACCTTCCCACTTTGAAGTGGATGATTGTATTATTGTTTGTAATGAGAAGGCACCTTGTAATGTAAAGGAAAAGATAGAGATTCATTTGTGAAATGCAAAGAGTTATTATTTCATACTCTGTCTTGTTAATAACGTGAAAGGATGAGATATGTTTTGTATTTTGTTAATTGAAAGTCAAGGAAAGGATGAAGTTGTAATGTTGTTGTGTGAAATCAATAAAATAAATACATTCCTTTCTCAAATTTGTATTGTTGTATTGAATTGGAGTTACTTGTTTTGAAATGATATCTCTGTGTGAAAAGAAAATACATATGGGAGGAAAAGACAACATTTTGTTCCTTGTATTTATTTAAAATTTGAGATATCAAATTGTGCCTTGTTGCTCTTGAATGATAAGATAGATCAATTGAATGTCTTAGATCAGATTTGAGAATGCTTTCCCACATTTGGAAGTTGCAAATTGATTATAAATTTGTTAGTAAATGATCTCTGTTTCATTCCAAATCTGGCATTTAAAGTTATCTAATAAATGTACAGTTCAGATTTACAACTTAAATTAAGAAATGAAACAATGCAATTTAGATGTAATAAGTCCAAATGAACTTAATTAGAACTCTACATCTATCAAGCTTTGTCCTTGTTCTAGCAACACAAAATACCATGTTGCGATCCATCTACTGAGGGATGGAGAAGGAGTATGGTGGAGGACAGAGGAGCAGAAACTCCATGTAGATTCAGAGATAGTCACTTGGGAGCTATTTGAGGAGAGATTCAGGAGCAGATACTTGTCATGGAGATTCATACAGTAGAGGATTGATGAGTTCCATGATCTTCGATAGGCATCCCTTACTGTGGAAGAGTATGAGAGTAGGTTTTTGGACCTACTTCAGTACGTTGAGTACATGCAGGATGAGTAGGTGCGGATCCATAGGTTCATCTGGGGCCTTAATCTAGATGTTGGAGGTGTGGTTCAAATCCACCGCACAAAGACCTTAGAAAAGGCCGTAGAGAAGGCCTACATTGCGAGAGGATACTCGGGGAAGACCCAACGGTCTAGAGACTTAGTCGGGAGCTGCATACAGTAGATGCAAGATAGTAGATTAAGAGGATCAGCTACTCCTCCTCGTGGTGGTCAGCATTCTTCTCAGTCATCTTTTATACCCCAGCAGCAATAATAGCAGCAGTCTCACCCACCATATAGACCTCCTTAGGGAGTTGATGCGCGAGAGGTCGAGTATGGGACCTCCTCCTGGGGTCCAATCGAATGAAGGGTGGACCTAGTGCTCGATTAGTAGGATCTCAACCGTAGAGGCCACAACAGACTATAGTTGGATCATCAAGATCCACAACACCTACTTCTAGGGCACCTTCTGGCGGTGCTACTCCTTGGAGAGGATCAGGTGGTTGTTTTAGATGTGGAGTTGTGGGACACTTTTGGAGAGACTGCCCTCAGAACCCTAACAAGGGTAAGGTACCGATCTCAAAGTTGACATTTGGTGACATGGGACGCAGTCACAAGATCTATGCAGTGGTTGAGAACCACTAGGCCGAGCACCAGAGCATGGTCATTGAGACTATAGGTAGTATTGGAGGTGTTCCTACCTCCATATTGTTTGACTCTGGTTCTTCTGATTCATTTATTGCACCATCCTTAGTAGAGTGATGTAGGGTGGTGGTTGTTAGACAAGGTCATTGTTGGGACGTAGAGATGGCTTCGGGAGCCAAGATCTCTATAGACTCCTTAGTCAAGGAGTGTGTTGTAGATTTGGGACCTTTCACCACCACCTCAGATCTCCGTATTCTTCCTTTGGGCTCATATGGAGTTATTCTAGGCAAGGATTGATTATCTACACCCATGGCTAGGATGGATTGCTATTAAAAGACTATATCTTGTGCAAATGATCTTGGAGTTGAGTCGGTGATCTTGGGGGTCAAGAGACCCATTTCTATTTGCACCATTTCCACTATGCAACTTAAGCAGTGTGTGTGACGTGGTTGTTAGATGTATGCTATTACAGTTAGTGATAGGTTAGAGGATGGGTCTAGTGGACCATCACTAGATGATCATCCCATATTGAGAGAGTTTTCTAATGTTTTCTAGGGGAGCTACCGGGGATGCCACCCCACGTGAGATTGATTTTCACATAGACTTAGTCCTAGGAGTAGAGCCTATCTCATGGGCACCCTATCGGATGACCACCCCGGAGCTCTGTGAGCTCAAGTTACAGCTTGAGGGACTTCTGGAGAAAGGCCTTATCCATCTTAGTGTATCCCCTTGGGGTGCACCGGTGATTTTGTGAAGAAGAAGGATGGATCCTTGTGGTTGTGTATCGATTACATTGAGTTGAAAAAAGTGACGATCAAGAATTGTTACCCTCTTCCTCGTATTTATGACTTGTTTGATCAGATGAAGGGAGCCATGGTGTTCTCTAAGATTTTTCTCAAGTTAGGCTACCATCAGTTGAGGATTTCGGAGACAAACATTCATAATACCGCCTTCCGCATGAGATATGGGCACTATGAGTTCACAGTGGTGCCTTTTGGTTTGACGAATTCCCCTACAATGTTTATGAGTTTGATGAATGGGGTATTCAAAACCTTTTTAGATTGCTTTGTGCTCTTCTTACTTGATGACATCTTGATAGAATCATGTACATGTGAGGAGCACAAGGGGCACCTTCGATAGGTTCTCCAGTGTCTTCATGATAAGTAGCTTTATGGGAACTTGGAGAAGTGTGCTTTCTTCCAAACAGAGGTGTAGTATTTGGGTCATATTATTTCTGGGGAAGGTATCGCAATCGATCCTTCCAAGATTAGAGCCATTATCGATTGGCCAGCACCCACTATAGTGACCGAGGTGTGCAGCTTTATGGGTATAGTAGGATACTACCAGAGATTTGTTTAGGACTTCTCTCAGATTGCACACCCTATCACTTCCCTTCAGAGGAAAGGGAAGAAGTTTGTTTGGATGGATAGATGCGAGCAGGCCTTTAGGACACTAAAGGAGTGCCTCACTACAAGCACCCATTCTTGCAGTTGCATCCATAGGGTGAGTTCTTTGTTTGTATAGATGCTTCTTTAGTAGGGCTTGGAGGTGTGTTGATGCAGGATGGCAGGGTTGTAGCTTTTGAGTCTCACAAACTCAAGGATCACGAGCTTAATTATCCTACCCATGATCTTGAGCTTGCGGCAGTTGTGCATGCTTTGGTTAGATGGAGACATTTTCTCCTTGGACGGAGATTCACACTCAGGACAGATCACTTGATTCTTCGCCACCTCTTCACGCAACCCAATCTAAATGCTCACAATGATGACATTGGATGGAGTTACTTTGTGAGTATGACATGGAGATAGAGCATGTGAACGGGAAGAAGAATGTGGTTACAGATGCTCTCAAAGCAAACAAATACATGAGAGTATGGCCACCTCGGTGAGAAAATATTTATGGAGCGGGATTCTTTAGTAACTTCCTCTTGACAACTTCTACATGACAAACGAGAAGAGATCAAGTCACGAGACCCCTTGAGGGGAAGTTTGATGGTTTCTCCTTAGAGGCGATGGTCTTCTCAAACACGAGGCTAGATATATGTTCCCAGAGATGGAGGCTTGAGACAGACATCTTGGTAGAGGCACATCGTGCACCCTATTCAGCCCATCCCGAGTTAAAGAAGATACACGCCACATTGTGACAGTTGTATCACTGGAGAGGACTTCGTCAAGATGCGGCTTAGTTTGTGTCATGATGTTTAGAGTTCCAGAGGGTTAAGGCTGAGCATCAACATCCAACATGTCTTCTTTATCCTCATGCCATACCGGAATGGAAGTGGAACACCATTTCCATGGATTTCATTATTGGACTACCTATGTCAAGATATCACCACGATGCCATTATGGTCACGGTTGATAAATTGACAAAAGTGGCTCACTTTTCTTTGGTAAAGACCACTTATACAGCTAGAGCAATAGTGGCATGAGTATATTTGGATGAGATTGTTAGGTTGCATGGGATCCCATGGAAGATCATTTGTGACCGCGATCCTTTGTACACTTCACATTTCTGGACTACCATGCAGTATGTCCTCGGGACGAGGATTAACTTCAGCACAACATATCACCCTAAGAAAAATGGACAGACCGACCGAGTGAATTAGATTTGGGAGGATATGCTAAGGATGTACATGATGGATCAGCAGTCTAAGTGGGAGGAGTACATGTGCTTTCTGGTGGAGTTTTCCTACAATAATAGTTTCCAGAGTTCTATAGGCATGGATCTTTTTCTCGCGTTATATGGTAGAGAGTGCAGGACACCCCTTAGCTGGGACAGGTTAGAGGATAGAGTATTTCTTGGACCAGCTCTTTTTCAGGACATGGAGCAACAGGTAGTGTTGATCAAGCAAATATTATAGGAGGCACAGGACAGGTAGAAGAAGTATGCGGATCAGCATAGGATTGATCGTAGCTTTGATGTGGGCATGAAGGTGTTCCTTCGTGTTAGACACAAGATCCATATCTATTATGGGAAGGGTTCTAAGTTAGCTCCTCGATTTGTTGGTCCTTTTAAGATCTTGGAGCGTATTGGTCCTTTGGCCTAACTTCTATCATTGTCACCCAATTTGTCTCGCGTACATGATGTGTTTCATGTTTATGTCCTTAGGAGTTAAATTACACATCCTTCTCATGTGTTGGACTGGACATTAGTTCGTGTGTAGATCGGGGGTAGGTGACGGTGCAGCCCATCTATATCATAGATCGTGGACCACGGGATTTTGAGGTAGAGAGATTGATTAGGTGCGGGTACAATGGGACACATACGACGAGATTGCAGCCACTTGGGAGGATGCTACCGTGTTAAGAGTGCAGTTTCTACATTTGTTCCAGTGACTTCCAGGAGGAAGTCGAGTCTAAGGGAAGGGGATGTAGTGCGCACTTCCCTTTGACACTGTTTATATACTGATCTTGATACTGTTGATCTCATTTTGGACATTATTATGTTTTTATTTTAGTATGATGTGTAGATGTAGATCATGGATTATTATGGACCTTGATTCAGTTAGCATGCATGATGATTATTAGGGACATTATTATATATGGATGATGATATACTTTGTTGACATGGATATAGTATTGATGTTGATTTTAGACACGTGACATTTGATGTTAAAGGTAGCTCTAGTATAGAGATTCATTAGATGATGATATAGTTGCAAATTGAATTTAAATGATGATGTTGAATTCTTGATGTTGTTGTGATTTGGATTTGATCTTTATATGTTGTTTATATAATTTTGGATGTTTTGATATGGCCACGAGGCCGAAGGAGGTATTGTTATTTTGCAGGTTAAAATATCACAACAATGTCGGGGGACTGGAGACTAAACATATTAGAATTATGAATGAATTCAACGAGGTCACCATGGCAACTGTAATTGTTTGTATGTTGTGTTTGTTAGGGATTCCCATGGGGGGGAATCACCTTTAAAATGTGACCAAGGGATTTCATGTATTACTTTAATGTGTTTCTTTTTTGTAATGTTTGCATGTATTTTATTTGTGATGTGTTACCCCTTTCATTAGTTGTTAATTAATTTGGGTTTATGTTATTTATAACCATATGTTAAATAAATAAATCATTATGTCAAAAAAATGTAATAAATGAAGTCATAGATATTAATGCATGTTGTAATAATGTGTAAGAGGATGTAAGAGATGTGTAAGTTGTGTAAGTCATATTTTGGAGTGTGGGACACTCCATCCTCAAAGGAATTCGAAATTGTCCTTGAGGGCTGCATTTTGAAGCTTGTGGGACAAGTTAAACTTGTCCCACACCTCTTAAAATAATCCACCAACCATACATATGATTTTGGAGTCAAAATTAGACTTTTTAATTGTATTTTGAAATGACTGTGTAAGTATTTATTGTACCTTACTTACAAGTTTTTAATTCAGTCCTTGTTAAAGTATGGGTTAATTTTGAGTGTGTAAGATGATTGTCATCTCCATTTAATGTGATTAGTTGTGAAGTTGACTTTCTCATTTTGGGGTTGAGTAAGAATGATGTGGCATCCCACTTGGAATCCACATCATCATCTCCCCTCCCTCTCCTTTAAAATTCAAATTCTTCTCTTGTTTATGGTTGTTGAAACTTTGCTCTTCCTTCCTTGGGGTCGAATTTTATTGCTGTGGGAGTCTTGCTTGTGGAGAGAGTTCGAAAATTCCTTTGCATGCTTGGTGTTGTTGTTCTTAGACTATTTTTGGTCATTGAAGAGCTTGCTATTTTGGACTGTATTTTTGAGCATTTAAGGAACTTTTTGTTTTGGAAAATAACTCCACAATGGAAAGGTAGGATCTTGTCCTTTTAAATGTTGTTTTTCCCTTTTCTTGTATGAATAAAATGGTGAATGTGTTATGTATTGTTGGCTGGTTGGGTAGAATGCTTAGGGCAAGGTGTAGGAGAAGGCTATGGGGATTTCATATGGGGGGCATAAGGGATTGCCAGTGGCACTTGTTCTATATTGGAGGGAGTTTTGGATTGGGATCCACCTAGGAAAAGAAACTGCTTTCATTTCTTACTATTGGGAGGGCATAAGGGAGAAAATTGGGGGGCATAAGGAGGGGTTGAGATATAAGGTTTATGGGATTTGATATGTTTATTAGTAGTATGGTTTAGGTGGATGCCCGTTCCCAAATAGGGAGGCATAAGTAGTTTCCCCATAGTTCTTGCTCTTGATGGCTTGCTTGATCAAGCCCATGTGCTGTGTGTATGATTCTTATTGCAGTTTCAATCGCTACCTTTGTTTGGACTGTGTATTTTGTTGTGTTATGCATGTGAAAAGAATGTTGTTTGTTGTGATAGAAGCCTTGTTGCCATGTGTTGATGTTCATACTCTATTTCAATATGGTTGGGGCTCGAGCCAATGGGGAATGATGGCTTCTCCTTTCCCATTGGATGTCTTGGTTGGGTGGAGAGCATTTCCTTTCCCCCTTCCTTGTTGTGATCAAATGAAAAGATGAAGAAATCAGCATGCTACTATTTTGGAGCTTGGAGAAAATACAGTTTGACAATCCCTTCCTTTGAGAAAAATTAATGTAACCTTCCCACTTTGAAGTGGATGATTGTATTATTGTTTGTAATGAGAAGGCACCTTGAAATGTAAAGGAAAAGATAGAGATTCATTTGTGAAATGCAAAGAGTTATTATTTCATACTCTATCTTGTTAATAACCTGAAAGGATGAGCTATGTTTTGTATTTTGTTAATTGAAAGTCAAGGAAAGGACAAAGTTGTAATGTTGTTGTGTGAAATCAATAAAATAAATACATTCCTTTCTCAAATTTGTATTGTTGTATTGAATTGGAGTTATTGTTTTGAAATGATATCTCTGTGTGAAAGAAAATGTGTATGGGAGGAAAAGACAACATTCTGTTCCTTGTATTTATTTAAAATTTGAGATATCAAATTGTGCCTTTTTGATCTTGAATGATAAGATAGATCAATTGAATGTCTTAGATAGGATTTGAGAATGCTTTCCCCACATTTGGAAGCTACAAATTGATTATAAATTTGTTAGTAAATGATCTCTATTTCATTCCAAATCTGGCATTTAAAGTTATCTAATAAATGTACAATTCAGATTTATAACTTAAATTAAGAAATGAAACAATGCAATTTAGATGTAATAAGTCCAAATGAACTTAATTGGAACTCTACATCTATGAAAGATGTTTAGAACTTCGTGAAATCAAATTCCAAAATTACATAATCATTTTCCCATCAAAAGTTGTAAAATTATCAAATTGCACTCAATCAACAAATTGAACCTTGAAAACACTCCTAAACTTACCCAAGATCAAGTCTTCATGTTCAATTGACATGTTGAGAAGAAGAAAATCGAAATTTGATTAAAATCTTGCAAGTTGGAAAATTGTCAGTTTTGAATTTTAAACCCTGCAGATCAATTTCTTAAAATTGACCTTTTAAACTTCATCAAAATCCAAAATTGATAATTTTTGTGCAAAGAGGACTCCAATATATTTTTGAAAAGTTCTTGTTTTCCCAAAACTGACTTTTCTATCAAGAGTTATGGCCATTTGGAATTTTACTTCAAAATGACCATCCAAAAATTAATCTATGTAAAAATCAAAATTTAACCTTTGGAAAAATTTCCTCAAAAATATCCGCGGCCCCGCAACCCTCACAACCAATCACTTGTTGCCATGTGGCACTCTGGAGGGGCGGAGACCTTTTTGAAACTTAAACTTTTTGAAAATTCAACTTTGGGAGAATTCTCCCATTTTTCCCGCAACCCCGCAGCCCCGCAGCCAATCACATGCTGACACGTGGCTCGTTGGGTGCGTGGAATAAAATTGAAAACTTAACCATTTAACTCCTTTGGAAAAATTTCACTTTTTCCTCCATGGCCCCGCACCTCCATAGCATATGAGTTGTTGACACATGTCCTAGCAGATGCATGGGCCCACACAAGTCTTTTTGACTTTAAAACTCTATAGGCACAAAACCTTGAATCGCTCCGCCGCAACGTTGACCCACATCCAATCACAGGACGCCACGTGGCCTTTTGAGCGAGGTCGGAGGTATGAAGGTAAATTTTCCTTTGGGAAATTTGTTTTTGACCGTGGGAAAAATTCCAAATTTTTCCTCATGACCACCAAATTCGAATCACGTGATGACACGTGGTAAATTAGACATCGGAAGGAGTGCGGAGGTCTTTTCTAGATTTTAACTCATAAAATCTCAATTTCCCTTTTTCCCCATTGGTCCGTGATTCCCCCACAGCTAATAGGTGATTGACATGTGGCATGGGTTTCTCCTTGGCGGAGGCGCACGTCCATTTCCGCCCTTGGGCTTTTGGCCTAAAATCTCCAAAACCTAAAGTGCTCTGCCGCTCCACATTTCCCGCACTAATCGGGAAGCGACATGTTTCTTCCTTATCAGACCCACAGGCGCGCGGAGGTGTTTTGTGCTCTTACGCTCAAGGAGGGAAAATTCTCAATTTTCCTCCCCACTCTGCTGACCCGCTCAAGGGAAAAAATTTCTCCCTAAGCCCGTGGACTCCCCAAGGGAAAATTTCTCCCCAAAACTCCATCGGGCCATAACTTGAGATTTATAAGGAGTTAGGAGGACTTATTTATATGGTTGGAAAGGTGAGAAAATTTCCTATCTAATGGGAATGATTTAGGAAAGTTTTTATGACTCTAAGTGTGTGAAAAATCAAGTTAAACCCCATAAGCTTATTAGGGCGAGATGAGTAAGATTTCACTCTCCTAACATAAGTGATGAATTCAACCTCTTGCCTTGACCTTGTACCTTGTTGATATTAGTTGCTTGAGGTAATTGTTGCAAGCTAGTCTTACTTGTTAATCCTTATTTGGTTTGTGCTAACTGTGATCTTGTAACCCTCTTTGCAAACACTCTAAATAAAAAATTTATTCCATAATTTTCCTAAGCTAATCCTAGTCTTGCTTTCTTGGTCTCAAGTGGCGCATGATGAAGCTGGCATTACAATGAGATGATGGTTTTTGTACTAATCTAGTCGACCAAGATGGCCTCTCGAGATCTAGATTTAGACCTACTACCAGCTAGCTAATCGTAATCCATGTCCCTCTAGCCCTTTGGAATGGCCCCATGATATAACATCATATAATACATGGCCTCCCAAAGAATGACAATGCACTAAAAACTAAATCTTGAACTCCAGGTTGCTGCACCTACACTGCTGAAGCACATCACACTCATCTCTCTTTCTCACCAGATTAGCCTATAACTAGGTCCTCTCTGTGACCAGTTGATCCCTCTTGACACTCACCCGATCTCTCTAGGCTATCACCTGTTGTTATCTAAAATTTGCACAACCTACCATGATAAAGATACCTATGGCAACTTGAACTCTACCCTCCATCCTCCCCCACAATATTGTGGGGTGGGAGTGCCATCCATCCCAATCATCTCCATATCCCCCATATCCTCCATCACATCCATCCCGCAGGGGTTGTGTCATGGACTCAATACATGTAGAGCTGATAAAGGCACTGTAATGGAACCTATTGTAAAGGAACCAATAATAGAATATGTTGTAAGGGTACCCATTACGGAACCTGGGGCACCAAAGAGGTTCACCTATCCTCGTGGATATGCAGGAATTTTCACCTATATATTTGCACCCAATCTTCCCTAGCCTCATGCCCTTGAGTCTCCCCTGTACCTCTACCTATGCATATGCTCTAAGAGACTAGCCCTATAGGCCCTATGCTGATGTTGGAATCCCGACTTGTATGACTAATCATGGTATAGTGAGCTGCCATGGTAACATTGTCACATACCGGCTATATAGTCTCTCGTGTCCCCTGGGATCTACTATCTATGGTTACACAAACCAATGATATGGGACCACTGTGTCAAAATATAGCCCATGCTCACCGTGGTCTAATCCATGGACCAATGTCAAAGGTCTCCTGGACTGTGCCCATACCACATCTCAACTTGAGAAATCTCTTGGATGTGACCTAATTATCTCTACACTCTTTCAACTCTTTACCACTCAATGATATAGTCCTCTTGTTAATGATAAAAATTTCAACTTTTGTTGAGTTGAGATTTGTAGCTTCCTTGTCCCATTGATATAATCTATATGGGTGTCATGTAACCATGCAGAGATGTATATCATCAAACGCCCACCTATAGTATGTTATGTATCCATCGTGTCCACGTACATCCTCACCAACTTGCCACCTAATCCATAATAGATGGCTCTTTGGGAGCCTAGATTGTAGCACTCCTAATGGGCACCCTATGGAAATATGATCCCATGCCCATATATGTAATAATGTAGCTGGACCTATAGTCTTCTGACCATGATATGCTATCAAATGTAGATATGAATACAAGTGGGCTAGTAAGCACTAGCCCCACTAATAAACCTCTCTACTAATGAGACCATGAATAATCCCGATTAGACCTAGAGAAAAGTGCACACCAATCTTATCAGGAAGTAGGATGCCACCAACAAAAGCCATTAGGTACACTGGTACCGAGGTGATCCAATGATTAGCTAAACATCTCGTATAAGTCAACTTACATTCCCTGAGGTGTGTCACTAAGTCGAACATTTCCACAATCCACTTCAGAAAATGGTTACGGTCGCCATCATATGTAAACAACTAGACGTGGATAGGAAATCTCGGTATGCATAAAACATCCTCTAATGTGATGCTCATATTTCCGGTCACAAATCTAAAGGTCTAGCTCTTTCTCCGCCATCTCTTTGCTAAGGCTATAAGAAGGATATGATCCAATGTAATCTATGGCATGCGATCCACATGAGCAATACTGTGATATCTAGCGTAATCTCTAAGAAGATACACTCATGATGTGAAAAAGTAGCCCCACAGGCTTACGCAACCGCCCATGTTGCTCCGTGTCTCCAATATGGGTAAGCTAATTTAAAAAATTAGGCAAGTCCTTGTTAACATCATTTTCTTCTAGGGCACATCATCGAATTTCTACTATTCATGACTAACTTCTTATATAAATCTCCTAAATTCTTCTAAAATTTGTGCAAAATGGCCCATTCACGCCAAAGACTTGTCTTTTAGTGCCAACACACCCATTTTAGCGTCATCACGCCCTAGTGCTCACACTCCAATTTTCACACCAACGCTTGCATTTTCACGCAGGTGCGAACTTATTAACCCCCATTCCTTGTTCAAAATTGGTGCCTTTATTATGATGCCCATGCTCTTGTGCCTACGTTTTCATGCATACGCACTTGCATATGTGTCATTTCCATGCATATACACCCATGTATGCATCATTTCTATGCATATGAGGCCACATATGCACTTCTCTATGCTCACTTTCCCCTGCTCATGCTTGCATTGTTGTACATTTTTCTAAGTGCAAGAAATGACATTAAATAAGCTTAAATTTTTTTAAAAATTACTTTACGTACTGTGGGCCATCCCCGAGAAGACTAATGTAGTGTTGGATGATGTCTACATGGTGCATACAGATCCTGAACTCGCGGCATTCCTCTAGTATGGTAGATAAAAATCACAAATAGAAGTGGTAAGGGTGGGTAAAAATAACTCCCCGTGATGAATTCTTACCATCTCACCATGTTATTTATAGTCATGGTGACCTAAATTTATCGCGTATCTTTCCCCTAAAGTGATATGGGACCATCGTGTTTCTTCTACCTTTTTCTCGCACTCATCGCGATGGTTATTTTTATTAAATAACCATTTTTCACACATTTTGCTATCTTTGGGACATTTTTGCTTCCCGACAACCCTTTTTGCTACTTGGGGCATATTTTTGCTTTCCAACATTTTTGACGATGTCACACAACTTCACCATTTCTTCTAAAAAATTATTCTTAAAAATTTAAACAACCAAATAATTTGTAAAATTCAATTTTTAAAAAAATATGGTAAATGTTTTAAAAACAAAATCCATAACATTGGTAAAAAAATTCACAAATTGGTAAACGTCATGCACATATATGAAGCCTATATCAAACACATTGTCCTCTAACATCAAAATTTGTCCCATAAAACATCTTTTTGAGGTTCTCACTTGTTCTCACAAAATGACCCACAATTCATTTTGATCTACCTCCATTTACAAAGTTGGTTGTCTTGTTATGTTTGTACTATCTTGGCACAACAAGTTACCTAATATTGTTTCCTAGCGCATGAATGATTTTTCATAGGACCCATGTGTCCTCCATTATTCCTCTTGCATATATCCTTACTTGGGGCATCATTTTTAACCCTTGTTGTTAAGCTCGAACTTTAAGGAACTGAAGCTTGATAATAAAAATATTAGTGCAACTTGTCTTGAACGTTGTTTGTTTGAGCATGTGTGTTTGTAATTGTTTCCCTATCAGGTTAGCTTGTTTACTTTCTATTATTGTATTGCATTATGTATGTTGCATGGAGTTAAGCATTTTTAATAATAAACAAATGTTAGTATTATAGATTTTCATGTTATTTTACCCATTTGTTATATGCGTAGATTTTAATTAGGGCTAATGATGTTGATCATATAAGAAAAGTGATGAAATAAAGTTGTTTATTGAATGAGATGGATGCACAAGCTATTTCCATTTTCATCTATCAATTCTTATTACTAGCAGAATTTCTTCCTTCGGATTCTTCTATATGTTTCCTTCATATTTTAGATCATCGAATGACTTATTCTATTACCCCATCGAAAATCGTGGGGCATCCTTCATTTTACTAATTTTTATTCAAAATTAGCTTGACTATAATTTTCTACTATCTTTGAAGTTGAGTCACTTACGCCATCTCAAAGAGGGGCAAATGTAGACACCTAAAATCCACTTCTGCATTTTTAATGCTAAAGTGGTGCTAACTATCCTCTATCTCATCATTTCTTTTATAATTAGTGATTTACGCTAATTAACTAACTTTTCCCTCTATTTTGGTCAATTAACAACACTTCGTTAATTAACTAGCCTTTATCACATTCTTGATTCCAATTAATGATACTTCGTTAGTTATAATCCTCTTCTCAACAAATAATTAGCTATTATTAGTTGATTAAGCCTATTTACCATTATATTTAATCAATAAACCCTCTTATTGGCTCAGTCCCTCTTTTAAATGCTTCAAATCATACAAATTCCTCCTAAATCACATCTAATTAGCTTTGAAAAGATTATTCTAGCCTATCAATTAATCCTAATTGATTAATTAAAGCATCCCCAACTCCCATGCTGTTTTGAATCACTCGTTAAATAATCTAAGGTTAATTAGTCTAAAGTTATTTTATCCTTTATCCCACGTTCATTGGGATTCAATTTTCTCTCAAATAGAAAGCTATAAAAAAGACCAAGATCCTACCTTCACACCTTACACCATAGTTTGAATAGTATCTTATACAAAACATATGATCAAGAGCCTTACTCCATTAACAGAATAAATTACATCATCCATTTGCATCCATTCTTCATGCTTGGGTAGTAAGAGAAGATCTAAACATGGCCTTGTAGCCATTTTAGAGAGATTTCTTCACCATATGGAAGTAACAACATCTAATTTGATTTTTTGTGATCTTCTTAGGGCCAGTTTTAGAATGCAATCTTATACTAAGTAGAAATGTTGTAATTAGATGAAAAATTTCATGTTAATTCATTTTAGGCATTTCAATAAGTTATGATCTTGATGGTTCATTGATAAATTTGAGCTTAGCTCTAGACTACTAGGTGTTAGTTTATTTTAGTTAGCTATTGCAAAAGTTTAAATTTTCATAATATCCCCGACTCTCGAATGCTCCAAAACACTTATGGAAGTAGTGAGGCCCTTACTGATGGGTATTTTGGGTCATACATCCTTGTTCCATCATCTTGAATTCCATATTCATACCAATTAAGATTTAATTCTCTCATTTTTGCTATTGTCATCCTCTTATGACCTTTTTCTCGACTTCGAAATCATCGCCACAATTCACCCAAATGAGTCTTCAATCTTCGGAACATGATGCAAGTTGAGGAGGTGAAAAGTATCTTGATCACTTCAGATATAAAAGTATTCCCTTGGAGTTTATGAGAGAGAGGGAAGCTTCCATGTTGGGTGCCTCATGAGCACTTTTGTAGGAGAAAATCCCTAGGAAATAGGGAAATAAAAGCTCTTCTTCTTTTGGTTTCTTAGCTTACTATTGACATGAATAAGCTGCCTACACAACTCGATCAACACTATTATGTCACTGAAATAGCGTGGAAACCTTCATGGAGAGATTTCAAAATTAGACACTCAAATAAAATAAAAGGTTTCAAATTATATGAAATATGACCCATACCTTTTGATTATAGTTGCAACTTACAAAGATAACTTTGAGTGAGGGTTACCTTCTAACATTCTGACAACAAACATTGTGAATGCATTGTTCATTATTTTAAAGTGTTAGTTGATTTAGTTCAAGGCCAAGCCTAGATATTTATCATATAAATGGGCCTTCTGAGAAACATTTTGGGTGAGTGTCAAACCCTTGAATGGTCTCGTGCTTGCAAGGGCATAGACCAAGTATGAAGTCATGAAGAACTTTTTGGAAGCTGACACTTAAAGTAGTTGGTGGTGCAAGTTGTCACTGATGATTTTCCCCAATATATCATATGTTTTACCTCAATGATTGTGAGAATTAACAATTCCATCCATTCATGAAAATCTCTCATTTATTCTTCTTCTATTAGCCGACTCAAGAGGATGATCGCATCTGAGAAGACCTTAGGGAATTCATTTTGGGAGAGATACTTTGGGATATGGGAGGGTTTCCTGCCTTGATTCAACCATGAAAAAAGAGTGATTCCTTGGAGATATGACTCAATCTTTAACCACTCACCCAACAAAAATTCTTCTGAAATGATGACCATGTTGCTCCATACTGAAATTTTCATGCATTGAGAAATTACTTTGGGAGTGAGTACTTGCTGTGTCTGAGTTGTCATCAGATATGATGGTTCAAGTGTCTATCTCATAATGATGGGAAAATTTCAACACCAATTCAACACTTTGGATAGATATAGGATGTCCACCCACTCCATACAACACACTTATGTAAACTTTATCCTCCATATATTCCCTGGGTCCACCGTGCATCCTATTTTTAGATCCTCTTGGTCTATATGGGTAACATCATTGTCACCCACACTTGAGTACTCTGATGATAGATCCAAAACTATATCAATACTAGAAAATTTAAACTTCATATTCATTAAAAGAAACAATATGAGCCGAAATAGAGAAGATAAAAAAATTTGCACTCAAAACTGGAACTTTCTAATTTTAGCTGTTGGGATCCAAGAGTGTATTTTGGGAAATATTTCTTTTTAACTTGAAATCAATTTTATAGAATCTATAACATGCTTGGAACACTTTTACAGATGTTTCTTTACCATTTTCAAATACTTTCTATTTTTAGAAATTTGCTTTTGGTTTTTTTTTCTTTTTTTTGCTTTTTAGTTTTTTATCCCGTATTGTCTTGTTTGTCATCTTTATCATTTTCTCGAGTTCATTGCTCAAGGGTTTTTCTATTTCAGAAAACTTTGTATTTATAATAAGTATAAGCACTACTTACTTACTATTTTTAGAAATTGGTCTTCTTCACCTCAAATTGACACAAAATCAGCTTCTCTGGAATACTTTTGTCTTATGTATTTTGACCTCAAAATTCTAGCTCAAACCGCCCATTGGAATGGTGGGAATATGAAAAATCATGATCTAGGGTAGAAATATAGGGTTTATTGCTTTTAAAAATGAGGATAACCTCTGATTTCTCTATTTATTTCTTCTTTTAGGTGCATAGGAGAGAGAAATACTGATGAAAATATTATTCTATTCATATTACCAGGTTGGGAGATATGAGCTTTTCATGTTTTTGGCTATGGAGTCAATCTGGAAAAAATTGGGCATGGTGTTTGGGTAAAAAGAATGTTCTTGGGTGTTTTTTAGCAGTGAACATGGAGGAATGGAGGAAAAAAGAGAAAGAATGGATGGCAATATATTTAATAATTTCTTCTCGGTATCACCTTTCTCGAACACACACAGAGAGAGAAAAACACGACATATTTAATTTTTACAAATTCTAGATTTTCACATCTTCTTGGACATGGGAGAAATTTTGAATCCCAATTTTCCCAGGGGATGGGACAATTCACACGAAAAGTGTCTTCTTCTCATCTTGATAAGTGGCAAAGGTTGATTGTTTGGTGGAGGAGAGAGAAGATACACTCGAAAAGCTCCCAGGGGCTAATACTAGGTCACATAAAGGACCTATGAAAGGGCTAGGCTTGGGTGCATTTTGTGCCCCAAATATCCAAAGATTATGGGAGATTTGATGAAATAAAATGAACCCTTGCATGGTGAGGACATGTGGCATAAATTGATTCGGCGAGGCGGCGAGGAGATGGGGTTGAAAATTGGCTCATGCGAAGCCTTCTTGGAGTCACATGAACAATCAATAGCCAACTTGGGCATGGATCACATTTTTTCCCAACTATACCAAGGGGATGGGAAAAGAAATTACGCCCTCACCGGGAGTGACTAGTGTCACTTTGTGATTATGCGAGGGAAGAGTTGGGAATGAGTGAGAAGGGGCTTAAGCGGTAAGTTTGGGCTTTGTCGGTCACATGATCATCCAAGGGGATATCTTGGTAATGGGAACATTTTCGTGTCCCAACTACCCTAAGGGGATGGGAAAGACGAGAGAAAAATGTGCCATCACATGGTGATGACATGTGTTTACCCTCTAATTTGGCTATCTCAAAATCTTACCTTGAGAGAGGCTTGATCACAACATTTTTGGATGGGTTTGATGCTCTCATTCTTCCTTAAACTTACAAAAATACCCATTTTCGCGTGACCACATGTTGTGTTTGTTGAAAACAAAATGTGGGAAGAAGCACCCGTGTCTTGTGAAAAATATGAAAATATTACCTTTTAGAGGATTGAATTAAATTTCCTACAGATATCTTGTTTGACCTCCAACTCATTCCTCAAGCTCCCATAATCACTTTTTTAAGATCGGGTGTTATTTTGAATTTCAAGCTCCTTCACCTTCAAAAACTCAATTTCACCGAACTTACTCCCAAACCTTCAAATATTTCCTAAATCTTCCTAAGCCACTTGAATATTTTTATTAGCTCCTCAATACCATTTCCTAATGAATTTTTTTCCTTCAAATCTATATGATGCACACTATCCTGGATGTCGCCAACATAAAAATACATTCATATTTCTATCTTGCTTCTATCCAATTAAAATTAATTAAATTAATTATATCTCATCATAGTACACCCCTTTGGAATTAATTAAATTAATTTCATCATTCAAATACCACCCTCTATAATTAATTATAATTAATTCTATTACCTAAGCTATATTCCAACCCTTTGGAATTAAGTAATTTAATTTTAACATGCCTTTGGAATTAATTAAATTAATTCCTAAACCCTTCTAGCTAATATAATTAAACATTTATTTATTTAAATGGTTAATTATCTCCTCACATTTAAATTAATTTAATTCTACCCTTCTCTTGGAATTAATTAATTAAATTTAATTTTACCATTCTCTTGGAAATAATTAAATTAATTCCTACACCCTCCTCTTGCTAATGTAATTAAACATTTATTTATTTAAATGGTTAATTATCTCCTCACATTAAATACTAATTAAAATTAGTTATTTAATTCCACATATTTTAGTCAATAGCCACTTGGACTCCACATCCTCATCCTAGTTAACTACACTTCTAGAATCTTAGAAAGGTGGGGCAATTGAATTGCATGTACAACCACCTTTCCGGATGAAACTTCTACAATTAATTCATTTATCGGCCCTAAATGCCCCAGTAACTCGGTGCAACTTCCTCCAATGTTATTTTTAGCATACACATTCAAACTTGTTTAACCAACTTTGAATTACTTCTTCCTCTATAAAATGTAGGCTTGTCTTATCCCAAATACTTATGAATTGGTTGCAAGTAAACTCTATCAATTTACATTCTAAAGCTTTCCAACTACTTGTAGCATTGTATCTCAGGTTTGGAGAAAATTCAAGAGCACCCACATAAATTTACGAGGTTAAAAAAATTCTACAAGCTTTATTGAGGTTTGCACTAAAGGCTTACAGGAAGGTTTGTATTATAGTTTTGTTTACTTTCCATTTACTTTGTAGTTTTTCTCTGCATACATGTTAACATGATCGGTGGGACTCCCACATTTCTTTCTTTCATTTTAGTTAATAATTTTGTGATCTAACTCTTTCTTTATGTTTATTATTCTTTTTAACATTGCTTTGTCAAAATTTTAGCTTCTCAGTGAATTAAAAATTAAAAAAACCAAAAAAACAATTGTCGGATGTTTTTCTCACGTTCAAATTTTTCACTAAGAGCGCTACCGTAACCCATTTTCTGGAAGCCATAAATTTTTCTCCCAAACTTGAAATGGCTTCTTTTTTTTTTAATGAAAGGCATTGAAAAGATATATATAATGGAATTTTTTAATTTGATTTGGACTTTAAAAATTGGTTTCATTTCTCCTAGCACTTGTCTTTTTTTTTTTTCAAAAAAGAAAAATTATAGTTTTTTTTTAAATTTTAATTTGTTATTTTTACGTAAAAATCTTATGCGTATGCTCTTTCTTTGCACTTTAAAAGTGATCTTGTAAATCATAAATGTGATTGTTTCTATTTATTTTGGGAATTAACATTTATTTATTTTTTAATCAAAGTTTGTTTTACGTGTATGGTCTTTCCTCGTGCTTTTAAAGAAATATTGGAAATCAAAAGCGTGAACTTGCTTTTGTTGTCTTGTCCTCTACCTCCTTTGAAAAAACTTTCTAATACTTTCTTACGGACCTGCTCTCACGAAGGTTGCTAAAACACTTATAAACTATTAACTGCAGGTTACCAAAAGGTGTACAACCAAACCACATTAAGTTCAAAGATAAAAAAAAAAACCACATTCAAAACATTGCATATGCAGGTTTGGATAAGGGTAAACCCATCCAATTTTAACTAGGAGAAACTCCCTTTGGCATAATCCTTAAGACAACAAGAGGGATGCTCCTAGGAACCCCAAAGTAGTCCACATCTTGAGATAACTAGTGGATGAAATGAGAACCTTTTATCCTACTTGACTAGTAAAGTCTTTCAGTTAGAGTCATGGATATCTAGTAGTGGTGACTCTAGTGTGATTAATTCTAAGCAAGATATTTACTTAGGGTTTCAAATGGGTTAAAGAAAATCATTACCTAGCAATAGCATTGCACTTGCTCGGTATATCACTGAAACCTACTTGAGAGAGCCACCTAGGAATCTAAACATTTTACAAGCCAATCTAAGGTAGAAGCCACAAACAAACAGATAAAAAAATCTTTTTCTATTTTAATTATTTTGTTTTCTTTCTTTTCATAGTAGTGTTTCATACTCTCTTTTTTCTAAACACTCTTTTTTAGGATCCATCTTTCACGTTCGTATCTTCTCGTAGTTTGGATTCTACGTTCATTCTCTTTTCCTCTTCTCAACTACAATTTACTTGGATTATTTTTCACCTCCTTTTCGTTATCCCAAATGATCCTCATTTGGGTTCATCTTCTATTTTTTCACCATATCCAAATTTATCCTTATTTGGACTTGACATTCACTTCTTTTTATCATCATCATTCCTCTTCATCATCACTTCATCACTTCTCTCTTTAAAGCATTCACTTTGCTTTGATTTGAGATCGCTAATCAATTACTTCCCCTTTGGCTCTTATCTCCACTTTTGTGAGATTTGGACCTTTTCATTGTCATTAATTCACTTCTTGTGACGACATTCACTTTGTTATTCTTTTCGTGATCCCCTTTCTTTGTTGTGTTTCCTCTTTCAACATACTTTTGTTAAGAGTAAACCTCTTTCATCATCTTCTTAAGTCTTCTCTTTTGACACACTTGTTAAGGGTTGACATCCTTCATCATTTTCTTCATTCTCCTTTTTAAAAATCCATCTTGTTAAAATTTGATAAAAATCATCATTTTTCCAAAGTCTCTTCATTTAACACATTTTGTAAGAGTTGAGCATCGTCCATCGTGTTTTAAGTCTCCTCTTGTATCACTTTGTTACGATTCGAACACAATAACTTATTTTGTCTCTCCCCTCTTTACATTCAATTTTGTACAAGATCGTAAATTCATTTCAAACTTCTTTATATTTCTTAACCTTCACTTTGTTAAGAATCATATAAAATAACATTTCAACCCATCTTCCACATTAACATCACTCATTTTCTTAAGTTTTGTGAATTCCCTCTTTTCGTCACTCTTATCTTCCATTTTGTTAAGTTTTGTCTCCCTTAACATTCATTTTGTTACGTGTCGAGCACATTTCACTTTTCATCCCTTTATCATACCTCTTGACACTCATCTTGTTAAGAGTTACCATTTTTCACCTTTTTCATTACTCTTATCACTCATTTGATTAAGAGTTGACCACATTCACCTTGTCATGTCTTTTCTCCCTTAAAATTCATTTTTATTAACAAGTAGAACACGTCTAACCTCTTTTCATCCCTTTTCTCTTAACTCTCATTTTGATTAAGAGTCGGGTAATCGACTAACCATTTTCGTTTCTTCCCTCTTGGCATTCATTTTGCTAAGGTCAATCTTTTTCCATCTTCTTCCCTCGTCCATCTTAGCATTCACTTTTTTAAGGGTCGAGCATTTCAAACCTTTTCGTCACTTCCATCTTAGCATTCACTTTGCTAAGGTTTGAGTTATTCATCGTAACTTTCTTCACTCTCCCTCATTTTTCATTACAATGGTGGATTTATTAAATTCATCCTTTTCCCAAGAATGGAAAATAATGAAAGACATCGCTGGGTATGCAAAAACAACGTAAACAATTCAATTTTGATGAATTGTGTCCATACCATTTTAACATGGAAATCTTATGCATACCCTTCCCACACTCTTTCAAGACACCCAAATTTTACAAATACAAGGGAAAAACTAATCCGAGATAGCATATCAAATAATTTTCCATAACATGCCACGAAGTGGCATATAACGATAGCTTTCTCTTGTGCCTTTTTCCTAGAAGTGGATTGGTTCTTACACCTTCCAAAGGGATCTATCACCACCTTCACGGACCTCTCAAATAAGTTCATCAAACATTTTTCTTTCAATCTCACTCGTAATAATCACCATATTAGAACTTCTCACAATGAATCTTGGTACGTCTGCAACAATCATAATGTCATCATAGGTGGTGTCATGGATAATCATAATATGCCCAACACACATGACCAATCAATCAAAAATCCAATCATACAACCTAGCGAAGACACTATGTTGCGCAAATTTAAACGTAATTTTACACCCCTCGATGAAAGTCTCTCTAGTGTCTTTCATCAACTCAAAGTGGCTGGGATGATAAAATATCCCCTTACAAGACCTTGGATTGAAGGATAACCTAAGCCATATTGGTATAAACCTCACACATATTGTGATTTTCATCGCATTGATGGCCACTCAACCGATAAATGTGCACATTTTAAGAACTACGTCCAAGACTTAATCGACGACGAAGAGATCTTTGTAGAGCTTGACAATGAAGCTCTCATAACCGACGACATGTCAATTTCCACTTCTACTGAAAGAGTTAATTGTTGTCCCCACTTCTGTACATACTAACATTCAATGAGATCATGACAAAAGTCAATTATCTCTCCCTTCCAACCAATCCATATCTTCTACAGATTTTCTTCCTATAGTCCAAACAAACATTGAACCTATTTTGGAAAATATTCTAACACCTAACAAGAGCTTGAATTTTCTTCAAGACTCTCTTTCGACCCTTGATATTGCAGAAGAGGGTCCATCATCAAGCACCATTGAGCTTGATTCTATTATTTCCATTCCATATCCTATGCCTAACATCTCTAATATTTTTGTTAAACCGCAACCACAACAAGCTTAAACACTCGAAAATAATGCAACCTTCTATGTCCATTACACCTCAAATGATCAATATTGCAGGCATCTCACCAACGATGAGTCCTACCTATCAAGACATCTTCCTGAGTAAACTTTATGAGGTACGTATACCTAGGAATACCTTATACAACCTTTTTAAGTTTTAATTACAAATATCTTGTCAAATCAGCTAATTCATAACCTAGAAGGAGCAACATTGAACATCTCCTCTCTATGCCCTATAAGGAGCCTTGGGTATACATCTCAAGATAAATCCTTCTTTCCTCATATTCTTTCATTCATAGGTGAATATGCATCTAACCATATTCCCCACATTGAAAATATTCTTCTAACATCGCATAGGTCTTTTGATCTCATCGAAGACTTATCTAATCACTTATTGAATCCTTTGATTCAATCCTTTGACTTGGAACCTGTCCACCCAAGTCTAGTACTTTAGGACCCATTAAATCGGTTGATTCCCTCCTTTGACTTGGATCCTATCTGCCTAGATCTTGTATTGTAGGACTTATCAAATCTTTGAATTTTCTCCCTTGACTTGGACCTTGTTTGTCCAAGTCTCATCTTTCAATACTTATCGAGTCTTGCAATTCCCTCTCTTTACTTGGATTTCATCCGCACAAGTCTCACATTTCAGGACTCTTCAACTTCAATAAACATAGACCTCTTTCTTGATAAGTCCATTTCAAATCCTCACCCACCAAAATTCAAAAAACTTAAAAATAATAAAAAGAAAACAAAACTTTGTATTAGAGCATTGTTTGCTAATCAACAATGGCAAGGTGCATACAAATAATGTTAAGCATTCCATCTAATGGTAGATATATTAATCATACCATTATCATAAATTCTCCTTCTTCACCTATCATGACGCAAGTTAACATTATTCCTCTTGGGCATTGTGCATCTCATTTTTGTCATGGTTCTTACCATTTTAGATCTTTTAACCTACGGTTTTTTTGAAGCTTACTGATGGAAAACTCCTCCTTTCAAATAATCTCTCTTTAACAGAAAGCACTAAACTTCTTTACCCGGTCCTTTTTGACCGCCCGTCTCAATCTACAAAGTGTTGATCACTTGTATCCTACTATTCGCATGAGGCGATACTTGGGGAAGAATGTTCCTTCCCAACAAGAACACTATCAATATACAAGGAAAATCAAATTAATCTAAAATTACAAAAAACTATAAAATCACTACACCTTTCATCCTTCATAGTCTTCATGAGAAGCCCATATGTCTTACTCGGCAGATGAGACTATCCATAAAGAAATCCCTTACTTGCATACATTTTTTCTTCAGTGTTGAGCCCTTTCCTTTTACTATTGGCATGGGGAAATATGTAGGGGACCCTTCAAAAAAATCAATAACTAATCAATAAATCCTTTATGAAATCTTAATCAAAGTGCTTAATCAAAAAATCCCCAAAAGTAATTTAGTTGCTCATGATAAAGAGAGAAAACAACTCCTTCATCCATATTTTTCCAGTCAATGGGCCATATATAGATCTAAGTCTTATCAAAACCTATAAAGTGGAATCATATTGTAATCGGTCAAATAATCTTGACTGGAGATGAGTTACATTTTTCTCACATGGATCATTGTTACACCTTGTGTCATCGCATCCATTATCTTCACTTCCATATTAATATTCACCTTGTTTTCACATCCTTATTGGCTCAAGGTGATGAGCCCTTACATCTTCCTAGTTGCGTGGAGCCATGAGTGGAGTGAAACAACCCATCATCTTATCCTCTACATTTCTACCAATGGAATGGAATTCTTGTAATTATTTACATCTACTTTCAAGAAGTGCGCCTTTTTACCAAGTTGTAAAATTTTTCAAAAATGTTTCGCACAACTTCAAAAAAAATATAAAATTGTTCAAAATTTCAAAAAATAAAAAATTAAATTATTCAAAACTCCCAAAATAGTTTAAAATTGTCACAATCAAAACATTTAGATAATGTTTGACAAACTTTTAACAACTAGATAACACAGTTCAACAGTTTCTCCATTTGACGACACTCCTCATGATCATTTCAGATCATCTTTTGACAATCATATTTATTGCTCATGATGTATATCTATGCTCGATATAATCATTTACCCTTTCGCAATAGAAATTTGTTTGGGGAACATTTGGATTTTACATTTTAATCCAATACGATCAAATTTCAATGGGATCCGAAAAGATTATATTTTGGAGAATCTAAATATCACTCCACTCTTCACCCGATTCAATCCTCTCGAATTATAAGCTATTGCTTGGGGGCATTCAAATTTGTTTAGTTCTTTAATTTTGAAAATTTTCCTTGTTTTTTTTCAATGTTGTTTCATGTTTTCTTGTTGTTTACACGTGTTTTTTTTTCCTCCTAGTTTATTTAAGCAATGGATTTTTTTCCTTTTTGTTTATTCATGTTTGTTTGCATTTGGTTTTCAAAACTCATAAAATCCAAAAAGAAGTAAAAAAATTATTACAATTTTGTTGAAAAAACATTCACTTTTCATAGAAATATTACTTGGAAAACCCTTGAAGTGAATATTTCAACATATGATGTAAGGTGATGAGATAAAGATAGTGAAAATGTCGACAAGTCCAAAATTGAATGTGAAATGCGATGATGTAAGAATGATGGAATACTTAGAGTTCAACAAGATAATGTTAAACTTAAGACTTATGACAATGAAAGATCAAGGTGATCAAAAGGGTGCTTGACCATGATAAAGCGAGTATCACGATGTCAAGACTTAGTGAAGAAGAATGAAAGTGCTCAAGTGCAAATCAATGTCCGTAAATCGAGACTTAGAAACATTTAAAAAGTGACAAGATGGATGAGAGATAAAACGTGAATGACCAAAAATGAAACACAAGTGTGTAACACGCGAGAAAAAGAAAAGTGGTGATGTGAAAGTTATGGCCTCTACCTAGATTAGCTTAGAAAAGGTGTGGCTTCCTAGTTGGTTCACTCAACTAGGTGTCGGTAGTATATCCAAGCAAGCATGACGTTATTGATAGATGATGGATTTACTTTACCCCGCTTGAAACCGTGAGTAAAGATCTTGGTCATAATGAATCACACCGAGTCACCACTATTGGATATATATGACTCTAACTCACAAGGCTTTACTATCCAACTAGGATAAAGGTTCCTATTTCGTCCAAAAGGTTCCCTCTTGTGTGGACTACTTTGGGGTTATTTGGAGTATCCCTCTTGTTTTCTTAAGGATTATTCCAAAGGGATTTTCTCCTAGTTCAAAGATCACGGGTTTACCCTTATCCGAACTTGCATATACAAAGTTTTGAATGTTGTGTTGTACTATTGCAGGCTTGTCAACATTGTGACAATGTTGTTTCTTATTTTAGTTTTTATTTTTGGTGTAATTTATTTACCTTTACTATAGACCAATTTTAGGAAAATTTATTCACATCTTAGTTCACAAATAACTTTCGTGTAGTTCATTCATGTGCATATTGGGTTTGTTTCTATTACGTGTTTTGTATCTTTTTGTCACTTACACGTTTTGTTTTTTCCTCATTTATTTAGCCATGAAATATTTTCCTTTTTTCTCGTTTATTCATGTTTGTTTGCATTTTCTTTTCAAAACTAGAAAAAATAAAAAGATCTAATATTTCAAAATCCAAAAATTAGATATTTCAAAATTCCAAAAATTCACAAAAATTACAAAATTCGAACACACATTCACTTATCATAGAAATCCTACAATTAGAAAAACCTTTACGTGAATCTTTCAACATTTCAATACAATCTTGATAAACATCATACCTTTATCTATTACCCTAGTGATCGTTCCAATCTTACAACTATCACTTTCTTCCCCTTGCATGATATGCTAACTCTGCTTGGGGCAAGTCACAAAATTGTTTTTCCTTTGCGATATAACTTTTTGTAGGGAAATTTCAACTCGATCATTTGTACAACAATGATCCAAAAAGAGTTTCATAAGGAGTCACTTTAGCTCCGCTCTTCTAGTCCGATCCTATTCCCATTTAGAAGCATTTACATCTACATAATCATCATTGTACATGCATTAGGGGCATAGTTGATTGTATTCTTTTTGACTTTGTGTTGCTTTGTTGATGTTTAATTTTTGACCATTTGCAAGTAGTATGATTACATCTTGGTTCCTTTATAGCCTTCACGCCTACACCTACTATGTATATTGTTTTTGTTTTCCAATTTTTTCTTTTCTTTATTGTGTTACTATCTACGCACATCCGGGTTAACTATATTGATTCTTGTATAATCATGGTGATAGCTTTATTGTGCAACAACAAAAATGTGGTTTTTCTAAAATTATTCTCCAAATGAAGCTCATGCTATGACAGTCCTTTTACCATCCTTGTTTCAATCCCTTGTTTTCCTTCCTATTAAGCGGTTGTCCACCGCTTTACTGCATCACCCACCCACTTGAGGGGGAACTCATCTACCATCCTACTTGTAGGGGCATCCTAATGCTTCATTTCTTGTTGGGGCATCCTAATGCTTCACATTTATTTTCTCTCTACTCTGCATGTGTCTACTATCTTTAAAGCACCATTACTTCGGAATAACAATTTAAAGAGGGACAAACGTAGACACCCTAAAAATACATTCATATTTATATCCCGCTTCTATCCAATTAGAATTAATTAAATTAATTCCATCATTCAAATACTCCCCTTTAGAATTAATTAAAATTAATTCTATTACCTAAGCTATATTCCAACCCTTTGGAATTAAATAATTTAATTCTAACATGCCTTTGAATTAATTAAATTAATTCTTACACCCTTCTAGCTAATATAATTAAAATTTTATTTATTTAAATGGTTAATTATATCCTGACAATTAAATTAATTTAATTCTACCATTCTCTTGGAATTAATTAAATTAATTACATTAATTTAATTATGATATTCTCTTAGAATTAATTAAATTAATTCCCACACCCTCCTAGCTAATGTAATTAAAAATTTATTTATTTAAATGGTTAATTATCTCCTCACAATTAAATACTTATTAAAGTTAGTTATTTAATTCCACCTATTTCATCAATGACCACTTGGACTCCACATCCTCATCCTAGTTAACTACACTTCTAGAATTCTAGAAAGGTGGGGAAATTAAATTTCACGTACAACCACCTTTAGATGCAACTCTTTAATTAATTCATTTGTTGTCCCTAAATTCCCCAAAACTACGTAACTTCCTCCAATGCTATTTTTAGCTTATGCATTCAACCGAGGTTCATTTTAAGACCCCCTCTGAAAACTTAGTTTAGAATGGGTGGCGAATCTCCAAAATCGACTTTTGAATCGATGGTGAATTTCTGAAAAATGTTTCGTGGTAAAGCCAATTTGGCAAGGCGCAATTTTCTTGGATGAGGTACAATGATAAGAAATGTTGGCAAAATACATGCATAAGTTAATTTAACATATAAATAGTAGGTGAATTCACCCATATAAATGACTTATCGGTGGAAATTTTAGGCGAATTGGGTGGGAGCCGACTGCTGAAAATTAGCCATTTCCAATTTCCAAAATCCCTAATATTTACAAGTTTATGAAAATTCACCACTAAAATTTTCCATGCATTCAACCATGTTCAACCAACTTCCAATCACTTATGCCTATATAAAATGTAGGATTGTCTTATCCCACATCCATCTCAATAGTTTGCAAGTAAACTCACAATTTTCATTCTCGAAGCTTTTCAACCGCTCGTAGAAATTGCATCACGAGGTTTGGAGAACATTCACGAGAACCCAAATCCATTTAGAAGGTTCAAAAACAAATTTTCTACAAACTTTACTGAGGTTTTCACTGAAGGATTACAAGTAGGTTTGAAAAATTATTTGTGTATATTTCATTATTATGATTTTTCTTTGTTTACGGTGGAAAGGCTAAAAATAGCCCTTCTAGTTCACCAAGAATCTGCTTTGGAAAGCGTTGCATTGGAAAAAAAAATACATGATCTTTTTTTTTACATTTCAAACACATGGGAAAGATTACCACAAGACAAATTAATACTTGAAAGGATTGGATATGCCTAACATAGAGGATTAATTGATCCAGATACATGCTTAGGAGGGCTTACAAGTAAAAAATTTGACACTAGGGTAAAGTTGTCATGTTTTCATGTTGAATTTTTCCCTTGAAAAAACACATGACAACATCTAGCTCTCACTTAGGGAATTATTATAGATCAAACAAAGTGAGTACAAGTAAGCAAGAACTTCAAAATCTCAATACATGATACGAAAATTACATTATCCATTGGGCTATACAAAGTCTCATACAAGAAAAGATAGACTAAAAGAGCACACACAAAAAAAAAAAAAAGGAAACACACCACACACAGTAAAGTAAAAAAACACAACCTAAATCACCTATGGTACAATGCGAGGGATAACCCATTTTCATTGTTTATATAATTTTAAATATTACCCACTATGGGGAAACTCCAAATGTGTAGCATATAGATAAGAAAGGTAGAAATTGTTCTCACCACAAGTTTCTCAAATCTACAAGGACCAAACCACAAGGAATCAAACTTCCCATGACTTCCTTTCGGTTCTATCATATTTTCTTCTAATATGACAAGATCTCCAACTTTGAAATCCCTAAAATTTTCCTTCTTTTCAAACTTATTTACCTTTAACTGATGCTCCTTTATTTGATCTACCACTTTTAATATGTCTTCATCAAGCTTTTCAAGAAACAATATTCTTTTGTCGAAGGAGTCACTATATTGGCCATCTTCAATTACTTTGACTAATTGGAGTGCTAGAAATTTGACACTTACTAGAATTTATACATTGACCCCATAAAGTAACTAGAATGGTGACATAATGATTGACTTCTTAGGGGTGATCTGGTCTTCCCATAGTGCATCATAGAGTTTCATGTACCGGTTTCTCTTATTCTCATTAAATAGCTTCAACAACAATCATGCTATTATTATTGCTTTATTCAGCCCGACCATTCCCTTATAGGTAATATTTTGATGCATGGGACAAATATATTTCATAACCATTATTTCACACGAGAATGTTTCGATTCTTGGAATAGAGTTTCTTCTATCCTTTCATTCTCTTGAGAAATAGATAAGGGTTAGGGCTAGGAGGAATACCATTGAATGTTGGGAGGGTGTGCACGTCTGCAGTAGAAAGAGATCGGATCGATTGTGAAGAACTCCTTTTGTCAAGTCATTAGTTGTGGGCTTGGTCAAGTCATTATTAGGTTGGTTTTGGTGTGGGTGAGGGGTAATTAGTCATGGGTGTGGATGTAGACCAAGTTATAGGTCTTAATTAGGTTAGTTTAGGGTTAGGGCTAGGTCATGATGAGGTGGCGAAATGAGGTGGCAGGTTTGAAAATGTGGATTTATTAATTATAAGGTAAGTAATAAATAATTGTGCAAGGTTTAGGTGGTGAGGTTAGGTTGCGAAATGAGATGCGGGGCACAGGGTGTCATAAGACACAAATTTGGTGTCTACATTAGCCCCTTGTTGTCGTGTAGCTTGTCTTGTAAAGCTGCACTGACAATTAATAAGAAGTGATTGCCCCAGTTAAGGGTATAGGTAATCCCCCTCAAATCTATCACAGATTGAGGCGACGTGAAATCAGGGATAGGGTTGATAAAGGGTGAATGGTGTTGAGATGATGGTAAGATGGTGGGATAAGTTCAAGGAAGTAGACGCACGTTGAAATGCAGTAGTATGACCAGGGTACACGATTTGAAGAGCAAACAAGCAATACATAGGCAAAGGTCGATAGTTTATCCAAATAAGGTTGATATAATCCTGGTATCATGAGGCATAGGAAGTAGCTCCAGGGGATATAATGGGTAAGGTACAAGAACATTTAGGCATGTCCGGCAGTACCAAATGGTTGGTTTGGTTGAGATAAACATCACGGTCTCAATCTAGACAAAGTTGGTTGGCTGATCAATTCAAGTATCCTAATCATGCTAGAACACGAACAAGTGAGCTCGATTGAACAAAAAGCTACATGATGGGTGGATAAAATCGTAATTGGCGGGTCTTGGGTGAGGTACGTAATTGGTGTGGCCTTGGGTCAGGCCGATGGATTAGGTGTGGCCGTGGGTCGGGCCGGATTGGTTGGTTACGGCCGCTCGGGCCTCGATTGATTAGGTGCGGCCTTGGTCGTCGCCAAATGGTTGGTCATGCGGCCTTGGGTTGGGCCAAATGGTTGGTTGCAGCCTTGAGTCGGGCCAAATGGTTGGTTACGGCCTTGGGTCGCATGATGGTTGGTTGCGGCCTTCGGGTCGCCCGATTGGTTGGTCATGCGGCTTAGGTCGGGCCAAATGGTTGGTTGCGGCCGTGGGTCGGGCCGATTGAAGTCAAAATAAGGCTAGTCAGCAAAGCCGGGGTAGGTGATGCGGGAAAAAGTGGAGATTGGTGGATAAGGGCAGGAGTTAGGGAAGGAAGTAGGTAACCGATATCGGTTATGTGTGACCGATATCGGTTAGAAGACCGATACCGGTATTCTAGGGTGCAAAATAACCGGTATCGGTTATAGGTCAAAACCTATAAAAAGAAAAATACGGCATGTCATTGTCACTTTGTGAATTTGAGCACCCAATTTTGTCTTATCTGAGGTGTGAAGTGATTGTGTTGAGTTTGTGGGCTGAGTTGGCATTATTTGAGTGGAGGAGTGAGTGGTTGGTAGACCCCAGCGATCAGGAGGTAGAGTTTGATTGGTGGAGAACCCAACTGAGGAGATTTGGGGCCATGGCATAGCCAGGAGGAGCAGGAGGTGTTGGACCAGCTGGACCACCACCACCTATCCCACCACAACGACGTGTAGTCGTACCGGTAGGCTCTGAGCTCTTACCTATGTGAATTTAATGAGTTTAACTTAGATGTGGGTTTTGGGTAGGAATCCTAATTTTAATAAAATAAGGAATGAATGGAGGTAATGTGTAAAATGGAGTGGCTAGGTAGGCTAGTTAGGACAAAACAACAGGGTGGGTAGGTTTTTAGGGTTTTCTTGTGGGTAAAAGGGGAGAAATAGAAAAAAATAGTTTTTGCGGGCCGTTTTGGGTTCGGCCCCGGAATGGGATAGTGACCGATGTCGGTCACTAGGCGACCGACATCGGTCACTGAATGTGTGTAGAAATTACTTTGTGGGTAGACCGGCATCGGTCATATGTCGACCGGCATCGGTACGTAAAATGCGCTTGGGGGGGCCGATGGCGGTCAAGGGTGACTGACTGGCTCCGCATGGGCAAGATTTGTTTGTTGTTAGAGTTTCGTCTTGTTGTTTTGTGTTTTTGTTTGGGGGTGAAGGGGAGGGGTAGAGGTGATAGGAAGGGTGATTGGGGTGGGGGGAAATGGGGTTGATGGGGGTTGGTTCGGGTAGGATAGATTAGGTGTTGGGTATGAAGTAGGAGGTGTTAAATTGGCGGGGGTATAGTTAGATGGCTAGAGTAGATCGGGGTGGTTGGTAGGGTGTGAGATAAGGAAAGGGGATATCGTAGATGTTATAGGGTAAGATAGGTGGGTGTAGATGTGTGTTGTAGAGTCGGGTTGTGGTTGGGTGGGTAAGTGGGTATAGAGAGTTAAGGTAGGTGTTTATTGTAAAGGGTAGGCCTGATGAAGTGGGTTGTTTTTGCAGGCACGCCAGCAGCTCACGATGCGGGATCGGATGCCCCGCTATTGAGGCGAGATGTGGCCACATGTGTCCGCAGATAGTGGGGCATCATGTGAGAGGTTGGACTTGGTAGAGTCCAGTGGTATAGGGCTATGGATAGGGACCACAGCCTGATGGTTGCCCTCATCGAGAGATGGGATCCGGCAACCAATGTCTTCCATCTCCCTACTAGAGAGATGACGATTACTTTAGAGGATGTATATCGCATCCTGAGACTACCGATCGTAGGTGAGGTAGTGTTCTAGGTGGATGTGGAGACAACGATGGATAACATCCTACATGTATTCGGGGATGCAGCCCCATTGTTGACCTATCACAGCGTGAGCATTGCCTATGGCGACATGTATCGCGCACACCGATAGGAGACATGGCTTGCCATGTTGATGATGATAGGTATCACCTGCTTCGCCCTCCCGAACTCAAAGGGAGGCCACTTCCCATGGATTTGATGGGATTTTTACGCGAGATGGTAGAGGAGCATAAATGCTTATGCCCAGGGCACCAAGTGTATCTCAATGTGCAGCTATACAGAGTTGTGGGTTATCGCCATATGAGGTGATTCAGTATTTGCTCAACATATTTGTCACACTGCTGGGCATACGAGCACATCATCTGTATATGACCAGCAAGAGGGCTGCCCAAAGCAGCCTGGGGCCACAGATTGTATATAGATATGGATTTCAGAGGTGGTTGGGGGTCGTGGGCTAGCCACGAGCGGTGCTCGCAGGAGGGATGTGGCCTACTACCGTCATATGTTGGAGGGCTTGACCGCACTGGACATTATATGGAGGCCCTACAGAGGCCATCAGCCCCGAGGAGGAGCCCGAGCATAGATGCGTTGGATCCAGTATAGTTTCTGGATAGCTGGACGGAGGCCCGGGGAGTATGAGCGGATACCCCTAGAGAGGGTACGACGGTAGTTGGGCTTGCGACAGGATGAGCCACCTCCCTTCCCACAGTACCGGAGGGATGATGTAGAGGCCCCACTGCCTGCACCGCAGCCACTGACCCGACCAGGTAGCAGAGAGACCGACTGACGATACAGTGGATGATGCTGGAGTGACAGGGGCCTTTTTGGTTTGGTGGGCAGGGGAGAGAGTAGCCAGGAGAGCACAGCCCGCACAACTAGATTTGGTGGCTGTTATAGCGGAGAGGGACCGGCTCTTAGGATAGGTGCAGTTATTACAGGGGTAGCTTGCACGCTACATAGCACGATTGGGGTGCTACAGGCGCTTAACCTAGGCATAGGCTCGGCATAGCTGCGGCATCAGTACTCCAGACAAATGCCATAGGCACCGCCACGAGCATAAGCACCCTCATGAGGCACAGCGGGTGTGTACAGGCGAGATAGGGGCCACTACTATTAGGAGTCGGGGGACCAGCCCCAGCAGCCATGGTGGCACAGGCCCGCTATATGGAGGTGAGAGCGGAGGCCCGGTATTATCAGGATGTCCTCGATGGTACCGGGGCTGACTATCAGCCATATGCGGCACAGAGCCGAGACATCCCGGAGCTAGAGATCCCAGGAGGCGCAGCCACAGCCGGTGGGTCTGTTACAGGGAGGAGGCGAGAGCCAGCACAGGGACCAGCAGGGAGATAGGCCGAGGGTGGTGGAGAGAGCTGAGACATCCTGGGAGCGGCGATGGGTTTTTGATATTGGATATAGACACCGGTCTGCGAACCGGATATGTATATAGAGGCCTGCGTGCCCACATATGATTTATTTATTTATTCATTTTTGTTGTATATACCGGCCTGCGAGCCGAGTACATGTTGTATAGTTGATACCGGCCTGCGAGCTGAGTATATTTTTTACATGAGAGACTGGCCTGCGAGCCAAGTCAAGATTTGGATAGGGATAATAGCCTGCGTGCCAACTTTGTATTATTTTTAGATCACAGAGGCCCCCATGCAGGGCAAGTTGTATATTTTGACATTGATATATATAGATGATGATTTTGATCCACATGGTGTGTAAAAAAATGTCTTATGTGTTTTGTCGATGGTTTTTGAAATTTAATGTATATAGATGATGAGTTTGATCCACATGGTGTGTATAATGATGGGTTTGATGTATATATGAAAATGTCGCATGTATTTTGTCGATAGTTTTGAATTTTAATTGTAGATAGATGATGTTGATGAAATTGTGATGATATGTATATGTGTTGATGGGATTTTGATAACAAATATTGATAATGATGTCGTTATGCAGGAAAAAGAGGTGGGTGCCACCAAAAATTTGCAAAAAATGAAGAAAAGGCCTAGGTTTAAGCAAAGGGAGACATATGACCGATATCGGTTAGCTAACCGATGCCGGTAGATATATGACCGATACCGGTTAGGTAACCGATATCGGTTATGCTAAAACAAGCTTTTCTAAAAATAGAAAAGCTTGGGAGACAACTTGAGTTCTTATTTTTAGAGGCATGCAATAAGTTAAATACGAGAATGCGACGCTGTTTGACAACTGATACAGGTAATTGCATGGGAGAATTGAGTGATAAGGAAGAAAGAGATAGGTAAAGTGATTGTGGGCTGAGATTAAGAAGGCAGAAAGGCAAGTTATATTGAAGAGGGTGGTGAACATGGCTGAACAAGGAGAAGCATCCAGTGGGCAGAGACGAGAGGGAAGACAGGTTCCACCTCAAGCTGCTGCGTCCCAAGAGGTAAACTGTTTGGTTGTAATTTAATTCTTGCATGTTTTATGAATAGGATGAGAGAAGGTAAGTGGATAGAGACGAGAAAGAAAAGGTGATAGGTAAGGGTTTGGGATGGGGTGAGTGTTATGGGGTAGGTAAGCAGGGGTTTCGCGTATGTTTGTAGGTGCAGAGAGGAGTAAACGAGTAAAATAATTATCGTAGGGGATGTTTTTAAGCAGGTTGTATATGTTTGACAGTGACCGGTATCGGCTATCTATAACCGATATCGGTTACTATATGAAATTCTAGAATGTGAGAAAAAACATTTGGGGATTTGATTTATTGAATGGTTTTTGTTGATTTGATGTATGTAGGCAGAGGTAGGGTGGAGGATGAATGATAGTGTGCGATTTGTTGTCACGAGTCCGAGCGGATGTAACACCAACTGAATGGGCATTGATAAACCATGTGGGGTTAAGTGGAATCCACTATTATTCATGAATCGCACGCAATCATGCTATGTTGCAGTGTTGATTGAGAGGTGGAATCGAAAAAGAATACCTTCTATCCGCCAACAGGGAGATGATGCAAAGACGTTGGAAGATGTGTTTAGAATTTTGAGGCTCCCAATTACAGGAAGACCAAGTGTATCAAGCGGGGCCTAAGCGCAGTGCAGGAGTGATAACAGCGATTTTGGTTCATTGCATGAGATTTGACACAACGAGGTTTGACATTCACTTATGGTAAAATGTATGCAACACACCCCGAGGAAACAAGGTTGCAAGTGGTATTAATGATAATGGGGTATTATGCATTACGAGGTGGATGGGGGAAGATTTCTAAAATCATTGATGTGTATTATTTGGGAAATGATAGAAAAGAGTGTGACTTTCACATGGGCACCCAAATATCTGGCGAGCTATACAGGGGTTTACGGTCTGCAGTGAAATCACGGGGCGACACTAGATTGTGCATACTTATTACATTGTTTGGGTTGGCCTATGAGCACATTGTGTGTGTGCGACCAATAGGCTGACCAATCCAGGAAAGAGAGACAGGAGTGCAGAGGTTGGGATTCAGACGATGGGTCCAGATAGAACAAGAGGCGAGATCCCAGGCCGTGATAGATGACATCGAGTATTATAGGTAGGTATGGGAGATGGTGATGATTGCGGATATCCATTGGAGGCCTTACGGGAACTATATGGTGACAGAGAACATAGCTAGAGGATTTGAGGGGTGTAGAGTGATTAAGGTGGATCGCGGGGCACAAGCCAGGTGAGTACGAGAGGATTCCTCTAGATCACGTGCGGTGACAATTTGGATTTGTTCAGGATATACCCATGGCTTATAGACCATACATGAGGAGGACTAAGGTTACGTAATCTGTGGGCTTGGTCAAGTCATTATTAGGTTGGTTTTGGTGTGGGTGAGGTGTAATTAGTCATGGGTGTGGATGTAGACCAAGTTATAGGTCTTAATTAGGTTAGTTTAGGGTTAGGGCTAGGTCATGATGAGGTGGCAAAATGAGGTGGCAGGTTTGAAAATGTGGATTTATTAATTATAAGGTAAGTAATAAATAATTGTGCAAGGTTTAGGTGGTGAGGTTAGGTTGTGAAATGAGATGTGGGGCATAGGGTGTCATAAAACACAAATTTGGTGTCTACATTAGCCCCTTGTTGTCGTGTAGCTTGTCTTGTAAAGCTGCACTGACAATTAATAAGAAGTGATTGCCCCAGCTTAAGGGTATAGGTAATCCCCTCAAATCTATCACAAATTGAGGCGACGTGAAATAAGGGATAGGGTTGATAAATGGTGAATGGTGTTGAAATGATGGTAAGATGGTGGGATAAGTTCAAGGAAGCGGACGCGACGTTGAAATGCGATAGTATGACCAGGTACACGATTTGAAGAGCAAACAAGCAATACATAGGCAAAGGTCGATAGTTTATCCAAATAAGGTTGATATAATCCTGGTATCGAGGCATAAGAAGTAGCTCGGGGGATATAAAAGGTAAGGTACAAGAACGTTTAGGCATGTCCAGCAGATGTACAAATGGTTGGTTTGGTTGAGATAAACATCACGGTCTCAATCTAGACAAAGTTGGTCGGCTGATCAATTCAAGTATCCTAATCATGCTAGAACACGAACAGGTGAGCTCGATTGAACAAAAAGCTACATGATTGGGTGGATAAAATTGTAATTGGCGGGTCTTGGGTGAGGTACATAATTGGTGCGGCCTTGGGTCGGGGATGGATTAGGTGTGGCCGTGGGTCGGGCCGGATTGGTTGGTTACGGCCTTGGGTCGGCCTGATTGATTAGGTGCGGCCTTGGGTCGGGCCAAATGGTTGGTTGCGGCCTTGGGTTGGGCCAAATGGTTGGTTGTAGCCTTGGGTCGGGCCAAATGGTTGGTTGCGGCCTTGGGTCGGGCCTGATGGTTGGTTGCGGCCTTGGGTCGAGCTGATTGGTTGGTTGCGGCCTTGGGTTGGGCCAAATGGTTGGTTGCGGCCGTGGGTCGGGCCGATTGAAGTCAAAATAAGGCTAGTCAGCAAAGCCAGGGGTAGGTGATGCGGGAAAAAGTGGAGATTGGTGGATAAGGGTAGGAGTTAGGGGAAGGAAGTAGGTAACCGATATCGGTTATGTGTGACCGATATCGGTTAGAAGACCGACATCGTATCGGTTATAGGTCAAAACCTATAAAAAGGAAAAATACGGCATGTCATTGTCACTTTGTGAATTTGAGCACCCCATTTTGTCTTGTCTGAGGTGTGAAGTGATTGTGTTGAGTTTGTGGGCTGAGGTGGCATTATTTGAGTGGAGGAGTGAGTGGTTGGTAGACCCCAGTGATCAGGAGGCAGAGTTTGATTGGTGGAGAACCCAGCTGAGGAGATTTGGGGCCATGGCACAGCCAGGAGGAGCAGGAGGTGCTGGACCAGCTGGACCACCACCACCTATCCCACCACGACGACGTGTAGTCGTACCGGTAGGCTCTGAGCTCTTACCTATGTGAATTTAATGAGTTTAACTTAGATGTGGGTTTTGGGTAGGAATCCTAATTTTAATAAAATAAGGAATGAATGGAGGTAATGTGTAAAATGGAGTGGGTAGGTAGGCTAGTTAGGCCAAAATGGTAGGGTGGGTAGGTTTTTAGGGTTTTCTTGTGGGTAAAAGGGGAGAAATAGAAAAAAATAGTTTTGCGGGCCGTTTTGGGTTCGGCCCCGGAATGGGACAGTGACCGATGTCGGTCACTAGGCGACCGGCATCGGTCACTGAATGTGTGTAGAAATTACTTTGTGGGTAGACCGGCATCGGTCATATGTCGACCGGCGTCGGTACGTAAAATGCGCTTGGGGGGGCCGATGGCGGTCAAGGGTGACCGGTACCGGTCTGCATGGGCAGGATTTGTTTGTTGTTAGAGTTTCGTCTTGTTGTTTTGTGTTTTTGTTTGGGGGTGAAGGGGGAGGGGTAGAGGTGATAGGAAGGGTGATTGGGGTGGGGGAAATGGGGTTGATGGGGGTTGGTTCGGGTAGGATAGATTAGGTGTTGGGTATGAAGTAGGAGGTGTTAAATTGGCGGGGGTATAGTTAGATGGCTAGAGTAGATCGGGGTGGTTGGTAGGGTGTGAGATAAGGAAAGGGGATATCGTAGATGTTATAGGGTAAGATAGGTGGGTGTAGATGTGTGTTGTAGAGTTGGGTTGTGGTTGGGTGGGTAAGTGGGTATAGAGAGTTAAGGTAGGTGTTTATTGTAAAGGGTAGGCCTGATGAAGTGGGTTGTTTTTGCAGGCACGCCAGCAGCTCACGATGCGGGATCGGATGCCCCCGCTATTGAGGCGGATGTGGCCACATGTGTCCGCGCATGGCATAGTGGGGCATCATGTGAGAGGTTGGACTTGGTAGAGTCCAGTGGTATAGGGCTGTGGATAGGGACCACAGCCTGATGGTTGCCCTCATCGAGAGATGGGATCCAGCAACCAATGTCTTCCATCTCCCTACTGGAGAGATGACGATTACTTTAGAGGATGTATATCGCATCCTGAGACTACCGATCGTAGGTGAGGTAGTGTTCCAGGTGGATGTGGAGATAGTGATGGATAGCATCCTACATGTATTCGGGGATGCAGCCCCATTGTTGACCTATCACAGCGTGAGCATTGCCTATGGTGACATGTATCGCACACACCGACAGGAGACATGGCTTGCCATGTTGATGATGATAGGTATCACCTGCTTCGCCCTCCTCAACTCAGAGGGAGGGGCCACTTCCCATGGGATTTGATGGGAGTTTTACACGAGATGGTAGAGGAGCATACATGCTATGCCTGGGCACCAGTGTATCTGGTGCAGCTATACAGAGAGTTGTGGGGTTATCGCCGTATGAGGTGATTTGGTATTTGCTCGACATTTTTGTTACACTGCTGGGCATACGAGCACATCATCTGTATATGACCAGTAGGGCTGCCCCAGCAGCCAGGGCCACAGATTGTATATAGATATGGATTTCAGAGGTGGTTGGGGGTCGTGGGCTAGCCACGAGCGGTGCTCACAGGATGGGATGTGGCCTACTACCGTCATATGTTGGAGGGCTTGACCGCACTGGACATTATATGGAGGCCCTACAGAGGCCATCAGCCCCGAGGAGGAGCCCGAGCATAGATGCGCTGGATCCAGTATAGTTTCTGGATAGCTGGACGGAGGCCGAGGAGTATGAGCGGATACCCCTAGAGAGGGTACGACGGTAGTTGGGCTTGCGACAGGATGAGCCACCTCCCTTCCCACAATACTGGAGGGATGATGTAGAGTCCCACTTCACTGCACCGCATTGATTGACCCAAACCCCAGTAGCGAGAGAGAGACCGGCCGGCCGATACTGATGGATGATGCCGGAGTGACAGGGGCCTTTTTGGTTTGGTGGGCAGGGGAGAGAGTAGCCAGGAGAGCACACCCGCACAACCGATTTGGCGCGGTATTATAGCGAGGGACCGCTCTTAGGATAGGTGCGATTATTACGAGGGCGGCTTGCTGCTTTGCGAGCACGCAGTTGGGGTGCTACGAGGGCGATTAACCTAGGCACGAGATCGAGCACGGCCGCGAGCACCGAGCCACAGGCACCAGCACACCAGCAGCACAGCACGCCACGAGCACGAGCACCCCACGCCATAGGCACAGGGTGCCGGCGAGATAGGGGCCACTACTATTAGGAGTCGAGGGACCAGCCCCAGCAGCCATGGTGGCACGGGCCCGCTATATGGAGGCAAGAGTGGAGGCCCGGTATTATCAGGATGTCCTCGATGGTACCGGGGCTGACTATCAGCCATATGCGGCACACAGAGCCGAGACATCCCGGAGCCAGAGATCCCAGGAGGCGCAGCCACAGCCGGTGGGTTTTACGAGGAGGAGGTGAGCGAGAGTTAGCACGAGGGACCAGCGGGGAGAGATAGGCCGAGGTGGTGGAGAGAGCTGAGACATCCTGGGAGCGGCGATGGGTTTTTGATATTGGATATAGACACCGGTCTGCGAACCGGATATGTATATAGAGGCCTGCGTGCCCACATATGATTTATTTATTTATTCATTTTTGTTGTATATACCGGCCTGCGAGCCGAGTACATGTTGTATAGTTGATACCGGCCTGCGAGCCGAGTATATTTTTGACATGAGAGACCGGCCTGCGAGCCGAGTCGAGATTTTGACAGGGATAGCGGCCTGCGTGCCAGCTTTGTATTATTTTTAGATCACAGAGGCCCCCATGCAGGGCAAGTTGTATATTTTGACATTGATATATATAGATGATGATTTTGATCCACATGGTGTGTAAAAAAATGTCTTATGTGTTTTGTCGATGGTTTTTGAAATTTAATGTATATAGATGATGAGTTTGATCCACATGGTGTGTATAATGATGGGTTTGATGTATATATTAAAATGTCGCATGTATTTTGTCGATGGTTTTTGAAATTTAATGTAGATAGATGATGTTGATGAAATTGTGATGATATGTATATGTGTTGATGGGATTTTGATGACAAATATTGATAATGATGTCGTTATGCAGGAAAAAGAGGCGGGCGCCACCAAAAATTTGCAAAAAATGAAGAAAAGGCCTAGGTTTAAGCAAAGGGAGACATATGACCGATATCGGTTAGCTAACCGATGCCGGTAGATATATGACCGATACCGGTTAGGTAACCGATATCGGTTATGCTAAAACAAGCTTTTCTAAAAATAGAAAAGCTTGGGAGACAACTTGAGTTCTTATTTTTAGAGGCATGCAATAAGTTAAATACGAGAATGCGGCTTGTTTGTTTGGCAAGCCGATACGAGGTAATTGCATGGGAGAATTGAGTGATAAGGAAGAAAGAGATAGGTAAAGTGATTGTGGGCTGAGATTAAGAAGGCAGAAAGGCAAGTTATATTGAAGAGGGTGGTGAACATGGCTGAACAAGGAGAAGCATCCAGTGGGCAGAGACGAGAGGGAAGACAGGTTCCACCTCAAGCTGCTGTCCCAAGAGGTAAACTGTTTGGTTGTAATTTAATTCTTGCATGTTTTATGAATAGGATGAGAGAAGGTAAGTGGATAGAGATGAGAAAGAAAAGGTGATAGGTAAGGGTTTGGGATGGGGTGAGTGTTATGGGGTAGGTAAGCGGGGGTTTCGCGTATGTTTGTAGGTGCAGAGAGGAGTAAACGAGCAAAATAATTATCGTAGGGGATGTTTTTAAGCAGGTTGTATATGTTTGACAGTGACCGGTATCGTTTAGAGATAACCGGTATCGGTTATAACGGTATCGGTTATCTATAACCGATATCGGTTACTGTATGAAATTCTAGAATGTGAGAAAAAACACTTGGGGATTTGATTTATTGAATGGTTTGTTTGTTGATTTGATGTATGCAGGCAGAGGTAGGGTTGAGGATGAATGATAGTGTGCCAGCTTTGTTGTCACGAGTCCGAGCGGATGTAACACCAGCTGAATGGGCATTGATAAACCGTGTGGGGTTAAGTGGAATCTGCTATTATTCACGAATCACATGCAATCATGCTATGTTGCAGGCGTTGATTGAGAGGTGGAATCCAGAAAAGAATACCTTCTATCTGCCAACAGGGGAGATGATAGTGACGTTGGAAGATGTGTTTAGAATTTTGAGGCTCCCAATTACAGGAAGACCAGTGTATCAGGCGGGGCCTAGCGTGGCGCGGGGAGTGATAACAACAGTATTTGGTTCAGCTGCATGAGATTTGACACAGCGAGGTTTGACATTCACTTATGGTATAATGTATGCAACACACCCTGAGGAAACAAGGTTGGCAGTGGTATTAATGATAGCGGTGGGGTATTATGCATTACCGAGGGTGGATGGGGGAAGATTTCCAAAAGCATTGATGTGTATTATTTGGGAAATGATAGAAAGGAGCGTGACTTTCACATGGGCACCCGCATATCTGGCGGAGCTATACAGGGGTTTATGGGCCTGCAGGTGAAATCACAGGACGACACTAGATTGTGCATACTTATTACATTGTTGGGCCTATGAGCACATTGTGTGTGTGCGACCAATAGGCCGACCAATCCAGGAAAGAGAGACAGGAGTGCAGAGGTTGGGATTCAGACGATGGGTCTAGACAGAACAAGAGGCGAGATCCCAGGCCGTGATAGATGACATCGAGTATTATAGGTAGGTATGGGAGATGGTGATGATTGCGGATATCCATTGGAGGCCTTACGGGAACTATATGGTGACAGAGAACATAGCAGAGGATTTGAGGGTGTAGAGCGATTAAGGTGGATCGCGGGGCACGAGCCGGTGAGTACGAGAGGATTCCTCTAGATCACGTGCGGTGACAATTTGGATTTGTTTCGGGATATACCCATGGCTTATAGACCATACATGAGGATCGATGCTGAGGCATCATTCTCACCTCCCCGGCCGACACCTCCAGAAGGGCCAGAAGAGATAGCAGCCGATCGCAGGGTAATGGATGCGGGAGCGACAGAGGCTTATAGATTATGGTGGGTAGTAGAGCTGCGAGGTGTACGTGAGAGGGCCGATCATCCTGACATAGTTGTGATTACAGCGGAGAGAGACCACTTCCAGGATTTGGTTCACCAGCTTCAAACACAGGTGAATGAGACAACGGATTGTTAGAGGTTTCACAGTTACGAGTGGAGAGACTAGAGGCAAGATTCCTCCACGCGAGAGGGCGTATTCATATGTTACAGGAGATGTTGGCGGATCAGTGGGAGGAACCAATAGTAGTGGCACCTTTGAGGATGGAGAGGCCAGGTGAGTGGCGTCGATGATCGCGATCACCACCTGATTCGGGAGGAGGCGCAAGGGTCTAAGTGAATTTCATAGGGGTATAAGAATAAATAAGGATGCCGACCTGCGCGTCGATGATAGAGAAGATGTATTTGTTTAACATCTAAATAAAACTGAATATGTATGTTGATTTGAGTTATGATAATAATAAGAATGGTTGTGTTTTGAATGTTTTGTTTTTAAAAAAGGATAAAGATGAATGTGATCAAATAGAAATACACAAAAATATTTATATTTACAACACATGATAGGTTATGGTAGGGGATGGTCGAGCTAACCTTGGGAGACCCCATGTCTCCTAAGTGCTGCCTACATAGCCCATTGCACAAAGCAAGGAGGGGCCTCAGACCGATGTAGTTCTCCCTTAGGACCAGGGAGAGGTGAATTCAGGCAATTTGGTTGTGGTTAGGCAATTTGTTGGTTGGTAAAAATATTGATATTGGTAGGGTAATGTTGTTGGTGTTGGTAAGGAATTGGCGATGTTGGTGTAGGTATAGGTGAAGCGAAAGTTAGCTTACCCAAGTAGTAGGGAACCGTGTCCTGATTAAGGTCAACACATAATCCTAAATTTGAGTAAAAGAGGCAAAAGTGTCCCGTAGTTGAGAAGAGCTAAACAAACCACATATTAACGTAGGATGAGCTTGAATCCCTAGGTACCTTGCATATGCGAGAAGTCGATAGGTGAAAAGAGTTGTATAATCACAATATATCGGATATACGTCACGTCCCTTGAGTTTTGTTGCTTTGACGAATGGTGAGGTGAGGTGGTTGATATAGTTGGGGTGCAGAGAACTTGTTATAAGGTGATTATTCTGACGAAAGAGAACCAAACCTAAATAGACAAGTCCATGACTCAAAAGTGCTTTGGAATACTTGCTTTTTTTACTTTTCTGGATATAGACTGATCGATGCGGGAAGTCTACATGGGATATGTATTTTGTTGTTCTTGAGGTCTTCACGAAGCTGATCAATGCGAGAAGCTTCTGATAAAGGCTGACTTTGTATAGTTGTCCTTGAGGAGCGATCTATTTATAGTAGCAGATGCGGTTTTTGTGTATAGTTGTCCTTGAGGGAGCAGTCTATTTATAATAGTAGAAGTGGTTTTGCACATAGTTGTCCTTCGAGGGAGCAGTCTATGTATAACTTAGAGGTCTAGATGTCCATTTGGCATGAAGCATCTAGTTTTGTAGAAAGTTTGACTCAAGAATATCCCATAAGCGTATAATTGAGAACGTGTTATTTTGATACTTTTAAGTCATGGACCAGACTAAAAAGGGGAAGGCATCTTTAAGAGGAGGTGATGACCAAACCATGTGAGCTTGATTCTATTTTGAGATGCATGAAACAAAGTGTATGAGGTGGTAAATGAGCTCAAGGGACGAGCGCAAGGTAGATAAGAAGTGATATAACACTAAATTCAACAGTAGAATGGTCGAAGATGCAAGGCATTAAGGGTTGAGCTCGGTTTACCATTAAGTGAAGCTAAACGATAAGTGCATGATCCGTAAGTGTGAGTGATAATGTAAGGCCCAATCCAATTTGGAGCAAATTTTCCACGTTTGCTCTTTTCTAGTTTGGTTACATGTTGATTCTCTTTGAGGACAAGATCACCAACCTTAAAGGTACGCTCATGAAGTCACTTATCATAAGCACGCTTGATGCGCTTTTGATAGATTTGAAGGTGGTCAAGAGCTGTAAGACGACGCTCGTCAAGAAGCTCCAATTGGGCTAACCGCTCTTGGCGGAAATCATCATTGGTGAGAATATCCTGAAGAGATATTCTTAGGGAGGGTATTTGTATTTCGAGAGGCAAGACAGCCTCGGTACCATATACCAAAGAAAATGGGGTGGCATTAGTGGAGGTACGAATGCTGGTACGATAAGCCCAAAGGGCAAAGGGGATGTGATCAGGCCAATTTTTCCCAGAATCGTTAACGACTTTCATGAGAATTTTGGTCAGGGTTTTGTTAGAAGATTTGGCTTGACCATTTGCTTGTGGATAGTAAGGTGATGAGAAGCTAAGTTTGATACCAAAGTTGTCACAAAGGTCTTGTAACAACTTATTTTTGAAAGATTTTCCATTATACATTATCGGGCGATGAGGAACACCAAAGCATGCGAGATAATGTGATGGTTGATGAATCTCAATTTTTTCTTTTTGGTTGAAATGAGTGGAATGGCCTCCACCCATTTAGTGTAATATTCGGTTCTTTGTGATTATCCAACGGTGACGTTGCGAAGAGGGCGGTGAATCTCACCATAAAGGTCTAAACCCCATTGTGAGAAAGGCCAAAGATCTCGTGCGACTTGTAGCGGATGGCTAGGAGTATGTTGAAGGTTGGCATGTTGTTGACACATAACACAACGCTTAACATATTCATAGCAGTCGTTATTAAGAGTAGGCCAATAATAGCCTAGCGAAGGATCCGTTTGGCCATGGCAAGGCCACTAAAATGTCCACCACAAATACCGTCATGGACTTGTTGGATGGTATAGGTAACCTCCGCGCGGTTAGACATCGAAGGAGGATGCCATCAAAGCCACGTTTATAGAGGAGTCCCCCCATGACGACATAATGAGAAACACTTTTAAGAAAAGCACGTTTTCCGTTACTAGTAAGGTCAGGTGGGAGAACAGAGGTTGTAAGGTAGTCGTGAAATTGGTGATACCAGGTATCCTGTGAATTAGCAGACACATTATTTATCATACAAACATCCGGGGCTGAGTAAGATGGGGCAAAGAGTTGTTGGACCAAGACAAATATGTCAGAGTCGGTTGGTGAGGCAGGAATTTGCGAGGCTAAGCAAGCCATAGTATCCATAAATTTATTAGTTGAGCGGGGAATGGTTTGGATAGAATAATGAGTAAATAAGGTCAAAAGTGAATCCACGTAATGTTTGTACTTTTGAAGTTCCTCATTTTTACATTGGTAGATGCCCATAACTTGATTGACTACCAATTGAGAGTCACCAAAAATGTTAATAGATTTTACACCTAAGTGTAACGTAACCTAGAGACCCAAAACAAGGGCCTCGTATTCCATTTGTATTATTAGTGCAGGGGAAATCGAGCGAAATGAAAGAGGCATAGGTTCAGCATCCAGAGGAATGAGAACAACGCCGGCCCCTCCACCATGCTGGCATTTGGATCCATCGAAGAAGAGGGTCATTGAATATGACTCCTCACTGAGTGAAAGAGTGGCAATGAGTTCGTCAGGGAAAGTAAAATTAGTAAACTGCTCCCCAGGTAAAGGGGCTTCCACGAGTTGGTCTGCGATAGTTTGTCCTTTGATTGATTTCTGGTGTACAAATTCAAGGTCGAGGTCGGCGAGGAGCATAAGCCATCGGGTGATGCGTTGGTTTAGATGAGGTTTGGCGTACATATAATGGATGGGGTCCGCGTTGGTGATGACAAAAGTTTTGTGATTCAGGAGGTAATGTCGGAGTTTGGTGGCCACGAATGATAGGGCTAGGCACAACTTTTCTACATGTGTATACCTAGTCTCGTAATCCACAAGAGTACGGCTTATGTAATAAACGCTTGTTCTCGATGCTCGGAGTCACGATGTGCGAGCATGGCTCCTACAGCATGGTCGGTGGCAGAAAGGTAAAGGTAGAAAGGGCGATCGTCTTGAGGTGGGATAAGCACGGGTGGCTGCAAGAGATAGGCTTTAAGAGCCTCAAAGGCTTGGTGGCACTCTTCGCTCCATTGAAAGACAATGTCCTTTTTAAGGAGATGATGGAAAGGTTGACATCGATCTGAGAGTTGTGAGATGAAACGCCGGATAGATTGGAGTTTTCCCTGCAAACTACGCAATTGTTTGAGGTTAGTAGGTGGGGGCATTTCTAGGATAGCTTTGACTTTAGCTGGATCGACCTCGATGCCACGCAAAGAGACAATAAAACCAAGGAGTTTTCTGAAAGGACACCAAAGACACATTTCTTTGGTTGAAGATGAACACAATATTGTAACAGGTGATCGAAAATAATGGTTAAAACATCGAGATGTTCACTGCGATGTTTAGATTTGCCAAGAAGATCATCGACATAATCCTCAAGGATAGTGTGCATAATGTCATGAAAAATGTAAGTCATAGCCCGCTGATAGGTCGCACCAGCATTCTTAAGGCCAAATGGCATGACACGATAGCAAAAGGTTCCCCAAGGAGTTATGAAGGTGGTTTTATGTTGATCGGCGGGGCTACCAAAATTTGATTGTATCCCGAGAAGCCATCCATGAGAAAGCATCTCATGGCCCAGATGAGATCAACAAGTTGATCAATACTTGGTAGGGAAGTCATCCTTTGGGCAAGTGAGGTTAAGGTCTCGAAATCCGTACATATCAAAGTCCCCGTTGCTTTAGTAATAGCAGTGCGATGTTAGAAATCCATTGAGGATAGTCAATAGGTAAGATGAAGGAAACAAAAAGGAGTCGTTGAAGCTCTTCTTTGACCAAGAGGGCAATGCGTGGATGCATTTTTCTTAGTTTCATTTAACTGGTTTGGAATCGGGTTTTAGGGTAATGTTATGGACAACATGTCGGGAGATCAATTCTGGCATGTCGGCGTAGGACCAAGCGAAAGCTTGGTTGCGGGCACGGAGGAAGGTAGTGAAGGCGTTTGTTCTGATGCGTTAAGAGATTGTCTGATCTTCACAATGTGAGGATCATCCTCTGTGTGGATGTTGATTTCTATAGTCGACTCATTCAACATGGTTTGAGTTTCAGATGGTAAGGCGCGTTGAATATAAGAGTCATCCGCACCCAGGTAAGTGAGGATGGAGTCGTCATCTTGGCACTCAACAACATTAATTGAAGGTGAGTCCTCTTCGATCATGTCTGGATATAGAAGGGGAAGAGAAGATGGGTCTTCATTATCGCGTTGATAAGTGAGAGGACCCAGGAAGATAGCGTTTATGAAAAAAAAAAAAAAAAAAAAAGTTAGGAGGGATAGATTCAGGGTCTATCGACTCTGTGGGTGACGATGGCAAAATGGGTGATGATGGTTCGGAAGGGGTGACTTCATCATCTTCCCGAGATCTGAAGCGATATGAGGTTTCTTTGGTGTAAGTGGTTTCAGAGAATCCAAGACCACGACGATCTTTGTGTTTGCGTGTAGTCATGGGAATGATTGTATGTCGGCCTTGTTCATAAAGACCAAAACCAAAGCCCTTCCAAGCACAAAGCATCGAGAAAGGTGAGGGCGAAAGCGATTTAGTTAGATATTGAAAATCAGATTGGAAGGGAACCACACCAGGGAGGTTCGGGGGTGACGAGAGATGTATCGACACCCCCATACGTTAGGTTGGTGCGGCAATTAGGTGGTCCGTAGGAGATTACTTCCCCCACACGACAGTCGTAGGTAGGATGCGCATGTAACTGTCCATACTCCTGTGGGGTATGGAAAGTGCTAACGTTATATAGGTGATACTCCCCCAGCGTAAGGCATTGAAAAACATCTACTAAGGGATCTGAGGTGGGATGTTGTCCGCGGGAAAGGAAGTGGTATTTGCGGCGGCGGTTTCATTGGTTGAAGGTGTAGGTGCGGTTGAGGTGGATGGTTGAGGTGTGGTCGAAATAGATGGTTGGGTTGGATGAATGGGTGTCTTGGTGTACAAGCACATCATTAGGGTGATATAACATATTGCAGGTTTTGAAGGGGGGAGGGTCAGCTTTTACGGTGTAGGACTTCCCCTCATACTCAAATTTTATGCATCATGTAAGGTGGAGGAACGCATCCCATGCCCTTGGATCGAGGCGGCCTAACAACATGTTGTATTGGAATTCTCCCTCAAGGACATAGAAGAGTTCAGGTAAAGTATGTGGCCCTACACGAATGTTAAGGATCACGGTGCCTAAGGTAGAAGTAATAGCATCATTGAATGAATGCAACATGGTGGGGTTGGCACACATGCAGCTAGAAGGGATATTCATTTGTTGGAAGGCTTTGGAAGAGATGATGTTTAGGCTAGCACCCCTTTCAATCATAACACGACGTACTCGGATGTCCCGGATGTAAGCTGAGATGAAAAGAGCGGGGTCAGGATCTTCTGCACCAAAGTCAACAATTTCGTCTTGAGCCAGCGGCGGTTTGTTGTATACGAGGGACGAAGTGGTAGATTGTTTGGTGAGAGAAGCAACGTGGTTGGGTGTTAAGATGGAGGTAACGGGAAAGGTTTCGTTAGGTAAGACCTCTATCCCTTGAAGGATTTCAACGAGAGCTTGGCGATGAGATTCAGAGGTTTGAATGAGATCATACAGTGTCATTTTTACAGGTGATTGGTGAAGTTGTTTGATCATGGTTCGGTGGGAAACTCCATCAGAGATGGGGTAGGCAGGTCCACGAATAACCACTTTAGGTGGTGGTGCGATCGGGATGGTGGACGGAGAAAAGAGAGCCGCAGGTGTGCTTTCTTTAGCTTTCCCATTGTTTTTCTGCCCTCGAGTAGCAACACTAATCATGTTGATCTCGTGAACATGAGAGGAGGAAGATGGTAGGGATAAGTCATTGTCTTCGAGAGGTGGGGTTGTAATAATGATAGATCTTGGTGAGGCGGGGACAGGTGGTATAGGAGAGGGGATTGAAGCTAAAGGTTTCTCCCTTCGTAAGTTGTCTTTCTTAACCTTTCTATCAGAGAGGTGATTGACGAAGTATGGCTTTCAAAGCTTTGCATCCCTCTACATCATGTCCTGGTGTGCGGTGGTAAGCGCAGATTTTAGACTCATCATAACCTATAGGTCGAGGCTTAGATGGATCATAGGGTCTAAGTGGGGGTAGGGAAATGGTCGCATTCTCCACCAACATATCAAGGATTTTGGCGTAAGATCCTTTGAGCGGGTCAAAGTCAGAGGAAGATGAGGCTATTGATTGGGTGGGTTTTGGTAATGTTTGGGTATGGTTGATTCGTATGGGTGGTGGTTTAGACAAGGGGTTTTGATAATTGGATTTAACTAAACGTGGCTTCTTCGGCACAGAAGTTATGTTTAGTTGGTTAGATGATGAGGCCACAGATGACGTGGTGGCAGGAAACAACCACGGAGAAAGAGGAGTGACAACAAACAAATCCTTTGATGATGGAGTTTGTTTAGGGTTGATAGGTGGACAGGATACTTGGGGTGACGGTGTTGATACACCCATGGATCTCTGTATGGGTGTAGAAGATGCAGGTCGTTTTAAAGAAAACGCAGGAGGTATGATGTATTGAGGCAAGGTGGAGGGGTGAGGTCCCAATATAGAAGGTAGGTGTGACGGCGAGGGTTTTAGTTGTGACAGAGGCATAGATTGGACTTGAGGGGATTGGGTTTGTCTCTTAGGTGGATGGACGGCTTTATTTTTGGATAAATCTAACCATTTAGGTGGGTGTGTTAGGCTGGGTATTGGTAAGTCCCAAGCATAGGGAAAGGTTTGGTTAGGTTAATAGAGGTGGATGAGGTATTTGGTAGAGATGAGGGGGGTGAAGATGAGGACATAGGCATTTTGAGCTTTTGTAAACACCTCGGGTATATGGTAGAGGTGTCTGGATCGGTCATCTGCATTTGAGTAGAGCATGGTGTACTCAAACGCTCCCATAGGACTCATCTATCTTCTGAGGGATGACAATCTTCACGTGTGAATAGGAACTTTTGTATGGAAGAGAGGTGGGTTGTGATTCCGGTCCACTGTGGGTGTGATACAGGGGGTAAATGAGGCACTGTATCAATGGGTGTTAAGAGGTCAACCGGTCGCTGAAAAGATTTAGGCGATGAAGAACTAATAGGTAGGAGGGCATGTTTGAGAGGATCCATCATGATTAAAGAATTTGGTGATGTTGGTTCGAGGGTTTCTCTTCTAAGGATGATAGAAAAAGTGGCGAGCCTTCCTCTTGTACAGCAAGAGTGGTAGAAGGAGATGTTTGGGAAATAGATAAGTTAGATAACATCCGCTCACAGTCTTGCAGGGATGTGGTGTAAGAAGGCTCATCTATGAGAAGAGAACTCTGGGTGGTTAATTCCTTTATGGGTAAAGGAATGGCAAGGATTTCATCTTGTCTTGATGGTGGTGAAGGGGGTTCGGGTCCCTGCGTTAGTGAAGAGGCTTGATTCAGAATTTCCTCGATAGAAGCTTTTGGTTGGGAGTCGAAAACTGCATGGATTTCATGAACACTCTCCTCGGCTAAGATATCTTGGTTTATGTTACTGTTAGATGAGTGGTTTGGGAATGGTTTGTTGAAGATTTTCAAATTTCGGTTAGCAGGGGCATTAGGATTATCGAGGGTTATATCCCCTGCATCAACCATTTCCTGCACTATATTTTTCAACATCTTGCAGTTTTCGTGACTGTGTCCCTTCACGCGGTGGAAGTTACAGAAGTCATTTTCTTTGTACCAAGAAGGTATAGCGCGGGTGGAATCAAACCCGGAGTGAGGTTTAACAGGAGGTAAGGTGATAGCTCCCACTTTGAGCAATTTTTCCAAGATGACACCATAAGTTTCTCCCAAGGGAGTGTAATTGATGGGTTCGGCTTTATACTTATAGGTGGTTTTTGGCGGGGTATTAGATGGTGCTTGGGATTTGACCATCACCGCGTGTACAGCTCCTTTTGATTTCGAAGCAGTCGATGCGTGAGAATTGGTGGTGTTGGGTTTGTTGGTGGAGTCTTGGGTTCGAAAATTAGGGTTTTTGTTGTGCAACCGTAATTTCTCTTCCTCTAAGGCTCAAATTTCTAGTTTTGAGCCATAGTAAAGGCCTCATCAAAGGTGCGGAAAGTTTGAATTTGGAGGGTAGGAGAAATGTGCTTAGCGCAAGGCCCACGTAAAGAGTTCGATAAGTTCGGCTTGGGCAAGGCATAAGTAAGTTGGTTGATAAGGCCCGCCATCGTCCAGAAATCTGCGATAGATTCGTCTTAGTTGTCGGATGGCATAGAGGTCGGTGATAGATACTTTCTTGGCAATGTTAATGGAGAAATGATCCAAGAAAGATTGGGCTAATTGGTTAAAAGAGAAGATTGAGTCTTTGGTTAAAGCAGCATTTGTACCACTCAAGGCGGGTCTGATAAGGACATGGGAAAGGTGCGAGTAGTAAGGCATCGTCATGAGCAATCAGGTAGCAGGCATGTCTAAATGATCGCAAGTGTTGTTGAGGATCCTCCTTACTATTAAAACGAGTAAATTTTGGTAATTCCCATTGAGGAGGATATGAATGAAGGGGGACAGAAGGATGAATAGGCTCCCGACAAACTTGCTCATATGTCGGTGCTTCTGGCTTCACAAAAACGAAGCCTCAGATTTTGCATCTTGTCCATCATTTGTTTGATTAAATCAGTGGTTGGATGAGATGATGGTGCGGTTGTTGTAAATGGAGGAGGATTGGGCCAAGGGCCACCACTAGACAATGGTGGGGTTAAATGTTGATAAGGTATTGAGGATGAATATGTTGAGGTGACCGAATAAGGATGTCCTATATAAGATGTTGAAGCCACCAAGGATAAGTGTGTGGAAATGAAAAGGTGGGCGGAGCTTGAGAAGGAAAGCTTGTGTGGATAGGTGGTAGAGAGCAAGTTATGAAAGGAGTAGTCTGCGAGAGAGACGAGGTAGGAGCAATCGGTGGTAATGATATGTTGGGCCCAGATTTAACCAAAGGAAAGCCAATCTATGCCGTATGAACCCCAAGCCACTTTGAGTTGGGAGACGGGGCTAAGGATGAAGAAGGCAAGGCGGAGTTATTAGGTGGGGAAGGAGCTAAGTGAGCAGCTATACTAATAGGCATACCAACAAGGAGTTGACCGTCGGGTGTACGGTCAGGGGCATGAGACAAATAGTATTGTACAGTGCTAGGATTAGCATCCAAAAATTTCACAAATTCCTTATCTCCTACAGGGATTTTGGGAACCTCACTAGTGTCCGTAGGATTCCCCATAGGATGTGAAGGGGGTGATTCAGGAAAAGGCACGGAGCAGGCATGTGAAACCATGGCTGCGGCTTGTTTCAGTGATAACAACCATGGACAAGAGTACACAGTAGGGATGCAATCTATCAAGAATCAGAAACAACAACAAAATGTTGGAATTGGTAGGTTGCTGGTTTTGGGAACTATGAAAGATAGTAACCGATATCGGTCAGGTAACCGATGTCGGTCAGACTATAGCCGGCGTCGGTAAGTTAACCGATGTCGGTAGAATAGGACCGGTGTAAGAAGCTGTAAGAAGTTGCTGATTTGGGGTTAACAATGCTTAGTATACCAAAACTGTTACAAGTGATCACGAAGCTTGATGTATGACAGAGAAACAGAACTAAAAACAAGCAAGATGCACAAGCAAATCAAGAGACTAACCCTAGGATTAGTTTTAATTATTGTGGGCTTATGCCTTAGACACAAGATGATGTCAATCCTAAACAAAAGACCTAGGGGAAATGTCAAGTTTGTTTTGGCTTATAAGGTTACCTCAATCGGGCGGAGGAATACTGCGGAAAAGGGGGATGTTTGAGCTGTTGTGTTGATTATGATGTGATTTGGTATGTGTTGTGCAGTGAAAGTAAGATTAATTTCTTGTCAATACCGTGGATATCACCCCCATGTGTATGACCTGTTACTTAATCTATGTTCACTAGAATTGAAAACAACAAGCAAGAATGTGATGCACGTGTTTTAAACCCAAATCGAAAATGATATTCGATGAAGCAAAGAAGATGACTTTCACTAATGCAAAGATGTGAAAGCAAGACAAATTCTTTTACCAAAATAACAAAATATCTTGTGAATATTTTAGAAGAAGAAAATAGCAAGTGTGCTCCCTATATGAAAGCAAGCAAGAAAGAAAGAAACCCAAAATGGGTCCCACTGGGCGTGCCAAAATGTTTCACAGAATGTTTCCATTCTTAGAATAGAGTTGCTTCTATCCTTTCATTCTCTTGAGAAACAGATAAGGGTTAGGGCTAGGAGGAATACCTGTTGAATGTTGGGAGGGTGTGCGCGTACCATAGAGAGAGATCAGATCGATTGCGAAGAACTCCTTTTTGTCTAGGAAGGACTACCTGCAAGTAAGAATACAAGACCACCAGATTTTAGTTAGACAATAAATGAGGGAACTGCCTTGGGCCCAGGAAATATTAGACTTCCTTTCGAAGGTGGTCAGTTCCCCTTTTAATACGAATTAACACAAATGATAGCAAAGAGGCTATTGCAAAATTACACTTTAATTACCTTGTTAAAAATAGAGACTAAACTAGAAAAAAATTGGTTTTTGTTTGAGTCATGATGATGATGCGATCGTTCATCTCAACCTAGGATTATACACTAGATCGATTCTTGATAGGATATCAAATAGGTGAGAGGAAGGTTTTAGGGGAAGTTTTAATGAAGGTTGGCTATAAGGTGGCTTATGGTGTTTATAAGGGGATAGTAAATGATTAGGGATAAGCCATGGGGTGATGGAGAGACTTGGTTGCGAGTATGGGGGTTGTTCTTGGGGCAATGTGGATGGGTAGAGGAATGAGTTAGATGTAGGGTGTTCGGGTAGTAGATCTAGGAGTAGACTTATAATTATGGATGAGTTAAGTTCAAGAAATGTTATTAAAAGAATAATTACTGTCTCAAGAAACTCGACTGGTGCTTACTAGTTCTTACTCATCCTTGAAGAACGAGTCAAGGACTGTGATAGTGGTAGGGCTCGGTGGGATGATCCACAATTGGAAAAGATGAGCTATCTTCTCTCTCCCGTGCTTGGATGAGTGTCAGTGGGCTCTGGTGAAGTTACTCGGTGCGATCTTGGGCTCGATGTCCTTCTCTGCAACTCTTCTCTTTTCTTCACTTGTCTCTACTCTGCTGTAAGTGAATTCTGATCTTTCAAATGAATTCCATATCCTTTGTTTTTGGTTGGGGAGGTCATTTACGAGGGACCGATGGCGGTTACGTAACCGACGGCGGTCAGTAGGAACCGATGTCGGTTAAGTCAAAGTGGGCTATTTTTAGTAAAATAGCCAACTTTCCCTCCTTTTCTCTGAGAGAGATTAGTTGTGGGCTTGGTCAAGTCATTATTAGGTTGGTTTTGGTGTGGGTGAGGGTAATTAGTCATGGGTGTGGATGTAGACCAAGTTATAGGTCTTAATTAGGTTAGTTTAGGGTTAGGGCTAGGTCATGATGAGGTGGCGAAATGAGGTGGCGGGTTTGAAAATGCTTCACACTTAGAGACCCATTCTTGATCATTTGTGAACAAGGTAGGAAAGTAATACCTACCATGAATAATTTTGTGAGTAGTCATCATTGTGCAGAAATTCCCACTATTGCAATCTTGATCATGATACGTGTTATCCAATTTTGCACACATGGTAAGATTGGACAACGGGGTCCTATCACGTTCAAAATGAAATAATAATCCCAGGAACCCACCTTTGGTTATTAACGAGATGCAATAATTAAAAATAATTCCTAAATTACATATGAAGAGATCACCTAGCATCGAAAGGCACCCAGTTGATCTCAACTCAGTGAAGAGTTCAGGGTCGAGTTGATAAAGAATCCGGTGTCAAATTGATAGTCATCTCGGAAATCATCTCGGTAGAGACTCTCAGTTGTAAGAGCTCGATGAGGTCTTGTTAATGCAAAATATAGCTCGTTGAAAATTGACGAATGAAGGAAACTCTATAAGGATCTCGGTAGAGATCGACGCAGGCGGTAACAAGAATGCCGGGCCAGGGTATAAGTGAATACAGTATATATATATTTTCGCTGACGTTGTTCAGACCTTCCTCGGCCGAGCATTCGGTGCACAGGCAGCAAGCATGTTGCGGTATAGTAAGAGTTCTTTTGAGCACTTCCAACAAGCAGGTCGCCCAACTACGTTTTTATCTATTCAGCATCGAATGCATCCTCAAATTTGGGATTTTCCTTCAAAGATATTTTTATGAAAATTGATTAAGTGACAGTGAGAGTGTTACCGGGAGACTTGATGAAATTTATTACAAAGATTCTCTATCGAGACCTTACTTGTTTTACGATGCAACTCATGGAAGCGAATCTCATAGAGGTGGAACTGTTTCATATCAGAATATTCATGAGGCACAATTTGCTTTGCAATTATATGAGCATCTTCAACGAGTCACTAGGTTGGCAAGCATAAAGGATTCTGTCGGAATTATCACACCTTACAAGCTACAGCTGAAATGTTTGCACCGAGAAAATGATGTCTCCTCACGCTGAGCGAAAAATGGAAATCGGTGGCCATCTATCCAAAATGAAATACGGCCAAATGATAACGAAACCCCGCACTCCAATCCTGGGCGTGGGAAATAAGGCAAATAAGTGGGTTTTCGTGGATGGCAAGCCATTGAAAAGATTCCAGGCGTGGGAGAAGTTTGAGTCTACTGCCAAAAAATGGGAGAAATCCGATCAAACTGCCAAGCGTGGAAATATTACGATGGTAGTCCAAGCTGTTAATCCCGCTGAGGTATGAACGTGGAAAATAAGGCAAACACCGCCAAGCATGGAAATATTGGTTTGGCAAACCATGATCAAACCTCTGCGTAGGGGAGAAATTGGATCAGATTGCCAAGTGGAAAAATTACGATGGCTATCCAACATGAGACTTCCGCACGGGCCATGTAAACAGAATTTCGCAGCTTGAACAGGATCTCGAGTCTTTGTGCGGGTCGCCAGGAGGATTAATAAGACAGTTGTGAATTGGAGTGGGTCATGGAAAAAACAACGCGATGTGATACCGATTTCAGTGGAGGCTACAGGCCGCTCGTCTCATTATGCAGATATTTGTCAAATGATATCGAGTAACATGGCGAGTGGGGGTCAGCGCTTGCAGTTCGAATGCATGGGAAAAGGAGAACATTTCAGAATCTAGCCTGAAGAATCACTCGGTTCACCACTGTGAGGAAAGAAAGTGGCTTCGTATCTCAGCCAACCAAGGCGATGCGTTAATGGCTCGGTCGTGGCTCATGTGTGAAGTGTTTGACAGGAAAGCAATTCTGAAAACTCGTCCGAGCATTCGGTGGTCGTGAGAAACTCCCATGCACAGGAAGCAGGAATGTTGCAGTACAGTAGAGGCCTTTCTTTTGAATGCTTCCAGCAAGCAGGTTGTCCAACTGTGGCTTATCCTTATTCTGAACTCGGATCTATGGCAGCTGCAGGAAACAAATATTCACTGCCGTGTATGATGGATTGGAGTCACGCTGTTTGAGGCTTCATAAAATTTCCTTGAATTAGGAGATGTTGGTTTATTACGGTGCAGAATGAAATGATTCATATTGCTCAACATTTCTTCTCCTAAAATGAATTGAATGTGAAGGTCAACTCTGAAATACCTGGTCGGCCGTTTTGCATGCTACATCCTTGTCACTTGTAAATGGTCTCTTTGAGAAACTCTGAGGGAAGAAGCAATATTTATACCCTTCCATTATGTACGTCCAATCAGACAATAAAAGTGTTCTTTTACCAGGTTCAGAGAAGCTTGTTTTAACAATGGACGATTATACTGTAATTTCAAGCTGATTTTATCTAGCTTATTTCTATTAGCTTTGATCCACGACTAAGGAAGAATTCATATGGTTGTTACCTGTACATTTTTCCAAGGTCCTCTTGGCTGCCCCAGTTGTTCAATGTATTTTTGAAGGGCTTATTTTATGTGTTGCAGATTGTAACATAAAGGATCTTTTTAGTTTCGGAAAATGAGTATATGGTGTAGCTCACAGCTACCTATGCCATACTAAGATCCCAATAGTGGCATAATTGTTGATTGGAGCCGAGATTGCCAAATGCACTAGCCAAAATACCGAAGGGCTTTTTGGCCAAAAAATCAGTCTTAAGGGTGTCTATCGACATGTTATGGGCATGAGCCTGGGTCATCATCATGGCAGCATTAGGTCTTTATTGGTAATGGCATTTTCTCATCGTTTGGAAGGTACAATTGTGCTTATTATGGCCAAGCTAAAACATTCTTACTGCAAGTGTTATATGATAAGGAAGAACCGTGAGCATTGTGGTAAAACCATTCTTTTCAGAAATGTTGGGTTAAGCTCGACATTCAAGTGAGTTTGAGCCCAGGAAAGGTAAGATCGTTTGCTGGATGAAGAGCTCGGTGACTTCGCAGGGAGCTCGTGGTGATGTTTCATGAAGTTTGAACGTGGAATGCATAAATGGCTTCGAGTTAACAGAGGAAAATGATAAGAATCGAGTTTGATAGCTCACCATTCGAAGGACTCAATGCAAAAGAGCCCGATTGCCAAGGCGAGGAAAGAGTTGGTGTGGGGTTCAAAATCAATTGCAACACCGAGTTAGAGGATTCGAAACTCACCGAGTTGAGATTTGTGCAGACTCTATCCACATGGACCCCCCTCCTCTTCAAGTCAAACGGGTCAACGGGGGGGTCCCAACATTATGTTAATTAAATTAATATTTTTATTTAAATATTTTAATAATAATATTTATTATTATTATTTAAATATTTTATTTAAATATTCTTTTAATTAATTGAGAAGACTAGGTCATCAGGCAATTAATGACCCATGATGGAACCTTCTCAGGTGGTTCAACTAACTGTAATAAATACATCATGGGCCTTCATTTTAGGAATGTAATTATGACCATTTCCTCTTCTTTCTCACATATTCTTCTATAAATGTAAGTTGGAAGCTCATTTCAAAGGGTTCCAACAGTTCAGACAAGTTGGACAGTTAGATATCTCAGGCGAGTGTATACTTTTCAAGAATCCTCTCTCTTCTGCAAGTTGTTCTTGTGTGTTGAGAGAACTTTCAAGCCTCCTCTTCAAGACTGTAATGGCAACTATTGCCTCTTCTAAATGTATGATGCATTGTGCATGTTATTGAAGCAATAAAAGTGTGTGTTTTGTGACTAATCTCGGTCCTTTCATCCTTCATGCTTCTTTGTGCCTTTCTCATACTTGCAGGTACACTGTGCAAGTTTAAGTTCTATTACAGGTTCTTGGAGTTCTGTGCTTATCGAGTGGTGAAGTATTGCATGTAGTTGAGTTGTGGTGTCTGTTCACCCTTCTTGAGTTCATCCTTCTTCACTGGGAAACTGGTATATTTCTCGGTCTGATAAAGTTTAACAAAGGGAACGCGTGTCTCTTAGTTTGTGGTATCATGTACCCTCTCTAAGTTGCAGTAGGTGAAGTTGACCTGTGGTGCACACACCCTCTTCAAATTAACCCTTCCTGAGTCTAAAGACACCCTTTATTTGGTGCATCACCATCCCTAGTATAGTTTCATTTCTGTAAATCTCTTTCCCTAAAACCCCATGAAAATGTTAGCATAGGACTAGATAATCATTTTTGTTACACTAGGAGTAGTACAACACTTAGTTTAGGAAGAGGAAGCCGGCCTTCTCCGGAGGTTCACCTCGAGCCCAAGTCCCACAGCTTGAGAGGTGATCCCATGTGTCCCAATCACACCGAACGTCCTATTCACATCCTGGCCATTCGGAGGGTGCAGTGATTTGGCAACAACAATATGCTTTTAGCAACTTCTCTTGTTTCTCTTTGTCCATGCACCTTAGAAAGCATCCATCAAGTCCTCTCTTGTATAACACATGATCCCAAATGACATACCTAGCTGACTTGAGTTTGAGATTTCTTCTTTTCTTATAGTCAAGGTGAGCCAACATTCTCCATAAGTGAGAAAATAGGCAATGTCAGCATACCACTCATTAGTGGTGTTTACAAAGAGAACTTGTGGTATATATTTACTCACACACTCATAGTAGAGGCATTCCTTTGTATCACTTTGAGTTGAGAGAGCTTCATCCTCCACTATCGGTCGAAAAAATATTTTCCTCTCGACAAGATTTTAGGGTCGAGATATCCAAGTCATACTCTTGAATTTTCACAACCTAATTACCTCTCTTGGCTCTTGGATCCTACTGTGTTAGGATTGATTTTATTGTGAAACACAGGGAAAATCACCATAGTGTGGGAATTGAGAATATAAAACCTGAGGATTTTAACTATTTTGGCTACATTGTAGGCATGTTTCTCCATTTGGTTGTACCTCAACTCATGTTTCTTCAAAGTGGACAACTCATGAAGGCAATGGGTGTTTGATGTGCTCTTTGTTCTTTTGGATGAGGATAGATGAAAGTGTGTGCTCTAAAGCATAAAAATAAAAATGACATATTTATCCAAATTGGCACATACAGTGGAATCCTTTGCTATTTCTTATTTGATTACCTTGAATGTTGTTTTTCCTTCATTATTCCATTTGAAGCTTACTTGAGGCTTCATCATGGTAGTGATATTCTTCGTTATCTCGAAAAATTCCAGGGATGAACTAACAAAGGAAGTTTACCTTTCCAAAGAAAGAATGAACTCCCTTCTTGCTTGTTCATAAGGATAGTAGTTGGATTTCCCTTATACATACTTAATCAATTATAGCCCCTTTCCTTTTCACAATGTATCCAAGGATTTTCCTTCATAACATTGAAGATTCACTTCTTGGGAGTTAGAAATATTTCTTGCTTCAAACACCCGATAAGTACGACTCTACATGTTTTATGTGGTCTCCTCACTTCTTTGAAAAGATAGCGAGGTTATCAAGATATATGATGAAGAAATAATTGTTATCTTTAAAGGCCAAGTCTATTTCTCACTTTGAAACATAGCTCGGCGTTGATAAGACCAAAAGGCATTCTTTTGTAGGTAAAATTACCCTATGGAGTTTTGAAAGTTGTTTTGGATCTATCTTCTTGAGCTACCTCAATCTAGTTGTATCCAGAGAATCCATCAAGCAATGAGATAATTTCTGATCCTGTGACCACTTGTAGGATGTGATCCATGATAGAAATGGGTAGTTATCCTTCAATGAGGCTTGATTCAAATTATGGAAGTCTACACAAAGCCTTATTTCTCTATTCTTCTTACTGCACTTTGGAACAATATTTTCTACCCATCCAAACGGTGGATAGGGAAAATTATTCTTGCATTTAGAATTTTCAAAAATTTCTCCTTGATTGTGTCCATAATTTTTGGATTATATGACCGTTGAATTTTCTGAAAAGGCTTGTTTTCGTGGATTCACCAAGATCAAGTGATGCATCTCCTTTGGCTGGAATGACTTGAGCTCATCATAGTAATATGCTAGAAATTTAGAATATTTTCTTGATAACAAAACAAATCTTCTCTTCTCCTCAAGTGAGCATCATTTTCCAATGTTTACCATCCTTGGCTGCTCTATAGTGCCAATATTTTCTTTTTCAAAATCAACTAAGCACCATGAAGACTTCTTAGTTTTCTCTTTGATGAACCTATGGTGCTTATAGAACAAATATTTAAGAGACATAAAACCTTTTGGGATCTTGTTTCCTTTCAAACTAAGGATGCTTTCTGATTCCACTCCATCTATCTTTTATTTGTCTTCATATGTCACCGAATCCCAATTTCGATTATCAATTCCATCATAGAAAATATTACTGAAGTTATCTCTTCACTCCAAGAAAGAGAGAACTTGACCACCATCATTGAATACCTACAAATGATTTACATTATCTTGCACACTTGGCCCAAATACCATTTCAATAGTCACTTTGTCCCTATTGAAGGACAGGAGTGCGAGTCATAAGGAAGATTGCAAGAGAATCATATTTTCATTTTTCTCGTGGGGAACTGCTTGGATGGAAAAAGCATCAAAAGATTCAATACATTCCCATACCTAGTTCCTATAGTGCTTGAGTCTCAAGTTTTTAACCTAATATTGATTTCTTACCTGTTTGACAATTACCTCGGTGATCGTTAATATGTTTTAGTTTCTTGATGCCCATATACTCAAAGAACATCGATCTCGAAAGAAGGGCATCATACTCTATAATATTATTGGTATTGTCAAATTACAATTTGTAAGAAAATGGAAATAACTCACTTGAGGGGGAAGTTAGAATGATGTCGGCTCTCGATCCTACACTAGAATGGATTTTTTCAAATTCCATCATCCACATTTGATCTTATTTGTCTTCTGTGAGGAGAGAAAAATTCTTGTCTCTTTCAGATGTGAAGAAGTAGTTACGTAGACCAATATTTTGAAACGAGATTTCATCTTTTGGATCTTCAAACTTTTGGATCTTTCTCATAAGAAGTAACTTCTTCATTTCACTCTTCACTAGAATGGTTGTAGAATACCAATCCAGTTTTATTTTTCTACCCAAGTCTATACTGAAGATGGTAAAATATGTTTGGATATCCACCACCAAAATATTTATCAAAACCGTATCGTCTCTGGGAAAGCCACTAGAGCTACTTGAGCATATTTTATTCTTACGCAACTAGTGGCACCTCTTTAGAATCCATAGAGTAGCAATATCTAATTTATCATGTCAAGGTAAGTCCTAGGGCATTAGCAACTTTTTTTAGAATTACATTTTCTCGAGGCACCTAATTCTATAATGAAATTATTCATTGGTGAAATTTAATCAAGAGGGAGAGGTAGAATGGTTCTACCTTGTTGGTTTTGGATGCACTTAGTGTGATCATGTTTTATGATGGAGGAGTGGGTGGTTTTGTAGTAACCCTTTGAAATTGGGATTTATAATGTTATGTTTTGGGTTACCACCCTTGATATATTTTACAAGTCTCTTAAATTGCTCTGGGTGTGTTTACAAAAATTTAGATTCAGAAATATGAACTTTAGACTTATTTACAAGTTTTACGATGTAAAAAAAATTTGAGGTGGATGAAATTTATGTTCCTAGAACATTGGATGCTTTACAAGGTAGATGGGGTGCTACTTTGGAATCTTGTACACTTTTAGTGGGAAAATTAGTAGGATGGGAAGGCATGGCTTATTTTTATTGAGCATTAGATGAGTTTGTAAGATTATCCTTAGATGTAGAATTAGAGCTAGGGGAAACACTAGAGGAATTACTTGACATGACAGCTTGTTTCTTGCTTGATATAGAGTCTAGTTTCTCTTTTACTAATTCCATTGATGGTGGGAGTGGAGATCCTCTATTGATTATCTTGTTCTTTGGAGTTTCCACTAGAGGATCATCTCTCTTCTTCTGTTTTACAACAATTCGAGAGGAATAAGATCCCTTTTGAGATTGGGAGCGAGTAAAAACTGTACATGAGAAACTTGGTGCTTCTTCATCATCATCATCACCTAAATAAGACTCAAGGAAACCAATGTGTGCATAATCCTCAACTTATTCAATATCAATAATGCTTCCATCTTCATTATATTCTTCCAGATCCTTAATTTCTTCTTCTTCTTCTTCTACATCACAGACGGTGTTTATTGGTGGTGCCTTTAAAGCAAGTCTATGAGGTGGTGGGCCAATAATTTTGTTGTTTGGAAAATTATTCTTCTTTGGAGAATTTCTCACGGTACTTTGTGCAAGAATTTTCTTGAGTACAATCACATCGTTCAACAATTTTTGAATTAGGGGATCCATAGAGGTGGAATTTGAGCTTTGACCTTTTCACTTACCATTAAATTTTTAACTTTTCCGAATAGAATTAGATCACCTTATGTCTCAATAGCATAATCTTGAGCTTCCTTAATAATCCTAGGTAGGGATCTTATAATAATGAATCCTACCTCAAGAAACTGATAATTCATGAAGAATATATTTACGTTATCATCACAGGGCATAACTTTGAAGGGTATTCTCTTGATCAACCTGTTGTATCGGGCTACAAAATCCCTCATAGTCTCATTAGATTCTTTCTTCATTTGTACCAATTTCTCTAAGAGATATTGGTATTCCTCATTATTTGAATATATCCTCAAAACTAGTATTTATGTTATCCAAACAAGTGATGGGTCTAGCTGGTAGGAGATAGAACCATTTTTTTGTCTTGCAAATATTCCAAAAACAACCTGACTAAAACATCTTCATGCTCCACTCCTAGTACACCACATAAAGTGATGAATGTTTCCATGTGTTATTCTAGGAGTAGTGTACCATCTCCTCGAATTTGGGAAGAATATTTCTAGATCCCCTTATCAATTCATGGATAGGTTTAGGGAGAGTGAGTGGGACCATGTTTCTGCCCTATGGCGTGATTGGTTAGGGTATCTCTCCTTCATCACCCATTATTTCTTCTCATTCTTCTTCTACCTCCACTTCCACTTCTTCTTCTACTTATGCTCTTTCTCTTGCTTATGCTTCTTCCTCCACTTCACTTCTACTTCTACATATTCTCTTTCTCATAATTTTGCTTCTACTTATGCTTATCTTTCTCTTTTTTTTTACCTTAAAGTCTTCAAAGTCTTCTTTAAGGTTTGGAAATTATATGTCCAACGGTTGAAACCACTTGGACTACTAATGAGAGGAATCTCAACACGAATTGAGTGTCATGAATTTCTAAATAATTCTTTCCATCTTTGGAGCTATTCAAAGATTGGGTCAAGATTTCCTCTTTGTCTCTCAAATGTGGTATATCTACGATAAGCCAACTTGTAAAATTTGAATCAACTCAAATCAGAAATTTATTAAGCTCTTATTTGTTGAACTTGAGCTTGTCTCACTCTTTCCAAATTTTGTGCACATTTATCTTGAGAATCTAAAACGCTTTCAATTATGAAGTAGTGCAAGAATTTTTCTCTATTATGAAAAATAGCTTCCATCAAATCAGATATGATATATTCTTCAATATGAAACAACATTTTGGGTCTCTAGACTAGAGGGTTACTAGGAATATCCATTGGTGGAAGACATAAGGCTCATGAATTTTTAAATTATGGAATTTTTGTTTTTGGGATATTTAAATTTTTGTATTTTTTGGAAAATATTGTGGGGTAATAACAACAAAATTAGCCCCATTGTGGGTGCCAAAACTATTCGTGAGAAAAAAATCGATGGGAAAAATTGGTGGATTTCCACCAACACTCTAGGACTAGGTCCCTCTACTTGAATGGGGCAGCTCCATTATTATGTGTAAAAAAATTGAATTTTGTTGTTGGAATAAGAGGTCGGGTATCCAACATGCACACTCCTATACAATTGCAGTAAATGCTTGCAATGTGTGTAAGGGAGGAATTTTATAGGAAGGTGGGGAAGTTAAAGTGGGAAATTGGGAGAGGGATTAATACTACAAGTAGGAAAACTCATATTCTTGCGGGATTAACTAGAATTATTAACACAAAAAATTAGAAAGAATCACAACCTTACTAGTTATATCAAGAAAATATGAAACCATGAACAAAAAAATTCACTTATTCACTCATCCAAATATGCATGAAACTCCTTTCTTTATTGACATGTTGGAAAAGTTGTACAATGAGAGGGATGAAGGAACACATGATGATAAGGGAAACGAGGAAATAACTATCTCTTTCTTATTATAAGTAGTTATTTACTCTTGAACATATGCAATTGAAAACCCTTTAGAATGGGGAATTCATTATAATGTATAGATTTTAGAAAGACTCTTCACCTATCTCCCACAAGACCTTTCATTTTCTTTTACAACATGTGACTCTTCGTATTCCTAGGAATAAAATTAAGTCCCCTTTTAATTAATTTAGAGTGAATTATTACATTATAATCTATAGTAACATAAGAAAAAAGATAATAATACAAAACATGAATAAGAAAAAATGAAAGTGCAGCCCCCAATAATAAAATGAAACATGCATGAAAAGATGGAGGGGGAGGGAAGACAGAGAGAAAGAGAGAGAGAGAGAGAGAGAGAGAGAGAGAGAGAGAGAGAGATAATCGAGATGGAGAAAATGTCCTTTCTAATTCCTCTTTTCTCTCGGGTGGAATTTTGCTAAGTACCTACGGAAGATATCCACTCCTTTGAATTCTCTTCTATATCGGGCTTCCACAGGTGCAACTTTCTCGGCTTGGGGAACGTAAATAAAATTTAATGAATTGATCCAATTATCCAAGATGAAATTGATATTTTTATAATTTTTGGACCAAGACTGATGTTTTTTCGCGATGATTGATATCATGGCCCTTATCTCGCCGAGATACACTAGTGTGTCCTTATTGAAGGCAAAAGGATTCCTAGCTTCGTTTTTGACAAGTTCTTCAAAATGCTACAAAAGTCATCCAGAGAGGTTTTCATCGATTGCAATAACTACAAGATTTTGTATCTTGATATTAACATCATCCCACCTCTTAGAGGAATGTTCCTCATTAAAATGTAACTCTTCCCAAGAAAATTTGAGTATCTCGTACGGGTGACTAGAGTTATGGTCCATACACATGTGACAAATATTCAAATAGAGAGTTAAAAAAATTGTCTATTAATACTTGAGAATATCCTCTTGTGATATCACTCTATGACTTCGAGATCATCGGCACAATTCACCTAGTAGTCTTCAACGTATGGAACATGATGTAATTCGGGGAGGTGAAAAGTGTCTAGATCACTGGATATCAAATTCTACCCTTAGAGTGTATGAGTACATGTTCATGGAAGAAAGGGAGGTTTCCGTCTTTGCAACCTTATGAGAAATTTTGCAAGAGAAAATTCCTATCGACATAGGGAAAGTAATTGTATTCTTCTATTAGTTTCAAATCTTATTATTGAAATTTTCAAACTACCTCGTAGCTCGATCAACATGATCATGTTGTTGAGGAAGTGTGGTAAGCTTCATGGAGTGAGTTCAAAATTGGACACTCAAATGTAGGGAAAGTTTGAAAACTATATAAAATATGAACCATACCTTTTGATGAGAGAAACAACTTACATAGACATCCTTAAGGAGGGTTCCCTTCCAACATTTTGGCTCTGAAACATCCTGAACACATTGTTCACTCTTGAAAAGTGTTGGTTGCTTTACATGTCAGGCCAAGTGGGGATATTTATCATATGCAGGGCCTTACGAAACATTTTGACTGAGTTTCAAACCCCTAAATGTTATTTTGCTTGTAAAGGAGTAGATGAGTATGAAATCATGAAGAACTTTTGGAAGCTAACGATTGAAACAATTGGTGGTGCAAGTTGTCACCGATAATTCTCCCTAATCTATCATTTTTCTTCCCTTAATGATTGTGAGAATGGATAATTTCATTCAATCATGAAAATATCTCATTTTTTCTTCTCACATTATATGGATCAAGAGAATGATTGCATTTAAAAATCCCTTATGGAATTCATTTCGGGAGAGATAATTTGGGATACAAGAGGGTTTTACGCCTTGCCTCAACCATGAATCAAGAGTGAGGCCTTGGACATATGACTTATTATTATACCACTCACATGATGTAAACTCTTTTAACATGATGACCACATTGCTCCATGCTAGAATTCACATGCATTAAGAAATTACCTTAGGAGTGAAAAGCTGCCAAGACTAAGTTGTTAGCTCTAATGGTTCAAGTTTATTTCTCATAACGATGGGAGCACAAAAACAAAAATTCTAAACTTTGAATAGATATGGGATAGAAACCCACTATATACAACCCACTTATGTAAACTTTATCCTCCACATGTTCCTTAGGTCCACCAAACATCCATTTTTTAAGACCTCAAGGTCCATATGGGTAACATCATTATCACCCACACTTGAGTAATCTAATTATAGATCCAAAAATATCTCGAGACTATAAAATATGAACATCATATTGGTGAAAAGAAACAATATGAGATGACATCAACTTTTTGCACTTAAAACTAGAACTTTCTAATTTTAGCTGTTAGGATCGAGGAGTTGTTATTTTGGGAAATATTGATTTTTACTTTGAAGAAGTTGTTTGGAATCTAAACATTGCTAGAACACTTTCAAAAATGTTTATTTACCATTTTCAAATACATTCTACTTTTTATAAACTTTCTTTTTCTTTTTTGTTCTCTTTTTCTTTTTAGCCCGAATTGTCTAGTTTGTCATCTCTATCATTTTATGAGTTCATTACTCTAAAGGTTTTTGTTATTAAAGGGAATTTTATATTTAAAGTAATCACAAGAACCATGTACTTACTATTTTTATAAATTGGTCTTCCACACCTCATATTGACACAAATTCAGCTTCTCTTGAATAGGTTTGTCTTCTAGAATTTGTGCTCAAAATTCTAGCTCAAACGTATATGTCGAGAATGGTGGAAATCTGAAAAATCGTGAGCTAGAGAAGAAGTATTGGATTTTCTACCATTAAAAATAACAGGAACCTCTAATTTATATATTTCTTTCTTCTTATAGGTGCATGACAGGGAGAGAGACTGTGAAAATCTTATTCGATTCTAATTACTAGGTTGGGAGATATGAGTTTTTCATGTTTTTAGCTATGGACTCGATCTTCCAAAAATTGGCATGGTGTCCGATAAAAAAAAATTTTAAAGGTGTTTTACAGCAGTGAATATAGAGGAATGGACAAAAATGGAGAAATAATGGATGGCAATGGCTTTTATACTTTATTCTAAAGCAACACCTTACTCGAACACACACACACAAAGAAGAAGTATGATAGTTATAATTTTTTACAAATTTTGCATTTTCACATATTATTGGACATGGGAAAAAAAATTCATAAAAACTTCCCCAAGGGGATGGAAAAATTTGTGTAAAAAATGGTTCCCTCTTCCCATCTTGACAAGTGGTGAAGTTCGATTGTTTGGTGGAGGAGACAAAAGAAACACTCAAAAATCTCCCAAGGGTTGAGATTGGGTCACTTGGAGGACTTGGGAAAGGGTTGGACTTTAGAATTTTTTTATGTCCCAACTATCCCAAGAGGATGGGAAAATTGGTGTAGTAAAATTTTCCCTCACATGGTGAGGACAAGTGGCAGCAACTGATTCGGTGAGGCAGAGAGGAGAGGGGGCGGAAAATGGGCATGTGGAGCCTTCTCGAGGTCACATGAAAAATCAAGGGAAAAATTAGGCATGGGGTGCATTTTTGTGTCCAAAATTTCCCCAAGGGTATTGAATATATGTGAGAGTAAACTTTTCCTTCACCTTGGAGTGACAAGTGTCACTTTGTGATTGTGCGAGGGGAAGAGCTAGGAATGAGAGAGAATGGGCTTAACTAGCAAGTTTGGACTTTTCAGGGTCACATGATGATCCAGGGGGATATATTGGGCATGGGAAAAAAATGTGTCCCAATTATCCCAAGGGGATGGGATATATAGGACACAAAAGTGTGCCATCACCTGGTGATGACATTTGTCCACCCTCAAATTTGGATAAGTCCCGAAATCTTACCTTTGAGAGAGGCTTGAAGATGACGTTTCTGGAGCATCTAGAGGATTTTTGGAACTTATTTATATGAATTTGAATCTAAAAATAATTTTTATAAGAATGGTATGGGTATCATGCTCTGATTCTTCCTTTAACTCCTTAAAACATAGCCTTTTTCTCGGGACCGTAGGTTGTGCTTGCTAAAAATAGATTGTGGGAAGAAACACATGTGTCTTGTAAAAAATATGAAAATATGAATGGATTATCTTTAGAAGGTATATTTTTGACCTCTGAATCATTCTGGATCACATGAAATCACTTGTTTAAGCTTAGGTGTTATTTTGAACTGCAAGCTCCTTCACCTTCAAAAACCCACTTTTGCTAAACTTGCTCCCAAACCTTCAAATATTTCCTAAATATTCCTAAACCACTTAAAAATTCTTATCTTATAAATACCACTTCCTAATGAATTTGGGCCTTCAAATCTCTTTTTTAGGATGCACACCAGTAGTAAAAGGATAAAAATATCCCTTCTAGGTTCATTAAAGAATCTACTTTGGAAAGTGTTGCATCGGAAGAACTCCATGATCTTTTGATTACATTTCAAACACATAGGAAATGTTACCAAAACACGAGATGAATTCTTGAAAGGATTAGATAGGCCTAACATAGAGGAAGAATTGATCCAGAGACATGCTTATGAGGGCTTACAAGTAAAAATTTTGACACTAGGGTAAAGTTGTCATGTTGAATTTTTCCCTTGCAAAAAAACATGACAACACTTTTCCATGGCATAAACTCTCTGGAAAATAACCATTTATCAAAACTACCATCCTACATATACTCATAAACCACCACAAGCCCATGCATTTCACTGCGCCATCCTTTCAAGGGCACTAGATTGGGGTGCTTCCCTCTACTAATTCCTTCTACAGTTCTAACTTGACCCTCAAAACCATCTTGTGTTGACATCAAACCATATATTCTCAAAACACTAGTTTTCTCTAAATGTCCTTTCTTCTTCAAATGTGGAAAACAAAGTTGAGAGAGGAAGATACATAGGAAATTTTATGATAGATCAATTTGAAATTTTAGGAAGAGATGATTAGATTAGCTAATGAATCTACCATGCATGGGGAATTGGCAAAATGACATGACAAGATAAGTATTTCAGATCATTATACATGATAGATTTTATTAACATTCAATGTTTGATTTACATCTTAAATCATTATTAAATTCATGGAAACATTATCTAAATGTGATTCTCATAAGTTGATATCACTTCATTGTGAAAGGAATATTTTAAAGAAGTTGGAAAAACTATGTTTAAGCTTTATGAGGATAGTTATCTCTAGAAATTGAAGGTTTTGGGTTAATATAAAGGAATTTCATGTTTTAGACATGTTGAAATATGGAAATGGGAGTCTCCGGATGCATCCTTAACCTTGGTTAACTCTGTAAGAATCAACAAGTGTTATAAATCTGAAAATAAGTGTTCTTGGGTTATATATAGGGTTTTGATGGAGTAGAAAATTGTGATGATATCAAAAGTTAACCATTGAAAAATATTCCAATATTGTAGAATTTTGTATATTTATGGGTCAGATATGCTCATGCAATATCAAGGTTAATGAAATATTTTATAGTGCCAAAAACCAATTACTCAATCAACCGGACCGTAATGCCTGTCTTGAGGGTTTTAAGAGGAAAAGTTTGTAAGAAAACCAAATGACCAAGCTATAGAGAATTGTGCCATGTACTTAAGGCATAATATAAGAGAATAAGGTGAGTTATGGAGGTTCAATAATCTTAGATATAACTCGGGAGTATAGATTACTAACTAAGGAAAAGTACAGTCATCAACTAAATATTATACAATCATCCTTAAACAAAGTATCATGATTTTGTAAACTATATTTATGATATAGCTATGCTTCAAACAAGTTGGAGGGATTGTTAATAATATTGGTGAACCCTTGAAGAAGCATGGGTATTCTAATAAACCATTCAATAAGGACAAAATGATTGTTTGTGTAATTATAATAAATGTACTTATTTATTTATAGGTTTCTTGGTTCAAATTATAATAATTTTGGCGTGTAAAGTGTAACAAATGAGTCTTAAATCATACCAAATAAATATCACTTACAACATGGAATTTGGAACGAGAATAAATTATTTTCATATCTGTGATTGAATTAGTTTCAAGGATTTCGTTTTTAATGAATGCTTTTATTATTTAAAAATAAATTATCCAAAAACTATTTATTCGACAAACAAATAAAAATAATTATACATTCGCCATCAAAGTTTAATGGTTAACATTCTTAAAATACATGTGTGTGTCTTTGTCTCTCTTTATAGGTTTTGACACTTAAATCATACAAAACCTTTCAAAATTGTTGCAATTGGAATGCCTCAATTTGGAGGAGATTTTAAATGTATCGTTGATAATTTAAAGTTCCATATGTGTACCTTATATATTCATCAAAATACACAACCTATTGTAGGATTTTTTTCCCTATGAACTATGTCAGCAAGACCAAAATGTATTGCTCAAAATTCAAGTGGACATGATTATTAGCGATCAAATGTCTATCTTGTTAGAACATCTTAGTTGAGTCCCACTTAATGTATTATATTGCCTCTTTTTTTCTATTTCTTATTTTTCTCCTCCTCCTCTTGTCTCCTTCTTTCTTTTATTTTATTTTCATCCTTCATGGATCTCTATTGTTTTTTCTTTCTCTTTCATCTTCCTATATTTTGTATTTGTTGTTGTGCCTATAATGCAATATGTGCTATATCATCTTGGGATTTTTTTGTTATCTCAAATATTTTGCATCATTTTCATTTACCTATAAGCTTCCTCTTTAGATCTTTTCAAATTTTTGATGACCTCTTATTGTTTTAGTCTCTTCCTAAAAGTTTCATTTCATTTTTAAAAAAAAACTTCATTTTTAACTCTTGTACTTTTTATGCCTCCTCAAGTTATAGATTGGATTTATCAAGGAGTTTTGATAGTTCGAAACTTTTATTAATTTCGTGACCTCATTAGCATCGCTCCTAATATCCTTAATTCACTCTTCCACTAAAGGTGGTAAAAATTCATGATATCATGTATATAGTATATTGTTTCTTTAACATAGTCCATAATTTCTACAATCATGTCCATGTTTCCTAGAGATGGGGCGGATTCATAGATGATTTAAAATTCAACTAACTCACCTTTTTGTCTTCATTTCTCTAATAGTTTTGATTTTTAGTGTAGTGAAACTTTATTCCTCTTCGTTTAGATGCCACCCATATCCTTTCACCCATTCATCCTCTAAAAACTCATTATCTTATTCTCATAAAATCTCTTGGGTGACCTCCAATATCTTGTTAGGAATATTATAAATTAGTGTTCCATGTGATTATTTTAAAGTGATTTATAATATAAAACTCATGTGAATAGTTATTAGGGATTATTAGTTACATATTTTGTTTATAATAATCCTCATAAATAAGTTATTGTTGAGTTGGTTTCAAATATCTCCTATAATAGTGGAGAGAATGAATGTATAAATTACCGAATGAGTTGAACATTAAAGATTTTATTCTAAGTAGTAAAAGAATAATTTGTAATAATTTCTCCGACAAAATTATCATTCAAGATATTAGAGAGAGTTCCTTATGGTAAATTATGATTTTTTATTTCCAAGGGGAATTACCAATTTCTTGGTTACTTGTATGCATGTTGGGTATCACAGGTGAAGTCTTATAAATCTCTTCTTATCTTAGGTGACACACCCTCACACTTAACATTGCACAGCTCCAACACATTTCCATTTCAGTCATCATTCAGTTGTGATTTCTTTGGAACTTGTGTTCACAGTATTTGGTGTAGAGATAATTGTTTAAATCTTTGACCATACACATGAGGCACAATGAAAAATTGAGATTCATAGGTCACGTTTCATTAAATCTAGAATAAGCGGTGGCATTATTTTAAGTTAGACTCTTGGGACTCGAATCACATCTAATTTGGTTGAGAATTGATTTTGTATAAAAAGTGATGTGAGGGGCACACCTATATATATACAAAAATAAAATAAAATTAATGGAACTGAAACTTAGAAAATGTAAATAGAGAATGAATGTCATAAAGATGTGTTTCCTATGTGAGATGTGTTCTAACTAGTATTTTTAGCACCACATTGACATCTTCTCATTGATGGTGGATTTGTGATCTCTGGATGCATTGTATCATCTCACATAGACATATTAAATAAAATTTTCTAAAACATTGACAAGAACAATAAATATTACACTTAAATTACTTGAAGCTTGAGGCATCTTGTAGGATGATAGCCCATTTTATCCATATCTTGCAATTGGAAAAGTCTAGAAGACCATAGTTAATATTTAAGGACAGTTAAAAGACATTATTTTGTGCATCTATGGAGCCATCCTTGATATTTTCAAAGATATTTCCACCCAATGGTCCAAGAATTTGGAAATTCAAGAAATCGCATATTTTGGTCCAAAATTTCCTCATTTGAATATTTGGTAATGGACATTTATTTTAAAGGTAAATTTTAGGTAGGGTCGGACCCTTCTACAAGATTGAGGTGATGATATTAGCTGGTTAAAGAGCGGTGGGATCATTAGTATGAACATTATAGAAAATCATTTTTTTATGGAGATTGGCAATGGAGGGACCCATAGTATATTGAAGGAATAAGCCAGCAACAAGACCACTATCTTTAAATCTACCTTCAAATTTTAAATCTATCATGACACAAGAAAGACATAATTATCTAGAATGGGGATACATCATGAGAGTATCAGTAATTTCAAGGTACACGTTATCCTTATAGCCAAAGTGGGAAGGGAGTTGGTTGTCGACAATAGTTTGGAACATAAATAAAGCACTATAAAAATCATGAAAGTGAGATCCAATTTTATCATTGGAAAGAATGAATTACTCCTTTAAATAAAGACATGAAAGGTATCAAGTGGAATGAAAACATAAATATAATCCATGTTCAAAATGAAATATTATTATATCTTACATAAATATTTATTTATATTACATTAAGTATAAAAACATAACCAACTTTTATGATGATACTAATTATTACTATATTAATATTAGTATCATTAATGTAAATATACCATGTTTTAATGTAGATACAAATACAGATAATAAAACAATTACTTCATACAATATGTTCAAATTAGATAAAAATGGTTTTACAAACATGAACGTAAAATGACAAAAAAATTTAATCAAGTATTCTCATTACAATCATTTGGAAAACCTATTATGCTTTTGTGCATTTGTTTCTCGAGTTTATTTTCTCCCTCATGAATGGTCATCATCTCTAATACTATTTCCATGGAAATTTATGGCATTTATACCTTGCCTCGCTTATTATTTCTAGGGTTTTCTATGCCATCTGTAGATGACATATTTCCAACTCCATATTGACCTTCATCTCATGGAGTTCTAGGAGTTTCATCCTAACAACATTTTTTCTTCTCGTATTTGTTCATTCTCTTTTTCAAAAATGCAAGTTTCTCTTCCAAAACCTTCACATGTTTTTTTCCAATTGCCTCATGTCTTCATACCCTTTTTAGCAAGGAAGGAAAATCTAGGGCATGTGACTCTATGTGAAAATAATTTATTACGTCTTTACATTAAATATCAAAGTAAACTTTTTCATCGGATTTATATTTAGCTCCAAAGACATTAGACTTCAAGCCATCCCTTCTCCTTTTATATGGAACCGAGTCACTTTCAAATAATGTTATTTAAGGTTGTGGGTTTTATATAGGCGATCTGACAATGAAATACAAAAATACAAAATCAAGATTTGGGGAGAAAAAAACTACATGAAAATACAAAACAAAAACTACATGAAAATACAAAATTGAGTATTTGACGGAGAAATATATCTTTATGAGGTGTATTGGTTGGGTGGCTCCGGTTTGATGTGGGTTGTGTATTCTAATGTTTTGTTTTTGGATGTTATAAACACTAGAGGATGAAGTGGCATCAATTCATAGATATATCTCTCTTGAATGATCTTATAAGCATACATTGATATTGTCATTCATGGACATAGAATCTCTTTCAACGTCCACACTTATGATTCTTTTAGTCTTCAAATACTCGTACATATCTAGTTAGAATTGTATGATCAAATATAGAAAAATGGTGAATGGAAAAATGGGTCTATTATTCATTGAGTGAAGAAATATATCATTTGATTGAGATTTTGTTTAATAAAGATAAAGGCCATTAGTTGGGTAATTTGAAACAAGGTTTACTAGAGTTTATTTGTATATTATATTATAGATGTAGAAAAAAAAAATCATTAATAAATATCACATAGTAACCAAAATGTATGTGTAACTAATACTTGACAAGTATAAGACAAAATATTATACATAATTAAAGAAGTAAAAATAATTCAAGGAATAAAGGATAACCTTGAAATAATATAGAATAAGGATTTCTAGAGTTATACTCGGTTTATTGTTAATATAGAGATGGCCGTCAACAACTAAAGTGGACATGTAATAATAATAAGGAAAATGATACTGAAATAACCATAAAACACTAAAACCTTGCTCAATAATCAGATTTACGTAAATCTTTTGAGTTGTCTGTGAAAAATGCATGCGCTTGAACACCAACTCGCTAATTATAATACTATATTTTATAGCCTGTGTAAAAAAGGATCTTCAAAAATAGGCACCAAAATATAATAATCAAAAGTATCTATTTCATGTGTTATAATTGGAAGTGCCTTAGTAAATATGTATGTAGAAACTGAAAGCATACACATGGTGCATGATAAAATGCATGCAATAAATATGTTTTCATGGATTATATGAGTTAACGGATAAAAACTAGTTGTAAAAACTACTAGGTGTAATATTTGATTTTCCATATTTATTTCTATCGAACAATTAGTATTGAGTTTACTATAGAAAAATACATATATTACTCATTCACATCATGTTAATTGTCAATGAAGGAAGGTTTTATATATTTAATAATATTTACACTAAATTATAATACCCATCAAAATAACTTACAAAATCATACACTTGGAAGCAAGGATGGGAAACTATAGTCAAGGAGGGTGAAGAAAAATATAGGTATATCATTCATCAAAGAGAAGATTATAATCCCTTTGCAGATTAAAAACTTAAATCTTTAATGTTTCAAAAATACAAAAAAAAATAATGTCATTTTATAAATATATTTTCCTTCAAATATTTAGCTAACAACTAACCAAACCAATACAATACCGAGAGAGAAATGTTAATGGATTCAACTAAAAGTTTGCATAGATAATAATCAAATAATTAACCTATTATAGATGTGTGAGATGTTCGAGAGGCATCCGTTATTGTATAAGAAAATTTCTTCCCATATTCTATCAAGGCAAGATTTCAAGTCTAGAACTAAGGATACCATGTTTTTATGTTTTAGGAATGGTTGAAATGTTGATTACATTATCACATCTACAAAAAATTTCCCTTGTGCCATTCAAGACCACCAAAGCTTGGGAAAATTGATAGTGAAATTCTTGATAAATAAATAAAATTAGTTTACTAAGCATGCCCCGATTAACAACACGACCCATTAATTTTCTTCATTACGGTGAATATTTTTTCATTCACATCTCTATTTAAAGGAGTGGGCCTTTACTTGGTCAAGAAAACATGATATAGTTTAGGAATCAAGACACAAGCACAACCAAATAGGGATTTGCATTTATCTTTTTCCATCTTGCATGTATATTTCCTATAGTCATGTAAGAAAAATAATTTAAAAAACTTAAATATTTAGAGTTTATGAAGGCACATACCTTAAGCTCGATATTGAAGGAAGGGAAGCAAAGGAATTAAACCTTAACTATAAAACAAATACTAATAATGAAAAACCGTTCTAATAAATAGAGGAAGAATAGGTTCACATGTTTAGCATTTTCAAAATTCACATGATGGTTATATAAAGTGGGCACAAGTTGTAATAATTACATGTGGTATTGTCATTGCGATACCACATGGCCCATTCAAATACAAAACACAGATGACAACTATAATAATGAGTAAATCAAATCTCTCCACAATTAAAACACATGTCAAGCATGGATAATAATTTAATTACACTTGTGAAGGATAAATTGTCCAAATCTCATCATGAATTAAAACATGTTTCAAGGATATATTGTCCAAATCTCAAAATAATTTTTCATAATAAAAATGTTATTGTTATGAAATATTTTTTCCTATGTTGCCTAGTGTACACAATAGATGTAATTTTTTCTCAAAATGCATTTTTTTATCCTTATGAATTGATTCGGGGGTCACTCCGTTTCATTGGTTCCCGCCTTTATTTGGTGGTAGGTACCACATCATCCTACATTATTAAAAAATATTTTGCTACAATAATAAATATAAATGGAGAATAAATAAAATTTGCTACTACATATAACACATTTACAAAAAATCTAATACCTAAGATGGACAATGATGTTGCACATCATAAGGTGGCCAAATGGAAAATCCATTGAAAACATCTTCCAACGTATCCTCGTAAGCTCCTAGAAATAGTAAGGGGAAAATCACATCAATAACATGGAGGATATTAATGAATCCACATTCGGTGGAACTTTCTTGCCATGGCAGATTACATCAGCACCAACATTATTCAATTTCCATGTCCCAATACTCGGTCATCCATTGAAACATCCACATCATAACCAATGGATGTAGCAGGAATGGATGAGGCCTGCATTATAGGAACACTTTAGTCTTTTGAAACAAGAATAATAGTTAGTCCAAACAAAATTAAAATTATATAATATATCTTTATTCTAATTTTTACTAGATTTATATAATAAAATGAATCACAATATAAAATATTGATTTTATTTCGTGTAAAGGTTACATGTAAATCCTCATGTAAAGGTATATGCTCCTCCCCTTCTCTCTCGTGGTCACTAAAAGATGCCTGCAATCATTGCACATAAATTTAGTTGTAGTAAGTAGAAATATATATTGTAATAAATTGTTTTGGATCTGCAAAAACATAATCTACTAAAATTTAATTTCTTACTTGTAGAACCGACATGCGCATGTTCATCCGATAATTCTCTTCTCTCCCATGAGACCTAGGAGATTCTGTAATCAATGAAATGAAGGTAGAGTTAGTCATAATGTAACATTTGCAGATTATAAAATAAAGCAACATCTAAATCTGTATCTGATGCAGAGCACCATGCAATCATTTACTCAACTTCAACCAATGTACTAGTATATTCAATCCTGTTTTTGTCCTTTCTTGGAATTCTAAGTTTATGCAAGCAATATCTATACACTTCCCTTATTCATTCCACTTACCACTCACTCGATGATTAGGTTATGTTTTCGTTGGTAAACTTGAATAGGAATGAGTGTAAGATGATACTTCTCATCCCGAGACTATGTATTAAAAAATCATATAATCGGGTAAGAGCACCATTTTCATCATAAAATTTTAAATTTTTAAAGAGGTAAATCTGAGTTAGAACAAACATACCATATCCAAAATTTTCACTCAAAACATTCAAACAAGATCAAACCATGTACAAAAATTTCATTACTTAGAGATAAATATTAGAATCTTGATGCAGAGACATTCAACACATTCAACCAATAACAATTGTTAGAACAATCATATATCAAAACCACCAAACTAGCAACTTTTACCTTGTTTCCAAGTAACCTAAAGTGTGCTCAAAAGGCTAAAATGTAACAAATCAACAAAACAAGGGTTGAAACTTCATAAAATCTAGTTTCTACCTTATCAACTCCTTCAATGACCTCAATCACTCTTGTGTAAGATGTTCACAAGGTCTCCTTACTCCCCATTCATCATTTTTTTCATTTTCACAAGTTTTGGTATCCTATGCTTCTTATTCTCCTTCAAGCACTTGAATGCTCAACTCTTTTTCCCTCTTCTCTAAGTTTTGAATAACTTTATTATTTATTTCTCCTCACTCTCCATCACCTCACATTCTCTATTTACTTATATCAATATTTATAACTCATCTTTAACCCATTTTTACACCAAACTCTTGTTATTCCTTTAAGATTCTTCACTTTTGTTTAACCTGCTGTCTAAATATGGAACTATGCTCTTAACTCTAGTTGATGGCACTAAATATCTTCACACTCTTTTATAGACCTTAATTAATCCCTAGTAATTCTCCCAATTAAATTTACCTACCTCTTCATGGATGGCTTGGATTATAAGTCCGTTGTCATGCCTTTCTCTACAAGGTGTCACACTTCATGATTTATCCACTTGAATTCTTGTTGATTTCTCTCGAGGCTTGTTCCACACCTTCAAGGCATAAGACACTTAAAAAAAACTTCCATACTTGTTATTCAATCCATTTTCTCCTTCACTTCATATGATCATTGTTAATCAAGCTATGCATGACTGTCACAGAGTTGGGTTTAGGTCTATACACTCATTTGCTATATTGTCTTCCATAACACTCTTTTCTTGGGTTCTCATCTTGGTTCTGAGGTTATTAGTTCTTAAATACCTTCTCTTACTTCCTCAATCAATCACATATCTCCATCAATCATTGTTTAAACATGTTAGTCTATAATATCTCCTTCATACCTTTTCACTATGCACATGACAGTTAACACAGTTTTCAAGAAAGAAATGTAGATACCTTCCTTATAATGGGTTTAATACCTCCAATACACTTAATATTTCCTTAATATATCTCTAACATTTCCACTCTATGATCATGAAATGAGGCTCTATACAAGAGATGTTTCTTTATTAAACTTTCCTATATTGTGTATGTCTCTATCAAGACTGAGTTTGATGTATTTAGACTAACATTTACCTCTCCCCTTCTTGACACTTCTTAGAACCTTGAAACACATCTCAAAAACATTATACCCACCTTAATCTCTTTAATAACCTATTGAGACATGTTGAAGCAATATCATCTAACACTCACTAGGGTTTTGACCCCAAACCCTTGAAACAAGGTATAACAAATAGTGAAGGGATACTCACAAAGTTGACACCATTTATACAATATTAAGTATCTTGAGAGATAAAAATATCATCTACAAACCTCCTACAATTCCTTATACTTCCCATTGAATATTCATGCACATACAATTATCATAAATTATTAAACTCTCCTACAACACACGCTTACAGTTTTGATTCCATATTCAATAGTAAATTAAAAATATTATTATTGATCACCCTATCTTGATCAAATAACCATATACCTTATTTTAAATCATGCAATAATCATCTCCTAACACCTTTTTCACTCTATTCTTTCATTCATAAGAACCTCATAGCTATACCCTAGCACATAATGAATCAAATTTGTAACGTATAATATTTCATGACATTTTCACCATATTTTAGTCTTCTTTTAATCTTCCAAAGGCCTGCATAGACTCTCCATATCTGAGACAAGATTCAAAAGACATATAAACATGAGAATTCATTCATAAATTCAATCATTTAATACACAACACACAATCATGACTTCATACACAGTTTTCCATCAAGATAAGCTTTCTATTTGATCAAACATGAAAGTTACAAAATCCATGAGTCTAAGACTCGATACAGAGTTATACCTCCCAAAACTAAATTCTTCTCACCCTAGAGGTTAGGATAGTTTTCCACATTTAACAATTGCCTAACAACCCTCCAAGAATCTTGCAACAATCCTTAAAGGACTCAACAACATGATCTTTCACCCTTTTCACCTAATTGATCTCCTATACATGACCTTTTACCTTTAAAACTCAACTAATGATCTTAATTCTTCCAAACCAATCCTAGAATTTCAAATTTTCCTTTTGGCGGGAAAACACCAAAAAGGCTACAAATGACTGAAACAATTACATAGAGCTCCATCATGTGCTTTTATTGACTTCTACACACCACCTAAACATAGTAATGACCAAAACCACCCATTACATTCTTTGAGTCATGATGTACCTACATCATATATCTTTTCCAATAATAATTCCTTAAACATGCTCTGTATATCCAAGCTTGCCAAACTTTTCTCTCAACCTTAATCAAATCTAGATTAACATCCTTTCTTTCTAAATCTATGACAAAAAGCAATGCTTTATCAACCAATCTAAACCTGCATATGTTTGCATTTTTCATCACTGCATCAAATATAAAGTACTCAATACATAAAATATAAGTTATAACAATCAAAAGAAACAAATGCTCTCATAGTTCTAGGTAGTACTAAACTTATTTACTATGAAAAGAGAACACAAACTTGTCAAGCATATATATCTCAAAATATCAAAATAAGTCTACTAGTATATATATTTTAAAGAGACGGGAATCTTGGATTTTTCACATACCACATTGAATAAAATTTCACATTCAAGTAGCTACAAATTACGTGTATATAGATAACACCAATATTGATGTAAAAATAAATATAACTAGGCCCTTTTTAACGTACCCATTTTATACATATCTTGTAATCATTGGATTCCATTAGAGAGTATTTATTTTATCTATTTTATAAAATAATTCACATTCATTTTTCATGCTTCCACCATTTACATACATGATAAACCTTTTCCATAGCTTAATATGAATTTTATTGAAGTGAGGGCAGACCATCAAAGGTTAACATGAGAGAAAATTGAGAGAATATTTTGGTATGCCCACTAAAAAAATGACCTCAGTGAGCGAATTGATCACACTTTTTATGATGATATTTCGAGAGTCTTGACCTTTATGCCCTTTAGGTAGATGTTTCCAACATGGAAGCTTGTAGATCGGATATGAAACATGGGGCAGATAAATCATGTTAGCACAATCATGATACTTTGTATGTTCATTTCTCTATGAAGACAAGTTCATTTTTGAATTAAGCCTCTAACATCAAAGAGATAAAGATGACCTCAGCCAACTATTTGATAAACATGCTTGCATCAATAACAAAGCCAACAAGAATGAGGATTCCTCTACTAAGGTGTTAAAATAAAATAAGTGTGAAACTACAAATGATAATGATATGGTGTTCAAGGATTACTATTAATAGTTAGAAACCTTCTAATTAGAAGGTCGAACTATATCTTTTTTAATTTTAAAATTTCATTAATAATTTAGATCATCATTGAAGTGGGAAATAGGGATATTCAATGACCTAAACCCTCATTCCTCTTCTATTCTTGGTCTTGTTACGTCACAAACACTTGGAAAGCAATATTGTCTTATATTTTCTTGTACATATACAAAAACATTAACACAAAAACCTGAGATTGTCTTATACTATACATTTTATTTAAGGAGCATTGGAAAGCTAGTTGGTTAAGGACAAGGAGGTGTAATCATTGGAGTTAGGTGAGTGAATTTTGTATAAGGGTTAAAGGATGTTATCTTAGAGTAATGAAATTGAAAATTTGATCAAGCATCAAATAAAATAGAGTGGAGTCTAGTGTGGAGACTAGAGCAAACAAGAGCGTTTGATTAGAAATCTAAAACCATGAAATTGAGGAAAATGAGAAGTGGGTGAAAAGGATGGTGAGAGTATTATGAAAAAAGTGTATTCAGGTCGATCAAGGTGTCATAGAAATTATAATAGTGAAAAATAAACAAAGGTAAAGGAACCTTACTCATTAATATCCCTTACAATTGACATTTTTCCCCTTCATTCAAACATAACAATTCAAATTTTCAAACACTACATTTAGAGGGAAAACTCATAGCTTCAAACTTACATTTCCAATAAGGTCCATGACTTACCATGCTCTTTATTTCTTGCACATCCACATCCAAAATCAAATTAAAAGGTTCCATGACATCATCCCCTTGTTGTGGACCAACCTACAAAATAACAACTTCTTATTGTAATGGTTTTATCACAAAAATACATATTACAATTTGGAGATGCATCCCACTTGTAGTTACCTCAGTGTGTTATCTATTGGTTGGATTATTCACTATTTTTTTACATTTATCATACAAATGAAGCAATGACATGTCATCCTCCTACATATATAACATATCAATATAAATTTTAGTCAATGATGCATGAAAAAAAGTTTTTAAAAAATAAAACTAAATATCAAACCAATAACTTACCTTGCCATCACGTCCACTAGTTCCTTCGTGAATGACCCTCTCAGAGTATGCATGCATCTGACCCTTCTCATAGACATTCACGAGTATTGAAAAATGAAAAACACATGAAATAAAACCGTTACTCATTAAACTTACCTTTTTTTCCTTCTTTTCTCTTAATTCCAAGATGGTTTCCATCCACCGAATCCTCGCAGGGCTCCGAGTCATAGGCTCTTATTGCATCATCAACCTATTTTTAGATCATTTACTAATCTTATTGAATGAGTCCTTGCCATCCCTCTAGCATGTTCATTGTATTATGTGTTACCTTTTCAATATAGATATCCTATACATCACAGCCTCAATGTTCCCCTCCTCTCGATCCCTATATTGCTTACACTTTTCAAAGGCATGTCAAGGATATATGCCACTAATTTTTCTCCCTTTCTTTTCATGGGAAATATGAGAGAGGGAATGGGCATCTGACCTATGGAGGTTTAGCCTCTATAACTCATAAAATTTCTTTCCACAACTGGGGTACTCACAATAATATATTATGTGGTCCCCACAATGCTCCCTCCTATAGTGAAGAGGAGCATATTCACCAACATAATATAAATGGTTAGACACTAATGGAAATAAATGAAAACAATAAATAAAAAGTTATATTTTGGTGATTTTACCTCCTCGGTGACAATATCCACCTCCACATGACTTGGAGAAGCAACCTTGGGTGTATCCTCCTACAATCACCATTCCAAATATAACCTCATCAATCATACATTAAAACCATATGAAGCTGAAAAAATGGTAAAATAATAATATATACATATTAAAAACTCATTAGGCACACACATACCAAATAATATATAATCAAATTAAATTAAGATAATAAATACAAGGTTATATTAAGGTGATTTTACCTCCTCATCGGGATATCCTCCTGTACATGTGTTTGTGAAGCAACCTTCCATGTAACAACCTCATCATCCTTCAATCAACAATCCAAATAAAAACTCGTTAGTCACACAAAAAATACCAAAGTCAAACTAATGTTCAAATAGCAATGTATAAACAATTAGTAAATAAATAACAAGCACACATACTAAATAATATATAGGGTAAGTGCACTAACTTTGGGGGCCAAAAGGGGGTCGTAAGTTGACACTTTTTCCTAAAAATTAAAAATCTTCAACTTGTCCGAGTTATTTCAAATAGTTACACTAAAAATTGGAAGATGTTGTAAGAACATGAATCGTATCATTTTGAGTCTAGTTTCTAAGCTACTAATTTGTTTTGAAAATGGTTAAATTTAAGTGGGTTAAAGAACTAAAATACCAACAAGTGCTCCTATTTTTGTTAAAAAACATAGTAGACAGATCGATTGTGCCCCCACCCCTTTTAGCACTATTTTCTATTTTTGAAAACCCTTTGGTAGAAATATAGATATGAGCATCTAGTTGTGCTAGATTTTTTTAGATTTTTTAGCAAGTATTTTTTTATGATTTTTCTAGAACAAAAATTTTAAATTTTGAAAAATAACAGAGAGAGCTCCAACCATGCCCCCTAACTACCTCAAAAATATAAAAAATAAGTTTTTACTTAATATGTATAGAATTAGTCCTAGTTTGTGCCTAAAAATGTTTTATTCAATTTTGATGAGTAAAAAAATATACATGAAAAAATATAAGCATTTACAATCACTAAAAATAGAGGTTTAGTCGGAAAAATAGAAAGAGGATAGTTTTCTTAACGTTGTAGGAAAATGTTTAAGAAATATGGAACACGTTTTTGTAGGATTTATCATGGTGGAAGGTGATGTTTTTGCATATTTTTTCAAAAACATGCAAGTTGTTGTTTTGTTATAGGTCCAAGGCACAAGAATGGGAAACCAAAGTAATATCAATCCTATAAATTCTTGGTTTAAGGGAATAATAAAGGGAATGAATATGTGCTATAACACATATGCATTCGGTGGATTATAGGTGTGTTTTTGTGTAAATGTCCAACAGGGAAATTGATAATTTCTAAGCACGAAAACTATACCCATATGCCAAAATTTTCATGTCCTATCATTACCAAGCACACCAAGTCAGTCCATTCAGTCCAGGTGATGTCTTGATTGATTTAATCTCATCCCCTAGGTGATTTTAGGATTTCATTAAAATTTGCAAGCTTTAGGCAGTTGTGGGAAGGGCTATCACTAGCCTTCCTATGACTTGAGCAACCCTATGGAGCAGAGTAGAAAATCCAAAATGGATGTGGAGGTAATTCAAAGGCCTAGAGAAATCATGGGATAGATTTAGGAAGATTATGGAAGGACTTGGAGAAGTTGGGCGCTTTCACCAAAATTAGGGTCCACAGTGCCTAGGCGGTGCACGAGGCCAAAACAGTTGTTGAACTTCCGAAGGTGATTCCGGGAGCTCCGGATGGATTTAGGAAAAAATCAAAACATCATCAAAAATTTAATTCCAATCCCTACAAGATGGTGAAATAATTTTTTTCACAACACTTTGGCGCATTGGTCTGCAAGCAGTTTTTCTCATGCACAAGTGGAGTACCAAATCAAAAATCCAATTTTATAGGGATCAAATTAAGTAATAAATACCTGTATGACTACCATTGGATTAAAAATGGAATTTATAGTCGGGATCATACAAAATTTCATTAAAAATTCAATTGGGGGCTTAAGTTATTGTCATTTCAAGTTGTCCTCTTAGAGAGAGTTCGGGAGTTAGTCAAATTTTGTGAGGACATGTGTCAGCTCCAGGATCCTAGTGGAATTTTTTGTCCCTCACGTCCCTCAAGGTTAAGGACATCAACCATGGAAAAATTCACATAGCCACCATATGACATCTAGATCCTCATTCAACCTCTAGGATCACCAGTTCAGCCCAAAGGTAGTGCGGGAGCTCAAAGCCTCAACCATCGGATTGTTGCCACGTGTCATCATTAGGAGTGCCGTGGAATTTTATGTCCCTCATCTCCCCCATAGGTAAGGGACATCAAACATGGAAAAATTTCTCAGCCCCTAAGGGAGACTTCTGGTCACCCATATGACTAGCTTCCAGCCCCTCAGTGCTTTAAAGTTGATTTTTAGCCTTCATTCCCTGTCATCGGATCTCTGACATGTGTCGTCACCTTGCTCATCATGGAATTTTATGTCCCTCATAGTTTAGGGACATTAAAATTTTTAAAATTTTCCCATATCCCTTCTCATATTTATTTCAAATTTGTAAAACCCACCCTTCCCGCTTCTAACATCTAACTCTCCTCTGTAGAGCTTCATTCCACCATAGCTCTGCAACTTGCTCACACCAAGTCACACCATTGATGAACCTTAAACCAGCTAAACCACGAAACCACATCCTCAAAAACATAAAAACACGCAAGTCCCAAAATAAATATTGATCAAATGAAGAATGAAGAAGAGAAGTTTGAAAATCTTCATTGTCGTGAAACCGAAAATTGAAGAGATCTTGTAAACTAGTGCAAAGATTGAAAATTTGTCTGCATTCTTTGAGTTATTCTCTCTTGAAGACCATTAAAAATAATATTCAAACCTCCCATTCATAGCAAGGAATTCTCATAGAAAATAAATTTCACTTCCAACTCCACGAAGAACGAGCTCAATTTCTTGTCAAACCGACAACCAAATCAAAGAGACATTTCACCAGTGAAACAAGAAGAAAAATCCTATTGCAATGGAGTTGATTTCATCAGGAATGGAAAAAAAAACTAGAACTGAAAATTTTAAGCTCCTTTAATGGTTTTCATGACACGGTAGTGGAAAAAATCAGCGAGCTACCTCTCCACTTCTCAGGGTTCCAGTGGGAAAAATCACACAAAAATTGGAGGGAATGATTGTTGAAAAATCTAATTTCGGGTGAACTAGTTTTTGCACCATGAATTCCCTATATTTTACGGAATCAGAGGACTAATTTTTCATTATAATTCTTCCCTATCACATGAAGAACATCTATGAAAAAGGTAGTGAGCTACCTCTTCACTTCTCATGGTTCAAGTGGGTGAAATCGCACGAAAATTGAAGGGAATGATCGTTGAAAAATCTAGTTTCACGTAAACTAGTTTTCATACCATGAAGTCCCTATTTTTATGGATATGGAGGGCTGTGTTTTTTTTTAGTATTATTCCCCCACCAATGAAAATATCATTTTCCCACTTGTTCAAATGAAGTAATTACTCAAAATGTGGAGCATGGAACCCCGAAATAAAACCTAGATTTTCAAGACATGTTTTGTCACAATCTGACATCCGCGGTGCACTTAATAAAAATAATATTCCATCCTACATAGGGTTATGTTGCTTGGAGTAAGCCACCATTTTAGAAGGCTAAAAATAAGCTAGTGATCACGGAGGGAGTATCGCAAGAAAACTCACCAAAAAGGTCATCTCGGCTCACATTGACACTTACTACAAATAGTAAGTGGTTTCACAAGCCCCAATAAATAAATGCCGGTTGGTACAAAAGGTGAGAGGAACACAGTAGGAAGAAATAATTCATGCTAACATATCCGGTTGAGGTTGGAAAAAGATAAACTATGACACTTACTAAAAATAGTAAGTTTTCCCATCTGTACTTTCTAAAACTAGCAAGTTGTTCTCAAAGGGAAAGTTGGGCACAATGGGACATAGAGGGATGATCATTCAGCTCAAAACCATCATTCTAGATCATCAATAGGTATTGAACATAGGGAATTTGAGGTCCATCGTAGGGAATGGGACAATGTTTTTTAACACTCACTACATAGTTCGGGTCACAGGTATATCATACACAGGTTGGGAGTTGCGGTCATCATTAGAACAATTCATTCAACTTGGCAAGCATTCATGACCTAATTTGAAGGATTTTATCGGGTGCAAGGAGTTTCAATATTCATAGTCTCATTGTACTTAAGTTTCCAATCAACAAGGATCTGCATACTTGATCAGGGGTGACATCCTTTTGTTTCCTCCTCATTCTTTCCCCCAGACATTCTCTCCCCTCTATGTTCTAATTTTGTGTTGAGGTTTTGCACTTTTTCATATGTCTTAAAGTTACTTTAGAGACATGATGTAAAATTTAGGTCACCTTTTTTTTATAAAATGGACTTAATATTTGAATAGGAATATAAATAGTCTAAATTCAAAATGAGGAATATGAAAGAGCATCATGAATATGAGGAGTCAAGTTTAGCACTATAAATTCTAATCAGCTCTTCATTCCGAGGGGTTCTAATTCTGAAATTCTTCTAGCTAGTTATATTCTTGTAAGTTCATGAGAGATATTTTGCTCACTTGTGAGTGAAAAGAGTTAGCCACTTTTCCCCTATTCTCAATGTCTTCCATTCTCATACTAAGTACAATTTATGCATGAGCATCAATACAATAAGGAGTTTCGAGCATTTTTTTACTAAGGGTTTTACTGATACTTTGTGTTCATTAAATTCTAATTGGTCTTATTACTTTTTGCAGTATTGTTTCTTCCTAATTTTAGTACATGTGATGAAATTTATAACTAGTGTGTGCAAGAATCTTATTTTCTACCTAAAACATTAGTTCTCCTACCTCTTTTCTCACTCCCCTTTCCCACTCTTCAAAAAACGTCTTCCCTAACAAGAGATTACTAGCTTTGTTGCATAGTCAGTGGAGTGCCCCTATTAGCTCCCCGAACACAAGGCCACCTAGAAAATTCACCTTTACTCATGCATGCATATTTGATAGCTACACCGGTTAAGTAAAGGGACTTAGATTCCTAGAGCGTTGGCAAGAAATCCAAAAAAATTCCACCTAGCAAATTTTCTCGCTAATAGTTTTTGTGCCCACCATGGGGCAGATTTAGTAACATATGCACCAAAATTATGACAAAGAAGGTTTAAAAATCAAAACAAAAAAAACAAATTTCAAAGGAAAATCATTTTTTGAAGGCGAATCCATAAAGGAATGAACCCTATCACGTTTTTTTCCATCATCATGAAGAAATTTCTAGATTGGAGTGAAGTACTAATAAGTGAAAGTGAATAAGAAGAAGATATATGTCCGAAAATAAGAGAGTTGATCAGCCATGGTTCCAGGACTAGTGTTGACAAAGAAAATAAGAAAAAAAACCATCACCGATGAAGAGGAATGGATTCAAAGGAGACATAAGATAAGGTGTGAAGCTTGAAAATATACCAAATTCTTACATGAGATGAACAAGAAACTTGAAGCAACCTATATCGAGGAAGAATAAGAAGATATTTATCCTATAGAGGAAGATCCTAAAGATCATTCGTACCATAGGGTTTTCATAACCGAAAGTTTATTGAATGTTGTTGAAGAAAATATTATCCTTGAGCCTTATGATGAAGATAAAATCAGCATTCAAGAAGATGACAAAAGACAGGATGGTGCAAGATCCACTAAAGAATATTTTTGCAACCTCACGCATCTCACTGCAAAATTGAGAATAGTATATTTCTTCCACCGCTCAATAGATTAATTCCTCACATACGGTGATGAATAAATGAACATGTTGGAAAGAGAATATGTGGAAAGACTTCAGAGAATAATAAAGGAAATTATGATTCTGAAGTCTTTGATGAAATTTGGAGGTATGCTTTAGCTCTACAGATAAGATATGAACATCTTGAAGCACCGCATCAAATGGAGGAAGAAGACGAGATGTGCCCTATGAAGGAAGGCCCTGATCACTTCCCATATTATGAGGTTTTTATTCCTAGAAGATTATTGGATTCTTTTGAAGAAGATCTTATCATGAAACCTTCAAATGAAAGCCAAAGCAACGTCATGAAGGAAGAAGTAGAATAGACAAAGATAGATTCACCATTCAACAATTCCATTTGGCTCACGTTACAGCCCATAGGGGAATAATATATTCAATAAATGAATATTCTTACTACATAATGGATGATCTAATACTCTTTGAAGACTCTGCCAATGATGAATACAAAGACCGAGTTTAATGTAAGCATGGATGATATCTTTTGAAAATTTGATCTTACAATTAATGATGAAATGGATAATGTGAATAAGTGCAAGAAAGTCATCGACATCATTGTCTCAAGATGATGAATTGAAGATGGTCATAGATAATATTCCCTCCTATTTTGATTCTTTAAGGGATGTATAAATTTTGCATGAAGAAATGGAGGAAGTCAAATAATCAAACTCTCTTCTGATGCAATCATGAATGATCGAATGGAAGAAGCCCACTCTCTTTTAAAATATGATGAGAACGAACAATTTAAACACAACCTTTACTTACTCGGTAGTAACATCATCATCACGGTGAAAACAAAGCCTTTCATCTTTCACCTGAGCAAGAATATTCAATAATGGATGGTGAAGGTGTAGCTGAAAAATCTTCTCATATAGCTTCCTAACACAGCTTCTCTACTTATTACCAAGAAGAAGATGATATGGATTTTGAGCTTGAAGGAGTTCCCTTCCCATGAATCTTGGACATCTTCTCCTTGTCAAGAGGGGAGTCATGAATAAAGTATGTTCGTGTTAGCAAGAAAGTGAATCTTTGGCAATGAAAAGCATGGAAGAGGTGAATGATAATGTTTCAAATGAATCATAGGCCTATATGGATCAGATTTTTAACCATATCCTGGAGGTAAAATAAGAATATTCTTAAAATTAAGATAAAAATGATCCTATGGAAATTTTAGAAGAACTATTTGTACAATATATCTTGAAGGTTGTGGAAGAAACTGAAGATCCTCAACTCAACCTTGAACAATTTACTCAGGCTATGGAGATACAAGATAGGTATGAATCAATTTGTGCTTCCTATTTTGGTGGACCAATTTTTGATGTTGAGATGGAGCAGTTGGATAATCTTGATGACTTCCTAATACTTTGGTTGACGAGAATGGACATGAAAGCATGTATTTTTCTTCCACATTGTGTGAAGAATTTCATGAGTGAAAAAGAAGAAAATTTTGTGAATCTCCTTTGGACATCTCCAGTTTTGAAGAAAACACCTCCACCATGGGAAAACGTTGAGCTGATTTGCATTAAAGAAAGTTGTTTGGAACATGGCGAAAATTTGCAGCAATGTTGGGAGTATATTCAAAACCAACTTTCTCCCACCATTTCGGAATGGTCCATCAATGCAAAACAAGAGTTCATATGGAAAAATCCAATAAATGGTGAAGAATTCTTACATGGCCAAAACAAAATCTACAATTTTGAAAATAATATCAACATGAACTCCGAACGAATGCATATTGGTGACATCTCTAGACAACAAAGCGAGTATGTGTTATTCTTTCCAAATGATCTAAAATCAAACTGCACTCACCCTCCTCCAAGATCTAATTCATCTTGAGCATGTTCCCATGCTGCAACAATCTCTTCAGGATGATGAAGCCCTCTAGATCAATGATTTAACCTCCATGACCGAAAACATTTGGTCATAGAAATAAGTGAGATGTTCATGAAAGTTCTTAAATGGGAAGAAAACTAGTTTGTTCTCACTCCTTCCAAGTTTTTTTTACTCATATAAGAGACAATTTGAAGTTGTAATTGAAATAAGATGAATGTTTTCATGAAAACATCAATGTTCCCACCGTCAAGACATGGATGGATGGTGTCTCATGATTGCGGGACGTAAAGAGGAATCATCAAAATGAAAAAGTTTCAAGAGGTTACTCAAATTTTCAATGGATGAAGGAACATTATCAATATAGTATGAGTACAAGGATGGAATCATGATTAGTATTCTTCTTCTCAAGCCATGCAATGCCATCACAAAAGCATGGTTTTATCAAATAATAGTTTTTGTGCTTCAAATTTCAGGATTCAATCTGCTATCTTATGATGGCATGTACTTTTCTCAACACACTTCGGGTATGTGTATATTATTTCCCCACCTTTATAGTCCCCTCCCTTATATGTAATTTCCTTTATGTGGTCTCTCTCTCTCTCTCTCTCTCTCTCTCTCTCGTCTCTCTCAGTACATGATTCCGCAAGGCCTAATGAATAAGGCACTAGTATTTGTTTTGAAATGTTGATATTATGGGATTCTCCATGTCATGTCCCCAAGCTAGAGCTAGTTGTTGTCGTGCAAATGTGTAACAGGAAATTGACAATTTTATGAGCACGAAAACTATACCCATGTGCCAAAATATTCATGTCCTATCATTCCCAGGGCACACCAAGTCCACAAAGTAAGTCCATTGACCTTATGAATGATTTTATTTCATCCCCCTAGGTGATTTAGGAAATTCCATTCATTCCCCCAAGTGATTTTAGGAGTTCATCAAAAGTCCCAACCTTCGGTAGCTATGGGAAGGGCTATCACTAGTGTTCCTAAGACTGGAGCAACCCCATGGAGCGGAATATAAAATCCAAAATAAACATGAAGAAAATTCAAAGGCCTTGAGACAACGTGGAATATATTTAGAAAGGTTCTAGAAGGACTTGGAGAAGTTGGATCAATTTCACATAAATTAGTTCATAGGCCTAGGTAGTGTACAAGCTAAAATAGTTGTTGAACTTCAAAGGTGATTCTAGGATCTCCAGGATGGAGTTAGGAGAAAAACAAAACATCTTCGGAAAGGGAATTCCAAGAATTATAAGATAGTGAAATTATTTGTTTCACAACACTTTGGTGCATTTTTTTAATAGGAAGTTTTTATCATGCACAAGTCAAATACCAAATCAAAAAACCACTTTTTTAGGGATTCAAAAGGTCATTTATAGTCACGATCATATAAATTTTCATTAAAACAGTCCATCGGAGTTCAAGTTATCATCGTTTAAAGTTTTCCTCTTAGAGTAAGTTCGGGAGTTAGTCAAATTTTGGGAGGATACATGTCAACTCCAAGAGCCTCGCGTGATTTTGTGTTCCTCACGTCCCTCAAGCTTAGGAACACCAAGCATGGAAAAATGTGCCTATCCCCCATATGACCTTTGGACCCTCATGTGACCTCCTAAATTACAGTTCAGCCCCTAGTGCTTGTGGGAGCTCAAAGCCTCAACCATCCGATCGTTGCCATGTGTCATCACCAGAAGCACCATTGAATTTGATGTCCCTCACGGATCAAAGACATCAAACATGGAAAAATGTGCCCAACCCATAAGGGAGACTTTTGGTCACCCATATGACCATCTTCAAACCCCTCAGTGCTTTAAAATTTATTTTTAACCTCCATTCCCTACCGTCGAATCTCTTCCATGTGTTGTCTCCTTGCTCACTTGTGGAATTTTATGTCCCTCACATCCCTCATAGGTCAGAGACATTAAACATTGAAAAATTCACCCATCTCCCTTCTCACTTTATTTCAAAATTTTAAAAATCCCACTTGCTTCCCTCTTCTAACATCTAACTCTCTTATACACAACTTCATTCTACCATAGCTCTACAACTTGCTCACACCAAGTAACACCATTTATGAACCTTGAACCATATCAATCACAAAATCCACATCCTCAAAAATATATAAATGCATGCAGGTCTCAAAATAAATATTGATCAAACGAAGAACGAAGAAGAAGAAGTTTGAAAATCTTCATTGTCGTGAAACTTGAAATCTAAGAGATCTTATGCAAGGTGCAAAGTATGCACGTATTGACAAACCATCATGTTGTTGAGTTCTTCTCTCTTGAAGGCCATTAAAAACTCATATTAAAACCTCCCTTTCATAGAAAGGAATTCTCATAAAAATAAATTTCACTTCTTTCACAAAGATGAAAAAAGCTTAATTTCTGTCAAACCGACAACCTGGATCAAGAGAAATTTCACCAAAGGTGAGATAAGAAGAAAAAACTACCGCAATGGAGTTGATTTCATCGCAAACAGAGACAAAATCTAGACCTGAAAATTTCAAACTCCATTAATGGCTACCATGACATAGTAGTGGAAAAAATTAGTGAGCTACCTCTCCACTTCTCAGGGTTCCGATGGGCGAAATATCGCAAAATTGGAGGGAATGATCATTGAAAAATCTAATTTCGTCTGAACAATTTTTTACACCATAAAGTCCCTATTTTTAGGGATACAGAGGACTAAGGTTTCATCAGATTTTTTCCCTAAAAATGAAGAACATCTATGAAAAATTCAGTGAGCTACCTCTTCACTTCTCAGGGTTCAAGTGGGAGAAATCATGCAAAACTTGAAGGGAATGATTGTTGAAAAATCTAGTTTCATGTAAACTAGTTTTCGTGCCATGAAGTCCCTATTTTTTAGGGATATTGAGGGCTATGTTTTTTTAGTATTCTACCCCCACTGATGAAAATATCATTTTCCCACTTGTTTAGATGAAGGAATTACTCAAAATGTAGAGGGTGGAACCCCGAAATAAAACCTAGATTTTCAAGACCTGTTTTGTCGAGAATCTAACATTTGTGGTGCACTTACTAAAAATAGCATGCCTTCCTACATAAGGGTTTTTTGCTTCATGTAAGACACCATTTTAGGAGGATACAAATAAGGTAGTGAACATAGAGGGAGTATCACAGAAAAGTCATCAAAAAGGTCATGTCCGCCATGCATTGACACTTACTAAAAATAATAAGTGGTTCCACAAGCCCCTATTATAAATAGCTAGTTGGTCCAAAAGGAAATAGGAAAATAGTAAGAAAAAATAATTCAAGCTACCACAGCCAATTGAGGTTGGAAAAAGCTAAATTACGACACTTACTAAAAATAGTATGTTGCCCCATCTTTACTTACTAAAAAAATTGTTCGAAAACAAAAGTTTGGCATAATGGGACATAGAGGGATGATCATTCAGGTCAACACCATCATTTTGGATCATCCATGGGTATTGATCATAAGGAATCTGAGGTCCATCTCAAGGAACTGGACAATGTTTTTTCACACTCACTACATAGTTCGGGTCACAGGTATATCATACACAAGCTAGGAGTTGCGGTCATTAGTGGAACAGATCCTTTAACTTGGAAAGCATTCATGAGATAATTTTAAGGAGTTTCTCAAGGTTCAAATAGTTCAAAGATTCATAGTCTCACCGCACTTGATTTTAAATCAACAAGGATCTCGAAAACTTCATCCGGGGTGACATCCTTTCTTTTCCTCCTCATTCTTCCCTCCCAACATTCTCTCTCATCTATTTTCTAATTTTACATTGAGGGTTTGCACTTTTTGATGTCTTAAAGTGACTTTAGAGACATTATTGAAAATTTAAGTCACCTTCTTTTTATAAAAGGGACTTAATATTTGAAGAGGAATATGAATAGTCTAAAGTACAAATGAGGAATATGAAAGAGCATCAAGAATATGAGGAGTCAAGTTTAGAACTATAAATTATAATGAGCTCTTCATTCCAAGGGGTTATAATTCTTAAATTATTCTAGCTAGTTGTATTCTTTAATTACATGAGAGATATTTTCCTCACTTGTGAGTGAAAAGAGTAAGCCATTTCCCCTTATTCTTAATTTCTTCCATTTTCATACTATGTACAATTTCGCTTGAGCATCAATACAAGAAGGAGTTTTGAGCCTTTTTTTACTAAGGGGTTTACTTGATACTTTGTGTTCATTAAACTATAATTGGTCTTGTTGTTGTTTGCAGTGTTGTTTCTTCCTAATTTTCTACCTACAACATTAGTTCTCCTAACTCTTTTCTCACTCCCATTTCCCACTCTTCAGACAAATTCTTCCCTAGCAAGAGATTGTTAGCTTTGTTGCAGGGTCAATGGAGTGCCCCTATTGGATCCTTGACCACAAGGCCTCCATGAAAATCCACCTTTACACATATATGCATATACGATAGTTGCATCGGTTAAGTAGAGGTACTTAGATTCCCATATCATTGGTGAGAAATCCACAAGTTTGTACACCCAACAAATTTTCTCACCAACAAGGTGATATATGTGTTTTTGGTATGCTTATATTTACAAAAATAAATGTTTAAGTATTGAAATATAAATAATAATAAATGAAATGAAAAACTTTTAGTGAATATAAGAAATTAGGGTCACTCTGCACCTTATGGAACTAGTCTCACAACTCCATGAGTCATGGTTTAGGAGATAGTTTTTAATAATCTAATATGGTCAATACATAGGTAATTTTAAGGATTTCAGCATTCAACCTAAATCTTTTAGCATTTAAATTCTACAATCAATGTCTATTTTTGCAACGAATATAGTCATTGTTTAAGTTTTGGGTTGTTTTGTATTGTTTATTGACATTTTAAGGAGTGTTAGACGTGTCAAAATTATTTTTACAAACCTCACAACTCTCAAAGGAAAATACAACTGCTCAAATGTATGACCTCATAAAATTCCTTGTAATACATAACAAATCAAAACATGTGTTGGACATAAAGTCATTGGTGTTGTCATTGATGTCAAGTTGCATTGATATAAAATGATGTCTAGGTGTCATAGAAGTCAATATGAGGTGTCAATCATCAAGAAGAATGAATTTTTATTAGTAGTGCCATGTTTTGGTATCATGAAGTGTTGCATTGGTGAAGTGTTGGTTTGGAAACAAAATGGGCAGCTTCATTGTTTTCAAATTCTTTATTACACCTTAAAGCCTTAGAGAAAATTGGATGTCTGCAACATATTGAATATTTACTTATCTTTCCAATGCCTATTTTTTTCCTTCTAACTCCTTACAAAGCTCTTGGAATATTCTAGAGAAGTTAGGTTTCACCATTAGAGTGTTTGTTCCTGCACCTAGAAAATATGATGTTTAGTAAATAGCCCTTGAATAATAAAACCTTTCCTAAATCTTCCTAAATTACCTTCAACACTTCCAATTTCTCGTGACATCACCTCTGTATGCTTAATATCTTTCCTAAACTCTCTCGGATGGTGTTTTAATAGCTCTATAATGGCCAAAATAACTAGTGTGGAAATTAAAAATTTCAAAGCATGACACCAAGCCCTTATGTAGACACCAAATTTGGGTCACACTCCCCTTCACCCCACATGTATATTAATTTAATTACCTATAATTAAATTAATTCCCATGCTCACAATATTCATTATTTAATTACCTTAATTGAAATAATTTCCACCTCACCTAGACACCTCACCCCACCACATCACCTAGACACCTCATCACAAACCTATTCTCGCAATGTTTACTTTTACTAGGACTCAATCTCCACTTACCATAACTAAATAAGACTTAGGCCTACCTAACTTAATTAATTAAGACTTAGTTCAACCCTAAAATCACATGCCTATTCTTCCTCTAACTGCATGTTTGCTTATCTAAACACAAAAGCTATTTTCGATCCAAAACAACGGGCAAAATGGCCAAAAGATAGCCAAGATCTGCTATTTTGGCAACTCGGTATTTCTCACCTTAATCGACACTTTGTCAACCCAAAACTAACGTTGGTTACCCTAAACCATTTTTGGTTACAATATATTCACTTTGGTAACCTTGTTTGAGAGTTTGGAATAATTATTCAAATTTTGGAGAAGAGAGATCTATATACAAGCACGCACCAAAGCACTCCTGCACATCTAGACATCTTGAACCAATAACCAAGCATTGATCTAAAAGGAAAGAATTCATGGTAACATTCCGGAATTACATCCATGGAACTAACCATCAGTTCCATAGATCAACCATCACCTCCATCCAACCACCAGTGTCTGCAAGTACAAGTAAGTATATTTAGATATGTGTCTTTCCATATTTTAGTTAGATCGGTTTCTTTATCTCTATTTGGGATTCCTAGTCTCCTTTGCATCTCATCACCTCTCACCTTCCTACTAATCCCTCCACCTAATCACTTACAACCTCTCAACCCTCCATACCCAACTCCAGACATCTCTAAGTATTCCCAAAGATTGTCATCAATCTCACCATTCTCTATCCATTCTCTCAGACAATCATGAGAATCATCAAAACCAAACTTTAATGAGTTTCTATCTTCTCAACCCTACTAACACCGATTAACCTAAAACCGTCATCGTATCCTCTCAACCAACATTGGTCATACCAAACCGACATCAGTCTCTATACCTAGTAAATCTTCCTGTAACATCGACCTCATAACATTCACCCAAATTAACCAAATCACCCTAAACTTAACCCTAACTTGTCCCAACTACCTTATCCACCTGCCTGACATCTAGATCTAATCATAACCTAGCCTGTTAGATTAGATTTTTTATTGTACTTGAATGAGACACCTAAATCATATCAACTATAGTATGACATTATTGGTTTACATCATTTTTGCATTAAGTTGTTTTAAACAGGGACTAAAATCCATCTAGTAATTATCACACTTCCTGGATCTAGCATATGCTAGGCAATCCACCGACATATATTGCTTAATATTCTTTGTGTGGTCTTGTTTTGTATTCTCGTAGTTCCTCCTAGCAAAAAGAAAAGTTCTCGTAATCAGCATTGGATTAGGAAATCGAGAATATGCGCACTCTAACTTCCACCTTCATTCACAGTATTCCCCTCACCCATACCCTAACCTGCTTTGCTCTTACGTATGCAACTATTCGGAAAAATATTTTGGCATGCACAGTGGGACCCTATCTTGGGTTCATTGCATTTTTTCATATAGGGAAACTTTTTGTGTGTTTCTTTCCTTTTGAAAAATACACATTTAATATTCTCCCTGGTAATATTCTTTTCTTCTAATTGTCTAAATGAAATTTTTCATTTGGTGCTTAAAACGAACCAATTCTTCCTTCTTGCATTTTCATATTAATGAAAGAGCACATTCTTGACCTATTTATCATTTTCTTCATCGAATATAAATGTTGATCTAGGTTATAAATTTTTTTGCATTTCATCCTTGTATGCTGCATTATTAGCTCACATTTAAAAATGAGGGCAACCTATATGCTTAGAAGTCATGCCCAGCTGATGGTTGACACAATTGAACCGTAGAAAGCACTTTCTTCTCTCTCTCTTTTCCAAACTGCACAAATTTGAATTTACACATATTTTTAAACAACATCCCACCCAGAAGAAATTTTCAATGATTAGAGGATTAATAGTGGGCACCTAGCTGGTTATCTCTTTCCAATCATCATCTCAGAGAAAGGACCACCCCCGCCGAAACATAACCTGAAACCTCTCCTTTAGATTACCTCTTCGTATGATGCCTTCCCAACTAAAAAACTCTATTCTAAATCCACAAGTCAGTATTAAATAACATAAGCTAAAACAAACATAAATTCACTTTTAGGATTTCATGTTTGTCCTAGCTTTGTTCTTCACTTATGTTTTAAGTTGTGAGAGTTATGATTCTTCATTTTTCTTCTTCCTTTCACACTCCCCTGTCATATTTAGAGTATTCTGCTATTCTAAGTGTGTTAGGACCTCATCTTATCATTCTAAAATTTATGGGTTGACCCTTCCTCTAGTTTAATTCACCAAAAATCCTTTTTTTTCTTTATTTCTTCTAATTTTATAAGAACTTAGCGTCGACCCAAAGACCATCGTTGGTTTGTATCTAACCGTTGTCGGTTTACCTAACGGTGCCGACTTCTAGCTCTTTTGGTTATTTTACCTGAAACAACTTTCATCACCTATTCTTTTCTATTTTTGGTCCTTAGGACACCATTATATCCCCAACATTTTGATATATCTTACAGATATAGTTTCCCCATTGCACATTCATCAATTCTATTTCATTTATCAAACTAGTATTTCTCATAGTGATTGGTATTAGTTATCATAACTGTCATCGGTTACCCTTTAAATGTCATTGGTCATACGACCATCGTCAAATCGGTTGCTATGTTTAAATTTTAATCAAAACACTGACCAGATTTATTCCTCAGACTTCATTCTTCTTTGCCTCTATCATTTTCTATGTCATTTATAGAATACAGTTTTACCAGGTCAACACTAATTCACATGGTGTTGAATCACATCCAAACTAACACCCTTGTATTTCATGTCACCGTCACCACTCCCACTTAGTTCATCGTCACCTTCCATCCTCGTCGCCCGTGGATCCAACCCAACCTATCACCATTTCTACTAGCGACGAGGAGTTTGCAAGACTCCTTGATCAAAATCTTGCAGCCTTATAATACTATCTTGCCCACTCATCTACGTGAGACTCCTCAGAATGCAGCTAGTGTACAAAATGCATGTATCTATTCCTCCTACTCTCACACCCACTTCCACATCAGCTACCACTAGCTCAGCTCGGGCGACCTCATCCAAACTACCCTATGTGGTCTCTGGTTAGATTCCACCTCTGTCATAACTTCGCTACCCCAATGACGTCTATTGTACCTATGGCATCAACCATTCCTTCACTGACTTCCTTGAGCATAGACCCATATGCCCTCTTTTCCTTGTATATACTAGTTGCATCACAAACACCTCCACTGTCAACAACCCACACCCCATTCCAAAATCTGGTTCTTTCCATCCCTTCGTCTCTACCACCCATTACAACGAGATTCGTTGCGACCACCCCACTAATTTACACGTATCACTAGCAGCCCCCAATCTTGTCTATCACTTATTCGATTACATTCCGTCTCGTATCTATTCCCCCTCATGCAGTTTTCATATTCAGCACCCTCATGTATGGGGATGCCATCCACATCATATACCCATCATCAACCTCCCTTTACTACAAGAGGCACCCAATCCTCACAAACCACCAATGACCTCATTAAGATGATGATGGAAAATATGCAGACATTAGAAGCATCATTTTCTGGCTCTCATAACTCCTTGACCTATGATGAAATCTATAATGATCCCATTCATCCATCCATTCCTATTTGCATATACCACACCTGCATTGGTAAATGCCCAAGTTCAACCGTTTCAATAGTAAAGAGGACCCGCAACAACACTTGTAGTCATTCAAACATGGGTGCTACCTAATTTCCCATGATGATGTTTTACTCTTATGAACATTTCCCATGTCCCTAACAGGACCCACCTTATATTTGTACAATAGTTTACCTAGACATTCCATCTACTCCTTTAACCAAGTGGCTCAAGCATTCCTAGACCACTTCTCAATTAATTTATTCAAAAAGGTCACCATGACTGACCTATATTCAACATGATAGTATGACGAAAAATTTATCTCATATTTCATTGCTTCCGGTGAAGTCTTATCAACCAGCTTAACATTCTAGTTACCTCAAACTGAACTTATTGAGTTTTTCACTAGAGATTTTGCAAGACACATCTCACTAACTTAGTAGGTTTAAACCTTATGAACCTTTGATGAAACATACACCATGACACGAAAGCTAGAAATTTGCACCATTGAAGAAAATAAAATATAATTACGAAACAAGAATGCCCCATTAAAACCAAAGTGATTATTCTTCATCTACAAAACTCCAAAATAATTATTCAAAAGCCAAAGGATTTTCCAACACAGTAGTTATTAAAGAGATTCTGTCTCATCCCTCTAATAAATCCCAACCTTCTTCCAATTTTTCCCTGTCCAAACCTTTCAATTCTTGTGGGAGCAGCAGAAGTACACTTCAATTAGAGAGCCCTATTGTTCGGTCTTAGAAAAGCTTCATAAATTTGGAGATATTACACATCCTCCCATAAAAATTCATACTGGTTTTGATCCCGCTCGTCCTATTCCTACATGGTATAAGGAACATGACTACTATAATTATTATCATTTCAAAGGACATAGTGATGGTAATTACATCACTTTTAAGAACATTTTCCAAGAGATGATAGATAATGGAGACCTTGTCATGGAAAACTGAACACTCCAAAGAAATCAAAATTTGCACATCTATAAGAAGTTGTTCCCTAACCATAAACCATCGTCTAATCAAAATAGTGAACCTTCTTCCAGTGACAACAATGTCCATGAAGTCCACACAATTTTTGATGTCATACCATTCATTCCTCAAACTTCACCTATTTCATCTATTGAATAAATTCTGGCACAGATTCACCTACCCATAAAGGAGCATACCTCTTCTACTACTACTTCACCCATAGAGGAATCCCCCTCATCTCCCCCTGCTCTCACGAAAGAACCCATGTTTTCTACTATTTTCATTTCACCATCTACCTCGCAACCTACCGAACAAATAACAATATTGATTCTCCCATCCACAAGGGAAGTATCATCACCTTCTCCTCCACCAAGGGAAAATTCTACCTCATCCCACCTACCATCTCTCTTACCCATGGGAGATTCTTTAGACATGTCACTATCTATTGGGGAAATTCTCCTCAAAGATCCCAGACCCCATTGACTGATCTCAACTCTTTTACCCACAAACTCGAGGCTAGGCAATTCCCTATCTCACGGACATATTTTACGAGGATTTCCACAAAACAAATTACATCTCTTCCTACAACAGTCATGTTTTCAAGGTGGCCAATCGCTTGGATTATGTTGATAATTTCATGCTCTAGGGACGTCTTCAGCTCCCCTTTTCAACTCAAATGCAAATGTTTCCTGAGGATACTTTCATGATCTACCTAGAGGTATTTCCAAACTGGATGTCTTATTTATCATCCCATCTACCTACATCCAAACCTTTACCTATAATTAAAACCATTCCAATACCTAAGAACCTACCCACACCTATATCTTCATCTATATCTAGACCCATCACTACCTTGGGTGTCATGCCAAAGCATTAAGCCTTACCCACCCACCACAAATCGGATTTAGCCACATCTTCCCAAACCCACGCCATATTTATTCCTTCACCTAAATGGAAGACCCAACCTTGTAGACCATATACACCAGCCTCACCTACCATACCTTTTTCAGCTTTTCCCCTTTTTTTTCCATCCTAAGGCCTCACCCATCAACCTTGGCCAAATAGTCTCCTACCCAGGGCTATTCAAAAGATAAGAAACCTACTGCTTCATCACGAGCCTTCATTACACCTCATTTACCCACACAACAAACACGCTCACCCTCACTCGTGCATTTCCTACCACCTATACCTCCACTAGTTACTATAACTCCAAATTTTCCTATAAAACTTCAACCCATACCGTCCACCCACCCTCTACCAACCACTTCCACCACAACTCTATTGGCCTTATGGGTAACCCCTCCTCTTCTTCCCTTCTACATCACGTACTCCCATGTCACCTTTACCCAAGAAAGTGTAACCCAAATATAAGAACCCACTACCCTCTAATAAGGGATACCTAACCATTTACTATCCCTTATGGATTTCTAATATTGTTCCTATCACAAAAGTGACAGGGGGACTCCACATTTGCACGAACTTCTGCAACCTCAACTTAGCTTGCCCCAAAGATGACTTTCCTCTACCAGGAATTGACCAATTGGTTGATCTCACTATCAGCCATGAGATGTTATCATTCATGGACGGTTTCTTGGGTTATAATCAAATATTACTCGCTCCAGAAGATCAACAAAAAACTACCTTCATCACTCCTTGGGGGACCTTCTTCTATTGATTCATGCCTCTTGGTCTTAAAAACATTGGTGCTACATATCAGCAAGCCATGAATTATTCTTTCATGACATGCATCACATATTGGAAGATTACTTAGATGACCTTCTTGCCAAATCCAAACATCGGGCTGAACACCTTACATTCCTTAAGGTCATCTTTGACCGTCTCATCAAGTATTGTGTTTTCCTTCAACCTAAGAAGTGTGTCTTTGCGGTACTTTCAAGAAAAATATTTGGTTTCATCATTTCTTTGTGTGGCATAGAAGTCGATCCTGCTAAAGTAAAGGCTATTCTCGAAATTCCTCCACCTACTAATCTCCATCAACTTTGAAGTTTGCAAGGTAAGTTGTAATCTATCCATCAATTTATTTCACAACTTTCCAACCATTGTCAACCATTTCATCATCTCCTTAAAAAGGATGTCTCCTTCAAATGGGATGATGAATGCAACAAATCCTTTGATGCCTTAAAAATACCTTCTTCAATCACCAAAGTGTTCATTCTCCTAAATATGACCAACCCTTTTTCTATACATTTCTGACATGGACCATTCCTTAGGTGTCATGCTTACTCATCGCGATGAGTAGCATAGAGAGAAAGTGGTTTAGTACATAAGGCGTACCCTTTTGGACTACGAAACTAGGTACACCCATGTTGAAATTTTTTTCTTAGCCTTAGTTTTTGTCACCACTAAACTTTGTCATTACCTACTCAACCAAAAAAATTTGTCGTCACCAACACTGATCCCCTACATTACATGTATGCCAAACCCTACCAACATTAATGTGTTACACATTGTCTCATACTTCTTATAGACCTTGACCTCGAATTCATCTACTAAAACTCTATGAAAGGCCAAGCCATCGCTAACCAACTAGCAGATGCACCTCTTTCTGGAGATCAACCCTCTAACTTTGATTTCCCAGATGAATCCATTGTTACCCTCTCTTTGGACGATACCACTTACCAAATGACCTTATTCTTTGATGGTTCCAAATGTCGGCGTGGAGGCAATGCAGGTGTTATCTCGTATTCCTCTTAATGGTGAACATATGTCTTTATCTTTCAAACTATATTTTGATTGCACTAACAACATTGTTGAATATGAAGCACTCGTATTAGGCCTTCAAACCGCCATCTCCTAGATATTAAATCAATTGATATATTTGATGATTCCCAACTAGTTGTAAACCAATTCAATTATATATACTACTTGTCTTAATGAAATAATCCAAAAGTACAAGTGTCATGTCAGCATACTTATAACTACCTCTGACCATTACAACCTTCAAACCACCCCACATTTTACTAATAAATTAACGGATACCATGGCCTATCTGGCTTCTCAGATACCCGCATCGTCTTCCGACTCCAAGATCTTTGTCACAATACAAAGGTTTTTATCACCCTCCTATTTATCTCGAGAGGTCAACTCCATCGTAACCATTGCACCCGACCCACGTGACCTTTCGTATAAGCGCGCTTCCCCACTACCTTTCCCTTTCTATTCTCGCCACCCGATCTCACTCGTAATGAATAATGCACCTTTCTTAAAGGTTTCTATCGGTATGTCATCATGGGTGGTATCCTTTATAAATGTGGCTTTGATGGTAGTCTCTTACAATTCCTTATAATTTCTAAAATTCCCTACACCATCAAGGAAGTTCACGATGACATTTATGGAGATCACTTTAGTGGTTTAGTTTTCGCTAAGCACTTTCTTCACCTAGACTATTATTGGTCAACCCTAAATCCTTACTATTGTGACTATTTCTAACGTTGTGTGAAATGCTAGCAACATGATAATATTCATCACACACCTATTCATGCCTTACAGGTCACATGATACCTTTGTCCCTTCTTTCAATGGGGTTTGGATCTTATCGAGAGATCAATCCTCATTCTTCACAATGTTATCAATGGATTATAACTCACTACTAAATACTACACTAAATGGGTAAAATGCATTCCTCTCATTTATACAAAAGCTAAGAAAATATGTGAATTCATCAACCATCACATCATTTGTACCTTTGGTGTCCCTCACCGCCTCATCACTGATAACGGCAAGAATTTAAAAACAAAACCCTACAAAAGCTTTGTGATGCTTTTGGCATTTAACTTAGTTTATCTTTACCTTACTACCCACAAACAAATGGCCAAGCAGAATCAATGAATAAAACCTTAAAAAAATTCTTATGATAGTAGTTGGCGATCTTTGGGAAGGATTGGCATATGCACATTCTATTCACCTTGTGGGCTTACCACACTAGTATTCGCACTTCGACTGCTGCCACACCTTTCTCTTTAGTCTATGGTGCTGAGGTTGTCTTGCCTATTGAGGTCTAGATTCCATCTCTCTACTTCTCACTACAAGACATTCTCAATGATGATGACTTTTTCCAGACCATTTAGCACAACTTACGATGTTTGATGAATGTCATCTCAATGCTCTTAATCATTTCCAAATCTACCAAAAAGATATCAAGCATTCCTACGATAAACTTGTCCACAAACAAACCTTCCATTTCGGTGACCTCATCATAAAGGAAAGTAAACGGGAAAATTTTCTCCTAATTGGTTTAGACCCTATATCATTACTTATACCTATGGATCAGGTGCTTATCGTTTGTCTTCACTCGAAGGTAAACCCAAATCAAGATCCTCAATGCCTTGCATCTTAGACCATTTTATTTTTGAAATCTAGTCCTATATCACCTTCTATCTATCGACCACTCGTCCGTGAGCGTCGTTCACCTTCCATGTTACCCATTTTGAGGATCAATGACTAAACAAGAATCATGTGATTACCCATCACCTTTTAGCCTTATCTTTAATATGATTATCATGGCTCTACTCATGGCATGATTCTCATGGATACTTTTCCTCTTTTTCAAAGATGTAATCCCATGTTCGTTCATCACTTGAAACCATCTCTTTCATAGTTAAGCTCGTGTGTTGTGTTTTTGTTTTCTAAATAAGAACCGAATCTTCCTCTATAGTATTTTCCATGACTTAAACGTCCAAAAAAATAGGATGTAACTCCTTGATTCAAACTTCAAGCAAAAATATGACTCCCTCAAAAGGGACACCTCTTCTCTCTATCTCGTTGCTATAAATAGACTTCTTCCTCAAAGGACAGCTATATAAAGTCATTGAAAAATACAATAAAATATTCTCAAGCTTCCCGCGTTGATCAGCTTCACTAAGACCTCAAGGAGTTAATATACTCATCCCATATAGACTTCCCGGGTCAACCATTCCTAACCAAACAGACTCCACCATGCCTAAATGACCTAACTCAAACATGCCTAACTGACCTAAATCAACCATGCCTAACTGACCTAACTCCACAATGCCTAATCCACCTAGTTTCCATCCATATACAAATAACAAAAGAAATTTTTAAACACAAGTACATCCTCCATAACCATCGATCTCACCATCTATAAATAACAGTATGTGTATCCATCAAATATACATTGATACAACATAATACAAGTATCTCTCAAGTACAACCTCAAAATCTTTGACACGCAAGTCGGTACAATAATCAAAATCTCAAAAACTCTCATGTACAACCTCACTATCATCGACACGTAGGCCGGTATATATAAAAAATAATAATCAAAATGACAACATCAATCATTGGCCCATCTGATATCTAGGTCAATCTCATCTATCTCCTCCTCTCCTCTATTCTCGACACCCTGTCATCATCTCTCCACCCTCTATGGGTATAGGTATCGCCTCTGCCCGGCCTTGTGCCGGGTCGTCTCCATGAACTAGTGGCCTCCCCTTGACCCTATCTCTAGGCTTGTTGGCCCCTGTACTCTCTCTCGCACTATGCATGTGAGATATCATCCTCTCACTCAAGGATTTTTGTAACCTATACTCTACATAGGAAGGGACATCTATCTCGGCAGTAGTCAAATGATCCTGATAGTATCTGGCCTCATTCAGGGCATCCCTAAATCTAGCAATCGGCACTATTTTTTGGGGTGCTATAGGTCTTCTGCAGCAACCTTTGAGCTATTTCCTACTACTATTTGTCTCATCCCCTATACCTATGACCCCTTCCCTCCTCCCTATACCATGGGACCTTATCCTGGGCTGTAGGGCCACAATCGAGCCTTTGTAGTAGCCAATTGACCCTAAAACCTACTACCTATGCATGTAAGGTGGATACCTATCCCCATCTCCATCTCCACCCTGTGTGGTGCCTATCCCTATCTACCTATGCCTAAAGGGAAACTATTTTCTCTTGTAATATGATAACATGTTCCTCAAATCCTATCGCTTCCCATGTACTACTCCCCACCAGTGTCAAAAGGGTAGCCACCTACCCCTATAATGTGTCCCTCTGAAATGTAATCATGGCTAAGTCAGGCTTCTCTGGCCTTAGTGGCGATGCCCGTAGTTCTTGTGCACACCACTACTTGTATCTATCTATAACTTTGGGGTCATCAATCCATCGATCCACTACCTACTCCTTCTTCCCTGTTGGCACCATCATCTATGGTAGAGGCATATTCCTCTCCATGTCATCTCTCCTGTACTATGGAAATTGTGGAGGCAAGTCTTGAGGTAGCCCAAACCGTTGTCTAATCCTATCCACAGTATCATCTTATGCTCTTCGGCACGGTGTCTCACATACCCAAACTTTTAGGGTATCGTACCACCTTTGGAACGATGTCACGCATGCCCCTATGATGATACAGGTCACCTCGCAAGGTGTTTGAGATCCAGAGAAGCTCACGAAGTATATGTTAGCATCCCAAATGCTTTATTCATGTTCCTTGTGCTTTGTTTTATCCCTCTGCCTTTCTTTTCTTAGCTTTTTTTCCTCCAAAGGTGGCGAAACTACCACCCCGACAAGGCAACGGTCTCGTGACCACTTCCTGCCAGGCAGCGTCCTGTAACCACTTTGCCCTACTCAAGGCGGTGGTCCTTCATGCATTTTCAAGCACGCTCCTTTGATCGTGACTTGCATAATTTTTCAACTTTCACTATCTTTTCTCAACCGCCTTATCTCATATTAATGTTTTATGTTCCCTGGAATAGTGTTTCTTCATTATTTAATGGTAAAAGAGTTCTAATAGGAATTACCTTTGGGTGAGTGTGAAATATATAAATAAATAAATTGTTTTCAAGCAAATGGCCCCTTAACTTCTCATTTCCATTGTTTAAGTTTGTCAATTTCTTGTTTAGAGCTCATTTTGTTTTCATGTTTGCATCCATGCTAGTTTTCCTTTGCTGTTGGAAGCCATTCGATCTTCTTGCTTTAGTCTTGTTCATTGTTGTTCATACAAATTAGTTTAGAGCATAGTAGTGTCATTTGTAGATTGAATCCATTAGAGTTGCAGGTTGTGTTCTTCACAGAAGGTAGATTCTAGAATCTCTCAGTACACTTGTGTTGTATTCCCATAATAAATCCCGCTAGGAATTACATATGCCAAGCTTTGTCACTTGCGTTATCCCTCTCCTACTTGCATTGTATTTGGTCTATATCCAAGCTACCATTGTTTAAAATACCTTTTATGTTGATGCTAGCATATACACGCTCTTCTGGATTCACGTGGACACGAAGGAACGAGGAGATCATTCTGAGGGGACAAAATCATACACTACTGGATTCACCACTATTCTACAAATTCCAAGTCTTATCTATCAAAGTTCTAGTTAAAACACATCAAATAGAGTAGTAAAATATTTCATTTCAGCTTAAGTTTCATTTTCAATATTGCCAGTGAAGTCAGGGGGATTGATAGTTTCGAGAAACTATGATTCATTCCTCACTACCGAGGTAGGATCAAGAATCTTTCAATTAAGTTAATCACTATCTAGCTATTTAGGATAAAATCACAATCGCACAGAAAGTAGCTACACTAGGCTACCTTGCTTGTTTCAATTTTGTTATTAGATTAGTTATCATTTTCTGAATATATTAGATTAGTTGTTCTTTCAATTCTATTCAAAATCCTATCAAAAATACAAAAATAGAGGAATATATATATGTTGTAAATATATCTTACATAATTAGTTTATTTTGTTTCAGTTAGGCTTATATTGATCTTGTATGACAATCACGGGACCTAGGGAGCCCAGGGAATACATCTTTGAGCCAATCGTGCCTCAACCAAATATTGTTGCAGTAATAATTGACATAGACCAAAATCTCAGAATTCAGGTCTTCCGAACAACCATAGACCTACAAGAAATCAGCACATAGTTAAGAGGATTAAACATAGAAGACGACAAAGAACACACATTTTGGTAAAATCAACCAAATTCTAGAATTCCTTGATAGATATCCATATGACTGTAGAAGGACCTGAAGGAGAGAAAACATTCGGTTGTGATCCACTAGTCCCATAGCCAAATACATGAGACCTCCTCGTTGATATAGACACTAGCTTATGTATCCAAGTTGCTAGAACACTTGTTAGGTACTCCGAGAAAATCATGCAAATTTTAGTTCTAAACGTAGAGGCCAAAAATCCATATGACTACTAGATACTCAGAATCAGGGGTTGACTTTTCATATGTCCATAGAGGTCCACAACAACCACAAACTTACGCTTGTGATCCACAGTCCCACAACCGAACGAGACTACAAATCAATCCAATGTTGATGCTTTGGTGTTTCGCATGCAATGTTTCCGCCCGTAATAGAGTTGCTTCTATCCTTTCATTCTCTTGAGAAACAGATAAGGGTTAGGGCTAGGAGGAATACCTGTTGAATGTTGGGAAGGTGTGCACGTACCGTAGAGAGATCAGATCGATTGTGAAGAACTCCTTTTTGTCTGGGAAGGACTACCTGTAAATAAGAATGCAAGACCACCAGATTTTAGTTAGACAATAAATGAGGGAACTGCCTTGGGCCTAGGAAATATTAGACTTCCTTTTGAAGGTGGTCAGTTCCCTTTTAATACAAATTAATGCAAATGATAATAAAGAAGCTATTGCGAAATCACGATTTAGGTACCTCGTTACTAAAAGCAATAGAAACTGAACTACCAATAATAAAATGTCATGTTATTTGTTTGGTCACTGGTTATTGATACGTTCATGTTGTTTGTTTGGAGGTAAATAGGTGAAAGGTTGGTTTTTGTTATAAGTCACAGTGACCGATATCGGTTTAGCCTAACCGATATCGGTAGGGGACAACCGATATCGGTAGGGGCAGTGATTTAGGGGTTTTTAAATAGAGGTTGGTGTAAGGTGGTTATGAGGTTTGGAAGGTTGGTAGATGGTTGAGGGGAGTTTATAATTATTAGGAATTAAAAGTTCAAGAAATGGTGTTTAGAAACATACAAGATACTACTTACTGGTTCCTGATGAAGATACAGGTCCAAGGAATGTGGTGGCGACAGTAAGGCTTGGTTGGGATGATCCGGTATTGGAAAGCGAGCTGATGAAGCTATCCTCGCTCTCCCAATGCTTGAACAAGGGTGACAGTGATCCAGTGCTCGATTGCGAGTCTTAGGCTCAATGCTCTTCTCTGCCAAAAAAATTAATTCCGGATCCTTGCAAATGAATTCAGATCCTTATTTTTGGTTGGGGGAGGTCATTTACAGGGAACCAATGGCGGTTGCCTAACCGACGCCGGCCACGTAGGGACCGACGTCGGTTAGGTTAAAGTTGGATATTTTTAGTAAAATAGCCAACCTTCCCTCCTTTTCTCCCGAGGAGTCACTTGGGGGCTTGGTCAAGTCATTATTAGGTTTGTTTTGATGCGGGTGAGGGTGCTTGAGTCCTGGGTGTGGGTTTAGACCAAGTTATAGGTCTTAATTAAGTTAGTTTATGGATAGGGCTAGGTCATGGTGAGGTGGCGAGGTGAGGTGGCGGTTGGAGATGTGGATTTATTAATTATAAGGTAGTTAATAAATAATTAAGTGTGTAAGGTTTAGGTGGTGAGGTAGGGTTAGGTCATGCGGGACGAGATACGGGCACGGGTGTTGTAAGACCCAAATTTGGTGTCTACATTTGCCCCTTTTGTTGTGTAGCTTGTATGTTAAATCTGCACTAACAATAATAAAATGTGGTTACCCCAGTTAAGGGTATAGGTAATCCCCCTCAAATCTATCACAGTTGAGCGATGTGAAATCATGGATAGGGTTGATAAAGGGTGAATGATGATGAGATGATGATAAGAAGGTGGGGTAAGTTCAAGGAAGCAGATGCACGTTGAAATGTAGTAGTGCAACCAAGGTACATGATTTGAAGAGCAAACAAGCAATTCATAGGCAAAGGTCGATAGTTTATCCAAACAAGGCTGATATAATCTTGGTATCCAAGGCATAGGAAGTAGCTCCAGGGGATATAACGGGTAAGGTACCGGAACGTTTAGGCATGTTCGGCAGTACCAAATGGTTGGTTTGGTTGAGATAAACGTCACGGTCTCGGTCTAGGCAAAGCTGGTCGGCTGATCAATTCAAGTATCTTAGTCATGCTAAAACACAAACAGGTGAGCTCGATTGAACAAATAGCTACATGATGGGTGGATAGAATCGTAATTTGCAGGCTTCGGTCGAGGTACTTAATTGGTGCGGCCGTGGGTCGGGCCGATTGGTTGGTTGCGGCCTTGGGTTGGGCCAATTGGTTGGTTGCGAAGGTGAGTGTTATCAATATAAATACGTGAAAATATTTATATTTTTAAGGAAAACACAACACATGATAGGTTATGGTAGGGGATGGTCGAGCTAACCTTGGGAGACCCCATGTCTCCTAAGTGCTACCTACATAGCCCATTGCACAAAGTAAGGAGGGGCCTCGGACTCAACGTAGTTCTCACTTAAGACCGGGAGAGGTGAATTCAGTGCAATTTGGTTGTGGTTAAGCAATTAGTTGGTGGGTAAAAGTTTGATGTTGGTAGGGTAATGTTGTTGGTGTTAGTGTGGGTGAGTGATTTATTGGTAGGGGATGGTCAAGCTAACCTTGGGAGACCCCATGTCTCCTAAGTTCTGCCTACATAGCACATTGCACAAAGTAAGGAGGGGCCTCAGACCGATGTAGTTCTCCCTTAGGACCAGGGGAGAGGTGAATTCAGGCAATTTGGTTGTGGTTAAGCAATTAGTTGGTGGGTAAAAGTTTGATGTTGGTAGGGTAATGTTGTTGGTGTTGGTGTGGGTGAGTGATTTATTGGTAGGGGATGGTCGAGCTAACCTTGGGAAACCCCATGTCTCCTAAGTGCTGCCTACATCGCCCATTGCACAAAGTAAGGATCGATGTAGTTCTCCCTTAGGACCAGGGAGATGTGAATTTAGGCAATTTGGTTGTGGTTAGGGAATTTGTTGGTTGGTAAAAGTTTGATGTTGGTAGGGTAATGTTGTTGGTGTTGGTAAGGTATTGGCGGTGTTGGTGTGGGTATAGGTGAAGTGAGGTTGAGCTTACCCAAGCATAGGGAATCGTGTCCTGATTAAGGTCAACACATAATCCTAGATTCGGGTAAAAGAGGAAAAAGTGTCCCGTAGTTGAAAAGAGCAAAACAAATCACGTATTATCGTAGGATGAGCTTGAATCCCTAGGTATCTTGCATAGGCGAGAAGTCAATAGGTGAAAAGAGTTGTATAATCACAATATATCGGATATACGTCACGTCCCTTGAGTTTTGTTGTTTTGAAGAATGGTGAGGTGAGGTGGATGGTATAGCTGGGGCGCAAAGAACTTTTTATAAGGTGATTATTTTGACAAAAGAGAACCAAACCTGAATAGACAAGTCCATGACTCAAAAGTGCTTTTGAATATTGCTTTTATTTTTCTGGATATAGACTGATCGATGCGGGAAGTCTATATGGGATATGAATTTCGTTGTTCTTGAGGTCTTCATGAAGCTGATCAATGCGTGAAGCTTCTGATAGAGGATGACTTTGTATAGCTGTCCTTCAAGGGAGCAGTCTATTTATAGCAGCAAATGTGGCTTTGCACATAGCTGTCCTTCGAGGGAGCAGTCTATTTATAACTTAGAGGTCTAGATGTCCGTTTGGCATGAAGCATCTAGTTTTGCAGGAATTTTGACTCAAGAATATCCCATAATTGTATAATTGAGAACGTGTTATTTTGATACTTTTAAGTCATGGACCAGACTAAAAAGGGGAAGGCATCTTTAAGAGGAGGTGATGATCAAACCACGTGAGGTTGATTCTACTTTGAGATGCACGAAACAAACTGTATGAGGTGGTAAATGAGCTCAAGGGATGAGCGCAAGGTAGATAAGAAGTGATGTAACACTAAATTCAACAATAGAATGGTCGGAGATGCAAGGCATTAAGGGGTTCAGGCTCAGGTTTACCATTAAGCGAAGCTAAACGGTAAGTGCCTGATCCGTAAGTGTGAGTGATAATGTAAGGCCCAATCCAATTAGGAGCAAATTTTCCATGTTTGCTCTTTTCTAGTTTGGTCACATGTTGATTCTCTTTGAGGACAAGATCGCCAATCTGAAAGGTATGCTCATGAATTCGCTTATCATAAGCATGCTTGATGCGCTTTTGATAGATGAGGTTCGGGGTAACGGAGGGTACGCGACACCCCCATATGTTAGGTTGGTGCAGCAATTAGGTGGTTCATAGGAGATCACCTCCCCACACGACGTTCGTAGGTAGGATGCGCACGTAATCGTCCGTACTCCTATGGGGTATGGAAAGTGCTAACGTTATATATAAGCAAGACTCCCCGGCGTAAGGCATTGAAAAACACCTACCAAGGGATCCGAGGTTGGGCACTTGTCTACATGGAAGGAAGAGGTATTCGCATCGGTGGTTTCATTGGTTGAAGGCGTGGGTGGGGCTAAGGTGGATGGTTGAGGTGTGGTTGAAGTAGATGGTTGGGTTGGATTAATGGGTGCCTTGACTGGTACAAGCACATCATTAGGGCATCCTTCTACATCATGTCCTGGTGTGTGATGGTAAGCACATATTTTAGATTCATCATAACCTATAGGTCGAGGTTTAGATGGATCATAGAGTCTGAGCGAGGGTAGGGATCATAGGTTGATACGTTGCTGGTTTGTCAAGAACTGTTAAACGCAGTAACCGATATCAATCGAGCAATCGATGTCGGTCGATAATGTAGCCGCATCGGTCAAATAACCGATGTCGGTAGTTTAGGATTGGTGTCGGTCGCTTAACCGATGTCGGTAGTATGGGACCGGTGTCGGGCCACCGTGAAAGCAAAGAGAGGATATAAGAAGCTACCGGTTTGGGGATAACAGGCTGAGTATACCCACCAAACCGTGCTCTCAAGTGATAACTAAGACAGGGTATAACAGAGAAACAGAATCGAAAGAAAAATGAAAAACAAGCAAGATGCAAAATCAAATCAAGAGACTAAACCTAGGATTAGTTTTTATCACTTTGGGCTTATGCCTTAGATGCCACACGATGTCAATCCTAAACAAGAGACCTAAGGGAGATGTCAATTTTTTTGGCTCATAAGGCTACCTCAATCAGTGGAGGAATACCGTAGAAAGGGGGATGTTTGAGTTGTTGTGTTGATTATGATGTGATTTGGTATGTGTTGTGCGGTGAGAGTAAGATTAATTTCTCATCAATACCATGGATACCATCCCCATGTGTACAACGTGTTACTTAATCTACGTTCACTAGAGTTAAAAATAGCCAGCAAGAATGTGATGCACGTGTTTTAAACCCAAATCGAAAATGATATTCGATGAAGCAAAGAAGATGACTTTCACTAGTTCAAAGATTCCAAAGAAAGACAAATTCTTTTACCAAAATGACAAAATATTTTGTGAATATTTAGAAGAAAGAAACAACAAGTATGCTCCCTATATGAAAGCAAGCAAGAAAGAAAGAAACCCGAAATGGGTCCCATCGGCGTGCCAAAATGTTTCGCACAGAATGTTTCCATTCTGGAATAGAGTTGCTTCTATCCTTTCATTCTCTTGAGAAACAGATAAGGGTTAGGGCTAGGAGGAATACTTGTTGAATGTTGGGAAGGTGTGCGTGTACCGTAGAGAGATCAGATCAATTGTGAAGAACTCCTTTTTGTCTAGGAAGGACTACCTGTAAATAAGAATGCAAGACCACCAGATTTTTGTTAGACAATAAATGAGGGAACTGCCTTGGGCCCAGGAAATATTAGACTTCCTTTCGAAGGTGGTCAGTTCCCTTTTAATAAAAATTAATGCAAATGATAATAAAGAAGCTATTGCGAAATCACGATTTAGGTACCTCGTTACTAAAAGCAATAGAGATTGAACTACCAATAATAAAATGTCATGTTGTTTGTTTGGTCACTGGTTATTGATACGTTCATGCTGTTTGTTTGGAGGTAAATAGGTGAAAGGTTGGTTTTTGTTATAAGTCACAGTGACCGATATCGGTTTAGCCTAACCGGTATCGGTTAGGTAACCGATATCGGTAGGGGCAAAGTGATTTAGGGGTTTTTCAATAGAGGTTGGTGTAAAGTGGTTATGAGGTTTGGAAGGTTGGTAGATGGTCGAGGGAGTTTATAATTATTAGGAATTAAAAGTTCAAGAAATGGTGTTTAGAAACATACAAGATACTACTTCTACCGGAACTCGATGAAGATACAGTCCAAGGAATGTGGTGGCGGCGAGAAGGCTTGGTTGGTATGATCCAAGATTGGAAAGTGAGCTGATGAAGCTATCCTCGCCTCTCTCCAATGCTTTAATGAGGGTGACAGTGATCCAGTGCTGGTTGCGAGTCTTCGCTCGATGCTCTTCTCTCGCCAAAAAAATGAATTCCAGATCCTTACAAATGAAATCGGATCCTTGCAAATGAATTCAGATCCTTCTTTTTGGTTGGGGAGGTCATTTACAGTGGAACGATGGTGGTTGCCTAAGCAATGCCGCCACGTAGGGACCGACATCGGTTAGGTCAAAGTTGGATATTTTTAGTAAAATAGCCAACCTTCCCTCCTTTTCTCCCGAGGAGTCAGTTGTGGGCTTGGTCAAGTCATTATTAGGTTCGTTTTGATGCGGGTGAGGGGTGATGAGTCATGGGTGTGGGTTTAGACCAAGTTATAGGTCTTAATTAAGTTATTTTATGGTTAGGGCTAGGTAATGGTGAGGTGGCGAGGTGAGGTGGCAGGGTTGGAGATGTGGATTTATTAATTATAAGGTAATTAATAAATAATTAAGTGTGTAAGGTTTAGGTGGTGAGGTAGGGTTAGGTTGCGGGACAAGATACGGGGTACAGGGTGTTGTAAGACCCAAATTTGGTGTCTACATTTTCACCTTGTTGTCGTGTAGCTTGTATGTTAAAGCTGCACTAATAATAATAAAAGGTGGTTGCCCCAGTTAAGGGTATAGGTAATCCCCCTCAAATCTATCACAGATTGAGGCGACGTGAAATCAAGGATAGGGTTGATAAAGGGTGAATGATGATGAGATGATGATAAGAAGGTGGGGTAAGTTCAAGGAAGCAGACGCACGTTGAAATGTAGTATTGCGACCAAGGTACATGATTTGAAGAGAAAACAAGCAATTCATAGGCAAAGGTCGATAGTTTATCCAAACAAGGCTGATATAATCCTAGGTATCCAAGGCATAGTAAGTAGCTCCAGGGGATATAACGGGTAAGGTACCGAACGTTTAGGCATGTCCGGCAGCATGCAAATGGTTGGTTTGGTTGAGATAAACGTCACGGTCTCGGTCTAGGAAAAGTTGGTCGGTTTATCGGTTCAAGTATCTTAGTCATGCTAAAATTCAAACAGTGAGCTCGATTGAACAAACAACTACATGATTGGTGGATAGAATCGTAATTTGTGGGCTTCGGTCGAGGTAATTAATTGGTACACCGTGGGTCAGCTGATTGGTTGGTTACGGCCTTGGGTTGGGCCAATTGGTTGGTTGCAAAGGTGAGTGTTATCAATATAAATACGCAAAAATATTTATATTTTTAAGGAAATCACAACACATGATAGGTTATGGTAGGGGATGGTCGAGCTAACCTTGGGAGACCCCATGTCTCCTAAGTGCTTGCGCCTATATAGCCCATTGCACAATGTAAGGAGGGGCCTCGGACCAATGTAGTTCTCACTTAGGAACATGGAGAGGTGAATTCGTGCAATTTGGTTTTGGTTAAGTAATTAGTTGGTGGGTAAAAGTTTGATGTTGGTAGGGCAATGTTGTTGGTGTTGGTGTGGGTGAGTGATTTATTGGTAGGGGATGGTCAAGCTAACCTTGGGAGACTCCATGTATCCTAAGTGCTGCCTACATAGCCCATTGCACAAAGCAAGGAGGGGCCTCGGATCGATGTAGTTCTCCCTTAGGACCAGGAGAGGTGAATTCGTGCAATTTGGTTGTGGTTAAGCAATTAGTTGGTGGGTAAAAGTTTGATGTTGGTAGGGTAATGTTGTTGGTGTTGGTGTGGGTGAGTGAGTTATTGGTAGGGGATGGTCGAGCTAACCTTGGGAGACCCCATGTCTCCTAAGTGCTGCCTACATAGCCCATTGCACAAAGCAAGGAGGTGCCTCGGATCGATGTAGTTCTCCCCGAGGACCAGGGAGAGGTGAATCAGTGCAATTTGGTTGTGGTTAGGGAATTTGTTGGTTGGTAAAAGTTTGATGTTGGTGTTGGTAAGGTATTGGCGGTGGTTGTGTGGGTATAGGTGAAGCGAGGTTGAGCTTACCCAAGCATAGGGAATCGTGTCCTGATTAAGGTCAACACATAATCCTAGATTCGGGTAAAAGAGGTAAAAGTGTCCCGTAGTTGAAAAGAGCAAAACAAACCACGTATTATCGTAGGATGAGCTTGAATCCCTAGGTATCTTGCATAGGTGAGAAGTCGATAGGTGAAAAGAGTTGTATAATCATAATATATCAGATATACGTCACATCCCTTGAGTTTTGTTGTTTTGAAGAATGGTGAGGTGAGGTGGATGGTATAGCTGGGGTGCAGAGAACTAGTTATAAGGTGATTATTCTGATGAAAGAGAACCAAACCTGAATAGACAAGTCCATGACTCAAAAGTGCTTTTGAATATTGCTTTTATTTTTCTGGATATAGACTGATAGATGTGGGAAGTCTATATGGGATATGCATTTTGTTGTTCTTGAGGTATTCACGAAGCTGATCAATGCGAGAAGCTTTTGATAGAGGCTGACTTTGTATAGCTGTCCTTCAAGGGAGAAGTCTATTTATAGTAGCAGATGTGGCTTTGCACATAGTTGTCCTTCGAGGGAGTAGTCTATTATAACTTAGAGGTCTAGATGTCTGCTTTGCATGAAGCATCTAGTTTTGCAGAAGTTTGACTCCGAATATCCCATAATTGTATAATTGAGAACGTGTTATTTTGATATTTTTAAGTCATGGACCGTACTAAAAAGGGAAGGCATATTTAAGAGGAGGTGATGATCAAACCACGTGAGGTTGATTCTACTTTGAGATGCATGAAACAAATTGTATGAGGTGGTAAATGAGCTCAAGGGACGAGCGCAAGGTAGATAAGAAGTGATGTAACACTAAATTCAACAAAGAGAATGGTCGAGATGTAAGACATTAGGGGTTCGAGCTCAAAGTTTACCATTAAGTGAAGCTAAACGGTAAGTTCCCGATCCGTAAGTGTGAGTGATAATGTAAGGCCCAATCCAATTAGGAGCAAATTTTACACGTTTTCTCTTTTCTAGTTTGGTCACATGTTGATTCTCTTTGAGGACAAGATCGCCAATCTGAAAGGTATGCTCATGAATTCACTTATCATAAGCACGCTTGATGCACTTTTGATATATGAGGTTCGGGGTAACGAGGGTGTGTCAACACCCCCATTCATTTGGTTGGTGCAGCAATTAGGTGGTGCAGTAAGAGATCACCTCCCCCACACGACGGTCGTAGGTCGGATGCGCATGTAACCGTCCGTACTCCTATGGGGTATGGAAAGTGATAACGTTATATAGGCGGTACTCCCCGAGTGTAAGGCATTGAAAAACACCTACCAAGGGATCCGAGGTTGGGATGTTGTCTACATGGAAGGAAGAGGTATTCGCATCGGTGGTTTCATTGGTCGAAGGCATGGGTGGGGCTAAGGTGGATGGTTGAGGTGTGGTTGAAGTAGATGGTTGTGTCGGATCAATGGGTGCCTTGACTGGTACAAGCACATCATTAGGGCATCCTTCTACATCATGTCCTGGTGTGTGATGGTAAGCACATATTTTAGATTCATCATAACCTATAGGTTGAGGTTTAGATGGATCATAGAGTCTGAGCGAGGGTAGGGATCATAGGTTGATATGTTGTTGGTTTGTCAAGAACTGTTAAACGCAGTAACCGATATCGTTCAGATAACCGATGTTGGTCAGAATGTATCCGGCGTTGGTCGATAACTAGTGTGGGTAGTTTAGGAGCGGTGTCGGTCAGTTAACTGATGTCGGTAGTATGGGACCGGTGTCGGTCACTGTGAAAGCAAAGAGAGGATGTAAGAAGCTGCTGGTTTGGGGATAACAGGGCTGAGTATACCCACCAAACTATCTGAAGTGATAACTGAGACAGGGTATAAGAGAGAAACAAAACTGAAAGAAAAACAGAAAACAAGAAAGATGCACAAGCAAATCAAGAGACTAAACCTAGGATTAGTTTTAATCACTTTGGGCTTATGCCTTAGATGCCAGATGATGTCAATCCTAAACAAGAGACCTAAGCGAGATGTCAAGTTTGTTTTGGCTCATAAGGCTACCTCAATCAGTGGGAGGAATACCGCGAAAACGGGGATGTTTGAGTTGTTGTTTCACACAAATAGAACCGCATTTTCTAGAACCACGTTTTCACAACAAACGCCAACTAGAACCGCGTTTTCTAATGCCGCTCCAGTGGAAAATATGATACCTCCCAGTTTAGTACAAAACAATCCATTCCTGAGCAATGCTCCTCCATACTTAAACATGTATTCCAAATCACCACAGAGAGATATTTTCTCTTCTCCTGGCATGTTCACTCAACCATAGGGATTCCCTTATGCCCCTTCAAATACATATGCTACACCATATCAACAACCCATTCCACCTCCACCCCCTCAGCAAACACCATCAATGGTCGAAACCTATGCGATAGGGCCTTATTCAGAATATTTGAAAGAACCTTTGGACCTCACCATACAAAACGTCATGCTTCCAAGACCTCTCCCCGATCTACCCAAGTACAAAGGAGAGGGAGACCCGAATGCACGTATTAAGGTCTATGCCACAGCCATTCGATAATTGCTCCTTGGGATGGAGTTGTTGCTAAAATATTCCCCAAAACTTTAGAGGGTATCACCCTTGATTGGTATTACAGAATACCTAAAGCCTCAATACATTCATTTAAACAACTTGTTTTAGAGTTCATCAAGGCGTTTGACACAAACAAATTATTGAGAACAGAATCAGGGAATTCTTGCATATTAAACAAGAACACAATGAATTTGTTGCTCATTTCATCCAAAGATGGCATACAGTCCTCTATTCTTCAGCAAGCACTCCAAACATGGATCAAATGGAACTATGTGATTTATTCCTTCATTCTCTCAACAGAGAGATAAAGGAAGAAGTCCAAAAGTTCCCACTAAGAACTTATGATGAAGTACTCGAGAGTGCTCTCCGAATAGATCAAGTTGCAATAGATAGTGGTTGCAAGACATATGGAACAAATGGGAGGTTAATCATCCCAAACCAAAACATTATGACTTATCCTACTACCACAAACGCCAATCAAGGACCTAAAATCCTTAACAAAAACCGAGTGACAACAGATGGAGTGATTGACCAAGCAAAAAATAAAACATTGTAAATGTTCCACCACCAAGATTAACAATCAACGAAACAACAATTTTACCCCAACAATCAATAGTCAGATTTTAATCGTCCCCAAAAACAACAATGACGAAGGCAGATCTAGACACAGGGTCCAAGTCAAAACTCAACTAGATATCAAAACCAAAACCAAAGACAACAAACGTAAAACTTTAATCCTAATAGTCAACAGCTTAATCAGAGTTTTGGACCACAACATGTGCCAAACCAATAACCTAGGAGTTATAATCCTAACTCGTATTATGGTTTCCACAAAATTCGAGGCCATGACACTAGGACTTGCCATGATTACAATAAGTTCATGCAACATTTTCTAGAAGAACAAAGACAACTCTTCATAGATATGTTCTTAACAGATTCTGTGACACCTATGCCAAATACTTTCATAGGGGCAATCTCCCCTCAAAATGCACCTCTTAAGATCTTCAATGATCCACTTCCAAATCACAATAACAATAATAAATTAAATCCAAATGGGATGAACAAAGGTGTAATGATAGGAAATAATGATCATGAAGCCTCAACTTCACTAAATCCACTTGTCGCACCACAATTAGGAAATCAGCCACGAACCAAGATAGTTGGTCTAGTGGAGTTAGATACTGAGCTGCACATAGAAGCCATAACAAGAACACGAGAATATTCTTCTCAACCAAATCCAATCTATCCACTAGAACCAAATAACATTCAACAAATGTTGGTAAAACTCATGGGTGCTTATGATTTAATTAATGACTTAACAAAGACCTTCTCTCACATCTCCTTTTTGGACTTGTTGAAAAACTCTCCTGCCCATAGGGCTGCTCTTTTAGAAGCACTGGGTCTAGGTCATTTAATTAACATCACCCCACCTCCCGAAACACAAGTAAACCACATAGACTTCGATATCCACCCTCCAGGGAAGCCAGATAGGGATACCGAGTTTATATTCGACATAAACAAAATGCCAACAGATGTTGAAATTACACATAGAGGTGATCCAACCTTGCATTTATAGGTGTGGGTTTACAATAATTATGTTAAACATGTAATGGTGGATGATGGGGCAATAGTTAACATTGTCCCCTTCTCTTTCCTTCAAAAGCTAGGATATGGAGAAACAAATTGTTCCACAACAAGAAATACGCTAAGAGGTTATGATAGCCTTAAAGCTACTTCAATTGGGACTATAATACTACCAATCACCTTAGGACCCAAGACAATCCTCACCAAGTTTTATATCATAGATCAAGAAACCAACTATAATATGATCCTCAGTTGACCATGGATACATCGCATGAAAGCAATCCCTTCTACGTTATTCCAGGAAATAAGATTTTTACACCTATGAAAGATATTCATAGAAAAAGGTGACCCAAAACCATTCGATATACACCTAGCACAAAGAAAATACCATCCATTCACTCGAGTTTGAACTCCCAACAAACCAACTTAACAAACCAATCAACTCAAAATCGGAAAAAAATTAATACCTACAACAGAGCTAGAAATTACAAACCTAGTCAAGGGCATCCTAGCCCTCAAGAATTAAGCTAATGTTTTAGAAACAAAGTGTCATTAGGAACTACTGCAAAAAATTATCGAGTTACTGGAACAAGATCTACCAATTTTCCTACCATTTGATTCTACAGGTATGGGACGTACCCTAGGATTTGGTTCTCTTCCAAGTAGAGAGGAACTTTGCATGGTAGAAGTAATCAAAACAGAAGAAAGAGACGTAAAGAATGTCCCAGCATATATCTTTCCTAGTAAGTATTGGAATCTCCATTTCGATGGAGCTAGATGTTGCTATGGAGCCGGGGCAGGTGTGATCTTTACTTCTCCTAAGGGAAATATCCTACCTTTTGCTTTTAAGTTGAACTTTGAATGTACAAACAACGGCGCTGAGTATGAATCCCTCCTCCTTGCCCTCATCATAGCCAAAAGGATCGGTATAAATGACATCAGATTGTTAGGAGACTCACAATTAGTTGCAAACCAAGTCTCTAAAGTATATGAGACTAGAGTTGACCACTTACAACTCTATAAAACAATGGTATTAGATCTAAGCAAAGGATTCGACTTCATATCCATTGAGGCAATCCCACAAGAATAGAACATTCTCGCAGATTCAATAGCAACCTCAGCTTCACGTTTTACCCCAAGTAATGAGTTAGAAGATACAAGTTTCAAGGTATCACTTCATATTGAACCATTGGTGAAGAAAATATCAACAAACCCTCTTCTAACACATTTAGCTGAGAATGAATCTCCTATCTTACATCATGTTGACAATGATAAAGTCACTCTCGAATATCTAAACGCCTATGTAGAGCTACCCCTTACTCACCCTATAGTTGATTTTTCCCTAATACCACACTCCTCTTCCTACTTTGGAAATCCCACAGTAGAGTCTCCTCCACTGAAGGATCTTGATATCTATGAGATAGAAAATGGAGAAATCTTGGAACTACCTCCAACCCCACTTGAACTTGAACACGGTAATGCTTCTTTGATAGAAAAACCATTGACATAAACTTTGGAACAAAGGAAGAACCGAGAATTTTGAAGTTGGGATCCTCACTAACTCCGGAAGAAATAGAAATACACACCCAAATCCTCAAAAAACATCAAAAGGATTTTACATTTAATTATAAAGAAATGACAGGTATCGCACCACAAGTTGCGGTACATAATCTCGTCACTAAACTAGATGCGAAGCCAATTAAATAGAAGTCAAGACCAATGAAGCCAAAAGTGGCTCTCATGGTAAAAGAGGAAGTAGTGAAACTTCTCCAGGTAGGATTCATCAAGCCCGTTGACTATTCACAATGGGTGTCTAATATCGTTCCCATCCTAAAAAAGAATGGGAAGATACGCATTTGTATAGATTTTCGGGATATTAACAAAGCTTGTCCCAAGGATGATTTCCCATTACCATCCATTGACGTTATCATTGATGCAATAGCTGCATTTGAACTATTGTCCCTCATGGATGGGTTCTCAGGGTACAATTAGATTAAAATATCTAAACGAGATCAAGCCAAAACCACATTTATAACTCCCTGGGGAACTTATTGTTATGTTATCATGTCATTTGGTCTTAAGAACGCTGGTGTTATGTATCAGCGAGCAATGACTTATATATTCCATGATCTTATCCATAAAATTGTGGAATCATATGTGGATGACTTGTTAGCCAAGGCCAAGAAATGATGTGATCATTTGGAGGTGCTCTATATCATCCTCTCATGAGTAATTGAGTATGGTGTCACATTAAACCCAGAGAAGTGCGTTTTCGGTGTAACAGGAGGAAAACTTCTAGGATACAGTATATCTTCATGAGTGATTGACGTTGATCCGACCAAAATACAGGTTGTTCTTGAAATGATCCCACCTTCAGACGAGTCTAGAATCAGGTCATTTGTCGGGAAACTCGGTGCAATCCGAAGGTTCATCCCAGATTTAAGCTTTGCCATTTATCCAATCAACAATCTACTCAAGAAAGATTATAGTATCGATTGGACTGAAGACTGCAATGAGGATTTCAAAGTAGTTAAGCATTTCTTATTGTTGCCACCCACGCTAATTCCTCCTAAGCCAGACCGCCCTTTGATTCTATACTCTCGAGCTACTCATGTCTCGCTGGCCTGCATCTTGGGTCAAGAAGATGATGATAAACAAGAACGCGTGATCTATTTCATTAGCCAAACGTTGCTCGATTATGAAACACGTTACACATAGGAAGAGAGAGAATGACTTGCCATAATTTTTGCAACAAAATTTTTGAGACATTACATGTTAAACCAAGAAACAAGGGTCATTGTAAAGACAGACCATTTACGAACATTTCTCACACAAGGATCTTTATCTAAAAAAGCTGGCCGTTTCATAACCCTAATGGGAGAATTTGAGTTAATATCCGTAAACCAAAAGTCTTTTAAAGGACAAATCATTACAGATCAAGTTAGTTGACAATCCACTAAATGGGGCGAGCTGGTAGATCTAGAATTTCTTGATGAGTGTATATACTTTGTTGAAACCAGACCCCCATTTCTACATATCCCACAGTATACTAATATCATCAATTTTATCATGGACCATACATACCGAGAAAGTGCCACGTCACAACAAAGAAGGCGGTTATGCATTATTATCACTAAATATGTTGTTTTAGACCAAGTGCTCTATCATAGAGCTTTTGATGACATGCTTCTAAGATGCATCGACATAGAAGAATCCAAGAGGATTCTTCATGAATCCCACAGTGGGATATGTGGAGGCCACTTCGGTGGTCACACCATTGCTCGTAAATACATCGGATGGGCTATTTTTTGCCCACTCTCAAACATGATGTAGTGGAATTTGTACGTAAGTGTCACAAATGTCAAGAATTCTCTCACAAGATTCACATGCTAGCACAATCCCTGCAACCAATAGCGACTCTGTGGCCCTTCTCCACTTAGGGTCTGGACTTAATAGGGAAATTCTCTCCCTCATCAACCGATGGCCATAATTTTATAATCACAGCCACGGAATATTTTACCAAATGGGTGGAGGCCATGCCTCTCACCATCGTACTAGGTTCGGTGATTGCCAAATTCATTTTGAACCAAATTATCTGTAGGTATGGTGTCCCACAAGTCATTATCTCATATAATGGCACATCCTTTAAGAATGAAGAGGTTCATGAGTTACGTAGAAGTTCAAGATAAACCATCACACGGCCTCTTTTTACTACCCTCAAGCCAATGGGTAGGCTGAAGTGACAAACAAAACATTGAAAGATTGGCATTTAAAATTATATCCAGCCTTGTGGGACCACCGAACCTCAATAAGAACACCAACAGGAGAAACTCCTTTCTCGCTGGTATTCAGAGCAGAAGCAGTTCTCCCACTTGAGGTTGAAATACCCAGTCTCCACATCTCATTACAAGGGATTTTGGATGAAGAATCTTATAGGGAGGCACGCCTCTCCTAACTAGAAAGCCTAGACAAGGCCAGGTTAAACACCGAACAACGGCACAGATTCTATGTTGACCGGATGTTTCGGAAATATAACAAAAAAGTCTATGAGTGAGAAATATATGAAGGAGATCTAGTTCTAAGACTAGACAACTAGGATCGATAAGAAAACCAATGAAGGAAGAAATTTCTAGCCCAAATGGTTGGGCCCATATCGAGTCATGAAGGACTATGGAAATGGTGCGTATCTTTTGTGCACACTAGAAGGTGAGGAATTTGGTGAAACTGTCAATTCCTTGCACCTTAAGCGGTTTTACGCATAAAATGTCAAAGTCATTACTAGTACATTATAGCTACCTACATTGCATTAGTCTTTTAGCTGCTTCATTCTGTCCATCTCGTAAAAATGATAGTTCAGGAGCTTACTCTTAAAAATTGTTACAAATTTATGAAGATATTGGCAAAAATATTCATATCACATCTCTTCAAACATCATCAAATATTTTCAAATCTTCTCATCAATTTCAACAGACAAACTAATGTAAAACCATACCAACACCTCGCATACTTGGCTTTGCTCTTTCTTTTTACTAGGTAAAGTTGTCCTTGCCTACGGTGTGTTCTGGAAGCTTCTTGGTGTCACATCTATCCCTCTTAAAATATCTTGGAACAAAAGGATATCCCAAAGTCATGGATCAGAAATGTCAAAATCAAATGAAATCAAAAGCACCAAGCAAACAAAATATTTTATTTTACACACTGCTTTGCCCCATCAACCTTTGGTGATAAGCCCACATCTCTTACCGGTGATGTGAGTTTGGGAAAGGAAAGAAGTGCCCTTACTTTGCCTACCTTGCCTTTGGTGACAAACCCATGCTTCTTACTAGTAGCATGAGGCAGGTGTGGGGGTCCAAATCACACAAACTAAAAATCTTGGTATGCTAAGAAACACAAGTCAAATTTTGTTAAGAAAAAGAAAATATCCAAATTCCAAGGAGATCAAATCCTCAAAACCAGATTTTTTCAACCAGGTTGCCATTTATGAATCTAAGTCTAGATAAATTGAAAAGTAAGTGGCCTTCTAAGCTTGGTAGTAGTTCTGAGTAGGGTAGGTGTGTAGGTCCAAATTTCGTTCATGTTCTTGGTTTGTCTATCTCCCATCATTCTATTCAATCAAACTCATATAACTTGTGCCCTTCCTAATTCTTAGTGTTGAGCCCTTGCGTCTTACTAGTTGCGTGGATTTGGGATTGGGGCAAGTTCACCTCTTTATCACTATGCATTCATCGCGTTCTGCCAATATAAGAAGGAGTCACAAACATTTCCTAAAGAGTTCAAAAGTTCAGTACTACCATATGTTAGTATCATCTCATATCAACACTGCAAAAAACATATAAATTAAAACATTCTATTTACTATCATTTTTTTTGTCCATTGCATACATTCTAGAAACATGAAAAGAAAATATTCTAAAAAATTTCTAACAACACATTCATAAAATGAGTCACAAAATTCAAGATACCAAGAGTTTAGATCTAAAGAGATATATATATAAGCAGGTTTCATGTACAATGCCATCATGCACTAGGCATGGTCGAAATGCTAAATGATGCTAGACTGTACAAAAATACTCGTATAAACAACCTAATAAAGGTCACTACAAAAAGAGCCAAGTGGCCTCTCAATCCCTATGGGATTCCTCAGAAGGCGCACGATCACGTCTAGGACTCCGACTACGCCGGTGCTCGAGTGCACTGAGGGCTCGCAGTCCCAAACAGTAGCTATAACCTCGCTATGAGAGCGGCTCCTCCTCATCAGGCACTCTGCAGTCCTATACCTGTAACTCAAGATGGAGGGAGGTCACCATCTTGGCCATGTGCCGACAGGGAAAAAACATCATTATGCCTACCACCGCTGAAGGCTCCCCTGCATCCATGGATAGCTCAGCATGATTCTTCTCCGTGGGGAACATCAGGGTATCAGTACATACCCAACGAATCAAGTCTCGCCACTCATCAAGTAGTATCTACAAGAAAAGGAGAAAACAAATTAGAAAATGATCAAAAGGTGAAACCAAGGATGAAAAAAAAGAGAGATAGCAACTAAGGCAATCCTAGCTAAAAACAAATATCAAAAGAAGAGTGATAACTCACTCGGATCTCCGGGCCTCCAAGAAGGATCTCTAGGATCCGCACCTACCACGGATGTCACCGCTGACTGATGTCCTCCTCCTACATCTGGGACAACATGGCATCCTACCACGGACTCGTCCTCTTCGCCTAGGTCCTAAGAAAGTAACTCCTCTAAGACTAGAGTCACGCTCTCCGTGCTCTGCTCCACCCTCTCAGCCTGTAAGATCTCTTGAGTATCATGCCACTCGAGATCATTATCTTCTTCCCCACCCGATTCGTTGATCTTCATATCCTGGTCTCCTCCTTTATCTCTCCCCTGTGAACTCCTTGACCACGAAGTCTATATCAATGGGTTCATCACTAGCTATGGGTAGGACCGGTGGCAATACAAAGTAAAGGTGCCTAAGGAGCACCGGCTCTCTCTCGAGCATGTACCACCCTCTTGGATGCAATAGGGACACTAGGAGTAACAACGGTCTAACCCCGACCTCTAGGACCTCCCTAGCCTCCCGAACTGATCTCGAACACCGGCACCACCGGGGAAGCATGTCAATGTAAGTAAGGCAATCGCGAGGCACTTGATCAAAGGGGTGTGTCTCTACCTTCCCCGTCCTATCCACAAGTTGCCCTGTAGTAGAGCAGGAAATCAAAGTGAAGGTCTCCTTACCCCACAACCTGCCATGGCCTGATAAGGTGTGGCCTCCATATCCTCAGTAGTTAGGGAAGCAACTGGCTAGTGGGGTGCTCTAAGCACTGCCATCATCTCGGTCCATCCGCTGCCCTCACGCCCTGGGATCCGCCACCTCTATGCCTCTCCCATAAGGGATGATGCGCTCATAGACCCAGCTCATAACTAAGGTCGGATGGCTCAGCGACTGTCCATATAATCGAACCACCCTGTATAAGTACTGATAGGTGGTCCCAAGTATATCGGCTCCCAAGCATAAATCTGATGTGTGCCTCAATTTGTGCAATGATGGGGGCCCAAGAAGAGAAAAAGTATCCTCTCCCTTGTCTCCAATCAATCTTGAAGCAAGGATGCCCATAATGGCCTAATGGATTAGAGGGATGGGCAAGCCAGGGATAGAACAATGCACCTTCACCCCCTTCTTTGTACCAAAGGGAGACAACCGCGTCTCCCATATAGGTGGCCCATCGAGTGACCTAAGCTCTAGATATCTGCTGTATTAAATGAAAGTCTCCTCCCACATAATCGGACTCCCAAAATGTGGTAGACATCCTCTGGGTGATAGTCCACTCACCCCTAACACTTGGAAATCAAGGTGTTCCGATCTAAATCCCAAGATTTAAAATAAGTCACATAGTATGTGATTGGTAGGTGCAATGTGGGGGACTGTAATGCGATCCTCAATATACCCCTCGAAGAGTATCATGCTTAGCCCGAGAGAGAGCATCTAACACTACCTGGAAGCCAATCACTCTCCCTCTTTCAGGCTCCATCTAATGTACTCTTCCTTATTTTGCAAAACACCCAAAACATGCAAAAAGAAGTAAGTTAGCATTAAGATTACATTGGAAAATAATTAAAGCAAGTAAGAATACTAGAAATGCAAAAATAAACTTAAACTAGTGTTGTTTTGACACTCTATAGAGAACCGCCGCCTGAGCAGGCGGCGGCCCCATAATCTTGCTACCTTAAAAGGTGGCGGTCTCAGTAACCGCCCCGCTCAGTGGCAGCGGTCCTGTCCCGCGACTACAAATGGGTCGCATGCCCTAAAAATGCTTTAAAATACAAAAAATTGACCGTTTTAGCTAAAACAAAAGCCTACCCATTAGGTGTCCCCCTAAGAGACACATTTAAAATTGACATTTCTAAAAATAACCCCCCATGACAAATTTTTCATCATTTTAATATTTTGGGTGCAAAAACGTTAAATCAAGAAGAACTAACCTGAGATCTCGTGGGTCGAGGTTCTACTCACGAGGCATGATCGTTATCTCGATACGAACATTTCAACTATACTCTCATTGAAAACTGTCACCATGGGTCCCAGAGCTCAAAAACTATCAAATCGACACGCGCAAATGAATAGGAAAATAACCCCATTTTATATATATGGTATTTTGACTCATTTTGAATGCCCCTTTTGCAGGTTTAGAGCACCAACGGAGGTAAGTTCTCATCCCCACGCAAATGGTAAGTCCTCATTTCATACTAATTTAGTATTTATTTTTGGATTTATTTTATCTATCTGCACTTGAGTTCTCTTTCCATTTTGCAGTAACTGAACTCGAATGGTGAAATTTTGACACACGAGCGTGTCGTGCACAATTTATAACTTCCCATTTTGGGATAGCCATACTCAGGACTGCCGTTTACGCCTCGCATGGTTAAAACACTTCTCCGAGGGGGCAATATGTACATACACAAAATTGTAGGGTACCATACCACCGAAACGATGTCACGCACACCCCAATGATGATACAGGTCACCTCATAAGGTGTTCGAGATCCAGAGAAGCTCACGAAGTATATGTTAGCATCCCAAATGCTTTATCCATGTTCCTTGTGCTTTATTTTATTCCTCTACCTTTCTTTTCTTAGCTTTTTGTCCTTCATGATGAAGCCACCGCCTCGCTTAGGCAGCAGCGATCCTTCAAACATTTTCCAACACGCTCCTTTGATTGCGACTTGCGTAATTTTTCAACTTTCACCAGATTTTCTCAACCGCCTTAGCTCGTATTAATGTTTTATGTTCCCTAGAATAGTGTTTCTTCATTTTTAATGGTAAAAGAGTTCTAATATGAATTACCTTTGGGTGAATGTCAAATCTATAAATAGCAAATTGTTTTCAAGCAAATGGCCCTCAACTTCTCATTTCCATTCTTTAAGTCTGTCAATTTCTTTTTTAGATCTCATTTTGTTTTCATGTTTGCATCCATGCTAGTTTTCCTTTGTTGTTGGAAGCCATTCGATTTTCTTGCTTCAGTCTTGTTCATTGTTGTTCGATAAATTAGTTTAGAGTAGAGTAGTGTCGTTTGTAGATTGAATCCATTAGAGTTGCAGGTTGTGTTCTTCACAAAAGGTAGATTCTAGAATCTCTCAGTACACTTGTGTTGTATTCCCGCAATAAATCCCGCTAGGAATTGCATATGCCAAGCTCTATCACTTGCGCTATCCCTCTCCTACTCACATTGTATTTGGTCTATATCCAAAGTTGTCATTGTTCAAAATACCTTTTCTATTGATGCTAGCATATACACTCTCTTCTGGACTCATGTGGACACGAAGGAATGAGGAGATCATTATGAGGGGACAAAATCATACACTACTAGATTCGCCACTATTCTACAAATTCCAGGTCTTATCTGTCAAAGTTCTAGTTAAAACATATCAAATAGAGTAGTAAAATATTTCATTTCAGTTAAGTTTCATTTTTGATATTGCCAGGGAAGCTATGGGGATTGATAGTTTCTGAGAAACTATGATTCATTCCTCACTTCTGAGGTAGGATTGAGAATCTTTCAATTAAGTTAATCAGCTATCTAGTTATTTAGGATAAACTCACAACTGCATAGGAAAGTAGCTACACCAAGCTACCTTGCTTGTTTTAATTTTGTTATTAGATTAGTTGTCATTTTCTGAATATATTAGATTAGTTGTTCTTTCAATTCTATTCAAAATCCTATCAAAAATACAAAAATAGAGGAATATATATATGTTGTAAATATATCTTGCATAATTATATTTTTTTGTTTCGGTTAGGCATATATTGATCTTGTATGATAATCATGAGACCTAGGGAGCCCAGGAATACGTCTTTGAGCCAATCGTGCCTCAACCAAATATTGTTGCAGCAATAACTAACATAGACCAAAATCTTAGAATTCAGGTCTTCCGAACAACCATAGACCTACAAGAAATCAGCACACAGTTAAGAGGATTAAACATAGAAGACGACAAAGCACACACGTTCTAGTCAAATTAGCCAAATTATAGACTTCCTTGATAGATATCCGTATGACTGTAGAAGGACCTGAAGGAGAGAAAAAATTTGGTTGTGATCCACTAGTCCCATAGCTAGACGCAAGAGACCTCCTCGTTGATATAGACACTAGCTTACGTATCCAAGTTGCCAGAACACCTGTTAGGTACTTCGAGAAAATCATGCAACTTTTAGTTCTAAACGTAGAGGCTGAAAAGGCATATGACTACTGGATACTCGAATCAGGGGTTGACTTTTCATATGACCATAGGAGGTCCACAACAACCACGAACTTACGGTTGTGATCCATAGGTCCCACAACCCAACAAGCCTACAAATCAATCCAACGTTGACGCTGGTTTGCGAACATCAGTGTTTAGGTCCTCTCCACTTCCACCAAACATTATCACACAACTATCATTATTAAATGTAGCAGCTAATCAAGCTAAATATTTCTGGACTAGACCAGAGAATCGTCCATAAAGCACCAAAAGATCCACTACACATTTAGCCATTCCATTTTCATGACCTTGTCGGAGAGATATATATACAAAGCACCCACATGTCATCTTCCACGTATTCCACAACCCATAGATCGGATCACGACAGAGCTCAATATTGATTGGATCCTTCGAGCAGCTATCCTCGTCGAACGATCTATCACACTAGTTCAGGTTAGGAGGGCCTTCTTTTCCTTAGATTCGCAAATCCCATTATTACATGTTGAAGACATAAGATTACCTAACTATCTTATCTGCATCCCACGTGTATTCCATCCCCACCGGCTATCTCGACATGACCTCGGGAGGTCAGGTGCGAGGAAGAGTTACTTGTAGATTCTCGTGCTCATATGACACATTTCCATCATACAGGGTCCCTTTATCCATCCGAGAAGTTGTATCTCATTTACCTCTATTTTCATCTTCCAAGATGAAGGGAAGCCATCATACAACCTCCAAATGATGTCCACTCTGGAAAACCACTCTAGTACATGCCTGTAATATGTTTTATCATTTGTAGCCCCAGCATACCCGTGCTCTCCAACAATAGGCAGCCAACGCCGTATCCAACTCAAAACAAGCCAGATCAAATGCATCGCTTCGGGGCATACCAAATGGACACACACATATGATGTGCTCGTATGCCCAACAGTGAAGAAGAAAGGTACAACACAAGCTGAACTTCCGTAGCCTCCCATAGGCCCATAGCTCTATATATAACTACACCAAGAATGTTTGTGCCCAGGAAAAATGGATCCTATCCTCCATCATGTCATGGAGAACCCCCATTAGCACTCGTGGCAATCTCCCACCCTTCGCATCTAGTAACATGAAGCAACACATTGCCTCCATGATCAAGATAACCAACCTCATCTCCTGAGGATAGGCCACATACATATCTCCATAGCTCAAGCTCATGCTCTATAACCTCATCTCTGTGACCCCTCTCCAAAACCGCCAACATTAGATCCTCGATGTCTATGATGAAATCAAATAAACCTTCTCTCCCACTATGGGTAGTTGTAGGATCTTGTATACGTCCTTTAAGGTGACATACCATCTCACCCGTCGTTAGGTGGAATGTATTGGTCATTGAATCTCATTTGTCGATGAGTGTGACCATCAATCTCGGCTATCAAACTATATGGATGTAGTGTCAAAATCCAATCAAGTCGATGTCTATCACGTGCCTCCACTCCTGTGCGGTCATGCTCGACCATATTGCTAGCAAGAAAGGTGGTACTTTGTCTCTCATCTGCAGCTGGTCCCTAGCCTGCATCCAACAAACCACAACATTGTTAAACCTTGACCATACCCAACATAACTCTTAACCAACCAACCTATTCCCAAGACTCTCACTAAAGACTACCCCTTTTCCCCCATCCCAATTTCCCATCCCTCCACTCATACCTATGTGTACCTATTACTCGCCCATTCTCACCAAACCTACCTTTATATCTCATTACCTATCTTTCCCTCCCACCCTATCTCATTTATTGACCTATTTTCCCATTGAGCCAACCGACATCGGTCACTTTTGACCGACATCGGTACATCATAACTGGCATCGGTCACCTAATACTTGATTGATGCCGACTAATGCCAACTGATGTTAGCCACCCCTTGACCATCATCGGTCAACTGCCGCGCGCGTCTAAATCCACAAACCCCTACCCTATTTTTTAAAAATTCACAACTACCCTAAATACCTACTCTAACCCACCCAAACCTATCCTAGATTCATTACCAACCCTATTTAACCTACATTAGACCTTCCCACCCCTCATTTACTTCATTTTTACCCACAATTTCAACAATTAACTTTGCACCCAAACTTTTTAACAAAACAATTTCAACAACAATCGTTTCAGCCAAATGCATAGATCAAATAAAATCCTACCTCATCTTGGTGTTGTCGGCAAGGTGGTATGTCATCACCATTGTGCGGTGGCCCACCCGATCCCTCTCCCACCTCTCTCGCCATCACCAAATAAACTACCCACCATGCAAAAAATCAAATCACACGACCCGATCTCATGGACCCACATACCAAATGCCAATCACCCATTATGAGGCTTGCGCAACTAAGCTCTTTGTCTCCTTCTTTGTTTCCCAACTTTCCACCTCTCCTCTATCGCTTTTCTATAATTGGCGAATGAAAAATGATTTTATAAAAGCAGAATTTTCATTTTTGGTCCCTAATTCAACATGACCGATGTCGGTCATATTTTTCCTAGCCAACCGACGCGTCGGTTACCATATAACCGACATCATTCAACCATTGTATCCATTTACCCATACTAAGACTTTTTTCCTACAACCATTATTGCTCAAACACTTTTTATCATTACTTACACCTATTGAACCTTACCTACAAGCCCAAACTACCCTTATATTTCCTTAGGTACGTCTTGGGATTTTTTGTTTAACCTATAACTTGGCCTTACTGTGTCATGACCTATTTTCTTGAACCTAACCTACTTGGTGTGACCATTGACCTTAATTACTCGTTATAACTTGCGATGTTGTTACCTATGTTGTTTTAGCCTAATAACCATACCTTTACTATTGTCATGTCGTTTATCCCGACAACACCCCAGTGTATTGAAACATACCTAAACATTCAAGCACTGACCTATGTTGTGTTTCCGGACCATATCCTATACCTTGGATACCTGAATCACTTCATCCTTGTTTCGATAAACCTATTGACCTTAGACGATGTAGATTTTGCAAGCTCTTCAACCTGGTACCATGTTGTAATCTATATGTGTGTGTGCATTTGATTATCATTTCCCATTACCTTATTTTGACCACCGGCCTACTACCAATTACCCGAGGTTGACCACTAACCTTCCCCACCTACATTTACATCTCCCAACTACACATCTATCAACCCACTCACCGATTTTGTATTACACCTCATTAATATCTAGTTTGAGGGGGATCACCTTCACCCACACATGGGGTAATCACTTCCTTTTTTCAGCATCACTTACCAATACAAGCTACATGACAAAAAGGTAAAAATGTAGACACCAAATTTGGGTCACACTCCCCCTTCACCCCACATGTATATTAATTTAATTACCTATAATTAAATTAATGTCCATGCTCACAATATTCATTATTTAATTACCTTAATTGAACTAATTTCCACCTCACCTTGACACCTCACCCCACCACATCACCTAGACACCTCATCACAAACTATTATTGGCATGTTTTCTTTTACTATGACTCAATCTCCACTTACCATAACTACTTAGGACTTGGTCCTACCTACCTTAATTAACTAAGAGTATTTCAACCCTAAAATCACATGTCTATTCTTCCTCTAATTGCATGCCCACTTATTTAAGCACAAAATCCATTTTGGATCCATAACAACAGTAAAATCGGGCCAAATGATAGCCAAGATCTACTATTTTCGAAACCTAGGATTTCTTGCCTTAACCAACGCCTTGTCAACCCAAAACGATGTCGGTCACCCTAAACTGTCGTCGGTAACCATATATTCACTTTGGTAACCCTTTTTTAGAGGTTGGAAGAATTATTCAAGTTTTGGAGAAGAGATATATGCATGCAAGTTCACACCGCAGAACTCCTGCACATCTAGACATCTTGAACCAGCAACCAAGCATTGATCCGAAAGGAAAGCATTCATGGTAACATTTCAAGGAGCACAATGCAGAATCGACCATAAGTTCCATGGTTCAACAATCACCTCCATCTAACCACCAGTGCTGCAAGTACAAGTAAGTAAATTTAGATCTATCTTTCCATATTTTAGTTAGATCGGTTTCTTTATCTCTGTTTGGGAGTCCTAGTCTCCTTTGTATTCATCACCTCTCACCTTCCTATCAATCCCTACACCTAACCACTTACAACATCTAATCCCTCCATACATGATTCAAGACATCTCTAAGTATTCCCAACACTATCATCAACCTCACCATTCTCTTTCCATTCTCTTTGTAATCACAGAGAATCATCAAAACCAAACTTCATTAAGTTTCTATATGCCCGACCCTACCAACGCCGATTAACCTAAAACCGTCATTGGTCTCCTCTTAACCGGCATTGGTCATACTAGGTCAACGTCTGTCTCTGTACCTAGTAAATCTTCATGTAACAGCGACCTCATAACATTCACCCAAATAAACCAAATCACCCAAAACTCTACCTTGACCTATCCCAACCACCTTATCGACCTACTTGACTTCCAGATGTGATCGTAACCTATCCTGTTAGATTAGATTTTCTTATTGTACTTGAATGATACACCTAAATCATATCAACTACAGTAGGACATTATTGGTTTACATCATTTTTTGAATTAAGTTATTTTAAACAGTGGATTTGTAACCATCTAGGAAGTATCACACTTCTTGGATCTAGCATACACTAGGAAGTCCACTAACATATATTTTTAATATTATTCTTGTGGTCTTGCCTTGTATTCGCAGGTAGTTCCTCCTAGCGAAAAGGAAGTTCTCGCAATCAGCATTGGATCAGGAAATCAGAATGCGTTCACTCTACCTTCTACCTTCATTCACAGGTATTCCCCCTCACCCGTACCCTATCTATTTTTCTCTTACGTATGCAACTATTCAATGAAACACCTTGATTGAAAATAAGGATTCTAAGTCGTGTACATTCCTTCCTCTCGCCGATAAAGGAACATTGTGTTAATAATCAAATTTGGCTTTTTTAGGTGGCTAGGGGTATTTTGGGTCCGCTTGAGATTTTCATAGCTTGTACTAGTCCATTTGGACTCCACAATAAATAATAGGGACTTTCCCTCCAAATGTATAATTTTAATTTTTGAACTAGCTCTAGGCATGTTATAGGCTTGAGTGTTAAGTGACACGGTCCGCTTAGATCGAGATATCACATTTGGAGGTTAGAGACTATTTCACAAATAATTTTCACGTGTAAATATCTTGTTTTGGATTTTCTTCTTATTTATAATGGTGTTCAAGGATTCATGTAACCCTCACAGTGTCCAGGGAATATAAAATAGATAGAAAGACTTAATCACACCATATTATACCCTATTTTAGAAGTTTAATACTATGTAGCATTAACATAATAATTCAATGGAATCCTTGAGTCTATTTTAGGGAATTGATCACAAGGACTTGGTGTTACAAAATTCAAGAAAAGGTATTAATCCATCTAAAGGAGGATTTCTTGAATTAAATTTGTGTGAACACATTCCTAACTATGTGTGCCCACTCTTAAGGGCCTAAATTATAAAATTCATTGTAAAAGTTAATAATTATGCCTTATAGAGTCCTTGATAAGTGTGGATGAAGTTAATAAGAATACCAAGAGTTTCAAAATCCCTCATACATGTTGGAATAAGAATAAAAGCAAAGGAATGTGTAAATACAATCTAGTAATGTTAATGCATAGTTTGAGGGCTAAGAAATATGTACTTTTAGAAAAATAGTCTTTATTCCATTTGTTTGAAGTTTGTGGAGCCTCTGACAAGTTGGAGGAATGCCTAAAGTAATTAAGGACTCATATAATTGGGGCATAAGGACAATGTATTGAGTTGTTAGTAGGTAAAGGGAGCAATGTACAATCATGCTTATTTCTTGTGACTATCAAGACCAACCTTCAGAAATAGTTATCTTATGAAATAAACTCATAAGGAAGTTGTTTCTATCATCGCAAGAGTGGTGTTAGAATTTTTGAATCCTTGAGGAATAAGGGAAAATCCTTATACAAATTTAATCAAGAATACCTATTGATTGTCATGCACAATTTCATAAAGAATCCTAGAGAGAGTAAGGGTTTGTAGGAAAATCCTTCAATGAAAGAGGAAGATATAAATGATTTACATTAGTGAGGGGTAATCACAAGGTGAAATGAGTAAAAATAAGATTGATTAAAATTCAATGTGAAGGTGAAAAACAAAGTTGAGAATATTTTTAGAGCTTAAGCAAACAAGGAGTCTTACAAAGCCAAAAGTTGAAAAATGGATAAATGAGTAATGGAGCATTGAGGTGTGCTTGAGTAAGGTGTATGTGTGTGTTTAAAGGTGTATATAAGGATGAAATAGGTGGTAATTCATTAAACCCTTAATTTTTCTTTCAAACCCTCACTAGACCTACTTGAAACAAAGGGAAAAGGAGAAAGTTGAATTAAGGAAGTTGTATTTTGAGTTGAAGTTATATAAAGAGGATTACAAGGTACTCTGTATCATCTGGCTAGCCTATCATAAGTTCAACCTTTACCCTAACTCAAATGAAATTCCTAATAAGATCACTCAACGTGTTTCAACTATGTAGGGAATAGTGTCTAGAAGGTGATTGATAAACTCATTTAGTTTTGATGAGAGATTACTTCTTCCAAAGACCTAAAAAGGCCATTTTGGCCATTCTGTAGCTAATTGAACACCCTTAGGAAGTTTTTAGAGAAAATATAAAGAATCTGAGGATGATTTCAAAGAGAATTGAAGATGTATAATTGAATTTAGGAAATTTTAGGAAATAAAATCTCATTCAAGAGAAAACATTTAAGCCTAGGTTTTCAGGTGCATGGAATGAAAGCTAAAATGATAAAAGATGACTTCTTTGGATGATTCTAGGAGTTTTGGAAATAGTTAGGATGAAATAAAATAGGAATTAGAAGGCTATTAGAATACTCTACAAGGTGGAATAATCAACATTGATTCAAGGCTTAAATGTTTCTTTAGGTATTGTAAAACCTTGCAGCTTCCCATCCTAGTTTAAAATGAAATAGGACCTAAATTTTGAGTTACATGCAGAATTATATTTTTAGAATAGTTTCATTGATTGTAAAATGTGATTTGTAGTGTTTCAGTGAAGTATGGAGGTCGGAACATGTAACTCATCCTCAAATTTCATTCAAGGATTCATCCCCTATCTGGAGGAGTAAATCCATTTCCATAAGGAACAACTTGAGGAAAAAGGTGTCCATGTACCATAAGCATGCTTAGACCCAGATGTCATCTTGGTCAATAAATTTAATTGTTAAGGATTCATCATGTTCAAATGTGAAATGGGTATCTTAAGGAGTGACTTAATGATCATCATATCCTAACTCTGTCATTGTACCCAAATCTCTCCAAAGAACAAGCTCAAATGAGATAGTCATACCATCGAGGTATCAAGGACCATCATGTGTAAAGTATTAAGGCATTGTATGTCTCCATGAGATACATATGAGAAAAAAAATGTATAAGAATTGTGAATTTGATTCCATCAAAGGATGATTTTAGAGCTAGGAAAGGTGGGGGTGATTTTTATATGGAGCACCCTATTTCTAAGAATGAGAAATCATCTGAGTTCACTGATGCAATTCACTTGGTATTATTCATAAAACCTCATTCAAAACCTAGTAGTGTGATCACACCTTGAGGAGGAAGCACATTACAATCACCTCATTTTGTCCATAAGACAGAATCCCATTCGGGAGCAATCCTCTATCTACAAAGTGAGGATCTCATTTTAAAGTAAGAAGTAGGAAAGCATTATAGATGTAATTCATGGTCACTAAAGTGAATTATGGACCAAATTTAAAAATTGGAACCAATTCAAGTAGGGATATGGCCAAAATCCAATCTAGAAGGTCAAAAACCCTACAAAACGACTATATGCTTTCCCAAAACAAAGATTGACTTCAATATATATGCCATAAAAATTTTAGGTCCTTTGCTGAAATCCAAAAAATGAGTAAGTATTGACCAAATTGGATTTTGAATAACTATCTTCTAGACTATAACTATCGGATCTACTGGGCCACTTCCATCGGTGTGTAGAATGACCCTAACTTCTTATATTTACTAAAATTAATTTAAATTATAAGGTTTCTTTTATTATTTATTTATACTTTAATTATTTATTTCTATATACTTTTAATATTTCTTATACTTAAACATTTATTTTTGTAACTCTAAGACCCCCACAAACACATATATAGTCCTATTGATGATGATCCTTACGGATGAACTGTCACAATCATAGGAAACCTCATGTTAGTGGGACGTGCGCCCTGAGGTGACCTCCATATTTTAAAGAAGTTGACTCTTCTCTATGGTGTGGGATGAGGGTTAGAAAAGTGAAATAAAACATGAATTTCAATGGGGGCGATGTGCCAGAACAAGCCTTCTAAGAGATCAATTGAGAACACAACTGTCTAAAAAAGGGAAACGATGAATGACTGAAAAGGGTGGATGAAATTGCACCACAAGCCAAAGAAGGTCACACAGAACACTACCTCAAACTACTTAAGCACAAATTCAAAGATAGTAAAAACATTGAGAGATGCACAGTTTCTATGTGAAAATAAAGGCGATTAGAGATAAAAAAGATATGCAAAGGATGAACAAAATTCACCACAGGGAATGTATATTTCTCCAAGAATTGTGCACAATATTACATTAGAAAAGAGGCAAGATTGTTGTTATATAACCCAGAAAAAAGGCTAGAGATCCGCACTCCGGCCATTACAGGAGAGGGACTGACACGAGAAGAAAACTAACTCGACTCTCTTTTTTAAAATGAGTCTCGTGTCAATATATATAATCACAAAGAGATAAGAGTGAAATCCCAAAATTCCTTTTCCAACCACTTATAAGATGCAATAAATGAGTACAATCAATGGCACCTTTCTTTTAAAAGACTCCCCACGATGTCCCATGACCTACATCAATGAAATAAAGGTGGCCATGCTCATTAAATGCATTCCCAACCACTCTTCAACAGCCTCTTTGAATTTGGCTTTTTTCCTTAAATACCGCCATCAAAGCTTCATCGTTTATGCATTTCTTGATTGTTGTGTGTCGTGCTCGGTTTATTGGAGCTGGATATGTTTATTTTATTTTCACCCACCTACCCTTACTAAAAATATGAAATCTAGTTTTCGTGGTGTAGAGGATGTTGAGATCTTTCCAAAAAGTCTAATTTTGTGAAAATCAAATTTCTGGGTCAAAATTTATGCTCGTTTGAACTTTGGGGTCGCACGTTCCACGCAGGATCTCACAATCTTTTAAAAGATTTGAGCATTTAAAACTCTTGGTGGGCTTCATGATTAATCCTACATTTAATTGACCTGCCACCAATCTTTTGCAACATTATTTGGGTTCAGATTTTATCCGTGCTTTGAGCTCCACGTGGAGGCCAAGCGCATCTCTAGCGTCTCCGCTTTCCTTGCACCTTTTGAAAGTGCATCGAGCTGACATGTGGCACCTTTCACAACTCCCTCTACTTTACCTTTGAGTTTGTAATGGGGCTTGTTGAAGATTAATATGAGTTACTCCATGTGGAAGTCCCGGGGGTTTGGGATTTCACTCCTTCTGTACTAATTTGGAATTGCACCAAGCTGACACATGGCACCCTCCACGAGTTTGTTACTTTGCTTCGGTTGACTCGTCCCAAGCTCAATTTTTTTTTTGCCATGATTTGTCTAAGTTTCTTCCCCGTTTATGGAAGCTTTACTCTTTTTTATTGGTTTGAGATTCTCAGACTAATTTTATTAATCTAGTAGGAATCTACTTGTTATCTAGTTTTAGAGGTTGGTGGAGGAAATTATATAACAGCTCTAGTGACTCACGGGGGACCATTAGCTTGCTAAATGGAACAAACTAGTCAAGCCTGTATCCATTTATTGGGCATGGAGTCTACATCATCATCATGAGCTGATCTGAACCTTGATTCCAAGTGTTTTTGAAGTGTCGTTGTTTCCTTCTGTAGCTACTTTTAGTTGCTCTGCATTTGTTTGATTTGAATTTTACAATCAGTATCGAAACCGTGTAGGGTCTCCATGCAATATATACTAAAGGGCCTCGCATATTATACCTCTGGAGTAATACGAACAAATCTATATACAAATATTAAATCATACATGCCTTAAGTAAGACATGCAGAGTGTGCAAAAGCACTTCTTCTTCTGCTGAAAGAAAATCTACTCCTACTCCTACACTAACCAAAACAAAGAAAAGCTAAACAAATCCTACTAGGAAGGGAGAAATAGCTTCCCTTCTTTAAAAAGTGTGGCCATGTAATTAATTTAACAATGGTTATGGCCTGTAACAAGAGTGAAAAATAATTTCCACCCTTCTATCCAAGGTATCAATAAACAAAAATAATACCTCCTCAAGATGTTCAATTTTGGTTGGAGGTGTTGTGGCTGACCCTTGGTGTATTGAAGATCATCCTCATGCTCTGAAGTGAGCATGACCGGTGTTGGCTTCTCCATTGGCTCCCATGCTGCTAGATATTTGATTGGGCATGGGGCCAATGGGCTGATCCTTTTGATTTCCCCATTCCTTTGAATCTCATCCTCATGAATGGGGATATTTTGCAAACTTTCTAGAATAATATGATTGCTTGTAGGTTGATCTGAATTTATCTCTATTTCTACAAATAATTCTTCTTCTTCCAAAACTTCCCTTTCCATGATGACTGATTTGATCTTGTTGTCATCGCCTTCCTCTTCCTCCTCAAACATAAAGTTTGAGAGATCAAAATCTTCCACAAAATCAGATTCTTTCAAAGATGTGATAGAAGAAGAATCTAAAATTTATCATTAAAAGAAAGCAAGAAGCTTCCTATGATTTCTTCTTCATTCAAGGGTCCAGAATCTAATTTTTTCTCCTCCACAGCATGAAGTTCTCCATGGTTAGTTGCAACTGATGATAATGATTGTGACGGCTCAATGTAACTTTCCAATAGAGTAGTAAGCTCTAGACATGTAGGACAATGAGGGTCACTACATTCCATTGAAACATCCTGCACTTTAGGGATCTTTTCCTCTTTTGTTTGTACATGCTCCTCTTCTTATGGGCTTGGGGTTGCCTCTTTCTTAGGTTTAACCAGCAAGGGGATCTTATCAATCCTAAAACTATGAGCCCATCTTTTCCAATCTTCAGCTATTTCTTCTTGACTGGACTCTTCTTCTGTTTTACCTTGACTAATTTTAGTATTGCTTTCTTCTCCATATATACTTGAGACTACAACAGGAGGGTTGGATTCGGTTACCATATGTTTTGTAACCATTTGTTGTGGAGAAGGAAGTGAAAGATCTTGTTTGCATGGAGGGAGTGAATGTTGTGAAGAGGAAAGGGCGAAGAATCGAGATGGGATGGAAGACTAGGAAATGGGGAAGGGAACTCAACATTTGGAGGAGCATATAATGGGATTGATACCTGACAACGCTGAAATGGTAAAGCTTGAGAAGGAGAGAAATAAGAATAAAGATCTGATGATTGAATTACCCATTGACAAGGTTGTCTCACACTTAACTCATATGTTTCAATACCCTCGATCCACTAGCATAAGTAGGGGCAGCACTTCTTCTAAGAATTCAAGCCTCTCCCATGAGCTATAGTGGCCAGGAATAGGGCTTTACCTGGACAAGGTGCCCTGCATCCTATCCTGGCTGCCTTAATTTGTGTTGTAGCCCAAATTTGAACCATACCCACCTCCATTCCTTAGATCTTCTCCAGTAGATCAACATCCTCCATCTGATTGTTGTCATCATACGCATACCCATGCTCTTGATAGGTTCTAAATCCAAACTGATCTTGTAATTGCTCATGTGGGTAAGCATAGTGGTTCTAAATCTAGTTATAATGCTGATTTGGAGGAGTTGTGAAGCTCATTAGAGGTTGATTGTACTGATGAACGTGTGAATTCCACTTTGTGGGAATGAAGTCATGGTTGCACAACTTCATAAAATGAAGAAAAATGAGAGACGTGGAAAGAAAGATGAATGGAGATGGATGAAAGAAAGGTCTACAAATTTAGAGAATGGGTTGTTTGGATCATGCAGAGTTGCTAGATGTGCTTTATATGTGGCTCCATAGGCTGAATCTCACCAAGAACATGCCAACTTGATGAAATGAAATGATAGGATGCTTTGAACTATCCCACCGAGCATGCCAGGAAAATTGTTGATGATGATCCTTACGTATGAACCATCACAATCGTAGAAAACCTCATGTTAGTGGGACATGCACCTTGAGATGACCTCCATATTTTAAAGAAGTTGGCTCTTCTCTATGGTGTGGGATGAGGGTTAGAAAAGTGAAATGAAATGTGAATTTCAATGGGGGCGATGCACCACATGAGCCTTCTAATAGATCAATCAAGAACACAACTGTATGAAAAATGGAAATGATGAACGACTAAAAAGGGTGGATGAAATTGCACCATAGGATAAAGAATGTCACATAGAACATTACCTCAAACTACTCAAGCACAAATTCAAAGATAGTAACAACATTGAGAGATGCACAGTTTCTATGTGAAAATAAAGGCGATCAAAGATAAAAATAAAAATAAAAAAATATGCAAAGGATAAACAAAATGCACCACATGGCATATATATTACTCCAAGAATTGTGCACAGTATTACATTAGAAAAGAGGCAAGATTGTTGTTACATAACCCAGAAGAAGGCTAGAGCTCCAGACCCATGCCTTTATAGGAGAGGGACTGAGATAGAGAAGAAAACCGACTGACTCTCTTTTTTTTAAATGAGACCCAAGTCAATATATATAATCACAAAGAGATAAGAGTGAAATCCTGAAATTACTTTTCCAACCACTTATAAGATGTAATAAATGAGTGCAATCAATGGCACCTTTCTTGTAAAAGACTCCCCATGTTGTCCCATGACCTGCAATAGTGAAAGAATGATGGCCATGCTCATTAAATGCATTCCCAACCACTTTCCAATTGTCTCTTTGAATTGGGCTCGTTTTCCTTAAAAATCGCCATCAAAGCTTCATCAGTTTCTATATTTCTTGATTGTTGTGCATCATGCTCGGTTTATTAGAGCTAGAGATTTTTATTTTATTTTCACCCACCTACCCTTACTAAAAATACAAAATCCAGTTTTTGTGGTGTAGAGGATGTCAAGAGCTTTCCAAAAAGTCCAATTTTGTGAAAATCGAGTTCTGGGTCAAAATTTATGCTAGTTTGAACTTTGGGGTTGTACGTTCCATGCGGGCTCTCACAATCTTTTAAAAGATCTGAGCATTTAAAACTCCTGGTGGGCTTCATGATTAATCCTACATTGAATTGACCTATCACCAATCTTTTGTAGCATGCTTTGGCTTCGAGTCTATCTCGTGCTAAGCTCGACGTGGAGGCCAAGCGCATCTCTAGAGTCTCTAATTTTCTTGCACCTTTTGAAAGTGCACCGAGCTGACACATGGCACCTTCCATGACTCCTTCTACTTTCCCTTGGAGTTTGTAATGGGACTCATTGTAGATTAATATGAGGATCCTTTCCTTGGTGGGCCCCTTATTATTTACTCCATGTGGAATTCCCATGCGGGTTTCGATTTCACTCCTTCCTACTAATTTGGAATCGCATCGGCCGACACATGGTACCTTCCTCAAGTCCATTATTTTGCTTTGGGTTGACTCATCCTGAAATCAATTTTTTTTTGTCATGATTTGTCTAAGTTTCTTCCCCTATTTTCGGAAGCTTTACTCTTTTGTATCGGTTCAAGATTCCCGGACTAATTTGATTAATCTAGCAGAATCTACTTGTTATCTAGTTTCGTAGAGGGTGGTGGAGGAAATTAGATAACAATTCCATAGTATGTAAAACATGTACGCATTATAACACTTATGTGTTTTGAGTAAACTAGAACATGTACGCATTATAACACATACACATTTAAGGTTTTGAAACACCAAACCAAGAAAAATAAAGCGTGTGCATGTTATTTAAAAATGCATATGCGTTTTCCTATTTTCATTTTTTGTCCACTTTTTGGTCCCCCAAATTGGTGCAAATACTTACCCTATAATCAAATTAAATTAAGATAAAAAAATACAACATTAAATTTAGGTGATTTTACCTCCTCAACAACGATATCCACCTGTACATGTATTGGCATAACAACCTTGATTATAACCGCCTCATCATCCTTCAATCAGAAATCCAAATAAAAACTCATTAGTCGCACAATTAATAATACCAAATTCCAACAACTATTCAAATAACAATGTTTAAACAATTATTAGATCAATTACACACACATACGTACCAAAGAAGATATCTTAAGGTCTATTCTTTGTGTACATTGTTGTGATCTTTTGATGGAAGGCCCAACCACATGTGGTTGAAATAAGAATTTGTTAATTACTTATAAAAGTATCTTGGACATAAAATTTAATGCAATTATTAATTTTTCAATTCTAGAAAATCAAAAGGGAATTCAAAAGCATGTACTCTTACTTGTGAAGAAGATACAATTTCCTTAGAATGAATCTTCTGAAAAATCCAACCGCAACCATGACAATATCCTTTGTAGTCATGCATAACAAAACAACATAATTTAGCTTAACAATAACCAAATGCCTAAATATATGTTGTTATCCGTACACACACCATGGAAGAGTATGATTCCTAAAACATCTTATCATGTTTCAATAATAACATGCAATGTTTTATCGGTGAGCCACATTCTTCCTGTAGTAACAATATATGTCTACCATTCCACAAATGCATCATATATAATACGTATTAAGCCATTAAATAATTAAAAATAGTCATGTACATAACAAAAAGGAGTTACAGTGTGTACATATATCATATTAACATGTCATCCATGAAAAGTGCTAACAACACTACCACTTCTTCATTTATAGTGGCCCTAGACACTTGACATACATCCAACCTACCTCTATTAACCTTTACATGTACATATGAACATTTCTCAAAGTGAGATACACAATCTAGCACCTAAACCTGAATAATAGAAAGATTTACATTGTTACATTGATAAACATGCTTCATTTAATTCACCATAAGCATATCATGCAAAAACACAGAAATGTTTCAAACTTTAAGACGTATCTCTTCCTCAAGACATAATATCAAGGCCCTATACTTAGCCTAGTGGATGATCATATTGGCATCTCCCACAATGGTGCCTCTCTCTAATTTCTTGCTGCCATCAAGGTCATATAATATGAACGATGAGCATGTAATATTTTCGGAGGTATTCAATAATCCATAAATTTTCAATCTACATATGACAAGTTTGTTTAACTTTACAATGGACAAACATCTATCGTAAGTAATAGCAGATAATATGTTTTTTTCATATTTCACATTTCACCTTTTCAATGCAACTATCTACATTCCAAGACATATGAATATCTATATATATCTACGTATATACATATATAGACATGTTTCTTTTCAGTGTGTTATATGTGGTATACAAACTAGTTTTCTCGTGTGTATTTTGGTGTACACACTTGTGTTTTTGTGTGTATATGAGAAACAACACACCCATATGAAAATACAAATGTTTATGTTTTTTTTTTTCATATTGAGTGGTATAAGTAGTGTATCATATATGTATATGTAGTATACATATCCATATTCATATAGGTTACGCATAAAGGTTTCTTTTTTATGTGTTTTCTATCGTATACAAATTGTTTTCTATGGTATACACAATGTGATTTTTGTGTGCATAATAAAAACACACCCATATACATATACATATACATACAATGTATATCTATGTACATGTATCATTATATACATAAGGATATGTATATGTATGTATATGGATATGAATATGTATTGGTCCCACATACCGTATTTTATTGAGTGTATATGTCAAAAAAAAATAAGTTGATAGTATTAAATTTTTTTTTCTATAAATCATATATATTATACATATACATATATGTTACATATAACTATTTCTTTTTTATGTGTTTTTTTGTCTTGTAAAATTTTTGTCTTTTGTGGTATACACACAGTGTGTATATGAAAACAACACTACCATATGATAATACAAAGGTCTAGGTATGTGAGACCAATACATATACATATGTATATGTATACTCATATATACATGTACATATATATGTATATGCATATGCATGTATAAACATGCATATACAAATACATATATGTATGTGTATATGTATGTGTATATGTATATGTATGGATATGTATGTGTATGTATATGTAGGTGTCACAACACATTCATTGACTAGCCAACAAAGACAAGAGTATAGATAGTTTTATCTCTCTTATGTGGTATACATGTAGTGTGTATATGACAAACAACACTCTCATATGATAATACAAATGTCCATGTATGTGATACCACTACATGCATGCATGCATACATACATACATACATACATACATACATACATACATACATATACATACATACATACATACATACATACATACATACATATATATATATATATATATATATATATATATATATGCATGTATAAACATGCATATACAAATACATATATATGTAAATACATGTATGTATATATATACATATGTATATGTATGTGTATGTATATGTAGGTGCCATGACACATTCATTGACCGACCATCCAAGACAAGAGTATAGACAATTTTATCTCTCTTATGTGGTATACACACAATGTGTATATGACAAACAACAATCTCATATGATAATAAAACACGTCCGGTATGTGAGACTAGTACATGTACATATTCATATGTATATGTATAATTGTACATACATGTACATATGTACATATGTGTATATGCATGTATAAACATGCATATTCAAATACATATATGTATGTATGTGTAGGTATGTGTAGGTGTCATGACACATTCATTGACTAGCCATCCAAGACAAGAGTATAGACAGCTTTATCTCTCTTTTTGTGGTATACACACGTTGTGTGTATATGACAAAAATACACTCCCATATGATAATACAAATGTCCAGTATGTATGTGATACAAATACATATACATATACATATGTCTATGTATACATGTACATATATATGTATATGTATATGCATGTGCATATGCATGTATAAACATATATAGAAATACATATGTGTGTGTGTACATGTATGTGTATATGTATATAGGTATAGGTATATGTATAGGTATATGTATATATGTATATGTATATGTATGAATGTATGTGTATGTATATGTAGGTGGCACATCACATTTGGAGCCATCTATCCCGACGATAGGATCGCATGACCCCATAAGATGGCATACATGTAACACCCATGTGTGGGACACAGTTCGCATATGTGGCATTGACCCAATACAACCCACCACAACCCGATAGTTTAGTCTCTCTTCTGTGGTATACACACAATGTTTATATGACAAATAACACTCCCATATGATAGTACAAGCGTCCATGTATGTGAGACTAGTACTTATACATATTCATATGTATATTTATACTGTACATACATGTACATATATATGTATATGTATATGTATATGCATATGCAACTATAAACATGTATATAAAAATACATATATTATATGTATGGCTATGTATGTGTATGTATATGTAGGTGTCACAACACATTCATTGACTAGCCAACCAAGACAAGAGTATAGACAATTTTTTCTCTCTTATGTGGTATACATGTGTATATGACAAATAACGCTCCCATATGATAATAAAAATGTCCAGAATGTGAGACAAATATGTATATGTATATGTATGTGTCACTATACATTCATTAAACACATTCAATAACTAGCCATCCAAGACAAGAGTTTAGATTGTTTTATATCTCTTATGTGGTATACACATAGTGTGTATATGAAATACATAACTCTCATATGATAATCCAAACTTCAAGATATGTGATACCAATACATATATATATACATATACATATGTATATGTATACTCGTACATACATGTACATATATATGTATATGGATATGCATATGCATGTATAAACATACATATACAAACATCCAAAATCAGTGCATTGTCAACTAGTACTAATAATTTTAAATATATTTATTTAATTTTTTTCTATAAATTTCAAGTTTAATAATTTTATTTACCTTATTTGTATCTCATATTCATCAATAATTTGGTTGTATTTTCTTTATATTTTCTAGCAATGGGAAATAAGAAAATATTTCTAAGAAAACAATTGTCCCAAATTGTGAGTTCTTGTGAAATTGTGAGTTGTGAGGAAGTTATTTTCCAAAGGAAGGTTGATTGTATGGGTGTTAGGAAGGTGTAAAAGGGGGGGAATAATTAAGCTTTGAGGGGGATTTAAATGGTGAATGATTTCTTGTATGGAGGACTGGAAAAAAAAAGACCCTATCATAGATTTATACAACATATTCATGAAGAAAAGATGAGGTTCTAAACCATTAAGTATATCAATTCCTTTGTATGAATGTTACAAAAATATGGCATAATCATTTTTTTATGTGAAAAAAGGACCACATTTGATGTTTTAGTAAGTGGAATGATGAGATCTAACTGTAGGTTACTGTGTAAGTACAAGCCCTCTTTTCCAAACTAGTGGCCGACGATGGATATAAAAACTAGGTGGCAAAGATCCAACACGTATTTAGACAAAAAGAAGGGGGATTTTCTCATAATTCCATTTCCCGTGTCCAAGATCGAAATATTAATGTGCTAGGATAAATGGTTCCATTGTACAAGTTTTGTGTTGGTGTTACGGTAGGGAATATTATTTAACTCAACTTGAAGACTTACAAGAATGAGTAAACAACAAGGCTCGTGGATTCTTTGTACCAAATTATTACCATTATAGTTTTCTTGTGATGAAAGCATGAAATGTAAGAAAACTAAGCATGCTTTACCCCAATTCTAAATATATGCTTAAATTGCATCAATTATAATACTTTTAAGGGATGTGTGTGAACGTAAACCGAGGAGTCAATATGTCATACATTCACATGGGATACCATAAATAGAGAGGTTATGATAATAGGAAAGTGCATATTTTGTAATGCATTTGAGCTCACCGCTTTCTTAAATATTCTTTTACAAAGTATAGAAAGGAGAACCATGCTCTCATAGGCTTTCAAGGATTTTGCGTTGGTTTCGCAAGGGCTCCATATATAGTTTTTAATGCATGATCATGTAACGAAGTTGTTTGTTTTGTTTTATTTTAGTTTTCTTTTTTGGCTGGAATTTCAGGATGGGGTTTGGTGTGAAGAGAAGGGAAATGTTTGGAGGCCAAAAAATGGCAGAAATTTTTGCCCTGAAAAGAAATTTTTATGAGAAAAAAACTCTAGTTTGAGGGATGTGTCTATTAATAAAAAATGGCATAAATTTTTCCGGCATTTCTTAGAATAGACAAATACGTTCCACCGGTTTTTACAATGACAGAGGACTCATCAGATTTTATAAAATATGGGGTTGAAAATGGTAAATAGTTTCCCGGTTGAATACTTTTGAAAATGAAGTATGGATTTGGTATAACAAAAGTGAAAATGGTGGAGAAACGACAGCAAAATTCTTCAAGGTTTGAGAAAAAAATGGTTGTATGTAGATAAATAAAATAGTGAGCACAAACCAGATCCATTTTAAATATTAATATAAGATGCAATGGAAAAATAGCATGGATGAAAATTATCCTGAAACTTGAACAAACACGGTTATGGCAAGCTTCTGCGAACTTCTACATTTAGGGGGCTCTGTGAGATGGTGGACACAATGGACAATGGGGGACTGAAATGATGGTGGCGAGTTGGCATCCTCCTAGGTTTATGAGTCGTATGGCCATGTCCAACGTGCTTAGCTCACATATTACGTCGACACTTTTCCTAGTGAGGGATTTCCAAAGATGTGACTTTTTAATCTTTGGCAATTTGGTGCCATGGGGGTAGGCGACGTTTTCCATGTGGGTGTTGCATTTATGGCATCGATGGTCTATCTTATGGGGGTCATGCAATCATGTTGCCGGGATAGCCTCTGAAACATATTTTATACCCTCGTTCTCCACCTCCGGAGTAAAGCCGGATCTTGTCAATCCACCGACAAGAAAACATCCACCATTCACTTGTGTTTAGAGTAAGGTTCCATCATATTTTAATGTACATTTGTAATCCTTTCAAATGAGCTCCCGTGTGATTACATATATTTCATTCCTAGTGGGAAAATAAAAAAATTCATACTTTATTCTTTCAATCTTGATGTGGTTCCATCAAAGGGGCTTCATGTCCTATATTTACTAGGAAAATGGTCCCACGGAATAGGAAAAACAGCTATAGTAATAAAATGAATCATTCCCTATAAAGTAACAAATTAACATTAATAGCCGACAGACATTTAATGTTGATGTGATGGTGACTGACAGTTTTTCCCTACCAACTTAGGGACTCTTTGAGGCTTTTCATGATATTTTTCTTCATATTTAAAATTTTCATTAAAAAATTGGAACATTGTTTTGCATATGGTCTATATAAGTTTTCACTTGATTTTTTTTTCAATAAATCAATAGGCAAAGTGAGCAAGTGAGGAACATTGATAACTTCATATACAATACCACTATTTTTATCTCCTTTTTGAATTGGTGTTCTGACTTTTCTTAGACTCTAGGGGAAAGGAGCCAATGACCGTGAATGGGCCAATGACCGTGAGTAAATATGTGACATAAATTACCATTAGTTGTTTGAATTAAAGTTAAAAATTAAATAAAAACAATCCAATAAAGTAAGTCACATCAATAAATTAACCAATGAAATGGTGACACATAGACAACCCATAAAAGGTGATTTTATTCTCAAGTAATGGGTTGCCTTAAATTCCTTTGTATTCAAAAGTGCTTATTTTAAATTCTTTAAAAATATATTCTCTACATAATTTGAATTTGTGAAATAAAATATACATATTAAAAAAAATCATGATCTATTAAAAGGTTTTTTTTTATTTAAAAACTATGATTGTTAGGTGGCTCTAGCAACCTCTAACATTATGATTCACGGACTCATTTGACCTATATATATTCATTATGTTTCAGTTCACTTACATGTTGAGCGCATATTTAAACCATTAGAAGAGAAATCCAAGTAAATCTTGTCCTGGAGTTGGGAGCCTAATCTCAAAGTCCACAAGAAAAAGCTGTAGGGAGGAAATTATATTTTAAATTATTTTTGGGTTAATGATTGAGATATATACATGTGATAAGGTAGATACGGTGAAAATGTTGAGTAAGCTATATACACATGCATGCAAGCCAAGCTATGAGAAGGTATGATGGCCCAATATGGTGATGTTGAGGATATGTAAGGTGAAATAAAGTCTGCGGAGCCGAATGTAGAGTTCAAAGTGGAGCTCGTTGCTGCACAAGCCGAGGCCATGTAAAACAAGAGTTTTTGTGGAGCATTTATTGACTGTTTACCACCTTCAGACCATGTGCACCATGCACATTTTTGGGTAAGATGGTAACAACATACATGAACTGTGAAGATTAATAATTCCCATGATATTATTAGGAGGTTGTCATTGGGAATCCTGATAACATTAATAGTTGTGGAAATATTATGAGTGTTATGGTCCTCTACGTCACGTGTAGTGTTCCAGTGGGGTATGGGTCTCTGCTGTCCTTTTCTAATGCTATTGCTCTGATAAGTTTGTTGTTATAGTTTGAAGAATTGAAGTCTAAATGGAGGGATCTTCAGTTACACGATCATGTCCAATGAATCAACAGTTCCCGGCACAACCACATGTTTATTCGAATTAACCTCTTTAATTGAGAGGAATCTTAAGTGTGAAGTGAAGACTACTATTTAGACAATCTACGAAAGACACCAAATTCGTGACAAATAACATGAAAATTACGAGGAAGAAAGATCTGTAGATCTGATTCAGGTTGTAATTGTACTCTCACGAAGGATCGTTTGGTGGTGACAGAAGAAAGAAGGAGTCTATATGTCATAATAGAATTATTGATAGGCATTGGTGTATTGGAGTTCCATCAAAGATGTTATGGGCACAAATGTTGTATTATGTCATAGAATTTTTAGTATTACAAGTTTGAGAAACCTGGATTAACATAGTTGTTGGTGTTGAATGATGAGATGTCGTGCATGTTGTGAGAAAATCTGAGAGTGGTAGTCGAGTCTACATAAGCTTGTTCTATGGTCAGGTGTTTCTCGTGCAGCTATTTTTGTGTTGTAGAGGCATGGAACATAGATTGGAATAGTTTTAGATGGTTGATGAACAAAGAGAATCTAATAATTCGTTTTGTAAATTAACATATTTTTAAATTGTTCGTTAAATATATTTAATTATATAATAAAGTAAAATAAATTTTGTTTTGCTTTTAGTTATTTAGTACCTAATTTAGATATAATTTATTAATTTTAAATAAAAAAGTTAAAAAATATTTTTGGAATAAATTCAGTGTTTTGTGTTGTATAAATGTAAACAACTTACATACAAAAATAATTAAATGAATGTGAAATTTGGAAGAGGTTAATTGTAATATTTTTACAAATTTTTTAAAGATATTTTACAAATAATTATTGTGGCAATCAAATTGTAGCTTCCACCTACATGTTTATTGTGGTAAATTTAATTGTAGAAAAAATTGAAATTGTAAATTGTAGAATATTTACAAAGAAGAAATATATAGACAAACTACAATATTTTAGAATATGGAAAATGGAAAATTGGTGATTTAATCACCTATCTCTAAATTTAATTCATTTCATCATATCTTGCCCATGGGTAATTAAATAATTAAATATTTAATTACGCTTCTTCCCATGCATCTTAATCACTTATCTACCCCAAATTTATTTTACCCATGTACCACATCTATTCTTAATCTTCCCTAAGCGGGATATTTTCCCGTAGTCGGATAAGCCTTTTCTTTCTCGAATCGATCATTTTTAGGCACCTCGGGAGTCTTTTCCGCGACCGGCGCCGACCCATATGGTCGGCGCCCGATTTTCTAGGAGCGGCGCCGATTATAAAAGCAAGCCCAGAACTCAGTTCTAGGGACGGAAAAGAGCGAAGAGACCGAAAAAGAGACGAACGAGTGAAAGGAAGCACTTACGCACGAGCAGAGAGTGAGAAGAGAGATCTTCTTAGCATCAATTGTCTCGGTTAGGGCGAGATCTGTCCTAATCAATCCTGAGAGGAGCACCGTTACTCTGCCGTATCATATCAACACCATACACCATTATCTATCATCTGGTGACTCTGTTCAGCGTCTCTCCATCTTGGCACATCCTACGGACTACATTCACCTTAGATCCCGAATCTCGCCGCTTGCACGATCCACGATTGGTGATGCGCCTTGATTGACATCTTATCGATCGGCGTCGATCGGTCCCGATCGCCGCCCGATCGGTCCCGATCGCCGCCCGATCACATCGATCGCGCCGATTCTACCACGATCGGCGCCGATTTCCTGCGAGAGGCGGTAAAGGTCACGAGTAACACAAATCTAGCATTATTTCTCGGTTCCCGTTTTACTGTCACATACTTCTGTCTGTTTGAGGTTACATTTTTTATTCTTTGATCGAGAGAATCTAGTCTTTATTTACATCTTTTATCATGTATCTTTGCTTTTCTTTATTGAAAACGTGGGTGACATCCGCCAGAAGCTTATCGCTTCTCGGACCCTTCTCGGGCGATCCACCCATATATCTTCTAACGCCATCTTTTACGTCAAGCAGGTGTTTTGCGGGTTTACTCGGATCTATTGTGCGAATTGCTCGTGTGCGCCGTCTTATCTACATCGACTTCCTCATCCGTCTACATCTTCATCAGTGTCTATTTCATTGAGGTTTTCCAGGGTTTTTGTGTTTAGTTTGGTGCATTAACTTGGACAGGTAACAAGCACGAAATTCTTGATCTACATTCTGGCACGCCCGGTGGGACATGAACCAAAGTCCCTTATTGGTAAGTTCATCTCTTTTCTAGTTTTGAACTTTGTTCCTTTTCTTCACTGATTTCTATCAGTCCTATTTGAACATTTCTGTTCATCATTTCAATCTTGCTTTTAGGCGAAGTCATTATCTTGAAATTTTTCTATTTTCTTAAAATAGAAATTTTTCGTTTCGCCATTATCTGGATGTATCTTTCCGGATCTTGTTTGTTGTTTGCTTGATCCTTTCTTGCGGAGCACTTTGCTTGTTCGTGGGATTGTTCGAGGGGAAGAGCTCAACAACGCGCTTTTTGAAGTCCACACACCTTGGAGAGCTAAAACTACAGGTATTCCTCTTTTTCGGTGTTTTCTCCTTTTTAGGTTTTCTTTGTTGGTTGTTTATCACATCCAAACACTTCAGTTTTTGGTGCTTAAAAAGAACCTAATCGCATTTGGGAAAGAACTTGTTTGAATTGTCTTCATCGAAATCAAACATTTCGTTTTAAGTGCTTAAAAAGAACCCTTTCTTTTTCATTGCTGCATGCTTTGTCATCTAGTGTTAATTAGGTTGGAAAATTGATCAAAATCGGTAGTGACACTATTTGATTTTATTTTCACCCTTGCACACACAAAAGCCAAAATCACTAGGTATAAAGCATCTAAACAAAACTCCTTCCACAGGCCTCGCTTTACTTGGAAGTGATATCGAGAGGAAGAGCCTCACGCGGTACTCGGGCATGCGCTATAAATTCACGAAAGATTTTGGTATATATTGGCAAAGCACCCGACTCCCTTATCGCGGCGGTGTGTGAAGTGCGGGGTAGGCCCCTATATCAAGCCACGTCTGCGGTCTTTTCTTGAAGTGCCTTGGGACTCCTCACCAAACATTACCCAAACCATCCCTAGTTTGGCTATCGAGTAGTTCTGTTCTAAAAGCCTTCCCTAACATTTTCATTTCTTAAAAGCATCAAAATTTAAAGGAGATAATCACTTATGCTGCTTGAACTATTTGTGCATTAGTTAAGACAATCTTCTTTCTTGCTTGTTTATGACGGCTATCACCCGTTCACAATCTAGGAAAATGGCCCAACAGGTTCCTTCTTCCTCCGAAATCACCACCAGCGTGGATGTTTCGGCACCCCTCCAATCTTCCTCGGGACCACTGTTAGTGGGTTCCCCCTCATGGTCGTATAATCCTTTCCATCAAGCCAAAACAATCCCATCACGTCCGGCTTCTCCTAGTCCATCAGAAATATCTTCTGACTCAGAGTCTATTCCTCGCGGGGATCCTGAATTTCAGGCTCTCCTTGATCGCAATCCGGTAGCCCTCATGGACTATCTAGTACACAAGTCGATCCAAATATCTGACCAAGACCCACCAATCCGACAAGTGTACAATTATCCTCGCGGATCATCCCAGGCCTCTTTAGAGCAGTTTGCACCATCTCTCTTGCCTCGAGCCACGGAGAAGGGTGAGGCCCCTATGCCTCCCTTTTCTCTTCCACCTACCATGTCGACTAATTCTCAATTAGTCTTACCTATCCCTAACAATGCAGCTACCTCGACTATTCCACACCCATTTAAGAGGTCTTACGCCCTTTAGCATAGTAAATTAAATGCGCACATCCGCACATTGCCGTCAATTCGTCTATGCCCTCTATCGTTTCTCAAGGTCAATACCTCTTCATGAGCCAACCCCCTCCGAATAGGCAGTTGGCTCCTACTTCTCGTCCTCTAGGGGGTCTTTCTTCCAATATTCCAGCTACTGTGACATTCGCCCATCCTCTAGTATCGGCACCCTTGATACCTAATTCAGCAATAGAAGGCCCCTTTCAGGTCTTGTTCCCCAACATGACCAATCCAACCAACACTCATATTCCTCAATCTATCCCGATCCAATCAACCAACATAGGAGTCCACCAATCACAGGCTCCATCAAGTCACTGACCTTTATTTGCTCGACCACTTATTATCTACGCATCGCGGCTGCTATCGCATGGTGCTGCACAGCAAATACCCCACCCGGTGTCACCCAGAACACCTGGTTATTCCTCTTATAATCCTATCCAACAACAGATGAATCCCCCATTGACACCTCAACCACACCCACTACTTGCTTCTCATGTAGGACAAACCAATGTACCTCCTCCCCAATCGGATGTGGTTGATTTCTCTTGAAAAAATTGCAGACTTGGAAGCCTCCACAAAAGGAGCCCGCCCTTCATACTCCTTTGAAGAAGTATGCAATGAACCCATTCATCCTTCGGTGGCTTTTAAGCCTTATCCTCCCCAATGGGAACTTCCCAAATTCTCAAAATTTCATAGTCGGGAAGACCCCCAACAACATCTGCGAGCATTCAAACATGCTTGCTACCTCATTGTCCAAGATCAGGAGCTCATGCTCCGTACCTTTCCTATGTCTCTAGCGGGTCCCGCTTTGGACTGGTACAATAATATTCCTCAACATTCATTATTTTCTTTCTCTCAATTGGCCCAAATGTTTGTTGAGAACTTCTCAATAAATATTGCCCATAAGATCTCAATCACGAGATCTTTCTGACATTACATGATTGACGATGAGTCTATTTGCAGACTTTGTCGCTCGTTGGAGAGGGATAATCACCAATTGTCCTTCTCTCTTCCTCAACTGTGGTCAGCTGTTCACCCGATCTTGCGCTAGTCACATTTCTTCCACGTTAAGAATCCAAACTTTCCACACCTTGAAGAAGCCTTCCATGATAGCATGAGCTCGAATCTCGTGCCATTGAACAAGGAAAACTAAAACTTCGCTCCAAATCTAAACCCGATTTCTCTCGGTTCACCAAACCAAATTCTTTTCCTCCTAAAGATAAGAATCAAGGGTCCACCAATGCTATCGTATTAAAAACATCGAGAACCGATAGTACTCCTAATCAACCACCACGAAGAGACCCTTCATCTGCTCGAAAAGGGGCTTCATCATCTCGATCCTTCGCTCCATTGGGGGAATCATATGCCTCCATCTTAGGAAAAATGTTGGAAGTTCGCATGATCGAACTTCCACCCATTAGAGATATTGATGAAAGTCGAGAACGTCCTTTGTGGTACAGAGAAAACGATTTTTGCCACTATCATAGAACCAAGGGTCATGACATCGAACGATGTCAGACTTTCAAAAATCTTGTCCAAAAATTCATTGATAAAGGCGAGCTTATTCTGGATAACCCAAATGCTCCCCCAAATCAAGCGCTGGACGTTTTCAAACAACCCTTCCCCAATCATGCCCCAAATCATAATTCTTCAGAATCTCAAAAACCAAACACCCACACTATCAACTTCATTTCTACTGAAGAATCCGCTTCTGAAACCACATCATCTACAAGCGCTGATCGAATCGAGAACCCTCTTCCACTTCACCAATCACTGGAATTCCTCCATCCTCAGATAACCCATCTTTGGATATTCCTACATTGCTAAACACGGAGTCATCTCTCTCCGCTCCTTTGTCCGATCTCCCATCCATACCCGAGACAGTGTCTTCCTCATCTGTCTCATCATCAGACATCCTTTGATGCTCAAGCAATTACATCCCTTGAGTTTCCACTTGAGACACATCTACTTATTTGCTCCCATTCCGGCTACAACTATGCCCTTGATAAACATCCCTATAATCGTGCCGACTTGGCGGAAGTGTCCTCAACTTTGACTCTTCCTATCTCTTTTCCTATAGTAGTTCCACCCATGATCACTACACCAAAAGTGGTCCCTTCGCAAGGAACTTCTTCATCACTTACTTCTTCCATCACTAATACTACTTCACCTATTCAGGAAAAATCAAAAGAAGTAACACCAACACCTGCACACTCGATTCCTCAACCTAAACCGCGACAACCAAAATCTAACATTATACCATCAATATCTCCCCATTTGCTTCCTCCAAAAGGTTCTGATCACCTTATGACGTTGAAGTTGTCACCATCCCTGAAAAGGGGAAGCCCATATTTCGGACCATCAAAACTCTCGGTGTTCTTCCACAAAAATCTCTCTCCACGCCTCATAAACGATTAGATTTGCCCGCTGAGAAGGCATCTTCTTCTACACACCTATCAAAGTCATCATCTTCTTCTTCATCAACATCCCTAAAAGTAGACTTACCTACGAAAAAAGATGCCACTTCTTCTATCAAAATCCTCATCTTTGTTACCAAAAATCAAGACACCCTATCTTCCTCCAAATTCACCTATTTTGGGAGCTTCTTCCTCTTCGAGCCGACATTATCTAAATCATCAAGTAAATCCGACTAAGCAACCCCCTTTGTCTCCAAAAACCGCAAAAATTATCGCATCTCCATCCTCCTCAAAATCTATCTTAGGGACTCCTCCTCCACCAAAGACAATCATGTCTCATTTACTCCCATCCCAAGCACCCAAAGTGCTCCTCCGAATGTCCAAACAAATAAGAGGATCCCTAATAAAGCTGTTAAACCTAACATGCAAGTTCTTTTACCCGTGATCGGTTAAGGTAAAAGAACCATCTCCATATCTCTATCCTCATCTTCGTCTGCGGATTCTACACGAAATCCTTCATCAACTTATCCAATCTTGAGCCATAACCCTTCCTCCGATTAAGCCTTATAACCCCAAAGGAGTGAAACCTACGGTTTAACTCGATCTGATTTGTGCTTACCACGTACTCCGGTCATGACAACTTTGAAGGATGTAAAGCTCTTGAAGCCGTTGTCGAGAACCTTACGGAAGAAAGTGACCTCTTGTTGGAGGAGGAACAAGTACCTCCTGTTACCCTAGCCTCATCCGAACCTCAACCATCCATTCAGACCTCTAGTGGTTCCACTCCACTTGATCTCCCTCCTTCCCAAATTGACACAATCCATATCGCCACTAGAACCCAACATTATCATAACCCATCTTCATCTCCAACATCTAGACCACGGGTTGTCATTTCTGCAGCCCCTGAAGGCGTGTCTCCTTCCTCATCGACCCCACGACCCAAGGTCTCCATTCGTCTTTGCACCTCGGACTCAAGTTCCGTGTCATCCGTTGAGGAGAGTGTCATGAAGCAACTCACCCAAGCTCCGGTCAAAATGTCTCTTTTTGACCTCATCCAATCCTCTCCACAACATCGCCAGGCTCTAATCGATAATCTGCGTCGCATCGCAGTAAATTCCGATGAGCCCCAGCCCTTCGAGTGGGTTGTTGGATTGAATGGTCCATCGACCGCCATTTCTTTTGAGGATTCAGAAATTCCTCATCTTTCTTCAGAGGATTTGGAGGCTCCTCTCTTCATCACAGTCCAAGTCAATAACACTGCCTTAAAACGTGTTATGATCGATAGTGGAGCTGCTCTCAACGTCATCTCTTCCCACACATTCGAACAACTTAAGTTACCTAAGAATGTGGTGTCACCTCCGCCTTTCGCCCTTCGATCATTTAACGATCAGCTAGCAGTCACTCTAGGAACTGTGGTCTTACCCATCCGAGTAGGTAAAAAGCTGCTCCATGAACTCTTCTATATTGTCGAAGGAAAATTCCACTATAACATGATCCTTGGACGCTCCTGGGTTCGCGCAATGCATTGTGTCCCATCCACCCTCCATCGATGCCTAAAATATCAATATGAGGGCAAAATCTACACCCATCCAGGAGATCCTTTTCCTTCTGCGCAATGCGACATGACCACAAGGTCTGCCCCTTTAAAAGAAAATGCATCTTCTCCAGATGGGGCTTCATCTTCTTCCATACCTGCAACCAAACTACCAGATTTGCGAAATCTGGAAGAGACATTGCAGCGTTTCTCACTAGGAGAGCTTCCTCTCTTTTCTTTCGATGCCCATCTCAAACCTAATGAGTATGGTAGACCCGACAAGCAACCTGAATATCAATCAGGTCTCGGTCGCATCGTTACCATTGGTTTGCCCAATCAACAGACCAATTTCATCTACGGTGGTCTTGATACACCTCATTATTGTCCGGATTCTCCTCCTAGAGCCAAACCTTACCTAACAGGGTTTGATTATCTCTGAGAATCCACGTTTGCAAAAACTTATCTATATCGATGCGCGTGGAAAGGTTTTGGCCTTGGAAAATATGAACAAGGTATACATGACCTCAAATCCATTCCTACTCTCATGCCACACCAAAAGTTTGGTTTGGGATTTAAACCCATTTCAAAAGCCACTGTCACTATTCTTGATGAGCCTCTTCCTACTGAAGAACCATCTTCCCCCACCAAATCCGAAGCATCACTTGATGTGGACGATGACATTTCCATCCCACCTAACTTTTTTTTTTGATCAATACCATTTCCTTGGGACCTTTAGTCTATGAGACTAACAATCGGTCTGCTTCTATACCATTAATCTTCCCTGAGATAGTTGGAGACGACTCTCCTACTATCAACACTATCCACTGTGCGGATGACGACTCTGTCCTCACCTATCTAGGGGCAGAGGATTCATATCTTCCCAAAACCATTCCTTCTGACACGTCTACCCTTCTCAACGAGGCCACTATCGACCTTAATATAGGGACTCCTGAAGACCCTCGCATCATTAAGGTCGGCCAATCCCTTGATCCACAAGAATTAGGGGACTTTACTACTTTTCTTTCCAAACATCGTCAAGCCTTTGCTTGGTCATACGAGGATATGCCAGGACTCGATCCCGATATTGTAGTCCACAATATCGTTACCCTTCCCAACATCAAACCAGTCAAGCAAAAATTACGTAAAATGCACCCTAGAGTAGCCCTTCTTGTTAAAGAAGAATTACAGTAACTTGCTCTCGGCTAACTTCATCGACCCATCGATTATCCATGATGGGTGTCGATGTAATACCGATAACTAAGGCTCTTTGGGAAGATTCGAATTTGTACCGACTTCCGGGATCTTAATCTGGCCTGTCCAAAGGATGATTTTCCTCTTCCTAATATCGACCAACTCGTAGATTTAACTGCGGGTCATGAAATGCTTTCTCTTATGGATGGTTTCTCTGGATATAATCAAATCCTCATCGCACCAGAAGACCAGCATAAGACTTCCTTCATAACTCCTTGGGGGACCTTTTGCTATCGTGTCATGCCCTTCGGTCTTAAGAACGCCGGAGCAACTTATCAACGAGCAATGACCTACATCTTCCATGATCTTTTACACAAAACTGTAGAGGATTACGTTGACGATCTCCTCGGCAAATCCAAACGTCGTCAGGAGCATCTTTTCATCCTTGCACCTCTCTTTGAGAGGCTTATCCGCTTTTGTCTTCGTCTAAATCCATCTAAATGCGTGTTTGGCGTCCTCACTGGTAAACTTTTAGGGTTTATCATTTCCATCAGGGGTATTGAAGTGGACCCCGCAAAAATAAAAGCCATCCTTGAGATGCCTCCCCCGTCTAACTTAAAGCAACTCCATGATCTCGAGGGCGTCTTGATCGGTCGTCGTTTTATCTCCCAATTGTCGGACCGTTGTCAACCTTTTCACCATCTTCTCCGTAAGAATGTTCATTTCAAATGGGATGAGCATTGCCAAAAGGCCTTTGATGATCTCAAAGCTTATCTTCTTTCTCCGCCCGTGCTTACACCTCCACGCGAGGGGGAGCCTTTCTATCTTTATATCTCTGTGGCTGACCATGCTCTGGGAGCCATGATTTCGCATCGGGACACTTGTGGTAAAGAACAAGCTGTCTATTACATCAGTCGCACCCTCCATGAGTATGAGACACGTTACTCCGGGGCTGAAAAACTATGTTGCGCTCTCTTCTTTGCAACTTCTAAGCTTCGTCATTATCTTCTTAATCACAAAACTTACATCGTCACAAATGTCAATCCCCTCAAGACAATTCATGCAAAGCCTTATCACAATGATCGCATCACTCGTTGGCTTATGCTCATGACAGAATTTGACCTCGAGTTTATCCCGCAAAAGGCTATCAAGGGTCAGGTTATTGCAGATCAACTAGCTAGTGCTCCTCTTCCGGACACTCAAGACCCCCTTGCTCAATTCCCCGATGAATTTATCCAACAAATCGATTTTGGTCTATCTCCATTTAAAGTAAAGCTCTTCTTTGATGGATCGAATGCCGTGAGGGGAGGTGCGGGTTTCGTGATGATTCCTCCTTGGGGTACGCCTATCCCAGTCGCACACAAATTGAACTTTGAGTGCACCAATAATATGGCTGAGTACGAAGCTCTTGTCTTAGGACTTCAAAATGCCATTAATCTCGGCGCTCGTCATATTGACATCTTTGGTGATTCTGAACTCATCGTTAATCAGGTCACGGGTGTCTATCAATGCAAGAATGATATCCTTCAAAAATATCGCGACATTGTTCTTGCCCAACTCCAATCTTTCGATAAGTTCACCATCCAATCCATTCCTCGTACTGCAAATCGATTCGCGGATACCATGGCCTCATTAGCATCCCTTATCCCGCCTTTTACTGAAGACTCGCGTCTTTATGTGGCTGTGCAACGATTAGATCAACCATCTTATCTTGACGACTAACCCGATCAATCTTTGTCACAACCCATACTCGGGATGAGTGGTATCAGCAGATAGTTGATTATCTATCTCATTCGGTGCTTCCTCCGGATCGACTTCCATGGTAGAAGGTCTTTTGTCCAGCGCTTGCTATTTATTCTATCTGGCGGGATTCTTTACAAACGCGGCTTTGATGGTATTTTGCTTCGATGCCTCAAAACCCATGAATCATCTAAAGCTATTCAGGAGGTCCATGACGGTATCTGTGGTGGACATTTTAGTGGTTTAGCTGTGGCTAAGCGCATCTTACGTTTGGGATATTATTGGCCTTCTCTTAATCAAGATTGTTGTGAATACACTAAGAAATGCGTCAAGTGTCAGCAACATTCCAATCTCACGCACGTCCCTAGTCAGGCTTTGCAACCTGCGGCGGATTTGTGGCCTTTTTCACAATGGGGCCTTGATCTTATTGGTCTCATCAATCCCCGTTCTTCACAGCGTCATCATTCTATCATTACTGCCACTGAGTACTTTACTAAGTGGGTAGAAGCTATCCCTCTTTCTTCAACAAAGGCTAAACCCATAGTTGATTTTGTCTATCAACACATCATTTGTCGCTTTGGCGTTCCACACAAGCTCATCACAGATAATGGTAAATCCTTCAAGAACGTCGATTTGCAAAATCTCTGCAATGCTTTCAAAATCAAGCTCAGTTTTCTTCTCCATACTATCCTCAAGCTAATGGTCAGGCCGAAGCTTCCAATAAAACTTTGCGTAATATCCTCATGAGGTAACTAGTCAGTGGTAGGGATTGGCATCTACATATCCCTTTCGCTCTCTGGGCTTATCGGACTAGCATTCGTACTCCTCTTTGGTGCTACTCCCTTCTCTCTCGTCTATGGGTCTGAGGCCGTCCTTCCTTTGGAGGTCCAAATCCCATCTCTCCGTGTTTCTCTCAGAGAATTTGTCTCTGATGAGGATTATCGTCAAAATCGTCTAGCTCAACTTGAATTATTAGATGAGCGGCGTCTCAACGCTCTTGAGCATCATCAAGTCTATCTCGGCGTGTCAGCGTGCTTCTGACAAGCATGTGCAACACCGTGACTTCAAAATTGGTGACCTTGTTCTTAAGGAAAATCAAAATGTCACTACACTCGAAAGGAGTCAACGTGGTAAGTTTGCTCCCAACTGGATGGGTCCCTACATTATCACTCATAAATATGGAGTGCAGGGCTTATCGTTCGTTTGTCTTCCATGGATGGTATCCACACAAGCGAGAACCTCTTAATGCCTTGCATTTACGGCCCTTCTATTGTTAAAATCTCTCTTACACAAATCTAGTCATGACTCGGATCTTCCATCATCCTAATAACTTGATCATCTACTTTCGTGGTGATTTGAAATTGTGTGGTTCTCCGCCTATTGCCTCGTTTACCTTAAATATGAGTATCGCGGCTCTACTCATTGCACGTTTCTTTTGGATATGTTCCTCCTCATGGTAGGAATACCTTAATCACCACTTCATCTGTCCCAAGTACTTATCTTAATCGGATCTGCTCGGGGCATGAGTACATGTTCTTCCATGTTCTCCTCCCCTTCATCTGATCTATCTAGGTCTAAACTCAGCTTCTTCCAAAGAGTTTCAAAAAAAAAAAAAAAAAAAAAAAATGCTATCCAAAAAGATAGACTGATCCCTCGAAGGACAGCTATCCATACATTGTCAAGTGAATCAAAAAGCAAATAGACCATACCCTCGAAGGATGGCTATCATACAAATTTCAAAATACAGACCGCTCCCTTGAAGGACGGCTGTTTCTCAAAGAAATATTCAAGGCTTCTTGTAATCAATCAGCCTTCCAGTCAGTTTATACACTTGTTAGCATCACTGAAAGACTTCCCGCATCGATCAGTCTTTCCATATCAAGCAAACTTCCCACATTGATCAGTTTGCTTTTCTGTCCAAATCATGAAGCTGAGATTTTAGACCTTTTGTCGATCATATGGAGAATCCTATTTTCCTATCATGGACATGTATTCTGTCCCTTGTAGGTTCCGACAAGATACTTACTTTCTTTTCTTTCCATTTCTATCCTAGATCTGGTTTGCGACTAGTTAGTGTCAGATTTATTTTAATCTTATATAGGGCCTTGTATGCTTGGTCTTTTGGTTTCTTTCTGATTCTTCTCTATGGTTGGGTTGGAAGTCCAACTTATCATTTTCTTCTTCTCAGTATCTTCTCTTCTAAGTCACGGTTGTTTACTGCTTTCATCTTTGGCTCTTGCATCTGTTAAATTGACATTTCTTTGTCATGTTAATTCATCACAATTTATCTTCTATCTAAATTCATCTTATCTATCCAAACATTCTATCTTTATTCATTTCTCATTGCATCTACCTATATCTCATCCATATATCAAACACATCCATCTATCTATCCATCAAAATGTACATCAAGGTACATTGCATCTATCTATATCTAAATCTATCCATCACATATACGTCCAGGTACATTATATCTATCCATATCTAATCCAAACATCAACACATGTGCATCCAAGTTGCATCACATCCATCTATCAAAGTTATATCCACATATCGATCTATCTAATCACATCTATTTCTATCATCTATCGATCTATATCTATCCATCACATCTATTTTATCCTCTGTCGGTCTATATCTTTATCCATCACAATTACGCTACATCTATCCATCTATCCATCAAAACATCTAAAAACTTGTGCATCAAGTTACATTACATCTATCTATCTCTCTTTTTCATCAAAATTTTATCCACATATCAATCAAAATTCTATCCACATCACATCTATCATCTATCAGTTTATATCTATCCAATCACATCTATTTTATCCACATTTCAATCTATCTAATCACATCTATTTCTATCCTCTATCAGTCTATATCTATCCAATCACGTCTATTCATCATCTATCAGTCTATGTCTATATCATCATCTATCAGTCTATCGATTTATACTCATTTTTGCCCGTGGATTGCGGTATCGCTTCTCCACGTCGTTTGCTTCCATCTGCTAATCTCTTTGCCATAGTGTTGATGCTTGGCTGGTCTATCTGATCATTATTGTGCGCTACATGTTGTCTTTCGGCACATATTTTCGATATCATCATCTATTTCGAGTTTGTTCCCTTTGCGTGGAGCACTCGCTTTTTGTTTAGCCGCTTAGAGTTACGCGGGTCTGTAGGCACTAACGTCGTCTGACTTATAGACCGTCTAGTTGTCCCTACCAATGTGTCTCTCTTTAGATGTTGGCTATTTTGCAGTTCTCCTTACACTCGTGGGTCTGTAGGCACTAACGTCGTCTCATGAGGAGGCCGGCTAGTTTTTTCCTACCAATGTGAGTTCCTTGGGTTCTTTGCCCTTGTGTTTATTTTTAATGCATCCTCAATGATCAGCTCTACTCCAGCTATCCAGCTGGGGCATCCTGCATTTTTCATCTACCTCTTTCAAACTCGGGATCATCTGTTTTATCATCCATCCCATCCCTAGTTTGAGGGGATCACATCACCACAATTCTTCCCTTCTTCCATCCCTTTGTTTTTGTCTCATAACCTTGCTTATCGCAAGTTACTTGACAAAAAGGGGCAAAATGTAGACACCTAAAATTGGTTACTCAATTTAGTGTCCCTCTTACCCATTTACGTGCTTAGGTAACCTGGGGCACGTTTGCGTCACCAACTATCCCCTTGGGATATTATCCAATCTGTGATTTAATCACCTATCTCTAAATTTAATTCATTTCATCATATCTTGCCCATGGGTAATTAAATAATTAAATATTTAATTACGCTTCTTCCCATGCATCTTAATCACTTATCTACCCCAAATTTATTTTACCCATGTACCACATCTATTCTTAATCTTCCCTAAGCGGGATATTTTCCCGTAGTCGGATAAGCCTTTTTTTCTCGAATCGATCATTTAAGGCACCTCGGGAGTCTTTTCCGCGATCGGCGCCGACCCATATGGTCGGCGCCGATTTTCTAGGAGCGGCGCCGATTATAAAAGCAAGCCCAGAACTCAGTTCTAGGGACGGAAAAGAGCGAAGAGACCGAAAAAGAGACGAACGAGTGAAAGGAAGCACTTACGCACGAACAGAGAGTGAGAAAGAGAGATCTTCTTAGCATCAATTGTCTCAGTTAGGGCAGATCCTGTCCTAATCAATCCCTGAGAGGAGCACCGTTACTCTGCCCGTATCATATCAACACCATACACCATTATCTATCATCTGGTGACTCTGTTCCAGCGTCTCTCCATCTTCGGCACATCCTACAGACTACATTCACCTTAGATCCCGAATCTCCCGAATCTCATCGCCTTGACGATCCACGATTGGTCGATGCCTTGATTGACGATCTTATCCGATCGGCGTCGATCGGTCCCGATCGCGCCGATCGGTCCCGATCGCGCCCGATCACATCAGTCGCCGCCGATTCTACGATCGGCGCCGATTTCCATGCGAGATTGCAGGTAAAGGTCACGAGTAACACAAATCTAGCATTATTTCTCGGTTCCTGTTTTGCGTACTTCTGACTTCTGTCTGCGAATTGTTGGGTTACTTTTATTCTGCTACATCGAGAGAATCTAGTCTTTATTTACATCTTTTATCATGTATCTTTTTTTCTTTATTGAAAAAGTGGTGACATCATGAGAAGCTTATCGCTTCTCGGACCACAAGCTTCTCGGGCGAGTCCACCCATATATCTTCTAACGCCATCTTTTACAATTAGAATATTGTTTTCACGGAGTTACTCGGATCTATTGTGCGAATTGCTATATATGTGCGCCGTCTTATGCTCTTTTTTTGTTAAAAACATAATAGAGTGACTTTCGTGCCCCCACCATTTTTGAGCACCATTTAGTATTTTTGAAAACCCTTTTGTAGAAAGATAGCTAGGAGCATCTAGTTTGTGCTAGAGTTTTTTTAGATTTTTTAGCAAGTATTTATTTTTATATGATTTTTCTAGTACAAAAATTTAAAGTTTTGAAAAATAACGGAGCTCCAACCATGCCCCCTCCTAACTACCTCAAAAAATATCAAAATTAGATTTACTTTTTTAATATGTATAGAATTAGGCCTAGTTTGTGCTAGTATAATTTTTTTCAATTTTGATGAGCCAAAAAAGATACACAATGAAAGATAGGCATATTTAAACTTCAAAAATAGCTATAAAAAGGCATAGTTAGAAAATAAATAATATGGAAACCTTATATTAGTCAGAAAATTTGAAAATTTATATTTTTAGAAAGAAGAAACTTTCCTCTACGTCGTGGTATAAGTTTTTTAAACAAATTGATCGTTTTATGTTGATTTATCATGGTGGAAGTGGAATTTTTGCATTTTCCTACAAAAACACGTTGTTTGTTGTGTTTGTGACAGTCCATGCCTCAGGCTTGGGGATCCAAACCGGATCCAAGCCTTGAGGAAAGGCTTGGAAAAAGTGAAAACAAAAATACGTATGGGTTATAACGTGTACACGCTATAAGTATAATTTTTCATTTATTATTATTTATATTTTATTATTTCTTATAATTTAAATTTATTTTAGTAAATATAAGAAATTAGGGCCACTCTGCACCTTATGGAACTAGTCTCATAGCTCCATTAGTCATGATTTAGGAGATAGTTTTTATAGTATAATATGGTCAATACATAGGTAATTTTCAGGATTTCAACATTCAGCCTATATATATTAGCATTTAAATTCTACAATCAAAACCTTAAACCTTAAACCCCAAACTTGAGGCCTTAAACCTAAAACCTAAACCCTAATCTCTAAACCCTAAACATTAAACATTCAACCCTTACGAGCCCTAAACCCTAAACCTTGAGCCTTAAGCCCTAAACCCTAAACCCTAAACCATGAATCATGAGCCCTAAATGATAAACCTTAAACCCTAAAAATTAAATCCTAAACCCTAAACCCCAACCCTTAAGCCCTAAACCTTGAACCCCGAACTCTACAATCTAAACCCTTAACCCTCAACCATTAATATTAAGACTCAAACCCTAAACTATAAACCCTAAAACAAAAATAATTAACCTCAACCCTTAACACTAAATCCAAAACCCTAAAACCTAAAACCTAAACCCTGAACCCTAAACCCTCAACCATTAATATTAAGACTCAAACCCTAAACTATAAACCCTAAAACAAAAATAATTAACCCTCAACCCTTAACACTAAATCCTAAACCCTAAAACCTAAAACCTAAACCCTAAACCCTAAACCATGAGCCTTAATCCCTAAACCCTAAACACTAAATCCAGAGCCTTGAGCTCTAACCCCTAAACCTTAAACCCGTAACTTCAAACCCCAAACCTTGAGCCATAAACCCTAAACCATGAACCCTAAACCATAATCCCTAAACCCTAAACCCTAAGCCTTAAACCCTACACCCTGATCCTTGAGCCCTAAACCCTAAACCCTAAAATTTAAACCCTGAGCCCTAAACCCTAAATCTATAGCCCTGAGCTCTAACCCATAACTCTGAACCTTAAACCTTGAGCCATAAACCCTGAACCATGTACCCTAAACCCTAAACTTTAAACCTTAAACCCTAAACCCTAAGCCTTGAACCCTACACCTTGATCCATGAGCCCTAAACCCTAAACCATGTACCATAATCCCTAAACCCTAAACCCTAAACCATGAGCCCTAAACCATAAACCCTAAACCTTAAGCCCTAAATGCTAAATCCTAAACCATAAACCCTTAACCCTTAACCCTTAACCTTAAACCCTAAATCCTGAGACCTAAATACTAAACCATAAACTCTAAACTCTGTGACCTAAACCCTTAACCCATAGACATAAACCCTAAACTATAAATCATGAACCCTAAAACAAAAATAACAAAACCTAAACCCCGAACACTAAACCCTAAACCTTGAACCATAAGCCCTAAACCCTAAACCCTAAACACTAAATCCAAATCCCTAATCTCTAACCTCTAAACCTCATATATTTCCAGTAGGTCTTATGAGTGAGTTCATCTTTTTGAATATCAATATTAGGACCTTATTTCCTAGTCTTGTGCCTAGAACCATCATTGAGTCTTCTTGTACAACTACCTTGTTTATGAGAGGTGGGACAAGAAACTAAATGGATATGACATCTACCTTGTGCCTTGCAATGCATATTACACATCTCTTGAAACCTGTTTCTCCCCACATATACTTGTGTTCTTGAATGTCAATTTATTTACACTCAAAACAAATTTCACATTTCTCATATTTCCATGTATGGTATTATGCAAGCTAGGATGACCCATTGGAAGATGGAAAAAATAACCATCGCAACACAAAAATTAATCTCAAAGGAAATGGAAGAAACACAGATAGTATACCAATGCAGAGGTGTAGGATCAGAACCGAATTACCTGCAGTATCCTCTCCTTTGGAGAAAGAGAAATCTCTTCTATTACTGGAATGGATAGTAAATTTGACAGAACTTCCTGAAGTGTTCAAAATAAGCATAAAGCAATTGGGTAATGGATAAGAACACAAAGGAGTTATCAATACCCTAGTAAATATTTCTTTTTTAGTTATGAATGGGAGTCAACTAGCCTCGCAACTTAGTGACCTTCCATTCATTGATAGTTCCTTCTATGATAAACCCATGGATGTTTTCAAAAGCACCTTCAAAAATATAGGGGTAGTCATCAATCCTAGTTAAGGGTATGATGTGATTTCCAAACAACTTGAAATTCATATATATTTAGAGGTCATAACATGAATTTACAAATATCTCTATTATTATAAATGGAATCCAAGTAACGGTGTCTCTTTATACCCAAGGATCTAGGACTACTAGGGTATGTGGCAGGATTAGACATTTAGGAATCATTGAGTGTCTGAATCAGAATGTCATTGCATATAGAGAAACATTTTCAAACATTGGAGTAATGCATCTTGGAAAATAAACTTGAACCTCAGAAATCCTCTCAAATTGCCAGCTTACACAAGCATTAGACATATCAAGATTTATTCTTCAAATGAAACCTTCATTCACTAAGCTTGCAATTGAAATAATTATTCAAAAGAGCATCAAAAAAATTTATTTGTACCAAATTATTCCCGGATATATGACATTTCCTTCTTCAAAATATCAACGGATGAGAGACACCAAATTGTGATTACTGTCTTTAAATTTTATACCTAGGAAGCAGATGAACAATTTTTAGTTGAATACTCTGTGTTAATACTAGTAAGAATGGGTAAGACATAAAACATTACAATGAGTGAAATAGTTCCCATGCGATGGGAAAAATAAGATAGATGTATTGGGTAAAATTTATTTGTAAGAATTTTTCTTGGATATCCGACATTACCCTCCTTCAAAATATCGGTAGATGAAAGGCATCAAATTGTGATGAATCCCTTTAAATGTGCGACGTACAAAGTAGATGACCCATTTTAGTTGAATACTCTCTTCGATACTTATAAGAACATAGAACATTACAACGAGTGAATGGGTGAGCCTAAAACTTAAGCCTTAAACCTTGGGCCCTAAACCCTAACCCTTAACCCTTAAACCCTGAGACTTAAACCCTAAACCATGTTCCCTAAACCCTAAACCATGACCTTTAAACCTTAAACCATGATCCCTAAACTCTAAACCATAAACCCTAAGCCCTAAACCCTGAGCCCTAAACCCTAAGCCATAAATTCTAAACCCTCAACCCTCAACCATAAACCTTACAACCTAAACCCGAGCCTCAAACCATAAACCCTAAACCTTAAGCCCTAAACCCTAAGCCTTGAACCTTGAGCCCTAAGCCCTAAGCCTAAGCTCAAACCCTAAACATTGAACCCTGAAACATGAACCCTCAACCCTAAACCCTAAACAATAAACCATAAACCCTTAACCCTCAACCTCAACTCTCAACCCTAAACCCTGACCCCTAAACCCTGAACCTTGAACCCTAAACCCTAAACCCTAAATCCTAAACCTCAACCCTTAACCTTGAGCCATAAACCCTAAACCATAAACCCTAAACCCTGAGCTCTAAACCCTAAACCCTAAAATATGAACCATGATCCCTAAACACTAAACCCTAAACCCTAAAACCTAATTCCTAAACCCTGATCTCTAAACCTTAAACCCTAAACCATAAATCATAAAACTTAACCCAAAGGAAATTCCTAATAATATCATCCAGTGTGTTTCATTGTGTAGGGAATAGTGTCTAAGATGATTGATCAACTCATTTAGATTTGATGAGAGATTATTGTTAGGAAATTAGTGCTCACATTATTGTTTATAATAGTTAAATGTAATATTCATATATTACATTAGTAAGTTAGTGTGTAAGTATGATATTAATATTGATATATTAATCTCATATTTGTGTGAGAAAAATAAAAGTTTTAATCTATCAATTATTTTTCACTATTTTATTTGTCTCTGGAATTTTCCCTATTTTCATGTGTTAATCTCAAATTGTTGTTGCTAAATTTTATCATCAAATCTGGAGTTTTGTTATCATCTGGTATCAGAGCAGGTTTCCTTCTACAAGTGAAGAAGAAGAAGAAGAAGAAGATGATGATGATGGTTGAAGGAATCCCATAAGAAAATTTCCAGTAGACACATCACAGTAAAAAGAACATAGTTTACTCATATGACATCTGATTGATGTCTCATTTTTTTCTAGAAAGATAAGAACAAGATGCACAATATTGCAGTTTACATCAGCTTCAGATTCATCTTGTATCTATGCGTAAAATTCAGTGTAAGTTGAGTGAAATTTTTTTGTTGTTTTTAAAACAAATGTTTGATAGATTGAATGTATCTAAAAAACCCAGATTCAAAATATTACGAAATTTATTAGGTTTGTTTAGTTAATATCTGGAAAAATTTTGTTAAAATTTTACAAAAACCAATTTCTAGTTTAAGAGAAATGTGGAAATAAAAACAGGGATTTCAAAAAAAAAAAAGTGGTGCATAATACATTTATGTAATTTTTTAATTGGACGTATTTTCGCTTGCACGCGACATCCATAGTCAGGGGGTGCATTATCGGTTGAATCTAAAACTTAGAAAAATTGTGTAATGAGCCTAAAAAATACATTTTCTAACTAAATACCATCACGATAGAGGAAGGACGCAACGAGGGAAGGAGGTTAATCAGTGACCTCTTATCAGCCACAAGCGAAGGGGCCACACAAGGAATTTGTGGCATAGTTTTTTTGTGTGTTTAATTTTCATTATGTATTGTAATAAGAACAAACGATTTATTCATGTTCGCTCTTGTAATAAGTGAGCTCCTGTGTGAGTGATATTTCTTATATTTTCCTTGAATGTAAAAATGGGAGTGGGGAAACATGTACGCTACTATGAAAGTGGTTGGTGGTCCACTAGAAAACCAATTTGAGAGTTTGTGAATCTCTTAGAAAATCACATACAGAGTGGTTAATGGTTCCACTAGAAAACCTGTTGGAGTTGATGGTACTCTTTGAAAACCATCGTATTGTAGAACATGAACAGGTACTAGAAAGAACTCACCCATGTTCACACTAAGGGGTGAATGTTAGGAAATTAGTGCTCACATTATTGTTTGTAATAGTTAAATGTAATATTCATATATTACATTAGTAAGTTAGTGTGTTAGTATGACATTAACATTGATATATTAATATCATATTTGTGTGAGAAAAATAAAATTTTTAATCTATCAATTATTTTCGCTATTTTATTTGTCTTTGGATTTTTCCTATTTTCATGTGCTAATCTAAAATTGTTGTTGCTAAATTTTATCATCAAATCTGGAGTTTTTTTAATCAATTACTTCCTCAAGGCCCTAAAAGGCCATTTTTGGTCATTTTGTAGATGATTAAACACCCTTCAAAACAAGCTAAAATGAATTAGGCATGTCATCAAGGTATCAAGGACCATCATGTTTGAAGTCTTAAGGCATCGTTTGTCTCCATGAGAGACATATGAGCAAAAAAATGTATGATAATTGTGAATTTGACTCAATGCAAGGATAATTTTAGAGCTAGGAAAGGAGAGGGGATGATGTTTATATGGAGCACCATGTTTCTAAGAATGAGTAATCATCTGAGTTTTCTTGATGTAATTCACTTAGTACTATTCATAAAAACTCATTCAACTCCTAGTAGTGTGATCAAACATTAAGGAGGAGGCACATTACAATCACCTCATTTTTTCCATAGGATAGGAATCCCATTCAAGGAGCAATCCTCTATCTACAAACTGAGGACCTCATTTTAGTAAGTAGAAAAGAATCATAGAGTTGATTCATGGTCACTAAATTGAATTATGGACCAAATTTAAAAATTGATACCAATTCAAGCAATGGTAGGGCCAAAATCCAATTTAGAAGGTCAAAAAACCTACAAAATGAGTATATGTTTTCCCAAAACAAAGAACGACTACAATATATATGACCTAAAATTTTTAGGTCCTTTTCTGAAATCCTGAAAATGAGTTAAGTCATGACCAAATTAGATTTTGAAAAACTATCTTCTAGATTATAACTGTTGGAGCTATGGGAGCACTTCCATTAGGTGCAAAGTGACCCTTCCATTAGGTGCAAAGTGACCCTAACTTGTTATATTTATTAAAATAAATTTAAAGTATAAGAAATAATAAACATTTATTTGTGTAAATATAAGCCCCCAAATACACATATATAGTCCATACTATACAAAATGCGTAAAAATTTTGCCTTAACTAAAATGCATTTTTTTAGGCTCAGTAATTACCAACCCAAGAAAAATAAAATGTGATCGCGTTATGGCAAAACGCGTACACGTTTCAGCTATTTTCATGATTTTGTCCACTTTTTGGCCCCCCAACTTGGTGCACTTACCCCGTATACATCATTTATTTCAAGTCCCCGCCATTCTAAACATATGGCCAAATTTCAAAATTCATTGGAAGAGGAATGCCCTTTACCTTGTATGAAGAAAAATAAATGTTACTTCAATTATTCATTGGCATTTATTTATATTTTGGACTAAATATTATTAATTTTTAGAAAAATCCCATAGATTAAATGATTCTTATGTAAGTTGTTCACTCATAGGCTCGTATACACCAAGACTCATATTGCCTTTACATTTTAAATCAGTTTTGTATCAATATTTATATTTTCCTTATTTTGAAGGGCACTGACGCACAAACATCCAAGCTCACAAGAATCCTAGATCAAAAAAAAGAAATTAACAATTGGATTTTCTTATGTGCATTTTGTGTTGTTGGTAGGCCACATTGTGAAGGAAGTATGTTATTGGTGGGCTGTATATTATATAAACTCCGTAAAAATCATCGACCCTTTCTTCTCATTTGTATAATATTCTACGTTGTATTTTTGCCACTCTTGTATTTTACTATGTTTTTTATTAGGAGGATCCATGAAGCTAAGATCCCTTTGGATTTGTTCCATTGCTTTGTTTTTATGTTAATGTGTTTATGTTCAAATCATGCTTTCTTGAATAACATTGTACACAAATTTATGTTTTTTTGATAATTTTTGTAAAGTAGTATTGTAGATAGGTTTAAATTTGACATTCATTCATATAATTATAAATTATTCACGACTTTTGAACATAACTAAATGTTCCAATTTTCATATTTATACAAGTTATTTATCAATATGTGTGTGAGAAAGAGAGGGGGAGAAAAGATGAGGATGGGGGAGTAAATATACATACATGCATGCTTACATACACACACACGCGCACACATGCACAATCACACATGCATGCCCACGCACACACGCACACGCTACGCACACACACACACACACACACACACACACACACACACACACACACACACACACACACACACACGTGTGTGTGTGTGTGTGTGTGTATGTGTGTTTGTCATGGGGGTTCACTTAGTAATAGTAGGGTATAACACGTTTGTTTGAAGGGTATTAAAGAATACCCTTAATATTAATTTTTCCCCGCAATTATTCAATTGATAATACCCCCTCCTATTATATTATTGGAATGAAAATACCCCTAATTTTTCCATGTATCTTACTTACCCTTTTTCTATTACAATTTTATTTACCCCTTTTTATTTATACCCTAATATATCAAATAGAAAATATATCATGTTTCCCACTCAATTATTATTTTCTTAATATGCCTTTTCTCTATAAAGAGAGTTTGAAGCCATTTAATACATATTACCAATTACCTTATTGTTAAGCTTTAACTATTTATCAATATTTCTTCACATAATTAATATGGTGAAATAATATAATGTGTTGAAAAACATACTCAATTCTAGTTTTCTACCATCTTATTATTTCTTGCTTAAGAATCTCCTAATTTGGGTTTCCTTATTCAAAAAGAGATTATAATATAACTTTATGACCATGAACCTTTTACAATTTTATGTTATTTAGCTTTAAAAACTAGGGTTCAAATGTTTTAGTTTTATATTAAAATTAACCCTACCTCTTCTCTAGCCCACCTCTCTAACCTATCCCCAATACCTAATTCAAAATATTAATAAATTAAATTCTTTCACCCCCTAATGTATACCAATATATTGACCTTGTTTTTATCAATTTTAATTACCTCAATATGAATGCATGTGCTAGGATATTGCCTTTGTAGTGAACCCCATGTGGGGTGTGTGTGCGTGCGTGTGCATGAATTATATGTATGTATTTGTATTCAATGAAAGATTTTGCAAAGAGATATGGATATGGGGCAAGATCCCAAAGCTTTGTGCAAAATACCCTCAATGGACCATATGATAAGAAATGAGCAAGGAATCCTATTTGCATGTATTAAAACTTGAAATAAGGAAGAAATCTAACAAATAGCATTAACCTCTATTCTTGAAAGCTTAATAAAATATGTCTACTAAAGACTTAAGCAATCAGTTTTGTTATTTACTCTGTGAGGGTGAATGAATCTCACTAAATGGCTACATGGCCAAGTTTAGCTATTCCATTACTAACCTAACATGGCTGCAAGATGAAGCTATTTTAATGGTGGATGACCCAAGATCAAATGTCTTATTAGATTTACTAATGCAAATGAGCTCTTAAGCTTTATTAGGCTTGTTTTGGCTTTGTGCTATGTAAAGTTGTGTCTTTGAATGGGTAGGCTTAGCCTTGTATTTATAGTTTTTGGTTTGGAAGAATTTGAACTTTAGGTGCATGTGGGACTAAAGCTCAAAACGTACTTTTAAATTAGATTAGGATAAACATGCTTTAGGCTTAGATAAGTTTGGTTTAGGCTAGTTAACTAGGGTTTAGGCTAGTTAAACTTGATTAACAAGTGATTAGAGACTCATTTAAAGTTAGGAGGGGTCTGGATAACCAATTGTGACTAATGGATAGCCTATGAAGCCAATGAAGTGGTCTAGAGAGAACTAGGGAGGTTTTAAATGGTTGAAAGTAGGAATGTTTAGCTAATAAGAGAGATATTAGACAAATAATTTGATTATAGGAGGAATACGAATGAAATATTGTTGTGCATGGGCATCTGAGAATGGAGCGAAGAAGGGTTAATTAACGAAATGTCGTCAATCGGTTGAATTGGAGGAAATGCTAGGTGTAAGCATGTTTTAGGTGTCTACATTTGCCCCTCTTTGAGGTGGCGTAAGTGATGTCACTTCAAAGAAAGTAGACAAGCATAAACAAGTAGAAATTTTTGAAGGGATAGAAGAAAAATGAGTAGAATGGAGGATGCCCCCTTGATTGTCGATGGGGTGATGAAAGAGGTTGATCGACGATCGAAAAGATGATAGAAAGAGAACAAAAGAAAGAATAGTGTGAAGAAGAAGAAAAGGGATATAAAAGAAAAAGAGTATGAGGAAGGGGGAATGAGCTAACATCCATCCAGTGCCTTTTAAACAACTTTATTTTTCATCATATTGCTAGTGATCTTCATCATCGGTCCTTATTAAAAAGAATGAACAAAAGTGTAGTATGACATGAAAATCCATATACGAACAAATGTCCATTGCTAAAAACACCAACTCCATGCAACATACAAAATGCAATGCAATACGAGAAAGTAAAAGATGCCTAACTCCATGTAACATACATAATGTAATGCAATACGAGAAAGTAAACAAGCCAAACCTAACAAAGAAACAAGTACCATGTTTTTGTTATCAAGATTCAGTTTTGACCTGTGCGAATTAACGATAAGGGTTAATGACGGGGCCCCAAACAAGGATACATGCGAGGAGAATAATGGAGGACACTTCGATCCTATGAAAAATCAATGTGCACTACGAAAATAGTAAAAAGGTAACTCATTGTGCCCCAAAGTACAGGCGAAAGTAAGTAGCCTATCTTTTGTTGATGGAGGTAGATCAAAATGATCCGCGAGTTGCACACATGAACAAGTGAGAACCAAAGAGCAACATTTTTTAGGATGATTTATATTGTTTTTGATGTTTTCTTAAACATATTTGAATGTTTTGGATGATTTTTCTAACATATTTGAATGTTTTGATGATTTTTCTAACATATTTGAATGTTTTGATTTTTCTAACATATTTGAATGTTTTGATTTTTCTAACATATTTGAATGTTTTTGTGATTTTGAAAGTTTTCTGAAACTATGTATAGGAAGACAAGGAAGCGTGGATACCCCTAGTGATAGATGGGATGTACAAGGGCATAAGGCCACGTGCGTACGAGAAAGGTGAAGATGTAAAAATGCCCCAGCAATTAGGTGGGAGTATTTAAAGGCAAACTCTTCACGGGTAGAAGCGGGACCCAAGGCCATTATGGATAGGTTCAACATGATGATGAATGTAAACCAATGAAGTGCTGGGAAGAAGAAAGGATGCCCCAGCGTAAGTTGGCCTAAAAGCACATGATAGAAAGGAAGGAGAAGATTGTTTTTGTGAAAAGAGACAAAGGTGTCCGAAAACATGGCAAAAAAGTAATCTTATACATGTGAATGTTCTGAATGAAGTAGAAGAATGATGTGAATGATGTGAATGAAGCTTAGAATCCTCACGATGAAGAAGTGATTAGCCAAAGGCACAAATTGTGAGACAAGATATGGACTAAAGCAAGAGTGTGAACAAGGTCCAAAAATGACACTTGGTAACATACTAATCCTGCTTACTCATAGAGATCCAATGTGTGTGTGTGGAATTTATTACCTCTTGAAGGGAAGATTTAATAGACAACAAGTGAAGACACCCTAGCCAATGTGTAGGAATGATTTATTTTGACGTTAGATAGGTGATTTGGATGGTGGAAGGATATTTGTACATTGCTTCGCTTCCAGCCAGGCGTTCATAGCCCCGACGGAGATGTATTTGATTCTAATCATAAAATTTCTCTACTTCTAGTCAGGCGTCCATAGCCCCGATAGAGATGCATTTGATTCTAATTACAACATTTCTCCACTTCCAAATCAGGCATCCATAGCCCCGATAGAGTTTATTGGAAATACCCCAAGAGAGAGTAATATATCAATTTTATTTTTTCTTTTAGCTTTTAGCTTTTGATCTTTTGATTGATTTTGATTATTTTTACTTCCAAAACTTATTTCAGCTCTCTTGTTTGACAAGGGGTTAAGAACCACTGATGGCTTGATGAAAGGAGGTGGAAGTGATTATGATGACAACATTGGCTAGTGTCAACAAATATGTCCAAAAGTTCTTCACAAAAAGTTTATTAGATGTTGAATGTGATAGGATATCTAAGAGGTCAGTCGTTCTTTAATTTACCAAGGTGATAAAAGACCAAGGTCAAACAGATACCATAGAGATAAATGTCACAAAATGTGTGCAAAAGGCTAACCAAAATATCACCAAAGGGATGAAAATGGTAGGAAGACTTGCAGAAGAATGATAAGAAAGGGAAGAAAGAAACATCCATGTGTACGTAATACCTGATTGCAATGTTTGATCTTTGTACCTTTGATTTTTCTTGTGTTTTCTCAATTTTTTTATTTTTTAATTGTTTTGATTTTTAGATTTATGATAGTTTTGGAAATTTGGGACCAAAAATGTCACTCTATGTGATAGGATCCAACAATAATGTTTGCGACTTCCTTGATAAGGGAGATTAAGCGTGTTTTCTTATCAAGCGTAATATTATCTCCAATCTCGATGATCATGGTGAGCTCGTACTCAACAAATGATTGCGATTTATCTTGAAACATGGATTTCGTATGCGGGATCTTGAGTTCCCTATCCAGAGGTTTATGCACTTTGTGCCATACTTGATGGTTACGTTGATGTGCATTCTTGAATCGTGATTGATTTTTAACCTTAAGATCATTTGATTTGTTAGGAACTTTGGAGCTTTTGGAAGTCTTGACTTGAGCTTGATAATGAACCTGTTTGGGTTTCTTATAAGTTGACGTGTGACTTTTTTGATCCCAAGAAGGAGAAGAAAGTGAATATGGATGTTTAGAACTAATGTGAGAAATGACCGTGGGCTTGCCACAACCATTGATAGAAGAAATATATGATGGATGAAAAGGATACGGTCCAAGAATTGAAGAGGATGGGCTACAAAGAGGTGAGCCACTGATAGAAGGTGACAAAGGGCTGCTAGAATATGGCCCTAAGATGGAATAAATTGGGCTACGAGGATATGGCCCAAGAATAGAAGATGATGAGCTACCCCAAGGTGACCCATATATGAAAGATAATGGAGGGCTACTAGGGCGTGGCCCAAGAATAGAAGAAGATGATGAGGGAATACTCAAAGGGGTCCCATAGATAGAAGAGGATGAAGGGCTACTAGGATGTGGCCCAAGAATAGAAGGTAATGGGCTACCAAGAGGTGACCCACAAGTAGAAAAAGGAGGGCTACTAGGATGTGGCCCTAAGATAGAAGAAGATGATGGGGTACTCAACAATGACCCAAGGTGAGATTTTGATTGAGGAATGATGATAGATAAGGAATGATTTGGTAATGAGAAGATAGGCCATGGCTCAATGCTAGACCCTGACATCTCATCATGCTTAGAAGAAGGTGAAGATGGAATAGAAGAAGAATCAATTTCCATGACCTTAGGATTTTCCTCTATGTTCTAATAAAAGGAATCAACTTCTTTTCCCCAATATGCGAGCGTATCAAGTTCTAGAAATAATCCTTATTTGCAATCCTCTAGAGGGATATCTTCATGTACTCTAATTGTTTCTTCATTCTGAGAGAAATCAATTAGTAGAGGTTGTTTTTCTTTAGTCATAAAAGGTTGAATAGAAGAAACAGGTCCGATAAGGAGGGAAGATTGATTGACAAAAGAAGATGACTCAAGAGAGGAAGTAGGATTGGAGGCAAGTGTCTCATGAATGGACGATTTGGATTTGGACCTATGTCATTTTTCTAGAAGATGACGTAATGTAGGTTGGAAAGTAGGATCGCATAGCCATCCGTTAAGTTGTGACGTAGGATTCAAATTAGATGATTGACTAGAGGGAATACAAGTCATGGAACTCTTTGATGGAGGAAGAGGTCATTGAGATGACTGATGAAGGAGGTCCTGCAAAGAAAGGGAGGATTGTGATTCAAGATTTGATCTAGGGGTATCCGAACAATAGTTGGGATCTCGAATCTTTAGAAGAAGAGTGGGAATCCGAATGGTAGTTTGGATCTGAATTAGAAGAAGAAGAGTGGGGGAACCTAAATAATAATTTGGATCAGAAGTATCGAAACCATACCACCGACTATGAGCTAAAGGTGGGGAACAGGGTACCGTATGGGCTCTCTAGCACAAAGAACCAAACGAGGTTTAGTCATAATGGGAATATTTTAATGTGAATACATAAACCTAGGTTCCATATTGTAGTAAGTGTGAGAAACCGCGCGATAGTCATTCTTTTTTTGTGTCGTTTAGGTGTGAATGTCTAGACCTAGATAGTGTGATGGAACTCCTTCAAAGGGAAGGAAGTGACATGTCAATTTGGGTAGCATAAGGGTAACCAACTAGACATTTGGTAAGTATGGAGATGCGTGTATGATTTTCTGAAGAAGTTCTAAGGAAAATAGACATTGTGATGATGCAATCTCGATGAGATTGAAAATGATTGTCCTAGAAAACAATTTTTCTAGATGAATAATCACAAGGAACAATCATGCAAGTGTGAAACACAAAACCAATCAACAAGGAAATACACCCTATGTAAATGCACGTGCAAAGTGAGTTCGATGCAAAGATGATCAACACAATGTTAATATTTACGTCAAGCTCGAAATGAACAAGGTGTAAATATTAACAAAGGGTAGACTTGAATCCCAATCAAAGGATATAATGACACGTTCAACAACCAATAAGGCCAAAATTTTAAAGGGTGAGGTTTACAAATGTAAGCCACATAACCACACCAATTTGACATGTCTATCCAACTTCATGGAGAAGTGAGATATTAGTGCCAAAGTGGTATTGAAATGATGCAAACAGAGTAAGTGACACCTTTCAATATTTGGGACAATGTTTGAAATCAAACCAAGTCAAGGTATACTAAGGATGTGTTAAAATGTGCACAGTGTAATGCCACAATGCGGATACTTAGATCACGTTTATGAAAAACATGACATAAGTATCTTAATTGTGTCGAGACAATGCGGCGTGCCAAATGTATTCAATGAAATATTTTGCAAAGAGCTATGGATATGGAGCAAGAACCCAAAGCTTTGTGCAAAAGACCCTCAATGGACCATATGATAAGAAATGAGCAAGGAATCCTATTTGCATGTATTAAAACTTGAAATAAGAAAGAAATTTAACAAATAACATTAACCTCTATTCTTGAAAGCTTAATAAAATATGCCTACTAAAGACTTAAGCAATCAGTTTTGTTGTTTACTCCATGAGGGTGAATGAATCTCACTAAATGGCTACATGGCCAATTTTAGCTATTCCATTACTAACCTAACATGGGTGTAAGATGAAGCTACTTTAATGGTGGATGACCCAAGATCAAATGCCTTATTAGCTTGGCTAATGCAAATGATCTCTTAATCTTTATTAGGTTTGTTTTGGCTTTGTGCTATGTAAAGTTGTGTCTTTGAATGGGTAGGCTTAGCCTTGTATTTATAGTTTTTGGTTTGGAATAATTTGAACTTTGGGTGCATGTGGGACTAAAGCTCAAAAAGCACTTTTAGATTAGATTAGGATAAACATGCTTTAGGCTTAGATAATCTTGGTTTAGGCTAGTTAACTAGGGTTTAGGCTAGTTAAACTTGATTAGCAAGTGATTAGAGACTCATTGAGAGTTAGGAGGGGTCTGGATAACCAATTATGACTGATAGATAGCCTACGAAGCCAATAGAAGTGGTCTAGAGAGAACTAGGGAGGTTCTGAATGGTTGAAAGGAGGAATGTTTAGCTAATAAGAGAGATATTAGCCAAATAAGTTGATTATAGGAGGAATATAACTGAAAGAGTGTCGTGAATGGGCATCCGAGAATGGAGCGAAGAAGGGTTGATTAACGAAATGTCGTCAATCGGTTGAATTGGAGGAAATGCTAAGTGTAAGCATGTTTTAGGTGTCTACGTATGTATGTATGTATGCATGCATG